>CP092087.1:5232500-5617500 GCA_029203775.1 Neoneuromus ignobilis | reverse complement strand
AATATATTTTAATTGAATGTTTAAATTAATAGAATTAATTAATTATTAAGAAAAGTCTAATTAATGTAAGTTATAAAATATTCCTCCAACTGATAGAATTTACAGTGTAATTAATTCATTAAAATACAGGCTTAAAAATTAAAATATAAATTTAATTAAAAATTCAGTCAGATTTAAAAAGAATGAAAATTTAGTCAAGAAATACGCTTGAAATCCTGGCTCATTTACTAAACTCAGAACTGAATGTCTTATTTATTTTGTAGAATACAAAATATTTTTTAGAAAAAAAAATTAAAAAACGATAAAAATAGTTAAAAATTTAGTTAGATTTGAATAGAATAAAAATTTAGTAAAAAAATATATTTCAAATCCTGCTTAAATGATTCCTTACTTATTTTTTAGAATACAAATCCAATTTGAACAACCCCAGTTTTCCAAAAGTGAAGAAAAAAATTATTGAAACAAATTGATAGTGAAATATGTATTTTAAATGTTAAAACAATTTTTTTTATTATATTTAAAAAATGATCTCAATTTTTTTTATTAAAAAATTAAACACATTTAAGAATAAACTAAAAAAAAACTAAGTTAAAAGTAGTAGAGACTTTTTTGGTTATCACCTAAAATTTTTAAAGCTTATACTTATCATTTATTAAAACAAATTTATAATGAAATAAAAATCTTAAATGTTCAAACATTTTTTTATTCAAAAATTAATTGCATCTAAAGATAAACTGAAAAAAACTAAGTTGAAAATTGTAGAGACTTTTTTGACTATCACCTACAATTATTAAAGCTTATAATTATTAATTACCAAAACCAATTTATACTGAAATAAAAATCTTAAATATTCAGACACGTTTTTCATCATTATTTAAAAATTATCTCAATCTTTTTATTTAAAAAATCACGTTTAAGAATAACCTAAAAAACTGAGTTAAAGGTACTAGACTTTTTTGTCTATTACCTAAAACTTTTGAATGTTATCATTAGTTATTATTAAAATAAATTTATACAAAAATATAAATCTTGTATGTTCAGACATTTTAATGACTTTCCCTCGAAAGATAACTATAAGCATTTCTACTAATATTTTTTTTTAATAAAGTCGACATCACTTTTTAATTGTATGAATTAAATTTCAATCGTTTACAAAAAATTGTTAACGAGTGAACTACAAAATTTATTTTAGATATAATTCCATCTAAATTATTTTTCGAAAATTTACTTAATTTCTGTTAAATAAAATACAGAAAAAACATTAATTTAGAAAACAATTTTAATAATCAAACAACTTTTTTATACGAAATTTTACAACAATATCAACAACATTTTAATACTATATGTATAAGCTATAAAGTTATATATTACTATAACTTAGTTGTAGCCTACAATAATAAATAAAAAATGCATTTCCTTCAACTCCATTAACGGTATTTTGTTCACATGCTACGTGTATAACACTATTAGGTACATTATACATATTTTATCACTAGACAATCTCTATCGTGTGCATTGGAAAATTCAATTCACAACCATTGTAGTGTAAAAGATTAAGAATTTTATTTAATAATTCTATACGTTAATATACACACATTCATATGCATATATATATATATATATATATATATAAGTTTTGGGTGATAGACAAAAAAGTTTATTAGTTTTAACTTATTTTTTTAGTTTATTCTTAAATGTGACTTTTTAATAAAAAAAAATGAAATAATTTTCAAATAATGATTAAAAACGTGTCTGAATGTTCAAGATTTTTATTTCAGTATAAATTGATTTTGATAATTAATAATTATAAGCTTTAAAAATTGTAGGCGATGGCTAAAAAAGTCTACTATTTTTCTTTTTTAGTTTATCCTTAAAAGTAATTAATTTTTTAATAAAAAATTGAGATAATTTTTAAATGATAATAAAAAAGTTTCTGAACATTTAAGATTTTTATTTCATTATAAATTTGTTTTAATAATTAATAATTATAAGTTTTAACAATTTTAAGTGATAGTCGAAAAAGTCTCTACTACTTTTAACTTAGTTATTTTTTTTTAATTTTATTCTTAAATGTGTTTTATTTTTTAATAAAAAAATTTTAGATCATTTTTGAAATGATACTAAAAAAATATCTGGACATTTAAAATACGTATTTCAATATAAATTGGTTTTAATCATTTTTTCTCCACTTTTGGAAAACTGAGGTTATTCAAATTAGATTTGAATTTTTGAAATTAAATGATTTATATAAACAACAACTGAAGTGGTTTGTATAAATGCATGATAGAAAATAATAAAGAGGTGTTATAACAGAATAAGAACTATAATAAATTTCTAGTAAATAAATATTTAATTGCGAGCAATAACTTGCTATCACTAAAAATAAAAGACACAAACAATGGAATCGCGAACATCTATCCTCATTAAATTAATTACAAACTAATAACCCAATTTTCAGTTGGCGCTAACAACAGGAATAATTTATGCTTCAACTATAATGAATAAAGATCACATCAGGAACTCAAGTTTAGCCCAACAATGTCTCTGAAAATGTGATTTATACAGACGTTAAACGGAATTAATAGCAGTTCTAAGTTATGATGATAGTAAAATCTCCAAGGGGTTACTGAACATATATGAATTATGAAACGGAGCTAGCGGCAATTAACGATATTCGTAAATCGCTCTCTTTCTCAATCCCCGTTATTATTTACGAGTTTAGATGAACATTCTTGCTAGTGTAGTTTCAAGCCGCCGGCGTCACAATCAGACTTTTCACATAACGTACAAGTGACAAAGTACTTCATTCTGAAGTCGTTGAAGAAATCTTCGTTACAAGGGTTAACATAGTAAGATATAAACAGCGGTGATATTTTTTTATTTTTCGAACTGAAACTTGACACAACTTTGAGAAGAAATATAAAAGAATGTAAATCGTAATAAAACAATGTTTCACATATTTCTATATCAACGATGCAATGAAAATATTTAATTTTCATTGTTTTTCAATATCAAAATAGTTTAATAAAACAGAACAATTGTTTTCTAATTTTAATCTGTACATTTCTGACCAATAGATTAAATAGTTTTCATGATTGAATTTAACATTGATTTTTCAGTACGTTTGCAGTATATTTTAATTCAATTTATTTATTTCCAATTTAAAACTTTTCTGTTGAATGAACATTAGTTTAATTGTAAATTCACACTTCTGATCAATCAAATCAATCTGATCAATCAACTGAATGTGCATTCAAATCTAATGCTAATACAATTAAAATCTATTTTGTCTAAAAGTCTGTCTAAAAATCCATTTTTTTAATATGTCAGAAAATTTGTACATATAATTTTCGGAATTTTCTTGGAAATTCAGAAACAAATTTTCACATCACTCTGCAAATATTTACATTACGCCGAAAGCGAAACACCATTCTTTTTTAAATAGAAATATTGTATAAGATCATCCAAATGTGACGCCTAGATTTGTGTTTTACTAAAAAAAAATGTGTATAGGTTCTTTTCAATAAAACACAAATCTAGGCAAGATTTATATTTTTGTATAAATTTATTTTAATAATGAATAATGATAAGATTCAAAAGTTTTAGGTGGAAGTCAAAAAAGTCTATTACTTTTAATTTAGTTTTCTAGTTTATTCTTAAATGTGATTTTTTTAATAAAAATATTGAGATAATTTTTAAATAATGATGAAAAACGTGTCTGAATATTTAAGATTTTTATTTCAGTATAAATTGGTTTTGGTAATTAATAATTATAAGCTTTAAAAATTGTAGGTGATAGCCAAAAAAGTCTCTACTACTTCTAACTTAGTTATTTCTTTTAGTTTATTCTTAAATGTATTTTATTTATCACATTTAAATGGTCCTATATATTACCTCTTCGAAAAACTTGTTATTTATTGATATAATAAACACTAGAATATCCATGATTTCAAATAACTCACACCGACAAATCGTCCATAAATACCCATCATTTCTACCATTTTTATTTAAACCAGAATACAGTTACACATACATACATACATACACAAATATACATATATATATATATATATATATATATATATATATATAAGAATCGTTTCTTTTATCTGGCCAACCCTAACGACTACATTAAAAGAACTTGATCCATTTCGAGTTTGAGATAAAATGCGTGTTTTAGCATACTAAAGAGGCATTACATCTACCGAATAACTGTCACAAGATATGCTTGCTGTATTTCTGTATCTATAATAAGGCCGTAGGAAGTAAAAGCGGGGAACTGTAACCAACTTCAGTAATGACTTACAGTTCCGTACGGTGCTGTATCCACATGGTCTGACAACGGTTCTAGTTAAATGTGTGTTTAACACGTACTTCATGCACAACTTTGGATAACAACTGTTATGGGATTTGGGGATTACGTGTTTACTGACTATATATGGCCATTTTTATAACTGATACTTTTTCCGAACAATTTCCAAGTAATGAGTTTTCTACCTGAAATTACCTATCAAATTTATTTACATATTTTCAGTTCATCATAATCAGTAGAATATCTAATAAATAAAAACAATATTACGAAGTAAACATATATCTGTTTCAATTTTTATTGAAAGAAATTCATTTAAAATAATGCAACAGTAAGACCCCTACTTCCACGATTCGCATTTAAAAGATGTCTGTATATTTTTGTTGCTTTCGTCAGATTCATTCTTCACTGCAAATTAGCAATTAAATTAAAACGTTTTTCAGTTTCGATCGAGTAATAATTAAAGATAAAATTTACGATGAATTTATCGAAGACTAAAATTTGCGTCTTAAGTACTACTACATTGTAAGTAATGTAGATAAATACCATTAGTTTAATGGAATCTTATGTTCTAAGGGGATTAAACCGATTTAGTTTTAATTTATTTCTTGTGCATATCTCGCTTTTTTCTTAATAAATCACTAAATATATTCTATGTTGAAATAGACCTTTTAGAATAAATTTTATCTGTATTTTGTATAAATATATTTTAATACTGTGTAATTAAACATAGGTAACTTTTTTTAATTCTATAAAAATTTACAGCCCGATGAATAAATTATGGTTAGTAACTTTAACAGTTTTTTTTAACTAAAATGTAATAAACTGGAATTATATTTTTTTAAAAAAATGAAATAATTTCTCAAAGGAATAAAAGTCGAGAAATAAATTAAAATGATAATTAGGATTTTTTAATTTTCTATCTAAACAAGCTCTTCAGTACAAATATTAGAATATAACTAAAAAAATACTATTTATATCTACAATGATGAAAAATATTAAAATATGATTTCAAATTCAAGCTTACTACTTTTAATCTCTTGATATTTTGATACAGTACACAACAACATTCTATATATATATATATATATATATATATATATATATATATATATATATATATATATATATATATATACATCTCAAGTTCATGTTTATAATATATTTACAACCTTCAGGCTGCACAGCAATATGTAACGAAACTAATTTTCCAGTTTGTCGGTCAGAAAATACAAACTTTACTAATAGCTTTTTTGATTAAATAATTACATAAGAGTACACAGTGAAATAATATTAATAAAAGTTAATGAATAATGCATTCCAAATATTTGTATATATTTGAGTTTTCCAATTATTTTTCCAATGTTGTTATGATAAGTTTTATTAAAAATTATACTACCAGTTTAAATCAATTTATCTAAGAAACTATGTTAAAGTTTCAAGTTCATCTTATAAAGATACAGAAAAAAAATTAATATACATTTTATAATATTTTAATAATTTTTAATTTTCTATTAATAAACGATAATAAAAAAAATACATATTTTTACTTTATAAATAAAATTTACTGGAAATAAAACAATAAATAACAGTTTGTATACATTTCTAATTATAACAGTCGAAATAGAATGAATGGATATAATAATTTCACTAAATCATTGTACGAAATTCGACTTTGGTTATATTTCGTAGTTTAAAACCGTGTCTTTCTCAAAAGTCTCATTACAAACGCAACACAATATAAAAAAAGGTTAAAAAAAACGAACGAAAAAAAAGAAAACGCTCTAGCAAAAGTCATTAAGGTCTCTCTCGTGCCTTTTCTTCACAAATCACAAACGAGCCATCCATAAATCGTCAAAGTTTTAAAATGAGCGTTTCGTATAAGATGAAGAAGGAGGCGTACGAGAGTGTGAAGCCCGGCCTCGCCATCGCATCGGCTACTGCTGCCGTAGGGAACAAATTAACAATCGCAAACCGAAATGGAAATACTTTGAAAAGTAATTTGAAATTAACTTAAATTGGTGCACACGAGCCTGCCAGCCAGCCAGCCATCCAACAAGCCAGTCAACCAGCTAGCTGTGTAGGTCGCTGTACAGCTGCTATACTGTATAATCCCATTCGTATATTCAAGTCATTTCACAATAGTAATTTAAAAAAGTTGAGACGTCGTTGTTGCGCCACGACGCCCTATGGACGACAATGGCCGCGCCGACGCCGACAACATTAGTTTTAATGCGAATCTTGAGTCCCGAGGTGAATGACAAAAGAAGCCTAGTACGAAACAAATCTGTGAGGAAGGATTCGCGGTGCATACCCTACCCCAAAAAACAAGAAGTTTATCTTACCTGGAAAAACTGTACATTTTCATTACTCAAATATATACACGTACGTATGAGTATATGTATAAAGAGTGGCGAGCAAAACTGGATACATGATTTAAACATTCAACATTTTACTTGAATCTATGCATAAAAAAGTGGAAAATGTAATAAAAAATAACGGCCTTTCGACAAAGTATTAAATTTTTCAAATTAAAAAATAAATAAATATGAAAACGTTAAAACTGTATAAATGAAGATCATTTTTTTATGTCATATATTTTATTTATATAATGTTTTTTTTTATTTTTTGTAAATAAATTATTCTATATATTATCAATAATAAAATGAAACAATAATACTTAATTTGGTCCTTAATAATAATATATTTTAAAACTAATGAAATTTTTGAATCATGTATCCAATTTTACTCGCCACTATATATAGATAGAAAGATAGTTCGAAATAAAATACTAAAAAAATCATAATTTGATACCCTGATATTTTTCTTATTAAAATAATTACGATTTTTTCAAATACACATGCTATTTATAAAAAAAATACGATTTTTTCCGATAAGCAATATTCAAACATTCAATAACTCAAAGAAAGTTGAACATTTGAAATTATACCAGAACCAAAATCGTCTTTAATCCATCTAATCCTTATTGATAATCAATATTTGGTATAAAATACTAAAAATATCTAAAGTCGTTCGAAATTTTTAAACAAAAAAATATTAAGAGTATTTTTTTGTTAAAATATGGAAAAGAAATAATTTATATTGCATAAAAAATCATTTTATTAATAAATCACCGCCTCAAAGTCCATAAATTGTTTTTTTCAACAATTTCTTATTTTTTCTTTAATTAATTTTGACAGCTATAAAGCAATTATTTCATCAGCAAAGACATTCTGAAAATCTTAATATTAATGTAATATTGTTTAAGAAGTATAAAAAAATATAATGAAGATAGAGATGTCAAATTCCTCTTGGAAGATGAATTTTCAGCTTCCAAGAGGAATTTGAAAGTATGAAAAATGTATTAATATTAATGAAAATTATATTTTTAAGCCAATAATGCTATTTTTTATTTTTTTTAAAAAAACTATGTATATTAATACAAAATATAGACTAAAAATGGGATAAATATTTTTTCAATTTTTCATTTATCTTTCTTGAAAAGAAAACATAATTCTGTTTTGCATTTTTCACAAACTGCATGTTTTTTTTTATTAAATTAAGATTTTTATATCTCAATTGAGTGGAATTCCGAATTGGAAAATGATTTCTATCGCCTAATCACACATCTTGCAAAGAAAATGAAGTCACATTTAATTTTTAATTTTTAAATTATTTCACAATAAAACAAGACAAAATCACTTCTAACATTCTTTTGACAAAATATCAATGCACTACTGTTAAATCTGTATATTTTGATACAAGATAACATCATATTTTATCAAATGGATAATTCATATACGAACCGTCACATATTCAGCATCTTTAAAATATTTAATACAAAATTACTAACAAGAAATATCAATGATTCGTATATGAATCAATGTAGAGAAAATTATTAAGAAACAATATAAAAAATATTATTTTCTTTTACTTGAAAAACTGACAGAACTTAAGTAGACCTAATATATTTACCAAATACATATTAATATTACATTTTACAACAAATATCTTTCTACAACAAAAACAAACTTTGAAAATCATTTATTATTTACACATAGAATTTTAATAACATTAGCGAATATCAAAATAAATAGAAATAGCTTGACAAAAAACTTACATATATATATATATATATATATATATATATATATATATATATATATATATATATGTATAATTTATAAAAAAGCTCATTAAAATGAATAATGGGTTTAGCAGAAATGAAATATTAATTGACAACAGATATTTAAATTTTCTTTGCAAGTAAAATAGGATACATTCTCAATATTAAACGTTTATTAAAACTTTATTTTTTTAAAAAAAATATTTAAATACATATTGGAAAATAAACAATTAAATTCGTAATGAATCTTTAAAAAAATATACAATTTAAAATAGGAACAAATATAAAATCGTCATAAATGAAAATTTTAATTAAAAATTAAATAATTTTTCTTAAATTATATAATCATTATAATATGATTATCTATTTTAGTATTGAAAGTTATTATTTTTTAATGTATTTTGTTTAAAAAAAAATTTCTAATTATATCCGTAAGATAGATTTTTCAATACATTAGTATAATAAAATATTTTAAATAAAACCCACTTTAAAGTAAAAAATGATTTAATTTACTAATAAAATTGTTTAAAGAGCAAAAAAATGGAAAATTGCATCAAATACTTAAAACTATTTGGAGTGAAAAAAATCACACTACTCATATTTCCAAATATTAATCATAAATATTCTGGACCTGATGATCGCGTATTCAAATCCATCCGATTCAATAATCCCAGCACCGAATACTACTAACATCGTTCCACGGACTGTTCGTTCAAAAACAGCACCAAGGTTAAATTAAGTTAAATGACTTATCATCTTTTATAATGTGTTCGCCCTTTAAAAAGTTTGCTCGCGTCAGTAAAAATCTCAGGGGCAACATGCTCGTTTTCAGATCGGAAAAACGTGTGTCACTTTGAGAAATCTCGGGAAGTTTGTTGTAAGTGTGACATGATGAATTATTTACAGAGAAGAAAAACATTTCATGTAGGAAATATTACAGCGCGGAGTTGTTTTCTTGTTTACAAGTGACATAACTTTGCAATTGCAAATATTCGCATCGAAACATCATTGTGTTTACTTTGTCATTATTTTTAATCTATATTGATTTCAATATCAAATATTGTTAATAAGTATAATTAATACATCAATCAAAAATATTATCTAGTTTTAAAATATCATTTATTGGATTATATTTTTGATTTATTACAATATTTAAAAAAATAGTAAAATATAAACGTTGTAAATAAACCTATTTACCATATATTCCGGCGTATAAGACGACCCACAAAAATCTTAAAAAAAAGTTAAAATCGCGGGTTATCTTATAAACTATATACAAAATAAGGAGCTTGATTTCTAGCATGAATATTTGTTTATACACTTATAATCTTATATATTGTAAAATAATTCCTTTTTTATTTAAGTTTAAGTTTAAATTTTTATAACAGAGAAAATATGTAAAAATTTAGATTTTACTTGAAAAATATAGGGTCATCCAAATGTGACGCCTACATTTATGTTTTATTAAAAAATAACTATACACATGTTTCTTTTTAATAAAACACAAATCTAATCGTCATATTTGGATGACCCTATATATTTTATTTAGGTAGATGTGTTCGTAATTTTCTTCATAATCTGATTTCAAAAGTTCATTAGGCATTTCATTATCTAAATTCTCATCATACAAATCGACATTTGAGTCTGATGAATTGGTTTCATATTATTATTGCGAATAATTATAACCATAAACATCAAATTCCTCTAATTTCATCTTTGAAATATTAATATACTATAACTGGAAATATATAATTATCCTAAAATTACAAGCATTATACGCCAGATATTTTCTAAGACATGAAATGTAATTTGAAAATTGGGTCTCGTCTTATAAACCATTATATAGGATTATCCAAATGTGACGTCTAGATTTGTGATTTTTTTTTAAAAAAAAAACTATACACATGTTTCTTTTTAATAAAATATATACAACCGAGGCATCACATATAACAAACCGAGGCATCACATTTAGATTACCTTATATGTGATATATAAATTACACAATAAATTTAATCAGATGAAAAATAAAAAATATATATAAGAGTCCCCTCAAAAATGGACACTCATCATCGCTCACTTAAAAAAAAAGATGCGTTTTATTTAAAAATTAAATTGTGCACTCATGATAAGACCACTCTATATATGTATTTAAAAAAATGTATTTTTTAATGAAATAATTGAAAATTGTCTATTTTTAATAAAATTATTTTAGATTTTAGAACGAATTGCGAATTATAAACAAACAAAATGAACAATAAGTAACTATTGAACATTTTCTAAAATAATAAAGTGTTAAAAATTATTATTGTGAAAAATTATTTAATTTTAAATTGTATAGAAACGATAAAATATATAAATAAAAATTATTTTAAGTATAGGGTCATCCAGATGTGATGCTTAAATATGTGTTTTATTAAAAAGATATATGTATATAGGGTGGTGTATAAGGAAACATGTGTAGTTTCTTTTGTTGTTTTTTTATTAATGAAATACAAATTTTGAC
Organism: Neoneuromus ignobilis; assembly: GCA_029203775.1. NCBI lineage: Eukaryota > Metazoa > Arthropoda > Insecta > Megaloptera > Corydalidae > Neoneuromus > Neoneuromus ignobilis. Next base: position 5,606,562 of record CP092087.1, on the reverse strand, counting down.
ATCGCATTTAGATGACCCTATATATCTTTTTTAAATGTGCATATTTAAAATAAAACTCACTTAAATCAAAATGTCGAAGTTAAAATTCAAGAATTGAGCAATAATTAAAAAATAACGTTTGAAATAAAGTTGCTTATTTACTTTAAGTTCTTGTTAAGAGAAAAAATTAAATATAATTACAAATTAATTTATGGCTGTATTAAATATAATTACTGAGTATTTTTCATTATTTTAACAAACGATTCTAATTAAATGATCATTAAAAAGCATGATCAAAATGACATTACAAACCAGATAATATTTAACATCGACTATTTGAATAACATTTGAAAATAATACAAGTATCTGAAAACAAATTAAATTAGCACGTCGATTAATTGACTTCGCATCTATTTAATTGATATCGCGTAAATCACAACATGTATTGTACATGCAATTCATTCAATATGTATCAAACGGTTATCAACACACATTGTGAATGTACTATGTATTGTACATAGCCAACATCTAGATTTGGCGAACATCTATTACGTTACCTATTATCGCTAGGCCACTGAATTTCAATTTATCACATCACTATCCATGCGTTTCGTAAAGATATTGAAATGCGCATCAGTTACTTTGCCGCGTGCATCATACATTATACTGCAATGATACAACTATATCCGGAATTGCAAAAATTTATTTTAGAAAGAATATATCAAATGTATGCAGAGATACATGCAATCAAATGTCTATCTGCATGTGCAAAAATGAATATGTATTTACATACAGTCTCTCTCTATCAAACACACACGTTTGTGAGTTTAATAGAAAGAGAGAGAGTGTGTGTATATATAGGGTCATAAATCGGACGTGTAAAATTTTAACTATTCTTTAATTAGTCTTAATATTAAATGTCAATGAGAAGTACTTAAAAGTTAGTATTTATTAAAAAAATAATATAAACAAATAACATTTTAATATAAATAAATATTAATAACAATGAATTTAAATATTGATGAAGTAAAATTTTTCTTGTTAATTACATTTATTTCATAATGAAGTATATATCATTTATCATCATCATCAACCCCCCTCAATTCACTACTAAATGAAGGTCTTTCATACATTTTTCACTTCGACCTATACAATGCCTTTCTCTTCCAGTCAATAAAAATATATAATTATAGAATAATTATAGAATAAATTATAAAATAAATTATAGAATGTAATTATAGAATAGTTTATTGAAAAATTATATTTCAACAGTACTTCATGTAATTTATAAATATTACTTTCTGGAATTAGAACTCAAAGTTTTTTAATAAAACTTATGATCTTTACATAAACAATTTATTGTTTAACACAAAAGAATTTAATAAAAATATTCGATAACAATTTATCTGAGTCTGATGAATTGGTTTCATATTATTATTGTGAATAATTATAACCATAAACATATTACTGAAGTTTGAAACTGAGGCTGAATCACTTTAACACAAATGAAATTTAATCCCATGACACAAATTAGTTTATATAAAAAAGTCAAACAATTAGTCTAGATTTTAACAGAAAGGCTCTGACGATAATAACGTCGCCATCGAAATGCATCAGCAGACATAAATAATAAGTGATTATTGAACACTTTATAACCAATGTGGTATTGGGGTTAAAATTCATTTGTGTTAAATTCAATAACAATATTATAAAATGTACTTACAAAATTAAAACAATTAGATTTAAAATCAAAATTCATGATTTTAAAATAATTAGATTTTTAATTTAAATTGATTTTTAATTATTATTATTTATAAACATTAAATACAAATATGAGTTCATTAATTATCTATTTATTAATAATAATATTCAGATTTTAAATTTCAATTAATAAATTTATTGACTCTACAGTGATTCGTTTATAAGTTAGTGATATTTATTGTTAATAAGTTTGTATTACACATTTAAAAAATACTAAATTTGTAACGATTCGTATAAGAAATATCCATCTAACAAAATATGATATTATCTTTTGTCAAAATTTACAAACTTAACTGTGTGAATTGACATTTCTTGTCACTTCAAATTTCAACATCTCAATAATTTAAAAAGGAAAAATCAAATGTCACTCCACTCCTTCTACAAAATGTACAAACAGGTAATGAAATGCCATTTGGAATAAATAAAATATTTTCCAATATGAAATTCCACTCGATTGAGATGTAAAAAATTGCATAGACCAAACATATGTAATTTGTAAAAAAATTCAACAGGAACATTATATTTTTTTCAAGAAAAATAAATAAAAAATAATTTGTTTATTATTTTTTTCATTTTTAGTCCAATTTTTGTATTAATATACATAGTTTATTTTTTAAATAAAAAAATACACATTATATGGTTAAATTTAAAAAATATATGAAAATGTTATACATTTTATATTTTTTGAATATTTTATGAAATACTCTTATATTTTTTCTATCTACATAAAGAATTAATATTAAATTTATTTAACAAATTATCTATTATTCATATTAAACTAGATAATTTAAAACGAAATATTGAGTACTTTAAGAATAAAATCAAATATATAACAAAAAATACAATTAAATACAAAAACACATTTCAAATATTTCTTAGAGATATTAAAATGCTTTAGAAATAAATCAGATTAAAAAGTACGATGCATCAAAAATATAATTACATTAAAAAACGACGAAACGAAATTACGAATTATAAAATAAAATCGAAAAGAAATATTGGAAGAGATTGAGAATTTTCCAGTCTTTTTCATACAAACATGTATCTTAGACAACCCCCGGTCTCATTGAAACCAGAAATTAAAACCAATATTACACTCTTTTGTCACAAACGAGCATTTATAATCGGATATAATGTTTTTTTCCGTTGCATTCGGTGTATTTTCAATAGTTCACGTTGTATGAAGAACAGTTCAGACGTGAAATTGAATTTAATTCACCACGCACTGAATCGGTCTGATCGCCGTTTATATTCAAACTACATTGTAACAGCAATTACGTTGAAAGTTGGAAACACGTTTTCTGGTTGAACTTTATTATGTATTTCACAATGCGATTATTCTTTGAAGATAATTGAATAAAAAGTACAAATTTAATTATCGCATCAGTTAATTTGCCATTGTTTTATGGCTTATGACTGAACAGTAAAATGAAGGGAACATAGTGCTGAAAGTTGTTAATGTATGAAATATAATGTTATTTGAAGTGTAAATTCATTTATGGATATATACAGTGTATGTGAAATTGTTAATGTATTTCATTAAAAACCTAGTTGATATGTTGTACTAATACATTATGTTCATCAATTTGAGCGGATAGATGAATTGGAACTATCTGGCGCACTGCCAATGTGTATTATAATATGAAAATCGTAGTTTGTGTGTCGTATTATCTACTGAAATATACAATAATAATACAAAAATACACTGTACATACATTAGAGGTAATAGTCATTAATTTAAAAACTATCAACGTTAATTTTTTTTCAAACAAAAAATAGTACAAAATCTGTAAAAATTTATATAAAAAATTCTTCCTAGAATTTTTATACCAATTCAAAAACATTTTTCATAAAAAATCTATTTTCAGTGAATTTCGTTATTTTTATGAAACATTAATTTAAAATCTGAATTGTTATAACCTTTGCAGATAATATTGTTACTATTTACTATATGTACAAAAATTATTTTATACAGAGTTATAATTTTCTTTAAATGAAATATACATTTTTTTTAAAAAAAATAAGTATTTTCGTTACATAAAATTTTTCCGATATCAAAAAATAATTTATTTCAATTTTTAAATATAAAATAAAACTACTTAAAAATGTTCTAAATCACAGGATGTATATATTCACATTATAAAGAAAAATATTATCTTTGAAAAATATAAAATTATAAACATGACTGTTATTTCTGAAAAGAAACGTTTTAGTTGACTGATTTTAACAAAAATATAATGGAAATATATAAAAAAATATGATAAAATTATATAACAAATATGAAAACGTTACTATTTAATTATTTTTACATTTCTGGGAATATTAATTTAAAATATGCATTTTTATAACCTTTGCAGATAACATTATTACTATTTACTACATCATGTATAGAAATAATTTTATACAGAATTATAATTTTCTTTAATAGAAATAGAAATTTTATTTTTTTCCAAAAAATGAGTTCGTTCGTTATACAAAAATATTTCCAATATCAAAAAATTACTTACTTCAACTTCTAAACTTAAAATTATAGTTAAAAAAATGTTTTAATCACAAAAGACGTATATTTTTTATACTGTAAAAATATTTTCTTTAAAATTATAAACATGACTTGTTTTTGAAAAACCTCTTTTTTAATTGATGAAAAAATGATTTTAACAAAAATATGATAGATATGTAAAATTTTTACAAATGTATATAACAAATGAGAAATTCTTAATTACTTGTATATTTTTTAAATATTAATTTAAAAAATGAATTTGTTTATAACCTCAGCAGTTGATATTATTTATATTAACTACATATATAAAAATAATTTTATATAAAGTTATGATTTTCTTTAATTCAAATATAGACATTTTATTTTTGAGAAAAAATAAATTCTTTCGTTATACAAAAATTTTTTCAATATCAAAAAATTGCTTATTTCAACTCTTAAATTTAAAATAAAATTTTAGTTTAAAAAATAGTCTCAATCATGGGATGTAATAAAGAGAAATATTTTTTTTCAAAAATATAAAATTATAAACATCAATATTGTTTTATTAAAAAAATAATAATATAAAAAATTATTATTTGTTTTGAAAATGTGGAAAATTTATTTTCACACAAACGAATTATATTAGAAAATGTTCAATAATTATTAAACACTTTCTAATATTCCTATTGTTGTTACACAAAGTGGACAATGAATGTTTATTAAACACTTTCTAATTTTTAGTTATGTTAAGGGATATTAATTCATTTAAATGGAAAAAAATATCTTAAGAAAAATATAATTTAAATACTGTTATAAAAAAATAATTTCACAGTCTCTACACACATTTTTAATATAATTAATATTATACTTTACAAAATACGATTTTCTTGCAATTCATCCACTATTAAGATTAATACTTGATTTTTTACAAAAACGTTCCTAAAAAACATCGACTTCATAAAGATATCAAAATTCAACATTAGTTTAAAATTATATCAATTATAAAAAATATTTCATTTTATTTATACCTTCTATTTAAATAATATACGATTTTTTGTCCTTTTTTATTATTGTATTTACAATTGTAAATAATATACGAAATATAAAAATCCTAATTTTTATACTAATTTCACAAATATTAAAATGACCAACATAATATGATTATCATTTTTATCGTTACAAAAACTTTAAAAGAAAATGATTAATTATATTTTTTAAAAACACAATAGTTAATAAATTTTATTTACGTTTATGTATGCATATATGCTGTATAGGATAGCTCAAATGAGGCTAAAAGGTTTAGACATATATTTATTTGCTTACTAACATTTTTCATCCTTCAGTCCCACTTGAGCTATTCTCTCTCTTTCTCTCTCTCTCTCTCTCTCTCTATATATATATATATATATATATATATATATATCTGATATAAAAGGTACCACCATACAGTTAGATAAAATACGGTTTTTTTCATTTTACTTTATCAATATATCCAGTTTAGTTGAACAGCAATAATCAATAATTGTAGAACATATCGAAAAGATCATTCTTTACGCTACACAAAACATTTCTCAACAAAAATAGGTCAGCAATCTGAGAGCAAACGTAACAAAGCTGCCGATGGTTATTGGCTGATCCTTCAGGACAATAAGAGAAGGTTAGTAGCAAATGGCAATCTCATACTTGGCCTACTCTGTAAAACGTGCACTGACTACAACAAAACTACTCGTACAATAGCGAGATTTGTATAGAAACAAACTCTATAGACTGACAGTACAATAAGATAATGAACTGAAAATGAATCGTGTGAAGATATCAACCAAAATAGTTTATTCCTGTCATATGTACCAGCCATCACAACCATATTTATTTGTGTATTAAAAAAAAATCTAAATTAAGTAATTTAATTAGTCTTACAAAAGAAAAGGAATCGAAATAGAGAGACTCTTTCAATTGATTGATTTATTAATGAATTATAAATTCGATGAAAAATTACACATTGTATTTATTTAATTATATAAAACCAACAACAAATACTGTAAATAATTTTTACTTTTTGAAATTATTTTTAATAAATACCTTTTTTAAAACTGATAAAAGTATTATCGACAAAATATTACAGAGTATCGAATTAAACTGTACGTTGGTGAAAATGTTATAATGTTAAAGTGTATTTTATTAATTACAAACTAGAATTTACATATACAAGATAAACATTTCATTTTCAGAATAATTACTTGGAACACAATAGTATTTAACATGATCATGTTTACATAATTTGTATAAAATATAATACAAATAAATAAAATCTCGTATTAAACATTGGACAGCTCGAGGAAATAAATTTGTCAAGCAGAAAATTTCAATTAAAAGAAAATATTTTTTATTTAATTTTCAAAATAATGTGTATTTAAATTTTATAAGAAATATAAAACACGAATTTATATATAACTTTTATAAAATAATATAAAATAATCATAAAGTATCAAAAAAAGAAGACAAAATCTTCAGCTATGACTTGGTATGAAATAAAATTCAAATTCTTGGACTATGCTTTGACTGCTAGAAAGAGAACTCAAATCATAGAATTTAAGAACTAGAATTTTGTTATAAAATTAATTAAATATTTAATTATCCATTGACAAATAATATTTTAGTTACATATATACATTTTACAAGAAAAACACAACTAAACTAGTATTGTTAAAGCTCAAGAACCTTCGAGAGCTACTATAAAAAAATTAATAATGATGTACATTTTAATTATATACAGGATATTCCAATAGGAATATCAGAACTTTGACAGCTGGTAGCAGTTATGTTTGAATTTTTTTAAGCTCATTTTGACATTTCAACTCAGTATAATTTGGTTAATTATCATGGAACATTTAACACTTCAAGGACGCTTAAAAATTGTAAAAAAAAATCAATAGACTTATCGAAACAAAAATTTAATAAATCCAGAAATGGACCCATCAATTGGCCATCAAGATCATGTGATTTAATTCCATTGGATTATTTTCTGTGGGGTTATGTGAAATTATTGGTTTATGCTGATAAACCAAAAACAACAGAAGCATTAAAAATAAACATTGGAGTATAATTCGTGAACCTGGACCACAATTATGTAAAAAAGTTATTAAAAATTGGACTAAACGAATGCACTATGTCAAGCGAAATCGTGGAGGTCATATGAGTGAAATTGTGTTCCATAATTAATCCCATAGAATATGCTTGAAAATAAAAATAATGAAATACTTTTCGTTTTTTTCCTTTTAAACTACTGAAGCACTTATTGGAAAACCATTTATTATACAGATGTCTTTTTATTCAATTAATATTAGTTATAAATACGAGAAACTAGTATTTATTTTCAAATAAATTTTCAATATATTAAATGAGAGACATGAGATGTTTTATAAGAAAAAAAAACATTTATCAAGAAAAACACATTTATAGATTGAAATATATATATATATATATATATATATATATATATATATATATATATATATATAAATATATATATCATGAAACTAGTAAAACAGAAATGACATAATAAATAACAACCTGCTGATTAAGTTTCAAGTAATACCCGTTTTCATGATCATATCATACGTATCATTAACTTCTTTAATTGAAAGAGAAATCCTTGCCCCATTTGCATTTTCTTAATTAAACCGAATGTGAAATCTCGAACATGACGCGTCTGAGATCCTCTTCAACGAATAGCTACAATGGTCGCGCCATCGTTACATTCTTGAACATTTCGCAGACATATTTTTGCTTTATCTAAATTGTTTTTGTAGCGGAACCGTAATGGAAATTAAAAAGAAAAGACAGACACACATATATATCGTACGTCGTCTTCATTATTTCATTCCATCTTGATCTTTTTCTTGAACCGAACTCATACATAACTGGATTCGAATGTAATTCGTGCCAATTAAATTGCTTTTGTTCTATTCACAATATATTTACTGTCAGTATTTATAGTGTATGAATAGAAATATCGAACGAGAACATTTACAAATGATAAAATGAAATGAGTTTATTTTACTTACACATATATTAAATAAATTACATAGATTCATATATATATATATATATATATATATATATATATATATATATATATATATATATATATATTTAAATATATTACTCTAAATATTACATTTTGCCTTAATCAAAATATTATTTCACTATTGACTTTAATTACTTATTCATATTTTAATAGCACTGAAATCATTTTCAGAATATACACCATAAAACACCATCCAATGCCAAGAAATAATTATTAAAAAGTTCACATTTTAACCATTTTATATAAAATATTTTTCTTGGATACTTTGAAAAATTATTTTCAAAATCGATAACTTTTCAACTATTTTTTAATGATGAAAATGAAAATTATTAGCATAATTATATAATAACAAAAAATCTCGATGTAAATATACAAGATTTTAAAATGTTTCGAACATTTTTTTATTCCAATAAGATTCATTTTTAAAAATTCAAAAAATTAAAAATCGATTTTAATTATAATAGTTATTAACTGACAATTTTTATCATCAAAAAATGACTATAAGTAATAGTTATATCTATAAAATGTAATTCTTTAAACTAAAATAAGTTCTTTTATTTCTAAAATATTTTTGTATACAATTTTTTTAATGGAATAATTATTTTCAAAAATATAATTAATACATACTAAAAAAATACTTTAACAATGAATTTCTTTCTACTACATATTCAAAAAAATGTAAATAAAAAATCTTCTCAACATTTTTTAAGTATAATTCTCGTTGGAAAAAAACGCAATAATGAGGCAATTTTTCAAAATACTATCCAATATTAAATTAGTGTCTATTAATTAAAACATTAAATATCATTATCATAAAAAGTAAAAATACATTTTTAAAAATTATATCAAAAATGAGAATAATCACTTATTATAAAAATATAAAACTTATTGAATTTATAAAGAATATTTTCAAAAGATTCATCGTTAGAATTAATAATCAAATTTAAATTCCATTTTAAATCCATTTACTGAAATAAAAATAATGACAAAAAGCACTATTCACTCCTAATATCTCAATGATTTTTTTAGAAATTTTCCACTTATTTAGTAGAAAAAATAACTATCCTTAGATCTATTTTATAATCAAAATCTAGAATAATAAATATGAGGAAAAAAATTCCAACAAAATCATTATAGAATATATTGAACTGATATTTTATAATACACAAAAAAAATTATATTGTAATTGTTTGTTATAAAAACAAATCAATGACAAAAACGATTTTTTTTCAAAAAAAATGTCATAAAATTATATAATTTTTAAATACAAGCTCATATTTATTTTATTTTTTTATTTATATCTGCTTGAATAATCTTTATAAGTTTACAAAAAAAATCCTTACTTTTCATTTATACAAACACAAAATAAATTACCATTAACGAAACTTGCCATCGAATCAAATAATTCTTAATACTTAAACAGAACTATATACCTATTACCAATTCATGCACACATTTTCAACATCTCTGAATATTTCAATATTGGTTCAAGTAAATACTTGCTCAAAGTTTCATCCATTGGAAAATAGTTTCACGTTTTACCGAAAACACATTTTTACGACAATCAATTTTATTTTGTGTTTCGTATAGCATTGGATATATATCTGTACTTAAATGTGAAGACAACGGATGAAACCGAGATAGAGCATCCCAAAAATATTGTATAATATAGTTTTATTCTTATTTATACCGTATCATTCCATTTATGTAAATATTTTTCTTTCTACATTGAAGTTAGAATGATATTTTATGGATGACATCAACAAAAAGAACGGTTTTCTTCGCCGTGTTGGAATTCGACGCGCTATAATATAATTTATATTTATTTATTTGGGGTGGAAAGCAAATCGTATCAGTTTTATACGGTTTTAGTGTTTACTATACGAAGAAATAACTATAGTTTGGATTGTTCTTTTTGAAATTTTCAAATGTGATGAAAAACTGTTACAACGATTTTATTTTATAAACGAATTAAAATTGTCATTTTTTTAAATTAAATTTTAAATCTATTTTTAATAAAATTCAATATAAAAAGACACAAACCAAATAACAGAATAATATATATAGCTTTGTGTATGCAAGCGAACACAATCGATATTTACATTCAATTTCGTCTCGATAACAAATAATACAAAGCGATGTAAAAAAAACTGGGGAATTAAGTAGAAAATATGAATGAACTAGCTGAACCGCCCTGTCCAAGTTCTTTACGAGTGTCGGCACCAGCCGTCACTGATATCGTTTGGGATACGAACCATATTTCTCTAATATTGCACACTTTTACGTGTTCGACAGTCCACCTATATTATCCGATAAATCCAATACAGTAGATGTAGTTCCGAAACAGCGTTGCTCCGTGAACCATTCAATAAAATATCTGATCAGGTCGCACATTACTACCGGAGAAAAGAGGAAAAAAGCAAACTTTGCACAATATTGCACATAGTACAATATTTTTATCGCCTTCACTTCGTTATAAAATAGTTTATTGATTCAATACTTAATTCTGTTAGACAGTTTATTAAAAATGGACAAATATCACGAATTTCAACTGAAATAAGTTTCGTTCGTTGGAAAATATTGTAAAATATTTTATTTTTACCTGCTGGGTTGATCTTTAATATTTTATTTACCTCACGATTGTTATACCGTCTATAAATATGTTATTCAACGACCTCGGTTTCTATAAATATGAATTATTTACAAAAAAAGCTAATGGTCGAATTCGTTCAGATAATATATAACAGTATACATAAACATATTGTTAATATTTTTAATAATTTACAAATATTTACAACAACTCGTAATTGAATTATAAATATAAGTTTTTGGTTAACAAATTGAATTATATTTTTTGAAATATCTATTTTTTATAAAATTTAATACTTGATTAGTCAAAACATTTTTTTTAACTTTAACACAAAAAAATATAACCATTAAAACACACACACACATGTATGTGTATAATTGCATTTTTTTATTTAAATTCGTATGACGTAAACAAATTAATTTTCATCTATGAATTGTAATTTATTTAAAAAATGTAAATATAAAAAAAATCAAAATAGGCAATTACAATATTTCTATTATTTTCAAAACTTTTAAATATTGTACATTAAACCTTTAAGATAAAAAATTAATAACAGAATTATATAATTTTTAAGAAAAAAATAAAAATGGAATTTATATATAATTATTAACAGAAAATGTAAACCATTTGAAAATGATTGTGTATTTAAATAAAAAATTTTGAATAGTTATATTAATAAAATTTCATTATTTAGACTAAAAAAAACCTTAAAATATTTTTCTACATCCTTACATATTTGAAATTTTATTTACAAATATATAAATATGTATAAACATAAATGCATGTATATTTGTATCTATACACATACATACACAGACAAATACATACATATATATATATATATATATATATATATATATATATATATATATATATATATATATAAAGGGAGAAAGAGAGAAAAACTGCAAGAGACTGATAATTAAATATACATTTTGTGTAAAAACAGAAATGACAAACACGTAGTTTAAGTATAATTCTTATAAAAGTTTCTTTTTATGTAACCGGATCTATGCTGCACATACGACACAACTGTAGAATGGACCGTACAAAAGCAATTTGTATGTGTACACTTGCGGGATAACATATACAAGACGAAAGCATGTTCTTCATGGATTCTATTACAAATCGAATTGGCTATCATAAAAAACGACGTGTTGGCAGCTTCGTCATGATAGAAGAAAAACGTTCGGCTTCGCAGCAAAACGTGACTACAGTTTGCAGTGACACAATTGACTTTTTTAAGACATGTTTTATATAAATAACAAAAATCCTTATAGCGAAAATATCAAATGACCAACACTACTATTTATATATGTTCACCTTGCTTTATATTCATCTTATGTTCTGCACTCTTCATATATACATACATATGTACAGATATACATATCTAACGATACCATCATCGTGAGAGCCTTTTTAAAAATATGGTATTGTGGGGACAATTAATTTCTTTTACAGTGAATTTGCCATAGTTTCAAAAAAAGGAGTAAGGAAAATTATATTGTACACTCTTACTTCTACGATATTTCTTATTATATTCGTATTTTATAACAAAAAGGCTCTGACAATAACAGCATCACCATCGAAATGCGCATTAGTCCATTGTTGTTATAAACAACAAAGTGATTATTGAATATTTTATAATATCCCTTATTATAAAATATTCAATAATTCCCTTATATATATATATATATATATGATACTGGGGGTGATAATTCATTTATGTCAAAGGAAATTTACCAGTTTCAAAACAAACAGTAAGAAAAATTATATTGCACACTCTTATTTCTGCAATATTTTTAGTAATGTTCTTATACGCATATATACGAGGGTTGTTTGATAAGTATGGTAAAAAAGAAAGAAAAATTAAATTGAAAAATTTAATTTATTTAATTAATTAAATTAAACAATAAATAATTTTACCATACTTATCAAACGACCCTTGTGTATGTATGAATATATATATATAAAATATAAAATCAATATCATATTTACATTTAATTTGTAAATAAAAACGATAATAATTTGAAACTAAGATATTTACATAATTAAGTTATGAATGACACGCAAAAAAGTTTTCCATCTTAATTATTGTTTCTTAGCTAAAAAAAGAATCACAAATCATAAAAAAATATGAAATAATATTTCCAAATTTGAGTTTATATATCAAACAAATTATAAATAAATAAATTTACACGTAATATTATAAAATTAACATTAATTTTATCAAAACATTAAAATATTTCAAATGTCATATTTTTTGATTAAACAGAAAACAAAGTAATATATCATCATACGAAAAATAAATCGTTTACATACAGAGAAAGGTAAAAAATTTATATTTGAGAAAATAAATTGTAGTTAAAATTATTTACAACAAAATGCAACATAAAACTTTCCACTCTGTTACAGAATTCAAATGAAGAGTAATTAAGGAACAGATTTGTTCACTTAAAACAAGAAATATCCATAAAAGTAACATTAGTGTCAAGTAGTGCAAAACGTTTCTAAAATTTAATATGTAATGCTATCGATCTTAAGTTTCTCGAAGAATACTAAAAAAACAACAGTCAATAGTTAGACTAGAGAAAAAAACTAGAAACGTTATTCCTCATTTGATGTCAATGCCTTTTATGCATATTCTGAGTAAATATATTATTTGTTTAAATAATTTTGATTTTGAAAAACAGTTGTTTTGGAACTGTGGCTAATTCACTTTAACACAAATTAATTTTAACCCCAACACCACAATAGTTATAGTCTTCAATAATCACTTATTGTTCACTCATTATTGATAAATATGTCGACTGGTGTATTTCGATGGCGACGCCATCATCGTCAGAGCCTTTCTGTTAAAATCTAGACTAATTGTTTGAGTCTTTTTTTGATAGCGTCGCCATCGAAATGTATTAGCCGACATATTTATCAATAATGAGTGAACAATAAGTGATTATTGAACACTTTATAACTATTGTGGTGCTGAGATTAAATTAATTTGTGTTAAAAAAAATTGATTATAAATGCTTGAACCTGGCTTAAATTCGATTTTTGTAGCAACTTATATATTTTCAAATTAATATTTTTACTTGTACTTCACATATTTCAATTTGTATTATTATTCAAATATTTTAGGACCACATTTAGAGTATTTTATGTTATTGTATATACACATCCCCTTTTATATATATATATATATATATATATATATATATATATATATATATATATTTGTATGTATGTATGTATATTTTTATAAATGTGTATTATACGCACATAGGTATTCTAAATAGAAAAATCGATAAAAAAAGGTTAGGCATCGTGTGTTCAGAGAATAAATCATGACTACGCATATAAAAATACATGAACCAGTTCATATTCTGAGAACAAAAGATAGTCTTATCGAAAATTTATATGCAAACGAGCCGGTTTCCGCTCAAACGAATACAATAACAATAAAATTCACAAAAAGCGTACGTTGACCAACTTTTCCCAAATGGTTATGGTCAAGTAACTCAAACACGGGTACGGAAACGGTCGTAATTTACCAAAGACCTTCGAGTTGCATGATTTTTCCAGCAAGCAAAATAAAATCGTTATTACAGAAGCTTACAAGACAACGGTAAAACACAACAAACCCGTACTGAAAATTCATCCAGTACACCTCTTTCGTTCAAACAAAAATGTATGTTAAGCTCGCGACGGGTTTTTTAAAAACAGAAAATATTATATGTAGACAATAGCATTTAGAAACATGCATGTATCTATTCAAACATTTATATACATTGGAACATATTTATATAAAAAGTTATATAAATATGTATACACAGAAATATCTCTAATAATGATATTCACTTTCAAAGCGCAGTACATGATTTTTTTCACATCCGAAATGAAGTCTAGAATAATATTTTTTTCAAGATAACATTGATTTTTGTTAGTGATTTTAGTTAAATCTTTTAAAATCATTTCCACAATGAAAATTATTGTTAATGGATTTTAATATATTCATCAATAGTATTTTCATTACTTAAAATTTTCATTTTTTAGAAAATAATAAAAACATTAAAATATAGATTTTTTCTAAAAAAATATTTACTGTTATAATAAAAAATACATGTATATATATATATATATTTATATGTGTGTGTATTTTTGTTAAAATGTATTTTCGAATACTTGATGATTTCAGTAAAAATTTCATTTAAATATAACCACATATATTTTTTAAATGTATTTTAAAACAATCATTTTTACACAAAGTAAGATATTATTTAACTAATTTTTGATCTGATTCAAAATATTAAAAATGTAATTATAATTCTTTAACCACAAGAATGATTAAAAAACCCATGACTTAATTTTCATCCAATTAATCATCCGACTAAAAAAATAATCATGTCATTTAATAATTTTTAACTAAAAAATTAATAGAATAAAAATTTAGTCAGGTGAAAAATTAATCGGATGAAAAATACAAAAAAAACGACTAAAATCTCAAGTTATTTTTTCCCTTCTCTTAAGAATTTGTTTTTTCTTCGAAAATATTTTTTTTTTGTTAAACAAAATTCATCCCATTTCACCGCCTAAAAGATGGAATGAAATTCAATGAAAAGTGTGAACAAAACCTTTATTTTAACTGTTTATATATCCCCATGAAAATAATTTGGAAATTATTATATTTCATTAATAATCATTTAAAATTAAATTTCATTAAAAATATTTGTAATTTCTTCAAAGAAAATATTTTTCTTTGAAAATTCCATTTTTAAACTTTAAATAATTTTTCGTGATAATTTAATTCATAGTCGTACTCAACTAATATTGCACAATTTTGAATATTCAAATCAATTAATTTATTAAAACGACTGATGACTAAAAAATCAATCACGGTTAATGAATAAACGAAATTAATTGCAACTAACGATTAATTTCACAAGATTAAAATGTTCGTTGTTAATCATCAATCAGATAATTTTTCTCTACTCTATTTTCACATGAGTCATATTAATTAAAATACTGTTGCAATGAGTTAGAAAAGTATCATTTATATTATTACAAACAATCTCGTAAAAACATTTCTGTGAGTTATAATTCATAAACTCGGTTCATTAAAAGTATTCTTAATATTCTTCACATAAAAAAGAAAAACATCTCACGTTACTGTATATCTTTACCCTTAAACAACATCTCATTCAAGTACAAAAGATAAGAAGAGACAATAAAAATAATTTCCGTACAAAGTCTAACTTTCGCTATGAAGTTCAAAATGTTAATATAACACTCGAGAGAAAACTTACGATAACACATAAGAGTAAAACATTTTCTCTTCGTACACTTCTCTCGTTGGAAACATCAAAATTTCCAATTAACGTATCTTAAGAAAGATGTATAAGCAAAAAGAAGACCATGAACGGTGACATAATAAATGAATGCATTTAATAGTCAGTCGTCAGATTATGAAAGCTCGTCGTAGCTTTGACATAAATGTAAAGTCACGGATTGATATATATATATTATATTATGTATTCATCTTTCTTCCTCGCATAACCTGAATAATTTTCAAATAAAGGGACAAACGATATTATAAGCACAAACTCGTCGGTTGTCGTAGAAACTAATTAGTCCGGTAGCGTGACTAACGACACCCGAACAATGAAACGAAGCCCTATTTAGTCCTTTCCCAAACCATCGCATATATGACCGTCGCGAAACTCGACGTAGCGTCTACTATTTACACCAAACCACCTGGACGAACAACGAACCGGGTAATTCGTATGAATATATTGACTGTGATGGAAAATTCGGGAATTGTATCGATACTGGAAATTACATAATACACAGAGTTACCATTATACACAATTAAACTCAATTTTTACCTCTCTTCTTTTTATTATAATTATTCAGAGACAAATTTCATTTTTACTATTACAATTTCAAGTTTAATATGAAAGTACAAATAATAACAAAAACAGGAATTTTCTTCTTGAAAAAATAAAACATTTACTTTTATTATAATCACAAAACCACCTAAAAACAACAAAATGGTTTACTCTTACTCTTCAATTAAAGCACAAATATTATTTATTAATAATTAACATTTATATATATATATATATATATGGTGTTTTTTTTTAAATATCAGAACTTTAAATTAAATCCCTATTGAAAGTTCTATGTAATCTAAAAAACACCCACATCACAATATATATGTGTATATACGAGGGTCGTTTAATAAATATGGTAAATTTATTTATTAATTTAATTAATTAATTAAATTAAATTTTTTAATTTAGTTTTTCTTACTTTTTTACCATACTTATCAAATGACCCTTGTAAATATATGATAAAGATGTTTTTTTTAGAATAGATAGAATTTTCTTTAGGAATTCAATTTAAAATTCTATCACACTTAAAAACACACACACACACATACATACACACACACACACACACATATATATATATATATATATATATATATATATATATATATACACTTTAATTTTACAGTTTTTTAACAAAGATAATTTTATAGATTTTTGTCGCCCCCTACTCATTCCACTCGTCAACCCCCGAATTTATTACTATTTAACAACATATATAAGTTAGGAAAAATAAAACGTTTAAAAAACTATATTAATATTTCTATGTAGACAATATTTAGTATACATTGTAGATTATTGGTCTGATATGCATTCAAATCTAATTCCAATACAAGTAAAAAAAATATCCGAAAATCTGTTCGAATATTTATCCGAAAAATTCTCCAAAAATCTGCCCAAAAAATCTACCTGAAAATCTGTTAATTTTAATATTTCGTACAATTTGTACTTCGATAATTCTCGGAAAACTCCGTGAAAATTCGGAAACGAAATTTTCACATCAACCCTAAGGCGCAGCACCATTATTTTTTAAATATAAAGAGATGTTAGAAATTAATCATTAAATACTGATATTTTTTTAACCCTTTGAATATAATTAACGCTTATAACCACATAATATAAACGCATTCGTTTCTATTCCCAGTTTTTAACAATTTAATTTTCTTTAATAACAACTTAAAAATAACCTTAATAACTGAGTGTTAAAACTGTTTATTTCATATATTGGACAATTCATAAATAATACATTTCGTATTCATTTCCTAATAGAGAAAATCCTAGTTTAACAGTGGAAGAATTAGCTAAGCAGGCCAAATCAACCCATTCAACGATCCATCAGTATTTAAAAATAACTGGTAAAGTTTCTAAGCTGGGTCAGTGAAATATTTACGAATTATCAGTTTCCGATTAAAAAAAATATAAAATCGAAGTATAATCGAATATATGTGTGTGTATTTTAAAGGATGATAGAACTTTTAATTGTATCCGTATCGAAAATTCTATCTAACCTAAAAAAACATCTTTATCATACCCTTATATACACATACACACAGACATATACATATATAAAAAGTGTTTTTAGTTTAGATAAAACTTTTGATATGGATTCAATTTAAAGTTTTACCACGTTTAAAAAAAACATATATATATATATATATATATATATATATATATATATATATATATATATATATATATATATATATGCATGTGTGTGTAATAATGAAAATAATAAATGACAAATAATTGAAAAAATTATTTCATAAATCATTACAAATTCAAATTACACGAAATTGAAACTGATGTTCTGATTAAAATTTTCTCCGATCTTTAACCAACAAGTAGAGACAATGCCGTTATACCAGGAATGGCGCAAATGTAAATCCTGAGAATTTATGCTCATAGCAAACATATAATAATCACTATGCTAAAAGCATGCCAGCGTTCGTACGAAATACGACGGACAATGAGTCACATAGACAATATGTTCTCTGTGCCGGAAATTCAACACGTTTTCATTATGTAATTGAGCGTAATGCAATCACCATCAGTGATTTCTGGTTTTGACAATGATCACAATGCGATGTTGCTTGGTAACAGAATAACCGAGACTCGATGACTTTCGTCCCATGTCAATAACATAGACGGTAAGTACAAAACTCTAGTTGAAATTATGAAAAAAAATTTTAATCATTTCCGAATATGAAGATATTTTTTTATAATATTTCTTATTAAGAACAAAATATTGTAATAAATATCAAGTAGAATATTAGACTAAAAAATATATACAGTAATAAAATCCGGACACTTTGGCAACACTGTTTCTTCAAGCCGTTTTAGCCAATAAAAAAGGGGAAGTCCCTGTTTGAATTTTTTTATGCAAACATACATAAATTACTCTTTTCTTTCATTCTGTAACAAATGGTTGGTAAAATAACATTGTATATGAAGTAAGAGAGTGTGAAAAGTGTAAAAATGGTAAATATGAAAATTCTGACCGAAGAAGAGAAACTTAATATTTTGGCTTTTTTGAAAAAGAATTTAAGTGTTCGTAAAATAGTTGATAAAGTCGAATTCAGCAAATTGTCCGTAACTGAAATTTAAAAAAAATCACAAAAAAAAGGTTCTACTAATCGGAAAAAGGGATCTGGAACCAAGAAGAAAACGACAGTCCATCAAAATCGCACTGTCTTTGAGAAATCGTTTCAAAACTGCGGTGAATATAAGAATAGAGTTTGTAAAATGAAGATGAATCGGAAATAAGTACGCGAACTGTTCGAAGAAGGCTTTTTCAAGAAGCTCAATTGTGTGCTAGAAACCCCGTCAAAAAGCCACTACTCACAAAAAAATACTTCAAAAACGACTTCAGTGAGCCAAATATCATGAGAATTTGATTGCAATGGACCGGAGAAATGTATTTTTTCAGAAGAGTCTAAATTCAGTATATACGGATTCGATGGAAGACTCTATGACCGAAAAAAGGATGAACTTTTCATCAATCACTGCATCATGAAAAATGTTAAATATGGAATCAACCGAATGGTCTAGAGATGCTTTTTTCATGGAGTTGATCAACTAACTCTAATAGATAATATTATAAATGGGAGCGATGCAAAAAAAATTGGAAGAAAGTTTTGTGCCATCAATGGAAGAGCACCTTTCACTGACATGAGACGTTATCTTCCAACATGACTGCGTCATGCCATCCTGCTCAACTGGTAGATATTGACGCTTATATCTTCCTGCTTATTTGAATAATTAGACAAAACACTCACTTTTTTACTTCAATGTCACTTTTCTTTTAAGGTGGAAAAATATCTTCTACAACGACGGGTTTCAAAATTGTCATGGCTCGAGAATAGCCCCAATTTGAATCCCATAGATAATCTTTGGAGGCTTATTGAGTTTAAAGTTGTTAAAAAGAAAAAAACATTAAGAGTTGGATTTCTTCATCCAAAAAGTGTGGTACAAAAAAATCACGCAGGAAACTTTAAAAAATTTATCGATTCTATGTAAAATCGCATTAAATTCATTATTCAAAAAACGGGAAGTCTAACAAAAGATTAGTAATAAGTATTTTTCTGTGCTAATACGTCTACAGTTGAAAACAATTTAATTTGTAACAATTTCATGTCCCGATTACATGATTTGTTAGAGCTTTGCTTATTTAATAAAGACCTCAATAAAACACAATTCCTTCTCTTCGCTTATTTTGAACAAAATTCGTACAATAAAATGTATACTTCTATCCATTTCAGAAAGAGCATAGGCATACAAAAAATTTCTAAAAGACATGTTTCACCTATCTACTTACAAGGAAGAAAAATACTAAAAAAGCGTTTTATTTTCGTGTCCGGATTTCAATGGCCGCGACTGTATATTCCGAAGAGAATTTACTTTAAAATAAAAATATAAGCGAAAAGATTTACTACAATAATATATTTAACAATGTTGGAGCAAAGTGTATATTACATCCAGACTTTCCGCTATTGTCTCGACCAAACAGCTCTGTTATTATTTCCGAACTGCGCATTGTTTTCGCAAATACCAATTCATAAACTATATAACCACCTAGAGAAATTATATATACAAATGAAAGCTAACAAAATATAACTATCATAAATAAACACGAGTTGCAGTTCAAACCACAGCAGGTACCACGTAACACTGAATAAATTAAATTTTGCATGTGATAATCTAAAACAAGAAACACGGAATCATGCAGATGTACGTTGTGTGAGGTAGTAAGCATAACTCGAGAAGGAAGTCTCGCCAGAGAGCAAGTCGTTAATGAAGAAGAGTTTCTTGCATATAACATCCGTCTACATATAATACTTAGATGAGGAGCTCGTGTTAAAGATAACGTGAACTTGAATAAACGAACTACATATAGGTACGTGGTGTATGTACATACTTCCTGAAACTATAATGAATATTATAGCTGAAAGTACAAAATATATAGTAATCCTCTTTAGAGACGCTAAAAATTTACACGAAAACTAACACCGAGCGTGTAATTCTTTAAAGATAATTAAAATCTTGATAACGTAAAAACTTCTATTGAGTACAAGTATATGTAAACTATTTTAAATCTTAACATTTTATCTTGAAGGCATAAAGATTTCAAATTTATATATAATTCATGAATTCGATTGAATTTACTTTGTTAAGGTTTCGAAAATTACAAAGTATTTATATACTTGTCCAATACAATAAATTTATAATTAAAAAATACAAATGTTTTATAGAATAAATTGCTGTAATTAAAATACCGTTTGCTGTACCGCCCGTTATTTTTTAAGAATTCCAATTATTGATTTCCATTTATGAGTAGACATTTTATATACATATTATATATATATATATATATATATATATATATATATATATATATATAGAGAGAGAGAGAGAGAGAGAGAGAGAGAGAGAGAGAGAGAGAGGGACAGAGAGAGCGATTTCAAGCGTGGTAGAACTTTAAACTTAATTCTTATAGAAAATTCTATCAAACCTAAAACATCTTTATATATATATATATATATATATATATATATATATATATATATATATATATATATATATATATATAAACATGTGTATATATATATAAAGGTATGATAAAATGTTTTTTTTAGGTTAGATAGAACTTTCGATAAGAATTCAATTTAAAGTTCTATCATGCTTAAAAAAACCTTATATATATATATATATATGTGGTTTTACAGAAAACATTAATATTTATTTGTTATAAACCATAATTAAACTTAATTTCTTTCTTTTATTTGAATATTTTTAACTACAAAAAAATATTTAATTTCTATCCAAAGCTAACAATTTAAAATTTATTTTAAATCAAAAATATAATTAAAAATTTAATATGGCATTATTTTCAAATATTATAAAATACTATAGGTTTTAATAACAGATTTTCTTGATTTTGTTTTCTTTCTTAGAACAATTTTTATTATATCTTAAAATGTATTATTTCTCAATTTATTCTTTTAATTCTGATTATAATCAGAAATTGATAACAAAAAAAATATGTACATGTATGGTTTTACTCATAACTTCTGAAATTTAATTTTTATGAACTATAATAAATCTTAATTTCTTTTTCATATGTTTAGTATTTTTCAATGAGAAAAAAATATTTAGTTTGTATCCAAAACTAATAATCTAAGGTTTATTTTAAATTAAAAATATAACTAAAAACTTAATATGATTTTATTTTCAAATATTGTAATATACCAAAACTATTAATAAAAGAATTTTTTACAATTTCCTTATTCTCATTTTCTTTCTTAGAATATTTTTTAATATACTTTAATTAAAATGAATTACTTCCCAATTTATTCTTTTAATTTTATAAAAATATTGTTTGATTATAAATAATATATTAATAATGAAAAAATATACGTACATATATATATATATATATATATATATATATATATATATATATATATATATCATAAAATGTTTTATAATAAACATAAAAACTATTTTATAATTTAGATAACTTTAAATACTATTTTATTTATTTTTTAAGTATATATTTTAATTTCAACTTTTTGTTTGAAAAATGGTCAGAAATACAAGAAACATTTATTATATTTAGAAAACTGTATTTTTTTAAAATTTAAATTTCCAATCAAATACTCTAAATTATTATTATTTTACAGATTTTAGAATCTAAAAAAATAAAAACTAATATTAAAACAATAAATAAGTGATATTAAAATAAATAATCATATTTTTTTATAATAGCTCATGAAATCCTTTTAATATAAAAATCGTATCTCTATTATACATTTATTTAACAGAAAATTTCTATCATTCATCAAGAAAATATACTTATATATCCGATCAAATACCTTAAAATAATTTTTTTGGTTATAAGTTTTAAAATCTAAAAAAACTTAATATTAAAACATTTAGGAATATTAAAATAAAGAATCGTATATATATTTTATAATAACACAAAAAATACTTTTAATACACTAGCAAAAAAAACATTTATATACAACATTCAAACTATAGAAAATACCTATTATTTATCAAAAAAATATTTGTTGTGAAATATAGAGAGAAAATAATCAAAATATTTTTATAAAACAGCGAAATGTTTTTATTAAATATTTCTTTTGAAATTCAAATACAACTAGTATTTAAATTTTTACAGAAATATTCTTTACAATAAAATAAAAGTTAAAAATTAGATTTAGTGAATAAATAACACGTGATAGTTTTAAACGAAAATTTTGATAGTAACGCCATTCGGTATTAAATCATCGAAATCCTACCTGTATTTATATATGAATATATATATATAATGTGTGTATATATGTATATAAGTGAATATTATTTATATGTGTAAAATTATTACGTGTACTGATACTAACAAATATGTAAATAATCTACAAGTACAATATCGGTGTGTGTTGGCATTCAATTTCACTATAATATCCGTTCGTAAATTGAATCCCAGCAAAATTGAATGGGTGAAAATACACAAACAGAAACATCAATTTGATTTATGATTGAATCTGCACACTGACACTAAAGGATGCGTGTGCGGTGGGCCAGGGCTCCAACATACTTGTATTACTGCCAACAGACGCGAAATACGAATACGTGAATGAAGTACATGACATAGCCACCATTTCGTATCGCGGTGGGTGAAAATGCATTTATTATTTTTTTATTTATTTTTTATAGAATATATCACAGAGGAAGCAAACTAATACATCGGTTCTATTTCCTACGAAATAAATTACTATACACAAAAAGAACAGGTCCATTGTCATATCAAAACTGAATATGTATTTTTATTTGCTTTGCAAATACTAAAATCGTTTTTGTTATTGTCTATGAGATTATTTTTTAGGATTTTTTTCTCTAAATACATTATTTAGTAGCAATTTTATAGAACACCAAAATTACATAGGTTAACATATGAACGTTATCTTAATTTTAATATTAAATATTATATTTCATTCATATATAATTTAATGTCAATAAATTTACAAATTATTTTTTTTTAATTTATAAAAGATATTTTTTAGTAAAATATTTTCTTCAATACTAACATAATTTTATTAAATTTTCCATTTACATACCATGTATTTCAACAAATAAAAAAGTTATTTTAATCCTTAAAGATCAATTTCATATAGTATTTTAGGAATTTAAATGCAATGGAAATCTGATGCAAACAAGTAAATCTGGTCTAACTAGATTTTCAAATGTAATACTCACAGAATAAGGAATATACATATCCTGTTTCAAAATCTGCCAACACATAAATTCTTATGCCCCATTTCGTTGGCTTATTAGAATTAAAAGTTATGAAACAAATTTTCGCTTGAAATTTTATTATTGATTCATCTACACCAGTTATTCTCAACCACTGTGCCGCCACTGCGAATATCCATACTTTGAAAGAAGAAAAAGAACTAATTTCGGTGTGTAATAACCGAGATTTAATTTCAAAACATTCAGAAGAATCAATTAATTCGTTCTGGATTAATCTTAGATACGATTATCCGACAATATCTCAAAAAGCTTTAAGTGTGTTATTACAATTTTCCACATCTTATTTGTGCGAATTCAAATTTTCGGCTTTGACCGACATAAGAACGAAAAAAAGATCCATACTTAAAATCTGGATCACGAAATGAGAGTATCATTATCATTTTTACGCCCAAATATAAATGAAGTTATCAAAAAACACCAAGCTCAAATTTCGCATTAAATGTAATTCGTAATTTATCATTAAATAAACATTTTGTTTACTTTGTAATGCAATTTCATTTTATATTTCATTGAAAATTATTATCGTATGCTATTTTTACAAAATATATTTTAGGTACATCAATCAATGAACCAAGTAAAATTCTTTTAAATTTATCTTATTGTTAGTATGCCGCCAAATTTTTAAATTATTAAAAGTGTACCGTGACGAAAAAGAGGTTTAGAATCACTGATTTACACAAATATTTTTTCCGGGTATAAAGCGTTCAGAAAATTTTGAATTTATGTATTCTAAAAAATTTCTTGCACGTTGTATACGAGTTTTAATGATTTTTTTATTAAGATTAATTGTTTTTAAGTGCAGCATCCAAGTTCAAAATTATTTTGTGTATTTCGTAAACATTCGATAAGCCGAAGACATATCGCCTAAGCGGCGCCAATGAAATTACGACTCTTAGGCCTAAGTTATCACAATTTTAAAATATTTCCTGAAATGGTTAAATGAAATATGATTTTTTTTAAATATTTTTTGAGTAATATACTTTCATAAGTGACATTTTTAAAATTTCTAACAATGAATAGAATATTTTTATTACAATATGATATGAAAACATGTTAATTGTGGAATATATTTAAATTATTTTAAATACCACAAACTACAAATTATATTTATTAACAACATTACAAAAATGAGTTTATTTGAATATAATGAACCAATCTAAATTGTACTAAATAATCGAATAACATTTATAATAACGACTAGTATACATTCATTAAATTTTATTTCATATAAAAATCCCTTCGTTTTCATTTAATTCGTTTTGTACAATCTGTATAACTCTAAAAAAAAACAATAAAACCGTTTAGCCAATAAAACTAAACAATTCAACGAGCTTTATTTATATGTAATACTGAATCCTCGCAAAACAGAAAAATAGTACTTAACATTAACTTTCTAGCATGCAATTATTGCACAAATGCAATTCTATTTATTACACTACTCATTTTTAACTGTTTTGTCTATACAAAGCTACAAATAAGAGTTAATTACATTATTTTATTGTGTCTACATGTTATTTTTTACGAACTGGAATAGTGTTTTTAAACATAGAATTTGTATTTATATTAAGACTCGATGAAATTATTTAAATTATTCAGAATTAAAAATAGGAATTATTTATAAATATTTGTTTGACTTTGAAAAAAGTTTAAAAATTTAAATTCGTCGTATATCACAGTTCAAGAGTGTATGCTTTAAACGTTCATTTAAAGACCTCCTTAAGTACAAGGACGGAGCAGCATCCGTTTATGAACCTAAGACCCTTAACATTTTACGTGCCAAGCACAAACACTAATTACTCAAAACAAACATCTTAACCTTTTTAGTGATCAATTATATCTATAAACTAGTGAAGTATTTTCATAATCTCCACTAAGAACATTACGTAAATGGTCAAGAGAGCCGCATACTTATATATATATATATATATATATATATATATATATATATATATATATATATAATTGATTAGTGATGTAGTAGTTAATATCACCGTCTGTTATGCGAAAGACGTGCTTTCGATCCCTGGTCGAAAATACAAGTAAACAAAGCTTTTTAGCCTTAGTAAAGGAAAACCGCCTAAGGGAGTAAATCCTGAATAAAAATCCTCACGAACCCACTTGATTAGTGACCAAATATTAGCGAATGGTAAAATTCATTGAGGCTATTGAATTTTACCCAGCAGTATAGAGGACTTATGTAAGTTGATATGATGATACTAATATGTATGAAAGGGAAGGCAGCAAAAGAGAAAAAAGTAACTATTACAAATAAATTAACGTATCCAAAAATACCAAAGTAATTTAAAAACTCATCAATTAACCCTTTAACTATAGGACACTTGAAAAAAAGCCGCACTTTATATACAACGGATATTAATGTTAATCATCACTGTACAGAACAATTATACAAAAAATTGTTATATAAATTATTTTATCATTTTTACAAATTATAAAAAATATAATACTACTAACTATTACAAATAAAGAGTATGATATTGAGACATTTAGAAACAGAATTTTCATTTCTAATTTAATCACATGAAATAACGAAATTTCAAAATCATGATCGAAAAATACTTTGAAAAGGAACAAATAATAGTTACATGTTATCTAAAATAAACAGAAAAAAGATCAATCTTGTCGTTTGTAAAGATATTTAACAATAAAATGAATGTATTTAATAAGGTTTCAATATTCACAATTAAAGAATCAGAGAGAAAATGTAATTAAATGTATATTAACAATGTTTCGACTTTTTAATTAATTTATCTTTTTAAAATTCATAAAAAAAAATAAACTAATGATAAATCTTAGTCTTAAATTTAATATCCTAAATTAATTAATATGCCATATTTTATAATATCTAAAAAAAATAATAAATAATATAGGCAGTTGGATACCTGAATAGGTTTTTAAATGTTGGTATTTAAAACAAATGGTAATACTTTGTTGATAACAATTGAATAACACAAGTAAACGAAATATAATTAGTTATTTTTAAAATGTAGTGGAGCTTGATAATCATATACATAAAAATAGTAAGTATTAGGTTTATAAATATCATATATTGCATTGTTGATAATAAAAAATTAATAAAAACATGAACATGATCATCTAAAAAACAATCATATTTAATCATTTTGTAAACTTAAACAAAAATATAAGAAATTAATGAAATCTGTTAATTCTACAAAAATTGACTTTCAAATATTATACATTTTTTACTCCCTACAACTGAAACTTTCAAATATAATTATTTACTATAGTGGAATATAATGAATTAAGAAAAATAACTCTTTCAGATGATAAAATATTCTATACTTAATTACCTACCTGTATAATTATTTTTCATAATAATAGAACATTTAATATTTTTAAAACTAAAACTAGCTTATAAAATAAGAATTACTATTGCAGAAAATAAAACTTGAAAAAGTTATTAATAAATTGTATAAAACAAAGCAGTTTATTATTTATAAATTAACCTAAACAACATAGAAACAAAAAAGCAATCCTAAGAACAGTTAAACTGTTTACTATATATTTATTTTATTTTTGTATTAAGTTTGAATATTAATGTAATAAATAAAATTAACTTTACCTGTAAACTAGGATGACACCCCAACTCTAATAAAGTTTTCACTACACCGACATGACCCTTGTTCACAGCAATATGAAGAGCTGTTTGTCTTCGTTTATTTCTCGCATTCAAATCTGCACCTGCACGAGCTAAAAGTTCCATAACACCAGGCTCGTCGCCAAAAGCAGCATGGTGTACTGCACGATCACCATCTTTATCCTCGATCTCTACATCAGCCTTATAACGCAACAAAACTTTAATAACTTCAAGGTGGCCGTTTTGGCTAGCAGCTTGTAAAGCTGTATGCCCTGCAAATACGCCGTTGACATCTGCACCTGTTGCACTACTCTGTTTTAAACTTTCTTCACATTTCTGAGCATCTCCGTTAGCAGCTGTTTTTACCAGTTCCTCATTCACATCACCAGATACATGAGTTTCAAACAGTTTTCTTAATAAAGCACTTAACCGTTCACCACTAGAGTTTCCTGGTACTGTTCCATCGGAACTAGCCACTTTTGTCACAGCTAGAGGATTATAAGTCCATGAAGTAGAGCACACTTCCACTTTCAGATCGTTATCGTGATATATTTGTTGAACACGGCCTATTTTTCCCAATGTCTGAAAATAATTACCAATTTAAAATTACTTTAAAAAAAACATAAAAACCAAATTAACAAAAATCAATCACAGAAATTATTATATTATAACTGAACTTAAATGTAAATGAACTAAATTAAACATTAAACAATTTTTAATTTATTAAAAAAATAAAGTATAAAAACTAAACTTATTTACTGAAATATTTTATCTAAATATAAAATAGTACAATGTAATAATTCTTGGTATTTTAATTCTTATATCTAATGTATATTTTAAGACAAAAAAAAAATAGATTCTCATATTTTAACTCCAATTATTTGAAACAAATATTCTTTTTTTTTACACAACCAGCCATTGTGTGATTTGGTTGTATCAATCTCTGTGCAAAACGAAAAGAATAAGTAGTAACATAAATATAATATAAAAATAATGTAAAACACAAATAACGTAAAACAAAAAATAATTAAAGAGTATTAAAATAATAGTAAGAGATTTACATTCACGAATTTCAAAGAAGGGATGTAAACTTCTAAAATGTTATATTTACTGAAATTTATTTAAAAAAATATGAAATAGATAGTACTGAAAAAATATGGATGTTTATTGTATTAACATATTATTTTATTTATTGTAAATATCCAACATATTTCACTCCTCATAACATGTACAATCATGCTTGTTTCAATAATATCATTTTAAATATTATTTGTTTCTCCCTACACTTTCTTTTGGGTTTTTAATATAAATACATTATATGAGAAACGTACTTTTATTTTCACAAAAACTAAATAATATAACTATTATACTAATGCTTAAAACTACTATATTATACACATTTTACTGCTTTTTAACAATACTGTGATTGATTTTAATGAAAAACTAGTATATTTTTTTACCGGAGTCATCGCTGCTGCCCATTCGCCATGCCCTCGTTGAAGAATTTTAATACGTTCTATATCATTACAAATTTGCACTAAATCTCCGACCGCAAAACTTTGTTGGGGAGTTTCATTCGTTGAAGGAGTCGCTGTAGATACTTTTGTAAGGACAGCAGGATTGAATGTCCACCTATTGCCACTCTGATAAGAAACCACAATATCATGATCTTCATCGATGCCTACTACAGTACCAGTAGACCCTAAACATTCATACATTCCATCTGTCCATCCTCCATGACCATGTTGCAAAGATTGTACAATTTCTAATTCTAAATCAACAGTAACTTGATCTCCTATTTGTAAGCCATGGGGACCGGTTCGGCCAGGTCCTTGTTCACCGAGTAAAGGTAAATGATCTCTATATACGGTTTGACCTTTAGCATCGTTTACTACTTTCAAATCCGCCATTCCTTCGAAACCGACGCGATATAAGTTTTTAGCTCCATTATCCCAAATAACGTAAGCGGCTGACCGAGGACTCGCTGCAGACCAATCTTGAATTTCATTTACTTTTCCCCTACGGCCGTTCCCGCCGTCCTGATCTTCCCACTGCCAATCTACACCGCGAACGACACGAGCACCTGGGAAAATTCCACGAATCGCCACCTTTTTACTCTTTCTTCTCGGTTCTAACAGATTCCGTTCACTTCCGGGCGTAGTTATACGATAAAACCTATGTCGTAAGTGGTGTTTATCTCCGTGATAACAGATCGAACATAGATCGTAGTTGGCACATTCCGCACATTTCCATCTAATACCGAAGATCGGTTGTTGACGGCAAGTATCACACATCGTACCATCGTGTTTAACACCGGTAGGGGCACTATCTAGAATGCGTAAATCATATGCTCCAGAACAACGATAATTAGCTGCTGTACCGTTATCCCACACGACTACTACTTCCTCAGGAGATTCGAAATTTCTTACGGTACCCACGTGACCCTCTCCTCCGTCCTAAATTTGATTCAGAAAAATTAACATATATATTTATGGGTATAAACATATAAAACAATTTTTAAAACCTAACCTGTTTCCCCCATTTCCAATCTGGACCCCTTATAACACGTGCACCGACACCTTCCATCATAAATCTAGTTGCTCGGGCACCGACGACAGTATTAGAGGAGGCTACGGGTTCCATTTTTGAAACCTTACTTATTTAAATGATCTTAAATATTAATTAATTTGTTCTACTGGAGCATACAACACATTCAAGAGAAATGTCAAATTTGAACGAAGAGTGTACACAAATAAAATAAACGAAAACTTCACTAGATATTAGGCGCCTTAATTCAAACATTTCTACTCAAATATTTACGATTTTAATTTTGTGTTCACATGTTTTTTTATTAATTAAAACAATAAAGTCAACAAGTAGAAGCAAACGAAAAGTTAATCACATAATGGAACGTGTTAAAGAAAAACAAGTTGTCGATGAATTTCTCCGTTGTATGTTACCTTTAATTATAGAAACTAACATTGATTTTAACTTGGACAAATGCGAAAATAAAACATGCACAAGTGATGAAGTAATTCAAGAAGAAACTGATGAAAATCAACAAAATATTTATGAGGAATTAAACTTGGAATTAATCGATCAAAATGATGAGTCTATTGACTTTATTGAAGGCGATGAAAATGAAATGGAAGCGGAAACTTCTGTAAATGATAACGTAAATACACTATATATTACATAATTGCCTTCAACGTTTGTTATATAATAAGTATATACGTAATCACTTTTATTTAATAAAATTCGAAAATACAACGTAACATTAATTTATTTTAATTTTAGATTTATACTACAGTGACTGTAGTATTTAATAACGGAAATATGTATACAGGACAAGTTTTAGGTTTATTCATGCATGGAAAAGGATATTTTCAATGGTCGAATGGTTCATCTTACGAAGTATTTTTATGTTCAACAATTTATGCTCACTTCATATAATTATTTATTACATACACAAAATATAAAAACAGAAACATACAGAAAAGTTGACACAACACGTTTTAATTTCAATTTTTAAAAAGTCTTTTATAAAATTATTCAAAAAATATTTTTGTTAATAATCAATTTAATCAATAATATATATTCTTTGATGTCAAAAATGTTATATAATTTCGCAAAGATTTTTTTTAAATACAAAATATATTAACACATTGTATGCGGGCAACGTCTCCACGACGTCTTTCACGCTCTAGTAATAGTATGCAAAAGACGTCGTCGAAACATTGCCCGCATACAATGTGTTAATATAATTTTTATTTGTATAAATTGTAACAGTTTGGATTTTTTATAAAAATATTTTTCCAGATTTTCAATATCTTTTAGAGCTAATAAACATTTGTATTTTTTAATAACTAAAATTTATGACATTTTACCTCTATCAAAAGCTTTCGAGAACAATATCTTAGCATCTTTATAACTATTATAGAGGAAAATCTATCAAATTTGCATAGCATAAAATGATAACTGAAATCTCTTAGTTATTTCTGCTACTCCTATATATAAAATAAGAGAGAGGCAGGTGTATGAATGTGTGCGTGTGTGCATATTTATTTGATTTCAGAAATATTCATAATTTTCAAAATACATTACAATTCAAATGATTTTTCACCCATAGGGAGACATTTACGACAATACTGTAACAGGTATAGGAAAAATCATCTGGAAAGATTTAAACCAATATGAAGGTGAAGTAAACAATGGTTTTCGAAATGGTTATGGTTTATATTCAGTAAACGGTACAACAATTACTTATATTGGTCATTGGGCCTATGGCCAAAAACACGGTCGAGGTTTATTAAAATATTCTCAAAATGAATATTATAATGGTACATGGAATGAGAACATTCGTAACGGGTTTGGAATGTATAAATACAAAAATGATTCATTTTATAATGGAGAATGGACTAATGGTAAACGTGATGGTTATGGATGTATGTACTGGCCAAATAATGATGTAAATATTCATGCAAGAAATATTTTTACAATTAATTTTATTATTAATAATTTTATATTAGTTTTATGAAGGAGAGTGGAGAGCAGGAATAATAAACGGTTGTGGTAAATATATATGGAATACATTTTATAATACATCTTTTACATTTCCAATAGAAAATATTTTTATCGGCGAATGGAAAAATGGATATAGGAATGGTCAAGGTATAAGTCACATTTTAAATTCAAATATATATATATATATATATATATATATATATATATATATATATATATATGTTTTTAAATATATCGCAATTACTTTTTATATTAATTATTAATTCTTAAAAAAAGTGTTTTTATGAAGTACATACATTCAATATTACTTTTATTTATAGCATAAAATTTAATTAAGAATCTTGAAAAATAGTAAACAATATTAGGAATAATCGTACACATAAAACTGTTTGTTTTGAAAATATATTTATAGCATAATATAAATATTCTATCACAACAATCTAAAATGTAACGGACTATTTATATTCAACTAAAACTCGATAGCAGTAGCAGCTCAATAAGTCTATCCCAATTTGAATTTAAATTACATTGAGTTTACTTTTGTGCATATGTATATTGTGCCTGTACTTGTTTGCATTACTATGTAAATCGTGACAGCACTGCCTTAATATAAATCCACCTTAAATAATTAGTCAGGAATAGTTCAGCTTGATAGTAGAGAATCGAAAGGATTCTCAATGAAAATTAACACCAGTTAAAATGTATAGATAGCAATATTTATAATCCCAATATACGATTTAATAAATTTTTATATTAATATTTGTTGTCATTTTTTTATATTATTTATATTTTTTAATAACCAATGATATTTATAAAAATGAAAAACCTTCTTTACTAAATCTAAAACATGTTAAAGTAAAGATATTTATATCTATTATTTTAAATAAAATAAAATTTTCTAACGTAGTCTCTTTTGAATAATTTGCGAGTATTTTGTCTATGAAAGATTTTTGTAGTTTTTTTTTCTTTTTTATTCAAATAACGAATAACGAATTGTAAAAAACATCTTTTCTAAAATAGGCATTTTAAATTTTGGTCAAATAAATAATACAACATATTATGGTAACTGGGAACAAAATTTAAAACATGGCGAAGGAAAAATTGTATGCGCAAATGGAAAAATTATCGAATCAAATCCATTATTTTTACTAGATAAACCTGCTCATATTAACAATTCATTTACAAAATTAGAAAATATAGAGAGTGAAATCTGTTGTTGTGTCCTAAACCAACCTGGAGACGTTACAGGTTTACATTTAAATGAAAATACAACTTGTAAGAGCAATAACTACAATAGCAATGAAGAGATAGAAAATGAAAAAAATAAATACTTTCAAAGTGATTGTATCGAAATTAATTTACATACACCTTGTCAAGAAATAGATGTTACTCATTATGTAAAAAAAGTTTGCGAAAAATATATAATGCATCCAAACTTTACTACCAATTCCTTACTTCTTTACAATAATAACAAAAGTTCAAGTAACTTATTAGGATCAGGAGATTGTGATCAATTAGATTCAGAAATACAGGAAGAACAATCTGTTTCAAAATCTAATGGAACATATCCTTTTGAAAATCCTTTACAAGAGCAATATGAAGAAAAATGTATTCGTAACTGTATAGTATCCCATTTACCTGCTTTGTGGAATATATATAAAAAATACGCTAACATTTGTAATAAAGAATCCATGTCCTCGAAAGTAGTTATGATTCGATTATTTTTATGGCAATTATACAGAGACTGCAATATGCCTGTAAATAACGTACCATTAGTTACAATTGATAGAAAAATGTTTGAAAATAATGCATTGCAATTAGAAAATGTACATAATCCATTTGAAAAGATACAATTCTGGCAGTTTTTACATAGCCTTTTATGTGTTTGTTGGGAGAAATACCCATTGATTGCCTTAGAGTCGGATAATATTAGAGGAATTCTTGCAGCAGCTTTCAATAAATTACTTTATAATGATATTTACCCAAATGCCGGTAAACATAAAGGTAATTATATATAATATAGAATGACCTAAATTATACTGAAGGGTTTATATATATATAATATTTTAGGTAATGTTTTATTTCAATATCGTGACATTTTTTCATTTGAAGAAATGTACAATTACTTTTATTCATTTGGCGAACCTTTAAAGGCAAGATATTTATTAAAATTAATTTTAAAGAATAAAATTAATATAAGACAATTGGATTATTTGGAATTAATGAAGAAATATTCAAATTTACGCGTATATGATGGAACAAATTTTGTCACTACTGGAGAACACCTGAATTATGTTATAAGTAATATATTAAAACATTTATATATAAAACTAGATAATAGTGATAAATTTTAATATTTTAGAAAAGGATTCAGTTATGAATATATGTTACAATAAAGCATCTGAACAAGTTATAACCAAAATAAATTCCTGTAATGCTGTTGAAATTGTCAAATGTATAGCAGAAGTTTGTCCTACAATAAAAAACAATGAATTGATAGTAAACATGGATTATGAAATTATATTCCTCGAGTTTTATGAAATATTAATTCTTTTATTACAATAGCAAAATAAAATTCAATTAATTCAACTATATCATATTATAAATTGCCTGTTTTTAATCATATATACAATAATATAAAATTAATTATATTTTTGTTAAATCTAAAATAACCTACTTACAAGTACCTTTAATTAAATTTCAAATTAATTTTTTTTGGTACGATTATAATTTGGCACCTTAATTAAATATTAATTGTTATTTAAATTTATTGTTTACATTATTCAGAGAAAAATGATTCATTCCTAACAGATATTTCAATTGAACTATTTGTAAAGATCAAAAATGTTTGAGTACAAATCTTATAATCAGAATTCTTCTTCACTAAAATTTCTGTGATGTAAAACGAGTTTTATAAAATTTTTCAGATCTTAAACGGAATAATGACAATATTTAATTAACAAAGCTTCAAAAAATTATAGTAAAAATCTTTTACTGACTAAATGAATAGTCTTAGTGAAAAGATAAAACTACACGGGTGTTGCAAGTTAAAGTATAGGAAAAATCAATATTGTAATTTGCATGTTTAAAGCATTTATGAGATATTTAACATGTATGAATTTTAATCAAAAAATAGCCCTTCTTTTCTATAATAAAAATGATCACAGCTTAAAATTAAATTAAAATATCACAACAATCAAACCAATCTTTCACAGTGGCGCTTGAGCTTAAATTGACTTTTTTCAATATTTTCAAATCACCTTTTCTAGTAAAAAACTTTTATAGTCAAATTAAAAAGAATAACATAATTTATTAAAACTTGTGCCATTTAAATTTTCAGTCAACAACAATCTTATTATTATTACTATTTATTTTGGTATTGTGGTAAACTCACATTAATACAAACAAATCATTCACTTTAACAACACAAGATTTTATAAAAATGTTAAATAATAATTTATTGATCACTTTATTAGCTTGTATACATTTCAATGGCTAAATTGCCATCGTCAAGCTTCTGCATTATAAAATATAAAATTTATTGAAATATTATTTTCATAAATTCTAGAATATATTTTATCTACACCAATTTTTTTTATTTTCATATTTATTTCTATTATTTTCTATACAGAAAACTAATAAATATTAATTTCTATATGAATGTATTTTTTGAAACATCATTTTTGCCTTATATTATTTTTAATAAAAAATCATTTTTGCATAGATTGAAATTAGTATCGTTTTTTTTAAAAAAATAATTTATTAATCATTTATTTGAATTACACTAACAAATTTTGAATATAAATTCATGAAATATAAACATTAATTATGGATCATATCTAGTTGTTTAATATTAAAAATGACAACATTTTTATAAAGTGTAACATTTTTTTGTATTTATTAAATTTTATTTGTGATTCATATTTTTTCTAATTATAGAAATGCAGGAGTTTGTTGTAAATATTATATTTCGTAATTAACAT
This sequence comes from Neoneuromus ignobilis, assembly GCA_029203775.1. Classification (NCBI taxonomy): domain Eukaryota; kingdom Metazoa; phylum Arthropoda; class Insecta; order Megaloptera; family Corydalidae; genus Neoneuromus; species Neoneuromus ignobilis. The sequence goes on along the minus strand of CP092087.1, from coordinate 5,569,846 downwards.
ATACACAATTTTTATTATTTTTAATATTATTATAAACTTGATATTAGCTAATATTTTTTACTTTATTTTGACATTTGTGCATAAATTAATATTTTTCTTAAGAAATTGGTGAATTTTCGACAAAATTTTAACATACTAATTTATTTCTATATCTATAATGTACATTATTAAATTGTTATGCAAAACATTTATTTTTTGTGCAAAAAATTAAAACCAACGATCGAATAAAGAAATATGTTATATTGCATTGAATTTATTTAAATTTTTCTTAATATTATATATATATAATTCAATTGTAGTTAAGAAATCCCATTGTGTCATATGGTGCACAACGGCAATTGAAGATATGTTTTTCAAAAGGAACATATCAACCAGATGTAAAAATAACTGGTTGGGAAGTAATAAAAAGTAGCGAACCTAAAGATCACAATCCGTATAATCCACCTTGTGGAAATTATTTTTTATCAACGTATAATCGTTTCAGTGACTTATTTCCAAATGAATTTTCAACTAATACGAAAGATATGCTAGAACAAATTTGGACAAAGGATGAATATGAGTTCAAAAATCCGTGCAGGCCAAAAAATTATTATTTTTATGACAAACGGTATATTCAAAAAATAATTTATTAATTACATATATATATATATATATATATATATATATATATATATATATATATATATATATATATATATTAGGTTGGCAAGTATCTCCCTTCCGCTTTTTTTTTACATAGCCGCGAAATTCAAAAGACCAGAAGGCGGAAGGGAGATATTTGCCAACCTAATATATATATATATATATATATATATATATATATATATATATATATATATATATTATTTGTATTTGAAATTAAATCTATTTACTAAAAAATGTTAAAATAAATTTATTATCGATTTTGGTACGAGTATCATCTACAAAGCACTTCAATTGAGTATCTAAGAATTATAATCTATATGAGCACTTTTATTACTATGTTAATATATCCTAAACATGCATTTAATTAAAAATATGTTTTAATTAGGTATATTTCGAAACAAAGATCTGTATATAAATTAAAAATATGTTTTTAGCAACTATCATAAAGTTTGCATTTTGAAATATACATCTTCGCAACGAAATTATTCTCTTGTAGTTGACGCTCCATAAGAGCGAGGGTTTGGGTAATTGCTTGAGTGAGAAGTAATGGATAACCATAGTAAAAGAGTTAAAACCCAATATTGTTTTCAAAAATCTATTTTAATAGTAAATAATTTTCAATTTTAGAGATAAAGAAAAAATTCAAAAAGAAACAGTTATATATCCAGAATGGCCAATAGTGGACAATAAAACAACAACGCAAAAAGATTACACTCATCCGTATCCACGGCCAATAAATCCGGTAAAAAATTCTAAATTTTAGCTTTAATTATATATATATATATATAATATATAATATATAATAAAAAATACTGAACAAATTAAAAAATCTGTTTTATGAAAAACAGCAGCTATGTTAACAATACGTAAGATAATTATCCTTCAGAATTGATAAGTTCCTAATATTTATTTCCCCCAAAAAACTGTTATTTTTTTAGGTAAAAACGTTGAAAGTACCCTTTGAACTAAACCGTTTTCCGGCTTGGGATCGTGACGATTTAAAAATCACAAAATTTACTGATGATGAAAGAATAAAAGATATGCGTCGCGTATTTAAAGTAAAGCAAAAACGATATATTTCATATAATCCTTCTACAAACACATATACAAATTATGATGAAAATAACGAATCCCAAAAATTAGAAAATAAACACTAATCACAAATAATACATATAAAACTTTTTTGTAATTTTTATTTAAATATATAATCAGCGGTACAATTGAAAATTCTGTTTGAATAACTTTAAATAAAATATAAAAAAATAAGAAAGTAATCTATAAAAAACAATATAAAAATATTGTACTTGGAATATTTTCACAATAAAAATTTTAATCTTGAATAATATATTAATCTTAAGATGAAATCATGTATTTCTTCTTAAAAAAATATTTAAGATAGGCTCAAAATCTAAATATAATGATGATCAATAAATAAGTAAAAAATAATGATGAAAACAGATTAATAATATTATTTAAGATTTTAAAAATGAATAGTTTATATATTCAATTCCATGTACAATAAAACCCTTATCCTATAAATATTATAACAAAATATGAATATATTGTATATTATCAGTCAGTAAAACTATCTGGCACAATACAAATGATCTTCAACAATCCATTATTTACAATTATTTATGAAAAGGCAATAGAAGTTCAGTAAGTATTGTTTTATAAAATAAAATGTATAACATATATAAATGTTTTATTACTCAGTTAACACTGTAGAAAAATTATAGATTATATTGTACATTAAAATTATATAATACAGCCTTACAAAAAATCCTTCTTTTGAAAAATCCAAACAAATAATCAACTTGTATACAACAATTATTCCAATAATAAATACAGACTTAATACTTAACATTAAATTCAAGAAAATTTTAATAGAGAAATAATAAATAAGATTACTAAAATTATAACAATTATTTTTTTAAAAAAATACAAATTAATCAGCTAAAAACTTAGATAATTATTTCAGTATTTTTGAAAACGTTGACCAATTTTTTTTAAAAATAAAAAAGTATTATTTTTTTACATACATAAATAGAAATGTAACATTACACATTCTAAACTTGCCAAATCTGCTATAATATAAAAAAATGAGATAAAATTTCGGTTTCACTTTTCATGTAATTCTACATCACTTAATTTCAATGCTCAAAAAGTAGTCAAAGTATAAATATATTTAATACCAAACAAACAGTCCCTAACATAAACTTACAACTATTTTCTTTATTCAAAATTTTTAATAGTTTTAATTAGATTAATATATTTGATTTTATTGGAAAGGGCATCGCTCAAAATAGCTAAATATTCTTATAAACAGATGTCTTAAAAATTCAAAAATGGCATTTGATATGAATTTTTTTTTTTTGGATATTTAGTTAAACTTACAATCTTTTTACTTTCTAATACATTTTTGAATATGGAAATCAAAAATGTTACAAAATACAAGACTACTTGTTTTCATTTTTTTTTTTTTTTTTTTTTTTAATTATTTTAATACCTCTGTAAAAATAATACATAGCAATTATTATGTTAATGCAATGCTCTGATAATGATGAAATTATCATCAAAAAAAAGGCGCAGAAAATAAAATAAACTACAAATAATCTATTAACAATTTTTATAAAATCTAGTCGTAGTGAGTTATTTATATTATGGAATAAAAGTTCTATTTTTCTAAAGGCACATAAAGTTAGAAATTACAAATTAATTGCCTTTAATATTTAGCTATATATGATTTCTATTTATAAAAAATTTAAATTATTCACACCTTATAAAATTTTAATAAAGAATGGACCTAAGTACTAAAAGTCCTTTAATAAAACAAAAAATAAAAATTGTACTGTGCTCACCATAGTTGTGAACTAATACAGGTGTTTTGTAGGTATAATTATTTTTAAAACACATATAAGTTAACATAATATATTAATACTTTAATTATATATATATTACTGAAGTTAAATTGTCATATCTTTTACCAAATATTATTTTAACATTTTATTACAAACATATCTGTATTATGTAATAAAAATATCATTTATAATCAATTAATAACCACATGTAAGAGGTTTTACTTTTATTATTTATTACCATCCTTTAAAAACTTAATAACATCAAATTCTTAAAAAAATATTTTTTAAGACCATCTGTTTATAGCAAACTCTGAACTTAATAAATTATAAAATGTAGTTAAATCACATATTTTTGAATATACAACTAACTGTACAATACTTCATTATTGTATAACAGATTATTAAATACAATACTTGTTATTCACAATAAGTAATAATTTGAATAAACTTAAAAAACATTGAAATTATTTTATACCTTACTTTACCTACACTGAAAAAGATAAATTGACTATTTTTGAGCAATTTATATATTTAAATGATATTGTTACGAATTAAAAGTAATAGTGAGGTAGTTCATATATTTTTTTCTCAGCAGTTAGTAATTAATTTGATACTGAAACTAAATGCCAATTTTATAAAATATGGCATTAAACAATTTATTACAATAAATCTAAACCAACTACTGTTTTAAATAACATTATTAGGAGGCACAATGAGAGATGAGCATATTTTTAATCTCATTATTTAACAATTTTCAAATTTTTACATTAAAAATGTTTGTTTTTAACAAATAAAAAACGTTCTTCATAAAGAAGAAATGAGACTTTTGTACTTGTTTCTATCAACCATACTACTATACTATTGTAAACTTTTAATGATAAATATAAAGATGAAATTATTAATATGAAATAAGAAAATAACAATAATGTAATTAAATTATAACATTAAAGTGTTATAAGCTCATAATTTCAACAACCACACCATTACGATCAATGATATCGTTTTTTCTTGTTCCCTTTACCTCTAATTGATTTTCTTTTACGCTTTGACGAAGCTCCGCCGAATGATTTTCCAGTAAAATTAGTGAGTTCATTACCGAGATTACCGATCGTAGTCAATTGTTTTTGTCTTTGTTTCTCAGCTTTAGTAATTGGTAACCGTGTTAAATAATTTTCTTCGTACTCCTGCTTCTCTTTTTCTTGTTTTGACGATTTCTGTTGTGCTCGATTACTATGTGATATTTCGACCGGCGTATCTAAATACTCATCACGTAAATCTTGTATAATTGATGAATGTAAGAAGTTTTTCCTTGCTTTTTCAGCCATTTTCTTATTTCTTTCAGCGGCAGTTTCATCTCCAGTGTAATGTACAGCAGCTAACTTCGGTGGTACATAAATTCCAGACTTTTCTTTTACCGTATCACTTTTCGCTTCTCCGTCATCATCACTGCTTTCGTCGCCTTCTTTCGCAAAGTTTTCAGGATTAGCACGAAATACACTCGGATCGTTATCGCCTATCCCGACGACAGCACTTTTCACTAACTTATCGATTTGATACTTCAATTTCCGATCGATCGGTTTGATTTTTTCCAACACCGTACGAATTTCAATCAATCTACTTATAGACGGATCGCCTTCGATCGTTTCGCCACAACATTTACGTAACGCAACATACGTTACGTTAATCAAATAACTCAACAACATGTGATATTTCATCTCTAAAAAATTTAATCCTTGAGATGTCGACAATTCGCCTTTATGAACTTGTTGAATCATATTATCTACCAGTTGACCAACATGCTGTGCTGCATTGTTCATTTCTCCAAGTAGAAGTAGTGCTTGTGGGACATCTTGTTCTTCACACAGAGTATTAATGTTGTCCACTGCCTATATAGAATATTTTATTGGTAATTAAAATAAAATCAATTAAATTCGTCGATTTTCAAAAATGATTGTAATAAAAATCCATATTCATTTTTTTATGGTGGGGATAAAAAAATCACAATAGAAATAACCATAAATGAAAGGTTAATAGAGGATATAGCTTTCAATGGCAAAATATTAAATTATGAATAAATATACTAGCCTGCACCATTTTGCATCAATTATTTCTTCAAATCTAAAAAATAAAACATAAAACTAAATACTAAATTAAACATCCACGTGAATACCACAAGCAAACCATGAAATTTCAATCAAATGTTACCAACAATTCAATAATAACGAACTTTACACTTTTGTTTTGAAATTCACTTCACACAAGTGAGTGCCCCCCCCCCACGTTTCTGTATAAAAACGTTGAGTTTTCAAAAATTATTTAAAAAAAAGTAATTATTGAATACTTTCTCAAAATCTTGTGATATTGAATGATAATTCGTTTGTGTAAAAATAAACTTTTAATTTACACTAGTACACTTTAATACCTTATATATTAGTGAAAAAGTATTCGTACATTTAGGAATATCAAAGAAAAATAAAAAAAATTCGGTTTTGATTTAAAAAAAATAAAAATAAATAACACATTCTGTTCTTTATTTCGCTCTGACGATGATGGCATCGCCAACGAAATGTGCATCAGCCGCCCATTTTATAAACAAAAAATGAATAAGTGATTATTGAACACTTCATAATCATTGTGATGTTGGGGATAAAAATTCATGTTAAAAAATATTTAGTAAAAAAATGTGTAGACAAATGAATCGTATCAAAATTCATAAGGAAAAGGATTCATGCATGTATTGTATTCAACTATTAATAAGGTCACTTTTAATATTTTGTGGGCGCACCCTGGGCACTGATAATGGCCGGGAGTCTCCGTGGCATATAACTGATGATAATACGAATTTCGATTGTCAATTCAGCATCTTAACGATAAAGTTATAATTGAAATGCGCATCAGCAATTAAAATGTACAATGAGCACATAAAATCGTGTGGTGTTGGGGGGTGAATAATCAATTTCTAACGAAATGAATTTACATCACTATCAAATGACGTAATTAAAAAAATAATTCAAAATACCACTACAAACATTGTAAGTTGAATAATTTATTTAATTATTGTTCACTTTTTGTATTTTACCACAGCAATTGAAATAACTTTTACCAAATGTTGCATAACTACCAAACATTTTTAATTAAAAAGTTGTAATGTTTAGAAGCGATTCCTTTATTAAACATACATAAAACTTGAAAATTTGTTATATTACAATGGCATATATATATATATATATATATATATATATATATATATATATATATATATATATATATATATATATATCACACATACACCAATAATAGTAATTATTCAATTAAGTTTGTAAATATAAATACTGATACTACTAATTACTGAATTTATAAAAATGACTAGAAAAAATTAGATTCAATGCTACAAGTTTATTAAAATATATATTAATAATTGATCAATCATTGTTGCTTACATACACTATAATGGTAAAACTTTATTACATAAAATCAATCGAAATGAATATTAATAATTTGAAAAAAAATATTGAACAATTAAAATCTTGAGCCATTGGGTTAAGGATTATTTTATAAAAATCTTTAGAAAATGACAATACTATATTCTTTTAAAATAAAAGTTTTAATTCATGTTTAGTAATTTCAATCTTTTATAAAACTATATATTTAAAATTATTAATAAAATAATTCCAGCATTTTATTTATAATATATTAAAAGAGTGGAATTTTTAACAATGATATATAAAAATATACTAAAAATTACCAATAAAATAAAAATATTCATTAACTCAATCCTGAAATGAAAAGAATATATATAATAAAAATATAAAATTAATAAAGAATTTTTTTAATACATGTATATAATACATAACAATCCGATAAAGAAAATAACAAATAAAACAGTCTCACATTTGATTGCAACATTGAAACGATATATTTTATAAGTATGTTTTTCATAACATTTAATAATATATAAGAATTTATTGCTTTTTATTTATTTTTTTTAAGTTCGTGTAAATAGACAAAGTGGTTTAAAAATTGTAGCAGAAGCAATTAGTTTTTATAAATTTTCGATTTTATATTACCACTAAAGATCAAATACAATGGCTGATAACATACATCAAATTAATATATATTTTTCGCAATTAAAGGTTCTTCAGAAGTATAAAACATTGAGTAAAAGCTCATACTTTATGTATGAGTATATGTAATGAATAAAAATTAAATTATTAATATAAAATATTAATTAAAAATTAATATTTTATGTGGTCATATGTACTGAAATAATAATAATAAAAAAACTATTGTCCTATTTTATAATAGACATAATATATGTTTTTATTTTTTAATAGATAGAATGGGATATTTATATTTTAATATTTTGATAACAGCTCAATTTTATTATTAGGTGAAAATGTATTGTTTCCACACAATTATATATTTAATAATACCAGGAGGCTCTGCCCTCTATTCGCTATGCTTGACTTCTGGGGAAGCTAGGCTCCCGTTAAATTCTGCCTGTCACTTGTTTCATTCACTCTCCCTGTGATATTTGCAACCGTTAAAATTCATTGGTAATTGTTCACAATTAGAATAGATTAATGATATTAATTTTACGATGGAAATATTTCATATATATAGATATATATTTAGAAATGAAATGAAATTATAAAATGTGACACTAAACAAACAGATAATAATTTATTTTTAAAATGCAGACATAAAAAAATAGCACTCTTTTTTCCTTGCATATATAAATATATCCAAAAAAAAATCAACTTAAAAATTAAAACCATATTATTCATCTTGAGCGGTTAAAAAATCAAAATCTAATTTTTCACTTAAAATACTTTTGTATTGTAAAAAACTTTCATTGGTTTTGTCTTGAAGACTAAAATTAAAAATTTATTCATATTAAAAAAAAAAATTGAGAATAACAAACATTTTAACTTACGCATATCTTAAAGACAAATTATCATAAATCATTTCAGCTGTATTGGCACTGAGAATATGTTCTGAAAATTTCGATTCAACAAAATTGTTACAGATGTTTTTATCATTCACATTTTCTGGATCTGGTATAAGTTCGGATTTCAACTTTAATAAATTATTTACTTTACTTAATTCTATATCACCAACAATGAATTCAAGTGGTTTAGAAAGTGGGTAAGATTCATTTTCATTTATTGGTATATTTGTATTTCCAACTAAAAATGTTGGTTTGATGGTTTGTTTTATATTATTTTCGATTTCATTCCCATTGTTTATATTAAACTTATTCCAAATATCTTTTTGATGATCAATGTGTATTGAAAATAGCTCTTTTTTATATTTTTCAATATGCTGAATAGCAGATTCTAATGTACCAATTATTTTTTCATATTCAGTTGTAATATCTATGATTTGTCTAAAATAAAACAATATTTAATTTAAAATGACAAAAATTACATATTTAACAATAATTAAAACTATTATGGTGTTGGAATTAAAATTCATTTGTGATTAAATAATTTAAAATTAGTACACTTACTGAATATACAAATGAAATTCTTTATCCCTTAATAGTTTATCTCTTTGTTTTAAACAGTTAAAAATGATTTTCGTCATATCTACACAATTATCATTCTCTTTTCTCTGTTCTTGCGTTCGAGATTTTATGTTATTGTAACATGATAAAGCTTCCTCCAAACTGAAAAAAAATGAAAATCATATTTCAAGAGTTAAATGTTCTATGCAAATATATAAAATTCAAATTTCAATATTTTAGTGATTAAATGTAAACATTATTTATTACATATATCTTAAATGAAAAATATTTTTGCTTAACATATTTGTATTTCATACATTAAAAAATCTTACGATAAGTTTAAATCATGTTCCTTTACTTTTGAATACATATCTAATGAACTATCATTTAAAAAATTTGTTCTTTTATTTGCTGATTCGAATCTTTTTGTTATTTGAATTGCTGCATTTTTCACTTTATCAATTTTGGTTTGGATAATAGAAAAATTGTTCTTCCATACACTTTGTGTAAGTATGTTTAATTTTTGAGCCTCTTCAATATCTAAATTCAAAGTGTGACTTGCAAATTCTGTCTGTGCCTGTAATTCTAAAAGTGTATCATTCATTTTTCTCACTTTATCTTTTGTTTCGTCAAATTTTTTAAGTAAATAATTTATTTTTATCAAACAGGCTTCTAATAGTGTATTGTATAATCGATTTTCTTGGTACACAAAATACAATCCTAAAGAGTTTGAACGTTTTAAATGGACAAATGGTATATTTTTGCGGGCATTCTGAAGCATATAAATTACTGGTTCTGGAAACTGTGGTAAAATATCTGTTTTTGTCTGAATAATAGTATCCTTTTTGAAAATATAAAACGTCGGTCCATTGTGACTCTAAAATAAAAATTAACAAAGTTATTTCAAACAACTGTTCACAATTTTATATAAATTACAAAATTGAATTAAAATCATTAAAGTAGTATATAATTGTTATAAAAAAGTGTTACTAAGAATAAATGTACAATAAAAAGAATTAATTTTACTTATTCATATAAATATTGTAACTAACCCCTTCAAAGAAATCCATAGCAAGACTTTTTTCTTCAACTGCATTTCCAGATAGATCTAATATAAACTGTAAAGTTTTGTTTAGCTTTACATCTCTTTCCACCCATTCTTGTATACTTTCAATTCGTGTATCATTTTTAATTTCATAACTTAAAAATTCATATGTATATACTGAAAATACTGTTATAATTTTTTTATTTAATATATTATCAAGCATTGAAAAAAATACTAGTTCTTTATTTAAATAACCACGTTTTTTTGGGTTCCATTCTAATGCAATTCTCAACCATTTTTCAATTTCATTTCTAAAACAACTCGTGATATGATTTTCACGATACATATGTTGCGAGAAATTAATTTTTTTATCGAGTGTTTCATAAGCACATATATCATCTGATGATTTATTTTTTACATGTTTCATCCTAACAAAAATAAATTGTGAAATTATCAACAATTTTTTTGTGACATACAAATTTTATTTGCACATAATATAAAAATATCTAATATGAACCATTATAAATACAATTAAAATAATAACATTTAAAAGTATTATTTAATATTTTACATAAAAGTTATTATTTTAATTATGCTATATGCTATGCCTGCCAAATAGATATATAGTTTAATGCAATCTAAACGTTTAAATTTCTATTTTTACTTTGATAATTAAAAGTAAAAAAAAAAAACTTATAATTACACAAAAACTGCATATTTAATAAATACAATAAAAAAAAATGTTATGAAGCAAAATCTGTTTTATAATATAAAATAATAATATAGTCATTTCAATTTTCAAATAAGAACTTATAATCTTTTATTTTATATCTTACCATTCAACAGGAACAAAGTGTGGTAAAAATGGTCTCAAACCACACATCACTTCAAATGCCAACAAGCCAAATGACCAATAATCAACGCTGTTGGAATATGATTTTGCATACATCAACTCTGGAGCTAAATACTGAAGAGTACCAACAAAACTTGCACAAATACTTTTAGTATCTAATTCTTTAGCATATCCGAGATCAATAAGTTTGTATACAATGGAATTTTCTCTTTTATCAGTTGTCTGAAGTACAATATTCTCAGGCTTTAAATCTCTATGAGTAATTTTCAATTTATGTAAGTATTCGACAGCATTTTTCATATTAGATAAAATATTACGACAATCATTTTGTAAAAGGCCACAACAATTTTCTGATCGATTCAACACTTGTCTTAAGTCACCTCTAGTACAATATTCCATACTTAACATTGGTAATTTTATCTTATTGTATCTGCTTAAAGTTTGTTCTAATATTTCTGGTAATTTTTTGAAAGATACAATATTTTCATTTTCAATTCGTTGCATTATTTCCACCTCTTTTGTCCATCGTTCTTTATGTTTTGTTGTTAAAAGTGTATCGGTTCCCCATCGACATTTTTTTATTGCTAGAAAGTTTATATTTGGTATTATATGGTTATATATTGAAATGAATTTTTGTTATTTAAATTTTATATATATATATATATATATATATATATATATATATATATATATATATATATATATATATATATATATATGCACATACAAAGTGGCATTAAACTATTGAACATATGATAAATAACAAAAAACTTATATTCAAAAATGGATTGTAAAAAGGTGAATGTAAAGATGTTATTTTAAAATATATATTATACCTATTTTTTCTTCTGTTTTCTTATTTTTCCATAAACTGACAACACCAAATCCACCACAACCTAAAATTTTCTCCTGCTCCCAATCTCCAATTTCAAGAGGTTCTTCCTCCATGTCATTTATATTATTTTAAATATAAATGACTTCTATGATTTATATTGCAAATAAGAAATATATATAAAGATAAATAAACACAAATAACTAACAACTAATTAACTATTTATATTAAATAAGAAACATATCAGATAAACATTATAAAACAGGTTTGAAATCCACTTAAAATAACACATGCTAGTCAATACTTTAAGAATTACAATTTGACATTTTGTGAAAGGCTCAGTTATTGGATCATATTGCTATCTTTATTTAATTTCATACTTCCTTATTTCTCCCTCTTAATAGTATAAAATGTTGATTTTGAGTGCTTATTTAATTTGTATATTTATTTAATGAAAGAAATATACAGTAATCTATTTACATATAATTGTCATCGCTTTTTTTAGTACTGATAAGCTTTTATATAGATACTGTGTGTGCAAGTGTGAATACATACACACATACAAACATACATACATAAATACGTGTGATATATATATATATATATATATATATATATATATATATATATATATATATATATATATATATATATATATATATATATATATAAACAAATAATCCCCTAAGTCTCAATTACACTGATAAAAATATTCTATGAACTTATTTATAAGGAACCACACCATTCATTAGGAACACACCATCATCGCTCACTCAAAAAAGATATATTTTATTGAAAAATTAAGTAATGCGCTCCTAATGGAATATCTTTTATATATATATATATATATATATATATATATATATATATATATATATATATATATTTAATTTCTTTCAAAAATATATATAAAGTATACAAAAAATATGTATATTACGTACATATATTTGTATTAATTGTTATAATTAATATGATATTTTTTTTTGACTATTAAGTAAACAATTAGTATAATAATTTTACCATAATTAAATATCGAATAAAATAATTCCATAAAAATTTTCATTTCTGGTTTTCTAATGCAAAATATTTACTCGAATGCAAATCACAACCTTTAAGTGAAAATCTTTTATTTTAGTGAATATAAATTAGTTTTTTTCGAATTTTGAAACAAAGATGAAAAATGATAAAAAAAATCATTTTTAGCTATTAAAAACGTATTTTGTAATAATAAATGCTACTTTTGAGAGAAAATGGATATTTTTTATTAAAATAATTGATTTATATTAAAAAAGTAACTTCTAGCAATTTTTCAAATTTTATATTTTTGACCTTCAAAAAACAACGATCTACAATATGGAAAATTCATAAAAAAACGATATATTCACAAATTGATTTTTAAAATCTAAAATCAAAGATTGGCTGTAAAATAAACAGAATTGATGATTAAAATTGTATTTTCAGGATGCATTCATAAGATGGATTTTATTTACAGAATAAAGTATGTATAACTGCTTTATAATTACTCTGCAGTTATTCATTTTGAAGGATCTATTTAATATGAAATGAAGAGCTTTTCTTTTAATTCATTCTGTCGCTTCAATTTCAGATCGTCGTATTTCTTTTAATTAACAAATTTTTTGTTGTCGAATTGTAAATGTCGAACATAAGACTCCAACATAATTTCTTTGTAAACAACGCAATCATCAGCAATAATGTGAATTTTTTAATGTATTCTATTTGATCAGGATTTTGATACATTGATTTTCTTGAGTCAACAAGAACTTCGGTTTAAAACCAAAGAGAAAGTTAGCAAATATAGTCGTTGGTAAAGCAGAACTCGTTAAACAATAATGTAAATTCAAATCTGACCAGAGATGAATGGTAGGATAAATTATTTGAATGTGTGTCAGGTAGAAACATACCTGTGTAAGGTGCACTAGCATGATAGTCACAGTAGTGAAACATGTTTGTGCTTAGTTTAAAATGCATGCTTTATTTTATACGCGCCGTCTAGAAAGTCGTATTGAAGATTCGTTTTAAAGTGTGTGATTTTCTTGAAGTACAAAATAATAAAAATAGATTTTCCTCATGAAGTTTCCGTTATTTGAAAAATAAATACTTGTGAACAAATCACCGTTGCTATTGTTGTAAAAGAACATAAACAATACAAGTACACAAATTTTGAACGTAACGATTTTCCGAGTTATATTTGTGATTTTTTTTAATATGCGAATTTGGAAATATTTTACTATTTAATATTATTATCTAATCGCGAAATTAATCAACGATACATTATTTTATAATAAAGAATGTAGCTAAATAAAAGTGATGTGCATGTTTTAAAAATGTGACATTACTGGAATTTCTTTTTTTCATTAAAAATGAATTTTTCAGTTCATTGTTTTCTATTGGCGAGTTTTATAATAACATGTAACTGTTCGGAAAATAATACGGACAACAATAAAACTGATGGTGAGTACTTATTTTCAGTACGTTTAAAAAATGTCGATTTTATAAGAATAGCACTGAAAAAATATAAAAGCTCTTTGAAACATAGAATTACAAAGAAAAAATAAAAAAAAATATTTATACAGGATTTAGACAGTTTTCAGTACGTTTAAAAATGTTGATAAGAATAACATGGAAAAATCATAAAAGCTTTCTGATAAACTGAATTAGAAGTAAAAAAATAAACATGATAAAATAATTTCATTACAACTGATTCTTATTTTATACCATCATGCAAAAAAATATCAATGCATTTCTATTTCAATTTCAAAATATATAAAAATACTTTATTTAAGGAAATATGTCGTTAAAGTTAATAGTCGGTTGACAAACAGAAATGTTGTGTAACTTTTTAATGATTTTTGTAAAATACATATTTTTTGTATAACAAATTTGAAATTTATATAAAAAAATTGATGGATAATTAAGAAATGATAAAACATGAAAATACGTCCAATTTATTAAACGTCACAATTCGAACAGCAAATAAAAATATTCAGGAGTAACTAAATATACATGTTATATAAAAAACGCTGATGTAAATTCTGTTTTTTCCAACTTTCTGGTTTGTTAACTACTTTAAATAATAAATACAAAAAGTAAATTAAAAACTATGAAAAATATAAAAAGTATATTTTAATACCTGTAAAAATACCAAGATGATAAATAATATACTTAAATTGCTATCGTTTTCAATATCTATAATTTACAATTATAAATTCAAATAAATTATTGAAAAAGAAATAAGTATAAACATATTTGGTATTTATGTAACATGTATTAATTTACTAGAAATCTGTACAAAAAAATAATTAAGAAACTTAAATAAAAAAATATTGTTTTAAAAAAAATTAATACATTTTTCCCACAAATTGTAATAATATATTTTTTTAATAAATGATACATTAATCAAATGTTTGTTTATGTATCAAAAATTAAGTTTGAGAATAAATATACTGACATAATTATTTTCAATTTGAGTTTAAGTATATTTATTTATTCTCAATTTGGGTTTAAATATATTGATATATTCATTTTCTATTGGTATTATATCTGCTGTTAACTAATTATATAATATTTATTTCATTTTGGCAATGATTTTCAATACATAACTGAAATTAATGTAATTAACTTTATTACTGAAGTCAAAAAATTCAAACTTAATGATGAATAATTATCTAAATGCCATTAAATGATTAAGAGTTTCTACATCATATGATTTTTATTGTAAGGAAAACCTGTAAGTTTATTCTGATATTAAAATGATTAAAATTACTGATATTAAATAAATATAAATTATGTTTCTTCCATCAAAATATCTATTAATTATTATGATATATAAATATTTTAGTATTAATTCCTAATAAATAATATCTAGAATAATTTCTTTATTTCCAACAAAGTTCTACTATAGGTACATAAAAATATATTTGATCAGTTATTTCAATTTAGTCAATAAACATCAGGAACAGTTATCAGGATATCCTAATGGGCCAGTATCTATTTCCTATTTACTAAATTGTCAATGAACAATGGCATCAAAAAAGCAATTATCTTCTATGCATGTTTTTTTTTCATGAAAAGAATACCTTTTGTCAATCTCATTATACGTAATTGTATGTAAGCATGAAAAAATTGACAAGGACAATGTTGTTAAGTAATTATTAAGCATTTATAATTGTTCCTCAGTTTTAATTATCAAAAATACATAAATGTACATAAAACTGAAATCACTAAAAATAATTAATTAATGAACAATTAAAATTGTCTGACGTTGATACGATATCTACTCATAATTTTTGAAAAGATAGCACTTTAGATTTACAAAATAATTTATTATGTCATGTATATATATATATATATATATATATAACCGTTATTAGATTAAATATGTTTTTAATTATTTCTATTAAAACCACTCTCACAATTTAAATATTTGTCATATTTGTACATAATTTTCCTATTCCTCTATTGAATAATCTACAATTAAATGACTGAAATGATGTTTTCTTCATTACTTTCATACTTCAAGAAGAACAATAAATGAAGTTGTAATAAAAGACACTTAAGAACTTAAGGCAGGTTAATTAACTCAGAAGATGTCTTATTCATATCTGTAGTCATTTTACATAATGACAAACATTTCTTTGTCTTTTATAACTCTTATATCTTTTAAACTATACATTATATGTGCTGTTAATAGAATCTTAAATATTTATACATTAAATTATATATTAGATCATTCTATAAATAATGCGTTTTTTTGGAAAAAGTTTAGAAATAGGACAAAAAATTGATATTTTAATACAAAATATATTTTCCAACTTCTTCCCATTTCATTCTTAAATTTTCAATATCCTGGCAATATAACTCCTTTTGAACATTTGTCACTGTATTAAACTGTTTCTTACTAATTTAATTTTTGGAATTTCAAAATAGATGATAATCTGATAGTGTCAGATTAGGAGAATAAGGCGGTTATAACACAATTTCTCCATTCAAACTGTCTCAGTTTTCGGAGAATTTTTCGTGCCTTGTGAAACTGGATGATGTATTTTCTGTTTGCTAGTACTAATTTTTTTTGTTAATAGATTGCTTTAGTCAATCTATCTCATAATTGATAATTCCATCCATATTCCACCAAACTGACATCACATTTTTCCTTTTCTACGATTATGAAGATGATGTTTCGAAGTTAGCCTATTTCCTATTATAAACAATCCATTTTTTGTTACCAGTAAAAATTAGATTTATAGATCGTTTTTTCAATCTACAGAAATAATAACTGCAAATATCCATTCATTGTTTCAGATTAAGCTCCAATAATTCGTAATAAACCCACTGACCAGCATAGAAACTTTACTAATTGTTTTTAATTGCTAATGGATCGTTGAATGGGTCGATTGGAGCTATTCGGCTGATTCTTCCACTGTTAAATTATATTTTTCATTCATTCCAACTAACATGAAAATATTTTATTACTTATGAGATGATCCAATATTATATTATTAGATAAATATATGAATAGAAGTAGAACTGCTTATTAATTTAGAGTGAAATTATTATTTTTATAATAATTTCACTCTATATATATTGAATTCAGTCCTGTTTACCAAATAATCAAAGATTGTGACCAGTATTCGTTTTGGTAATCTGGTAAATTTTCTTTAACGCAAATAAATCACTCAACACCAATACAACATTTTAATAATCACTTATTGTTTACTTTATTCACTGATACTTTTTAATAACAATTGTTAGAATGTGCATTATTTATAATGAAACCTTTCGACAATGACGGTATAGTCGTCGAAATGCGCATCAATAAATAATGTGAACAACTGATTATTGAACATTTTCATAAAATATTGTGATATTGGATGAGTGTATTTTACATATATTGTAAAGATAATAGTAAGTTAGTATTTTAACACAAATTAATTTTCACCCCTAACATCACAATATTTTATAAAGTGTTCTATAATCACTTATTTTTCACTTTATTGTTTATAACAATAATGGGCTAATGTGCATTTTTAAAAAACAATACCATCATCATATTTTTATTATATATATTGAATGTCCCATCAGGAACGCACATTAATCATCGTTCAAAAAAATCATCACTCACTCAAAGAAGAAGCGTTTTATTAAAAATTAAATTGTATGTTTCTGATAAAATACCCTATATATAATAGTTTTAGAATAAACATTAAGTTAATATTTATTATGATTAAATGTCAGTTTAGACCAGATAGGAATTTTTACGTACCGCATTTCGTTCAAAAAATAAATTCCTAATTCGAATCCCTTCGAAACAATCTTACATAACATTCGCGTGTAAACGAAACCGGAATTAATTGATTCTAGGTACGTATTATTCGACTGTTTGTCAACCGGAAAGCGGATACATGCATCGTGTATTCTACACGGTTACTAAAGCCATGTACATAGGAACTCTGTATGCTGTCACTGATTCCATTACTGTTGTTTACAGGGTTGATAATTATATTTAATATATTACACACGAATCGAATTTATACCTAGTGCATTGTAACAGTAAATATATATATATATATATTTAAAATAATTAATAACAAGCATCCGTTTATTGAACATATTAACTACTATTTTTTTCCTTACAGTTATGAAATACATCCGACTCGTTTCTCTAAATTATAAATTAGCAAACGTAATTGGTTTCAATTAAAAAATAAATAAATACATTTCTTATTAACATCAGAAACAATTAGAATGAAAAATATTAGATAGTTTGATTTTATATCCTTTTTAATATGTATTATAATTTATATTAGTGGTCAATAACCTTTTAGTAGATGAGATACGTATAGAGTTTTAAATAAGAATGCCAGAACTTTGAAAGTTGGTGGTAACCATGTTTGATTTTTTTTAAAGCTCAAGTTGACATTTCAACTCAGTATAGTTTGGCAAATTAAAACGTTTAACACTTCAACAACGTGTAGAAATTGTAAAAAATTCAATAGATTTATCGAAACAAAAGTTTAATAAGTTCATTATTTCATGAAATGGATCCATCAATTGGCTAACAAGATCACGTGGAATTATTTTCTGTAGAGTTATGTGAAATTATTGGTTTATGTTGATAAACCACAAATAACAGAAGCATTAAAAATAAAAACTGAATGAATTGGACCACAATTATGTGAAAGAGTGACTAAAAATTGGATTAAACGAATGTACTATGTCAAGGGAAGTCATGGTAGTCATATGAGTGAAGTAATATTCCATCATTAATGCCAAAATATACTTAAAAATAAATAAATTAATTAATAATTAAATACTTTTTGTTTTATTTCCATTTAAACTTCTGAAGTGCTTATTGGAAAGCCCTGTATATTAAAAAAGGAAGAACATGACAAGTAAAAAGTATAAAAAATCATATAGAGCAAGATAAAAAAATCAAATATATAAATCATTACTTTGTAATATTTTTTACAATAGCATGAAACTAGTCAGTAAATAATAATAAATCGTTTTTAAGAACCAATTGTATAAAAATGTTTTAAGTGATAAAAAGTTTATTGATGGAAATTAAATTAGAAATATTTCATATTTGAGATTTATTATGAATTGAAATTAATTTTTGATATATATTTTTACGAATCCAAATAATATCTAAAATTTTTTTTAAAAAAAACTTGAGTATTTTATAAAATCGAAATATTTGCAAAATTTTAATGCCAAAAAAATGTTAACAATCAGTGTTGTCTAATTAATACTTAAGAATTTATTGACTTATCTGTAATTTTAGCTATGAACTTAAGATTAGGTTTAAATATAACTCGTCTTCATCAATTTATTGCTTTGTACTATTAACACTAGATATACCAAGAACTGGATATTAACCTAGCTCTATCAACCGATTGGTATTTAGCCGAAAAAAATTTAATTTTTAATCAATTAATGCAAGCAGTAATAAAAAATAGCTTATAATAAAAAGAAAATATATTTTTCACTTAAAAAATGAAATTTCATGATATAATAAATGGTAGTAGTAGCAGCCCCCTTACTTTATTTTTCAGTTTCCTTAGCGTAATTTTGAAATCGGTCATTTTGACCGGTTATATTAATCAAGTTATATTTTGATAAAATTGCCAATAAAAAATTACGCCAATAATTAAAAATGTGCGTGATACACACACATATAGATATATGTGTTTGAGAGTGTGTAATTTAATTATAAACGTTTCGTTAACGTATTATTTACACATAATTAAAAAATAATGATAATCTATAAAACGAAAGTACGCTCCGAGTAATTCATATCCTGTTTAATTTGCAATTATAGACATCAGATCCAGCACTTGTTAAACAATAAATAGATTTTCGTGTATGCGTGTGAGGTTATCATGTTACGACACGACTGTTTTGCAAGTGATTGGAGGAGATTGAGAGGTGAAGTAATCTTTCCATCAAGTACTATTCGTTGTTTTGATTGTGTATTAGAATTGTGTGTATGTTCTAACTGGGCGTGCTCCTAGTAAATGCATTCGAATATTGATATATTATATTGTATCATATATATTGGACCGACCTGCGTATTATTTTTATGAAAAATCTCACAGCACCTTTCTAATTGATCGACGATAATGATCTGACATTCTCTTTATATGATGCGTATTTTAGTATAGTGTTTTATTATGTTTATTTTGAAATATAGCTTCGTGCGTTTTCTAGGACAAGCGTTCACCTAAAAGGAATTGCCTAGTGTCGGATTTTGACTATTAATACCAAATTAATATTTCATATTAAGAATAAAAAATAATCAACGAGTATCGTTGGCTTAGATAAAAAAATTCCTTGAAGTCATATCGATTGTATAAAATGTACATTCCCATACACATCAACACACAACACATCCATATATATATATATACACATACTGATAGAATAAAAAAAAATGGAAAACACATAGAGCAAGAAGAGAAGACCATATGTGGACAACATAATTATGAAGTGATGATTAAGAGAAAAAAGAAACCCTATCAGGAGAGATGATACTGTAAAGTGTTGTGGAGGTGAGGGTTGGATGAGATTAGCTTCAGACAGGAAACAATGGAAGAATTTTAGGAAAATATTTAAGAGGACTTAATGACATTTGATGAGGTTTTCGCTCAGCAATGGCCTGATATGGGCTTTTGCGATGATATATATATATATATATATATATATATATATATATATATATATATATATATAGAGAGAGAGAGAGAGAGAGAGAGAGAAATAAATGTTTATAAAGATGTGTTTAAATTATCATCTGTTACAAAAATGTGTTCTTGGAATGTAAAATTTAATTCTAAGGACTTTGAGCTTAGATTCCACTTAAATATTTTGCAAAAGAAATTGATTAAATAATTTTTCAAATATACTCCTAACTGATTTTTAACTTTCTAAAAAAATAAAAGCGTATAAAATTGTTGTAATTGTATCATTTTAGAATTTTTATCATGTTACATTCATTACATTTAATTTAATAAAATTTCGTATTTAATGAAATAAATAGAATGTGATAGTTTTATTTTTTTTTTGGATACGTAAAATTGAAATAAAATATAAAAACAAATCTATTACTTAAGTTTAGTAAATATGCACACATATGTGTATATTATTATCAACTGCAGCAGCTTCTTTTTATTTACTGTTGGATGAAGGCCTCTCCTAACATTTTCCACTTCGATTGATTTAAAATATTTTTCTTCTAGTCCATCCCAATAAATTTTCTTATATCTCTATCTAGCTATCAATGGGTATTTTTCTGAGCCCTTTTATATATCTAGGTTCTCAATCAATAATTTTCTCTATCTATCAGTGGTACTCTCTTTTTACCATGCTATCAGCCCATTTCCATTTTAAATTTCTTATTTTTGCCATAAAATCCATTACTTTTATATTTTTCTGATCCATTCGGTTCTTTTTCTATTTTTTCTTATTTTTTACAACAGACTTTTTGTATTCTTTTCTCTGTTGTCTGGAGCCACTATATTATTCTGGCATTTACAACCCACGTTCCACTACCATAAATGGGAACAGGTTCGATATATTGTTCAAAAACATATATAAATATATATATATATATATATATATATATATATATATATGTCATTATATTTAAATAAGATTTATAACGAAAATGTACATTAGATAAAAAATATAAACAATTTGTTATTAAAATCCAACAAAACGTTCAAATTAAATTATTTGTTACTCGATAGAAATTAAAATAGTTTTAAAAATATTAAAAATACTAAAGTATTACAAATGAATTACTCACCAGAGTACCAAAATTTTTTATAAAAGTGTTTAGGTTTTATAATACAGTGTTCTGACAATGATGGCATGGCCATCAAAATGCATATCAGCGAATAAAATGAATAATAAGTAATTAATGAATATTTTTAAAAAGTCTTATAGTGTTGGAATGAGTGGTTTATTTGTTTAAAGGCAACTTTTTATAGTTCTAAAACAAATAATAATAGAATTTTTAGTAAATTAGTGAATATATGCAGGAGGAAAAAATTTCAGAGTGATTAATTCATAATTAGTAGATTTTAATATTTGATTGTATCTGTTTGTTGTTTGAATTCTGAATCTTATTATTTTTTCTTTTTATATCATTGCATACATACACACATTATATATATATATATATATATATATATATATATATATATATATATATATCCACAGATTACATTCATTTGAAAGACACAGGATATATGTAATTTTTTAGTAATACTTTATAAGACTAGTAAAAATCGATAATAAAATTATTTACAACTTTTTAATGTGGATGATTATCTATCAAATGGATAAAAAATATTATCTTTCTTATGTAAGACAAGAAAAATGATCTAATATGTATAATATCGTGTGAAATTACATGATTTAACAATTTTTTTAATAACAATGTTGATTTGTTTTAATTGTGTTTTAAAATACACTTTTAGCTGATTTAACACATCTTGAATATTGAAATTATAATGTTATATCAGAAACATAACTCAATGTTATATAAAAAATAATTTCAGTTTGCTAACCAATTTATCAAAATGTATTCATTTCCGAGATTGTTATACATACTTTTATGTACATAATTTCGGTTAATGAAATCCATAAATTATTTTCAAGTTTGTATACGAAACGTTATTCATATGCAAAATAAATAAATGCACATTTTAAAAATATAAAATATCCATTTCTGAGTTAATTTAATTACTTCTCTAATAAATTCAATATAAAAAATTTGAAAAATTCATGACCTCATAAATAATATGAAAAAATAATAAGACACGTATAAATTTACATAGTCCTAGAAAACGTCCATTTTTAATAATTCATATTTTTTAATCGAAATATGAAAATGTATAAATATTAAAAAAATAAATATGGCACGAAATCGTGCGTTTTTCTTTACAAGTAAACCGGTTGAAAATCACTTTAACCTAATTCATAAAACATGTTTGATGGAATAGCATGAAAAATATCATCACTAAAATGTATAATTTGAATAAATATATTCCATATTTCCTCAAGCGAAATGTAATTTCGTGTCGATAAGAATCTGAAAGTTGTTTATAGAACCAGAGGGTTAGTTCGGTTTTCTAAATATACAAACAATGTATATTAAACGAAGTCATAAGGTATATTTAAATGAAAGAAATACGTACATAAGACATCATCAAATAGTTCACAAAACTTTCATTGACTGCAATAGTACATAAAACATAACAATAGGACAATTTCGTTTCAGTGTTTCGATGACAACAATTACTATCAAAAAGAAAGTATCATTGCGAAAATTAATAATACAACAAGTCAAATTGTCAAATCCGACAGATAGGTCAAGCGTTTCTTAAGACAATTGCCCTATGAGAATGACAGTACGTGTTACGGATATACTGTTTTATGCCATGTCAAATGCTATAAAGAATATTAACACCGAAGATACTGATCTGATTTTTGTTGTCGTTGAACGTTTGTCATATTTGTAATACCTATAACAGATACATATGATTTCTCGTATGACGAGAATTCAGGTGTCGAGACATTCTACTGACATTTAACGACACAAATTCATATATGTATACATATTTGTTTCCGTATGAATTCGATATTCGAAATTTTGAGCATAGGTTATCGGCCGGAATACGAATTCTTTGTAGGATGCACATACACACACACAATGCATTTTTCCCCTTTTTTTCTTATTAAAATAACAGTTCAGCTTGATAATATTCTAAAATTAAAAAATTGCACGGGTCAACAAACAACAAACAAGAAATTCAATAAGAACAGTTAATCTGTGATTATCTTGTTTGACAAGTTTTGGCGAATGAAATTTATAACATTTGTATATTTTCAATTTGTTATAAATTATATACTCAAAATTATTTCTTTAAAAATGTATTCAGATATATTATTTTAAATTACAATTTTAACTTAAACATTTTAAATTAAAATACCATACACTTTTATGAGTGTCTGTAAGCTAAAATATTTTTTAAATGTAATTTAATTAGTTGAATATTAATAAAAGTTTTTATTACAAGATTAAATTATTGAGTTGCAAATGTGATAAAGCAATTATAATATACAATTATATACATATATATATATATATATATATATATATATATATATAATGTGTGTTTTTTTGAATGTGATAGAACTTCAAATTGAATCCCTATCGAAAATTCTATCTACCCTAAAAACACCTTTTATCATCCTTTTATATATACATACACATTTATATAAATGTGTTTTTGAGGTTAGGTAGAACTTTTAATAAAGATTTAATTTAAAGTTCTATGACGTTTAAAAACAATCTATATATAAAAACACTGATGAGTAAACTACATAATAAATAAATAATTAATATTTAAGATTACTGATGGGCAAAATCAATAATTAATTTGGAACCTAAATATATAGTTAGAAAAAGACCTATGGATAGGACAGAGATATGAAAAAGTTTGTCTAGATGAGAATTTTTTTCATCAGTAACATAAACATTTTTTTCTGTTAACCAGGGACTTCACTCCCTACTCACTTTTCTCATTGACCGTCGAATTTGCTTCTATTTAACAAATAAGTTATGAAAAATAAAACATTTAAAAAATATGTTAATGCTTTTGTGTACAAGATGTTTATTATAGATTAGTGGTCTGATTTTCATTCAAATTTAATGCCTTCTTTAGAAATACAGCTCATAAATTATTAAATATTTTTTGTAATCGTTTACGTTCTATCTACTTTACTGTAAAATTTCCATTTCTATGTTTTACCTGTTTTACTTCTATTTGATTTTCAGTTAAGTTTACTTTTTTTCAAAGACAATCTTGAATAAATTTATTAGAATCTTCAATGATTTTTTCACGATATTTTTGCTGTGCAATAGTAAGTTTATTGTAGCTTGAGAAAGTGATTACTTTTTTTTGTGTGAGAGAATATAGCACTATTTTTCTTTTTTTTTGTTAATAACCGACGTGACAAATGTTTAATTCCTTTTTTGATTAAATCTTATTACTCGTTAAAAATGTATTTGTTTCTATTATGACTTTTTACTATACACTAATTAACTAATTAGATATATAATCAATACAATTATAATTTATTTTTTCTAAAAAAAACTATCTGAAAAGCCTGCCTGAAAATTTATGTTTTTAATTTTTTGTTAAACATATACACAGTTGCTTACATAAACTGTACTTTAATTCATATATAAATTTATAAAATGTTAAACTTAAATGTAAACCAATGATGTGACAGTAAATAAATTGTATAAAAATTAAAAGAAGTAAAAACACAATTATAATAAACATGGGACTGAATGTAAAGTATACTTTTATGATAAATTACATTTTTAATTTTTCTCCTGTTGAGATAATAAAAAAATAATTTTTAAAAAATACGGAAATAAAAAACGAATTAAAAAATGAAACAAGTAACCAAATCTGAAAATATAAATAATAACTTTAGTCTATCTTATAACACTTGTATATTTATTATGACAGAAAAACTGTTATTTTTAAAGATCATTTTGTTATAATAGTATATAATAAAAAAGAAGTTTTAGAAATGTGAAAGGCTGTTATTTATTATATAAAAGAGTTTGATGTTTCTCTAAATTTTTGTAGTAAAGATGTTTATTTTTTTAAAAAATATAAATAGAATAATCATTGATATAATTTATGATCGATTATTTTTATTTATCAGGGAGCTCTGTCCCTATTTGCATCGCTAGTCGACTCCCAAATTTACTTCTGTTTAACAATATAAATAAATTATGAAAAATAAAACGTTTAGAAAGTTATGTTAATGCTTCTGTGTAGACGATGTTTATTATGGTTTGATGTGCATTCAAATCTAATGCCAATACAACTAAAATTTGTTTTATCCAAAAAGTCTACATAAAAATCTTTTTTCAATTTTTCCTTATTTTAATATGTCATAAAATTTGTATTCGGTATTTTTCAGAACACTTCAAGAAAGATCTGAAACAAAATTTTCATATCTGAAAGTGAAGCACCATTTTTTTAAAAAAAAGAAAAATGACACATGTCGACAAATATTTTTCTAAATTTTAAATCAACTCATATAAATTAAAAAATAATTTGTATTTTAATAATTAATAAAAATACTGTATATGAAAAATATAATAAATAAACACATGACAAATAATTTGGATAAAAATACAATTTGAAAATTGTATACGAAATTGTATATTTTTTTACAAAATAAACATTTCATTTCGATGTTTTAAACCTAAATTGTTACATTTTAATTTTCGTATTTCCACACAAATAGATACTGTTAACAGGCTAGAACCTGATGAATCACTAATTTTAAGTATGTCAAGTTAATTACTAGACCATATCGGTTTTATTTATTAATTTATGCTTGTACAAAAAAGTACTTAATTAGAATTGATTATCTAAATTATATATATACTGAAAAACGAAGAGATTCAGTATGAAGAGATATAATTTTTCTAAACATAGATAACACCAATGAGATCTTTATATTTTTTAATCTCAATATACGTTTCTTAGAATGAAAACAAAAAAATATTTGATTTAAAAAATCATTTAATTTCTTTAATTAAAATTCTTTTTATAAAATAATTTAATATGTAAATTCTTCTTTTATCTAAATTCGTTTACGTTATTTTATTATTCACTTTAACTCTCTAACTTATCTGCAAAAAAAACATGTAGTTTCTTTGCATATTTTCAATACCATACGTTTTTTATGGTTTGTACGTGGTTACAAATTTTAGTAATGACAATTAAATTATTTTTATAAAACATCATTTTTTAATAATTTTTATTAGAAAAAAGCAGATTATAAAAAGAGATAAATTTCAATATAATTTAGTATTAAAATTTCATTCGGAATGACAATAGAAAAAAATTATACAAGATTATTATAAATAAATTTTATAAAAAAATAAGACTATTGAAATGTGTCTAATGATATATGTAAATAAATTTTATAATTTTTTACAAGAAATCTTTTGGAAAATCGAAAATACAATAAAAAGATGTTTGCAAGATATTTGAACTTGATTAAATTATTTTATATAAAAAGGAAGAACTTATTAATGATGTTAAAGATTCTTCTACTCTATTTTGTAAATTTGTATTTCATATTTGATAGTTTATTACATTTCAAAAAAAAATTATGAGAACATTAAAATGTTTTTGTCTGACACTACTTATGTCAGTTTTAAATATTAGAAAAATAATATCAAATCATTAAATTGCTATAGAGAAAAATTATTAATTTAGTTTTCATACTTACGGTTAATAACTATTTTTTTTTCTTAATATATTTTTCTAATAGTCATATTGTATAGGGTCATCCAAATGTGAAACCTAGATTTGTGTTTTATTAAAAATAAATTATACACATGTTTCTTTTTAATAAAACACAAATCTAGACGTTACATTTATATAATTATAAGGTTTTATGGTGTTTTTACAAACATTATTCAAAGTTATTTTATGGTAATTAAAATAATATTTTATATATTAATAATTTGAATAATAAATGTTGAATGCTCATTTATTATTTTTTTTATATCTTATATTTAATTTTATAATCATAATTTGAATAAAATGTTTAATACTTATTTATTATTATTATTTTTATAAAATTTTATACTTAATAACTTAAAAAAATATTTCTGTTTTTTTATATTATATAAGGTAGCACAAATGAGACTAAAGGATAGTAAAAAAATAACTATTAGTAAACAAGTAAATCTTTGTATAAATCATCCAGTCTCATTTAGATCGCCTATATAAGGTTTCCTTTTATGATTTTCTGATTATATTTATACTAAAAAGATAATATAATCATAAAAGATAATATAATTTAGATTAAAAAATATAATAAATAGATATTATATGTACACACACACAAATATATATATATATATATATTTATATATATAAATTAACAATTTAAATATGTAAGAGAACAAACACACTGAACTTTTAAATCATTATGCATGCTGATGTAATATAATCATGTGGAAATTAGATTCATGTTATCGCGATCAGTAACTAGTACTTCCAATCTATCACCTACATTTCTAGTTTACATAGAAAAAACGTCTTTTTTAAAAAACGAACAACGTTACTTGTAATTAGGCTAGTAGTTGAAATGTAAAAAAAGAAAACATAGAAGAAAACAACGCATGTTAAATCTCAATTAAGTACATTTTTGATTACCAGAACCATCACAATTATGTAAACAATTATTTGTAATTTAGAAATGAATTGTTTTTGTAAAATTATACATATATATATATATATATATATATATATATATATATATTAAAAAAAATTAGATACTTGAATCTATTGAGAAAGATTTTTAATTATCCAAATTGACTATACAGCGTTTCATCAACTAATTGCTATCGACACGAATGGTAAAATGCAGGATTTTAAAAAATTATGTGATTTTACAGCACAAGGTAACACTTCTTCGAAACGTGCAATTTTTTGTATTTTCGTAAGAATTTTGATAACGTCACGCTTCAATAGATTCAAATATTGTATATTTACTTAAGTAAATCAATATATATAGTTAGAAATTTAAATCTGGAGAGTTTAGTTACTCTATTTTTACAAGTTCTGTTAGAATTTTAAATATTTTTCGAGTTATTAAAATTAATTTAATTCGGTGCATTCAGTAAATATTATAAACAATAAATACTTGAACTAAAATTATATAAAAAAACTGATATTTGTGTGACAGTTACTTTTATTACATTTAAAATTATTTTGTAGAATAAAAATATTTTTAAAGAATTAATGACTTCAACATCACATGACAGATTTTATAATGATATAATATTAATGATGGTATAGCCAAATATTTAGTATATAAATGTGACTAGAGACGTTTGTTTGTGGGGTAATGTGTTTTTATAATCTCATGAGAGGCTGATTTATTAAATGTACTGAAACAAGTAGGCAGGACGTGGTTGTCATTAAATTTTGGGGATATTCGATTCACAACGGTACTTATTTATTGAATCTCAGAATTTAGATATCATTATTTAGATTTTTAAAAAATATTGTAGGTTTCAGGTTCACAACTTTTACATCCTAAATAAATCTTTTACATCCTAAACATTAAATTAAATATTGTTGTTCATTTATATTTATATATATATATATATATATATATATATATATATATATATATATATAATGACTCAAAAATTAGTTTATGAATTTAAATAATTATCTCAATTAATAATTTTTAAATTTTCACTTTTAAAAGATCTTCAGTTTAAGAAACACTGATCTAAATAATTATGGATGGATACATTATATATATATATATATATATATATATATATATATATATATATATATATATATATATATATATATATATATATATGTGTGTGTGTGTGTGTGTGTGTGTGTGTGTGTGTAAATAATATGTACATATAGGGTGGTTAAAATGAAACTAAGGTGTTTAGACATACATTTATTTGCTATCATTTACTATACTCAGTCTCATTTTCGCCTCTCTATATAATGACTCAAAAATTAATTTATGAATTCAAATAGTGACCTAAATTAGTAACGTTTATATAGGATGATCTAAATGTGACACCTAGATTTGTGTTTTATTAAAAAGAAACAGAAAAAACTATACACATGTTTTCCTATCACTCTATACATATGTTTTTTTTTAATAAAATATAAATCTAGGCGTCACATTTGGATAAATCCTATATTGACATTTTCTAAAGATCTACAGTTTAAAGAACACTGATTTAAATAATTATGCATGGATACATTTTTTAGAATTATATATATATATATATATATATATATATATATATATATATATATATATATAAGTGGGCCCAAATTAGATTTAAGGATTGAGACGTACATTTAGTTGTTTACTACCATTTATTTTTTTGCTATCCTTCAGTCCCATTTGGGCCACTTTCTATATAGCTAAAATTAAATGATGAACCTAAGTAATAATCTAAGTTAATAATGTCAATATTTTCACCTTTTAAAGATCTCTAGTTTAAGAAACATTGGTTTGAATAATTATATATGGATTCATCAACAAGAATAACTTACATATACACACACACACACACACACATATATATATATATATATATATATATATATATATATATACAGATAAATAGATAGATAAATAAATATTATAGATAAATTCATACTTAAGTTTCTAGATATCATTTACTATAGAAAATGAAAATACATACACAAATATAAAAATTAATATTGCTTTTCTTATTCTAAATAATTAACATAAGAAAAGTTTTTTTAAGATATCAAACTTAATAACTGAAACCAGTTGTAATTATTTTTATTGAACAAAAAATATCCAAAAGATTTCTCCTTCAATAAATAATCGTTTATTATTGTTTAATTAAAATGCTAGAATATTATTATTTATTCGTTTTTTTTTTCATGAAAAGAATGATGAAAGCAGTTATAAATTATATTCAATGAAGTATATAAAATAATCTTTATACACAGGTGTGGAATGACGTCTAAGTCTTTATCAAAATAATCAATTAGTTTTAAATTCGTATCCACTGACAATTCGAATGAAATTAATATTTTTTCAGAAGCTTACATTGAATTAAATTTTAATTTATATCTTCGAAAAATGTTAAATGTACGAGTATCTTTTCAACTGTACTCATTTTTTATAATCATATCTAAAAAAGAACCCTTCCTCTCGTTTCTTTTAACATATTATACATATTCAATGTACAACTCCATACGACTGTAGTCATAAATAAGAATTATAAGTTCATGTATCATACGTTTTTAAAAAATGAATTATATATCCGTCCGTTGACTAATATTAGGGAATTAAGTTTAGTGTTGACATTTCAGATAAATCTTTCTGTACTGTTGTACAAACTATAATCACGTACATTTTTTTTAATAACAAATATATGTGACACAATATGAAATGCTAATTGATGTCTAATTATGAAATGATACATATTGTTGCATTATAATATGTTTACAAACTGCTTATTTTAGAAACTTTGTCCGCAAGATAAATATCTGAATCGAAAAACCGGATTACTATAATAGGATGCTCGGTTACAGGCGTGTAGTTTGTGGTAGTTGGTGAAATCAACATCATCCGCACCACATTAGCCTCAAGAATAGTAATAAAACACACACATTCACACAAATATATATATATATATATATATATATATATATATATATATATATATATATATATATACATGTTATTAGAAATCTAGTTTTAGCTATAATAAAGTTCTCAGGGATATGTTTATATAGCCACTAGCGGTTTTCATACAAAAAGTATAAACAAGACGACATGTGAAGAAAGTGTATATGAATACACACATAGAGTACTAAATAAGTATTGAATTTTAATAGTAATGGTGCAATATGTCATTGAAGCTATCATAAGAAAGGCGCAAATTATACCTTTGATTAATGCCACGAGGTATACAAAAGAATTACAGTACGATCCTCTCTTGGGTACTATTTATCACATTCTCTATGCATTTTGGTGTAATTTACACTCGTATTTTCAAATTAACATTGTTTAATGTTTGTGAATACCTGTTAATTTACTGTGTCAAAATATCGAATGGGAAAGATTTATGGCTATACAAAGATTCAATCAATTTTTAATGATTTATTTGAGAGTTGATTTAATGTATAATTTTTATAGTGAAGGTGTACTGTATTGTTAATAAATAATGACAATTTGGTATTTATCTTTATGAACTATAATTTGTTTCAGTCTGGTGAATTAAATAATTTTGTAAAAAGTAATTGATATATTATATTTGAGTTTCATGTATTATATAAACTCAAATTTTAAGAACAATATGTCCAGAAATTTACGAATTTATATATAGGGTTTTTTTTCCAAAAAGAATGTCAGAACTGACAGCTTGTGACAGCCATGTTTGATTTTTTTAAAAAAACTTGTTTAGATATTTCAACCCAGTATAGTTTTGCAAATCATGGATCGTTTAACATTTTAACAACGTTTAGAAATTGTAAAAACTTCAATAGATTTATTAAAACAGTCCATTATTTCACAAAATGGACTCATCAATTGGCCACCAAAATCATATGATCTAACTCTATTGGATTTACAGTGTTTTTTGATATATATTTTTTTAAATATAACAAAATATATTTTTTCATAATTGTGTGTTCAATTTTATTACTACTACATATTTAATTACTAAAATTATAATTATTTATTTATACATTTTATTACTCTACATAAACATACTTATTTTTCATTTCAATTACTTTATGTACTATTAATTTTTTAACTTTTATTTTTTTATATCAAATTAATGTTGGATTTAACAATAAAAATTACTGCACGACACATAAAATTCACTTGATACAAATTATATGTTCTGAATGTTTCAATTATATGTCGAAAATGTGAAAATATATATAATTATTTTTATAATAAGATCATTTAACATTGAACATTTTTAAAAATAAATTTAAGTAGTAATATATTTCTTCGAATTCTATATTTGTTTTGACAATATAATTTAATCTAAAATATTTGAAATATTTTCAAGTAATACTAATGATAGTAAAATTCCTTAGAATTGTCGAAATAAAAACTTAAATAGGCATATTTAGCTTTGATGAATTTATAAAATATGAGTATTCAGTTTAAGATAAAACACAAAAATATCTAGTTCAAATATTTAGACATTTTTATATTTTTTTAGTACTTAAATATTGGATTTTGTAATTATAAAAAAATAATTATAATTTAAAAAATTTATGTAATTTAAAAAAATTCTACAATAAACAAAAATCTCTAAAAAAATATTTCAGTATTTGATTTTTTGGATTATTTAATTAATTATCTATAAAATTTTGTAATATTTCAAAAAATATAAAAAAAAAATTAAAAAAAAAACTTCTATTAATTAGTATATTATTTTTTATAAACGTATATTAATATGAAATATAAGAGAAATTGGCGTACTTCCATGCAACTCAAGTAATTAAATTTCCTTGTAATATCGTTTTAATTATAATAATATTATTGATCAATCGAATAAAAAAATATAAATTATGTATACAAACAAATGTGTGTAAAAGAAACGCGAAGGAAGGAACAAGTAATAACTAATTTCAATTAGTAACAAATAAGGTTCCTGAACGAGTTACAGTTGCGATATCTGATTAAATGCATCAATTCTACCATAAACACGATAAAAATGTTTCATTACAATCAGACCTTAACCCATAATTGATCTCATTTAAATATTAATCTGCTATACTACTTGAAGTGGAAACAACGAGAAACGAAAATTTTTTGAACCGTTACAAACCGCAAGCGTCCACTGAATAATTGTTAATGCTTGCATTTTGCTTACTGTACACATACATGCAAGTTATTAAATTTCGTTG
Source organism: Neoneuromus ignobilis (assembly GCA_029203775.1). Classification (NCBI taxonomy): domain Eukaryota; kingdom Metazoa; phylum Arthropoda; class Insecta; order Megaloptera; family Corydalidae; genus Neoneuromus; species Neoneuromus ignobilis. The sequence continues at coordinate 5,536,067 of CP092087.1, read as the reverse complement.
TTAAAATATTACTACGTCACATCCTTTATTCGGCAAGTTATGACCATGGGTTTTAATTAGTTTGTTACTGTAATGGTGGCATAGAACACACAAACGTCGCTTGCACATGTGTGTGAATCATTCGAAAGACATTATTAGATATATCGTCAAAAAGTGAAAAAAAAAACGTAGACATCCGCCCATCCGACATGATTTTTTTTTGTCATGAGTGCAAGGATAACGTGTTGTAATAGACTTGTAAAATGATATATTCATCACACTTTCTAGTTGAAAAATATACAGGAAATTTATCATTTTCCTACTTGTAACGGGAAAATTATTCTTTTTTAAATAAATAATGGATCGATTTATATTCATTTTTTTACAATGTCTTGATGTAATTTATTTTATTTATCAACGTGAGATCTTAATAGAAGTTTTAAAATACAATAAAAGTGATTTATGCGTCTGCTATTTCTGTAAATATCGATTAAAATTGCAATTTTCAGAATTTTATAATATTTTTTGATTTTGTACTCACACACACATATGTATATATATATATATATATATATATATATATATATATATACATATATATACATAGAGAGAGAGAGAGAGAGAGAGAGAAATATATAAACTATCAATTCTTAAAAATACACAATTTTGGAAAACTTTATTCCTAAAAATTAAAAATATGTAGTTAATGAATTAAAATTTTGTAAATATATTTAAAATTGTCATTTTTGGCGGATGTATAATAAATTTTTGAGTATTTTTTTTTTAATTTCATACAAGCAGTGTTCTTTTTGTCTTAGAATAAATACTATGTTAAGAAAATTTTTTGGCCGTTTGAGAATTATTTTTAATATTCAATAAATAGTTTTACACAAATGAATTATCACCCCAACATCGCTATATTGTGGTGATGGGGTGATAATTCATTTGAGTGAAAGTGAATTCGCCACAATTTGAAAACTGAAAAATAGTTATTTTCTAATATAATAATAAACAATTTAGAAAATAAAATAAATTTATATGTTTTATTAGAAACTATGTGGAAATATATGTTAATAAATGTTTTTGAATATTTTTTTTAAAATTTTTTAAATATTTTTATAAACCTACATTTTTTAAACATGATAGAACTTTAAATTTAATTCCTATCAAACGTTCTATCTAACTTAAAAACACTTTATCATACCTTTATATATACATACACACACATGTATATGTATAATTGGTGTTTTTTAGGTTAGATAGAGATTCAATTTAAAGTTCTATCACACTTAAAAAAATACTTTATATACATATATACATACATAAAAAATTCAAATTTTAAACTATTGAAGAAATCCTTCTTTTAAAAATATGTTATTAACCAATAAAGGTTTTGTATGAATGATTACCAATACTATTTTAGCAGTATATTATTATTTTTGGTAAATTTTTGGACTTTAAGCAATGAATTTTTGCTTTATAGAATGATATAACACAGAATAATGATATAATAATCAGAAATATTTAATAAATAATTATATTTTATTATAAAAATAACATTTCAAAAAGATGAATAATTTTTACATTTTATTTGAAACTACAATGAGAAGTTTAAAGAATTTTTAATAAATGTGTTTTTTAAAATATTTATATTTTTAATTTTTAAAATAATCCAATAAAATTCTCTCTGTATACGCATATATATATATATATATATATATATATATATATATATATATATATATATATACACATAAACATTCAAGTACATGCATATATATATGCGTGTTTAATGTGCGTGTGCGCGCATTAAAAAAAATAAACTTGGCATCTGCGTCAAAACATAACCAAACAAATTGTTCTTTAGTTCCCACATAAAATATTCTTCTAGTAGTACTGCATTACGAGCGAATGTCTTTGTTTTCATTCACTGACGTTTGTAAGGATCTACGTTTTCTACAAAGAGTGTTCATCGAGATTCGTTGTAGTCAATTCTGTTCACATAGGTTGAAGAATAGTCGAAGAAATTAACATTGTATATTAGACATGTAACTTTCAAATCTGTTAACAACTTGTGAATATGAAATATGTTTTCGATTAAATATTCAAAATGATGAGGATAAATATTACATATATTCAATTTTATATTAATATCTTATTATTTTCTTTAATCAAATTAAATATCCTTTCGGTATTTTATTATTATTAATTTACTTTCTCTTTTGATCAACTAATTAATATTATATTTTAATTAAAAGTTATTATGAAATTAATATAATATTTAATTGGATTGTGTTTATTAACTAATAATCATTTAAATTTAATTTAATGTTTTTTATTAAGTTTACTTAATCTCTTTTTTAAATGAATACAATTATTTTTTTATAATGGACTTTATTTAATTTCTGTTCTATGTAAGACATTTTTTTTAGTTAATCATTAGATTAAACAGAATATAACAGATAAAAATACTTAAAAACATTGCGAAAAATCAAATATTCAAATTATATTTTAATTACTACAATTCGAAATAAATTTGTGTACAGTAAGTCGATGATAATTCAGTGACATTTTATTACCTTACAAAAATTGAATTTAATTTTATTAACATTTTCTCTGTTACAAAAGCACGAAAGTTAAATATCAGACATTTATATTTTTGTCTATTCGTATTAAGAATATCATTATGTATCTGTTTTCACGGCAGTGTTGTAATTAAGTAATAATTAATTTTCGAAATGATTTGAACAATGCTTTATGTTTCGTGCAGATTTTATATACTATGTGTAATATAATAAATGAATAATTGTTTTCATTTTAATTATATGTTTAATTATTACGTTTATACAATTCTCTAGTTAGATTTTCACTTAGACATATATTTACACATATAAGTACTTATAGATTTCATTCGATTTAAGTTCATTATTTTTGATTTCATAACATGGCAACAAAATGTTTGACTTTATCAAGAAATGAATTATTTTTCATTTGGATAGTCATCACTATTTTTTCAGATTTCTATATATTAACCTGTATTTTCGTTTTTTGTATATTTGTGGAAAAAATATAAAATTATTCTATTTTCCATTATTGTTAAATATTTTTATATCTAAAATATTTAATATAAATTTTGAAAAAAGTACATGAACAGTTTTTGTTTCCAAATGAGTGAATGATTTAATTTGAATAAAAATATTGAAATTATATTAAAAAAACAAAAAATATAAATTCACATATTATTTAGAAAAATGACATTTTTTTATTACATTTGTTGCATATTTTTGAGGTATATTTCTACCTAAATTATATATGTATATAATGACAGCATCAATAAAATAATTGTCTTGTGTCAGAATAGAAAACATCACATAATAACTATTATAAACAATTATTATTATAAGCGTTTACGACCATCTGTTTCATCTTATTCCAAGTTTATTTTCATTTTCATCGTTTAAGAATAAGGTTAGTGTTACATTTTAACCGCAAATATGAAATATGACCTTTATAATAAACAAAAACCACAGGTAATTGCAGCAAATAGCCTTCAGGTATATACGTATTAATATGTATTAAATTAGTGGTAACCTTACTTACATCACATATTCACACTTTTAATTGTAATTTATAAATTGGCGATTTCAAAACGTACAAATTAAACGTACGTGAAATGGAGTAATTATTTTTTAATTATTTAAAATAAATAAACAAATTTAATCAAACAAAGGTGTACATTTGTATATTGAAACTAGTAGAAATTGTGAATACTAATTATTGACGGATTGCATACAATGTGTATTTTTTATACACTAATTGTGTAGTGTAATTAAACTTTATTTACATAATGTTATTAAAAAATCAAAGAATGTTATTAAAAAATCAATTTTTAAATAACAGACTTTCGAATGCCATGCTAGGGATTGGACATTACGAATCTACATGTTTTTTAAAAAAATTGGAACATACATATGTTTTAAAAATAAATTTGATGCTTTTTTAAAAATTGTATTTTTTTAAAAAAAATATCTAAATTTAATATTAACATGGATTTTGCGTTTTTTTTAAATAACACTAAATGTCAGTATTTCTGTTTTATTATAGCAGATTCAATTTAACACAATCATTTATTTTAACACCAGAAGATTTTATAGAAATGGTCAATAAGCACTAATTGTAACTTAACTCGTTCTTGATGTCTGTATTTGTTTCGGAACTGTAACGAATTCACTTTCACACGAATGAATTATCACAACAACACTACAAAATATTAAAAAAATGTTCAATATTTATTTACTGTCAGTGTTTATAATATTAACTGATGCTTATTTCGATGGCAGTGCCATCATAAAAATGTTGCGTTATAAAATCTAGTTTATCTTGTGATGTTATGATAATTGATTTATGTGAAAGATTGTTGATGTCTAATTTTAAAGCTAATGCCATCATCAGAATATTATAAGACGATGATGATGGTATGCCTATCGAAATTCTCAAGTGTATAATATTTAAATATTAAACACTTTTATAAAATCTTGTAGTATTTGAATGAATGACTGAATTGTGATTTAAATTTAATACCTTTAAATCGAACTAAATATTTAGAACATACAAAATAAAATTACATATCAAAATAACGTAATATTAATTTTTTTTCTATAATAAAACAATATAATAACAGTCCTTGACCATATTCTTTATGGACATTTTTTTCTGGTTTTCTGAACACAAAGGTCGATTTAAGTATATTTTTTTTCTTCAATATATAAACATCGGTTATAAATTGTTATATGTTTTTGTACAAATTATATAAATTGTTATATGTTTTTGTATAAATTGCGTGTTTAATTGTAAAACCATACTACTTATGTTTGTACTATGATTAATAGTAAATAAATAAACATGTTTATTTATAACTTGATTTCTCTGGAAAGAACACTTAACATAAATTATTAATGTTGATTATATTTCTGCAAATATTTGTCAATTTTTTTCATATAAAATTTATTTTCATTACACTGATTAGCTAGCTTAAATGTAGCTTCTACTTTGTTGTATCTAACAAGATTTTTTTATAAAATGACAATCTGAAAATATGTTTCTGAAGTTTTATTTCATATTAAATATGTTTTTTGATTGTAATTACAAACTTAGCTATTTAAACGATATTAGCTTAGGTACAAGTTAGATTATGATTACTTCTATATTATACTAGAGTAGGGCAAAAATTATTCGATTAACGACTAGCAATTAAAATTTTAGTCGTGTAAAATTAATCGTTAGTCGTTTCAAAAGATTAATTTGAAATTAGTCGTTTTAAAATCAATCGGCGACTAACGACTATTAAATTAATCATTAGTCATGATTGATTTTTTAGTCATTAGTCGTTTTAAGAAATTAATAAACAAATTGATTTGAATATTCAAAATTGTGCAATATTAGTTAAAAGTAATATTAATTGAATATAACTATTAATTAATTCATCACGAAAAAATATTTAAAATTTAAAAATCAGATTTTCAAATAAAATGATTTCATTTGAAAAAATCACAAATAATTTTTAATGAAATTTAATTTGTAATTTTATTGAAATTGAATTTTAATGATTTTGATTGGAACATAATAATTTCTAAATTATTTTCAGGGAAATATGTAAAACAGTTAAGAGACAAATAAGAATTTTGTTCATATTTTTCATCCCATCTTTTAGATGATGATGAAATGGGATGAATTCTGTTTGACAAAAAAATCATTTCCGAAGAAGAAACAAATATATAAGGGAAGAAAAAATTAACTCAAAGCTGATTTTATGTTTTTTAACCTATTGAATTTTTATGAAACCAACTTTTCATTCGAATAAATTTTTAGTCATTAGATTTTTAATCATTTTTAAGAAGAAATTATGACTAAATTTTTTAAGGGATGAAAATTTAATCAGATAATGCTTTACTCTGATATATACAGCTTGAAGTAGAATTCGTCTTAGTTAAAAAAAATTGTTATACATAAGCATTGTTAAAAATTGAGTTAAATATGTTTTTACTATTTTATTATTTCAATATGTTTAATATTCTACCAATAAATATTTTTTTTAGAAAACAAAAATCAGTTTTTACTAAGCAAATATTTATTATTTATTTTGAAATCAGAAAGTGTCAAAAAATTTAGAATAGATTTTATAACAACTAATAATAATTCGAAAATTATATATTTTATTAGAGAACAATTCCAAAAAATTGTATTTGTAATCGAATTTCAACCAAAAAATTAATTTAATTCGCAAATAAAGCATTTAATCAAAACGAATCCAAAATTACAGAAACACATTCATCATCAAATGTCAACAGATTGTATAACATTTTTTATTTACACAACGTACCAACTTAAATATATATTTAAAATTCTTTTCGGTTGAGTAAAAAAATAATAGCAGAGTTGAATACATTTTAAATTGTTTCTATTCGCTTCACGGATAAAAAGAACATTAATCATACAATTTACTGTATCGGTTAGACGTTATTACAGTCTACTGATTCGTGCGAATACTTGAATATTACATTAACGTCACAAACGCTATGAGAAAATCGTACAAATCATCGTTACTGAGATACACACGCGTTTTTAAATTTTCCAGTGATTGATTGTAGATTCCATAACATTTTAATGAAAACAACGCTAATAGTAATAAAGTCATTATTTCTAGCATTGAAAAGGGGTATTATTACTATTATTATTTTTAAAGATACTTCAAAGATTCCATTTTACACACACACACACACACACACACACACACACATATATATATATATATATATATATATATATTTAAGACGTATATAAATATTAACTTACTTTCCAATTTATATTCAGTAACTATGTTGTACGAATGATGACATTTGCAACATCCCGTTTAAAAATAGTATAAAAATGTGTCTGATTAATATCTTAGCGAAGAATCAACGCTCGGTTATGAAATGATAATTAGTTTAAATTATATAACTTTTTTTGAAGATTTTTTTACAAAAAAAAAAAACGTTTTTGAATGTGTGAGAAATATGCATACATATGAATATTTTCGCTCACAAGTTACATCTGATTAAAAGTATGTTAGTTTTTATGACTTGATGTATTGTCTGTAACACGTTTGCAGTTTTTTTCCACATCTTTCGTAATTTAAATAATTGCTAGTTTTAATATATTTTATAGAAGAGTTTTTGGGTTACAGCGATTTTTATTAAATTTATATTAGTACTAGTGAAGAGATTAGAAAAAGAACTGGATTATCAACAATTTAGGAAATAGGCAAATTGGTAATATCTTTTATTCGTGTGAAAGTGAATTTGTCACAGTTTCAAAGTAAACGATAAAACAAGTTTTGGATCAAATTTTAGTATAATGAACCATCTTTAGAAATTATAAAAATTACAAGAAAGATACAATGAATATGAACAATTGTTATGTTGATGTGGATTTTGAAAAAGTGTTTGATTCAGTTGACATTATACTATTGTTTTTATTTTTGAAGGAGCAAGGAATAAATAAAAATTATTTGGAATTATTAAAAAAGATTATAAAAAATACAACATCCAAAATTAGAATAGATCTCTCAGGCAAAATAAGACTAGAAAAGTGAATTAGATAAGGAGACAGTTTGTAGCCTAAATTATTAATTCTAATTTTAGAACAGGTAAGAGAGATAAACTCTGAAAATTAAGGAATTAAATAAATGGAGAATATTTTTTACATATTTCAATATGTATATTTTGTCTCTAAATATAATATGATTTAATTTTTAGCCCTGTTTCCATACAAAGAATACAACATAGGGTTAAAAGTATTATTCGAATCTATAAACATGGGAGAAACTATGAATGATATTACAACAGGAAGTAAAAATATTCAATCCATTTGTCGACTATGCTTTTTGCAATGAATATTTTGAATAATTTATGAGTTTACCATAAAAAAGTTATATATATATATATATATATATATATATATATATATATATATATATATATATACCGACTGCAGTGAGATTGCGTGTCATGATCTGATTCCAGTCGGAATTTTTTCAGAACAACAAATTTTGAAATTATATAAGGTTTTTCAATAAGCTCGTCAGTAGCTTAAATAGAAATAAAACAAAAAGTTTTTAATTAATTAGTTTTTTAAGCATATTCTATGGTATTAATAATGGAACACAATTTCACTCATATGACCACCACGACTTTACCTGACAATACATTCGTTTAGTCCAATTTTTAGTCACTGTTGTACATAATTGTGGTCCAATTTCATGAATTACACGTCCCATGTATATTTTTAATAGTTCTGTTGTTTATGGTTTATCAGTATAAACTAATGATTTAATATAACCCCACAAAAAATAATCTAATGGAGTTAAATCACATGATCTTGATGGCCAATTGATGGGTCCATTTCATGAAATAATGGACTCATTAATAAATCTTGTTTCAATAAATCTAGTTTTTTACAATTTCTAAGTATTAAATGTTTCACGATAATTTACTAAACTATACTGAGATAAAATGTCAAAAAGCTTAAAAAAATCAAACATGGCTGCCATCAACTGTTAAAGTTCTATCATTCTTGTTGGAAACCCTAATATGAATTTTTAAAATGTGTATGCATAAACTTTTTATAACTATTAATTTTTTCTACCTAAATATCTGAACTAAAAAAAGAACATAGTAAATAACTAAAAGCTATTTTAGAAGATTATTTTTTAAAATAATTAACAGTTTCAATCCTTACATATTTTTTGTATTAACTCAAAATTTATAGATAACATATTTAATCATATTAGGTTTTATAATTTTCAATTATTTAACAGAAATTGATTTTTTGGTAAGAATGGCACTATTTGTACAATATATGAATGATAATTCTATTAATGGTTAAATGGAAACATTATATTCTTAAAAAAAATAAATTTAAATACAAATACATATTTATATTTCACACAAATTTATTAAAAGTGTTTAATATTTATTTATTGTTCATTTTCTTTGTTTATAAATTGATATATATTTCGATGATAATACCATCATCAGAATGTTGTCATTGCCATCGAAATACGTATCAATTTATAAACAAATAAAGTCAATAATAAATCATTATTAAACACTTTTTCAACATCTGGGTGTGTTGAGATGATAGTTCATTTGTGTGAAATTAAATTTATTACAATTCTAAAACAAATAGAACCTATTTATATTACAAAAGCAATATAGGTGTACATGTTTTGAATAATTATTGAATGAGATATATTTTTTAGAGAAAAAAACTGACTGATCTATTTGAATATCCGTTTTATTTACATTTTTTTTACCATATAAGTATTGTCAATATTCATATGTAATGATTGTAACCTTGATACACTTCTAGTATTTTGAGCAATATGTAATTAAACTGAACACATTTCAGAAGTCGACAAAAATTTTTTTTGTCATTACAACCAACAATTAAGAATAACGTCATTTGAAGCAATTAGATATTAACGCGATAAACAACGTGAGGTACCTGTATATTATTATGTAAGAATTTCAATGTGGGGAACTAACACTGTCAGCACGCTGAGAAATACAAATAATGCTCGTGACATGAATTTTTCATAGAATATTTACATCGTTGTTGCGAAATAGGTGTGTTAAGACTGAATTCTTTGACTTCTATGCGTAGAATATGTAATAAACGAAGGTACTTTTAAAACAACTATTAGCAAACAAATATTCTTTATTGAATTTTAAAACAGTGATGATATTTCAAATATATAAAAAATATTACTTAAAATTAATCTGACTAATACAATTCGTTGTGAAATGGAAAAAGTTTAATGAACTCAATCATCGAAAATTAAATATTGAAACATTTACAGATATTTAAAAATGTTTTAAAATAACGCTTGTCATATTATAATAGTATTAAAAAAATGATCATCATTTTGAATAAACCGACCATTTAAATTAAAAACAAAAATAAATTTTACGGTGAAAAATTCTTTTATATAACTTTTAGATGGTAATATTCAATTGAAGTATTTTTACGGAAAGATTTTTATTGAATTGGTTCCAATTTTACAGTTGATTAACTGTAATTTGATTAGTTTTACTTTATATTTAATTAAGTTTAAATTTAATGCATCGATATTTTAAAAAAATATATTTATTTTTCAAATCAGTTGATAGAAAATGACTTCATGTAAAATAAGAATTAAAGTATTTTACAATCATTCAATTTAAAAAGTATATATATTTAAAAATACACATATACTTAAAAATATATTATGTTAATTATATAAATTATTTATGGCTTGTATTCTAGAGGTCACTTTTATTCAACTTGAATATCATCTCAGATTACAAAACAGTTTGTCAAGCAACTTCTTTTTGTACTTTTATTCATAAATATTTGCGATGATGATACAGAGATTATTTTTAAATTATCAATATGAAAAATGAGAAATATAAAAAAATATACATGTAAATAAATAACATAAATAAGGATTAAAAAATCAAGAATGGACGTACATAGTTGTTATACACATTTTTTTCAAATTTATTTTTCTGTACTCTTGAATATTAATTGAAGTGGACTTAATTTTTTTTTTATAAAACCTTCAGATGAATATATATACAATTTATTTTCACATGAAGAAATAATTTTACAATGCATTTTTTAAATTTATTATATATATATAAATATAAATATAAATATATATATATGTATATATATGTATGTATGTAAGTATGTATGTATGCACATAAGTATTTACAAATAAGAATCATATGATATTTAAGGTTAAATTAATTTATCAACATTGTTTAATTTGTTGCAATATACCACAATGCATATTTTTAAACAAAATGGAGTTGTATACAGAATAGGACAAAAAGTACTCGTTTGACAATTAATGACTAAAATTTTAGTCATTTTAAATTAATCATTAGTCGTTTCAAATGACTGATAAAACGATTGATCTGAATTTAGTTGTTTTTAAAATGTTTTACTAGTAATTAATGAATTAATCATTAGTTGTAATCGATTCAGTAGTCATAATATGTTTAAAATGACAAATCAATTGACTGATTTGAATATTCGAAATTGTTCAATATTAGTTAAAGGCAATACTGGTTGAATAGGCCTATACAATCATCATGAACAATTATTTAAAATATAAAAATTGAATTTTCAAATAAAATTATTTCGTTTGAAAAAATTACAAATAATTTTTAATGAAATTTAATTTGAATTTTAAATGATTATTAATGAAGGTAATAATTTCTAAATTATTTTCAAGAAAATGTGTAAGATAGTAAAAATAAAAGATATATAAGGGCTGTTCACACCTTTTTGAAAATGATTTTCTATTTTTTAGTTGGTAAAATGAGATGAATTGTGTTTAATAATAAATTCAATTCAAGAATAAAATATGTATGGAAAGAAAACGCAATTTGAGATTTTGGTCGATTTTTATGTTTTTATCTGATTAAAAATTTAACTTTAGATTTCAGTCATTATTTATATCTTTTTTATGATTAAATTTTCATTCGACTAAATTTTGATTTAAAGAAAATGACTAAAATTACACGATTTAATTTTTAGTCAGTTGATTAATTGGATGAAAATTTAGTTACTAGATTTTTAATTATTATAATTACAAAATTATATTAAATCATACCATATTAAATTTAATCATTATGATTAAGGATTTATGATCACTTTTTTGATAGAATCAAAATTTAATCGAATAACGTCCTACTCTAGCTAAATATGAATAGTTGATTTGTATAAAATAATTTGATATATGTATTTTTATAATGGCCTTAAGTTTGTTTTCATTACTGTAATTGATTATGTTGAGAAATTGTTTAAATAGTAAAATTATTAGTAAAAAAGTCAAATGGTTTAATAGAGAAATAATTTGTATTTTTATTCTGAAATTCACTTTTTTATTTGTCATATTTATCGTCTAATCAGATATCAATAAAAACTGCGAATCAATATTATTTAGTATTCAGTGTAGAAATCGTTGCTTGAACTAAGTTGAAATTTAACTTACATGCTTTACAATATATATTATATATATATATATATACAATGACGCACATAAGTCATTGTACACATGGGTAACATAAGCAATTTATTGATATAATTCAATGAAGTCGTTAAATTAAAAAAAATATATTTAATTGAAAATAAATATAATATTCATTAAATTTAGTCATTATATTTATTTTTAATTAAATATTTTTTTTTAATTTGACAACTTCATTGAATTATATCAATAAATTCCTTAAGTTACTCATGTGTCCCATGTTCTTATGTGCATCAGTGTATATATCAGGGTAGATATACAATAATTTATTTAATTAATAAAATACAAAACAAATTATTCTAATTAAAATAAATAAATATGAAAATGTAGATATATTTATGTATTCATACATATCTATACTTAACAGAAAACATAAATAGTTATAAAGAACCGCTCTAATTTAGAATATCACAAATTGACCCTGAACTTATTAAACTGCATATTGTGCGGCACTTTTAATGATTCAGTGATATATATGTAAATGTTAATGGTCACGAAATTCGATGAAAAGTAAATTAATTATGATAATAAATAATACAAGTGACTCATGTGGTTTATTAGTTTATGGATATATTAAGCTTGATGAGTTTTAATTGAAATGAATCTTATTATTTCTATTTATATATATACATGTATTTATAAATACATATGGATATATATATATATATATATATATATATATATAAATACAAGCATCATTATCCTCTTCCAATTCACTGTTGAAGGCCTTTCTTAAAATTTTCTATTTCGGTTGATGCAATGCCTTTTCCTCAGTCCACTCCAACAAATTTCTTTACATCTCTGTCCCTTTTATCATGTTCTTGGGTCCTCTTATATACATATCTAAGTTTCCAATCAATAACTTCTCTGTAGATTACACACATGGAAGAATTAATTGAAATACAAAAAATAAATGTAATTTCAAAAAATGTAATTCAAGTCAAATAAAAAATATTGATCCAAATAAGAAATAAAAAATAATAAAAATGTTCCAATTACAAATATTATTTGTATAATAAATTAAGGTTCATTTTTTTAAATTTTACAGTTGAGAATAACATTTATAGTTAACTAAATTTTCTTCCATAATTAAAAAACAGTGATGATATTTCAAATATATAAAAAATATTTAAAATTAATCTGATTAATACAATTCGTAATTCAATCGAAAAAGTTTAATGAACTTAATTACCAAAAATTAAATACTGGAACATGTATGCTGATTATTTTGTAATAATATAAAAGAAAATATCATCATTTTGTATAAATCGACCAATAAAATTAAAATTAAAAATAAATTTTAAACTGTTTTATATAACAAAACAGATATAACAAACGTTTTATTATCCTTCGAAAATTTATTTGTGGATTTATTTTTATTGAAAGTGTTTTGCCTCAATTTACTAATTTTATTACATTTTTTTAAAAAATCATTTTTGCACTTTCCACAGGCATGAACTATAATCCCAACACCACAAATTATTAAAAAAGTGTTTAATAATTATTTGTTTACTTTGTTTGTTGTCATCAGTTTATACATAAATAATAATAAATTATTATTAAACATTTTTTTAATAAATTATGAAGTTGGAATGATAATTTGTGTAAAAATGTTTTTGGCGCAGTTGCAAAACGCATAATAATTTTTATATCTTTAAAAATTACAATTTTTATTAAAATAATTAATTAACTGAAATAAACTCATTTCTTCCATCAGATAATATTAATTTATTAATCATTATATACATTGATTTCCTGATGCACATTTTGATGAAAGTGTGACTTTAACAGCGTAGGCACAAAAATATACATTTCTAAAAAATACAAAACCAATTTCAAACATCCCACTTTAAAAAACAGCCAGATGAATAAACAATCATCAAACTATTACCAACTTCCTTAGAGCTTTTACTTTTCAATGACATTTTTTCACGCAGACAAAAATAAACAATATGAAAAAACACTGATTCGAATTCAATTACTTCAAAATGACTATCATTTGCGACAAACGGTGTTATTTAAATGCAAAATATACATATACACAAAAAAATAAATATAGTATATAAATATATAGCATGTCCGATCGTACGTATGTATGTTATAATTAGGTTATTTGTGGGTGTTTGATGTCCATGCAATTTATAATGTATGCGTTCGAAAATCATAAATTTCTAATTCAAAACGCAACGCCTACGTCATCATCAACGAAAAAAATAGTGAAATCGTCATGTACTCATATTAAATGTCCACTAAGCATGGTCACGTATTATAAAGTAAAAATATAATCTGTTGATAATTCTGGCACATATTCGTATGTGATATCAACCAACAACACATACATACATACACAAACTGATATTTTATATATATATATATATATATATATATATATATATATATATATATATATATAAATATGGACTTTATCACATTAATAAATATTTAAACAATTTAATTATTTGCAAAGTTAAATTATTGTTTCAAACATTAAACGTTCTAGGAACATGTAAGATTTTAATTTTTATTTGAACATAGTTGATTTATTTAATAAATAAGTATATAAATAAATATTTCTTGTAAAATTACGTAACAAATTTCAGGGATGTAATTAGTAATTTTTAATGTAATTTTTTTCCATATGGGGGATTATTTGTTATAAATATTTAGTTACACAAGTTTATATACTCTTGGACAGAGTAGGGCGTTATTCGACTAAATTTTTATCTGGTTAAAATTTTAATTATAATTTTTTGGTCATAAAAATGATTAAAAATCTAATGACTAAATTTTCATTCTATTAATAAACCGATTAAAAATTAGTTTGTTTTAAAAAAATAATTAGATAACAAATATTTAAAAAAACGATTAAAATCTCAAATTCATTCCTTACTAATATGCTTCTTCTTCGAAAATATTTTTTTTTTGTTAAATAGAATTTATCAATTTCATCGCCTAAAAGATGGAATAAAAAGTTGTAAAAGAAGTTCTTACATGTCTTTAGAAATAGAATTCTTTTGAAATAGAATGTTTGGTCAAATATTACCAGTTAACAATGTAAAAATATTTATTTATGACAATTTTAACTTTGAAATAATTCTCTTTCTCTCTAGAGTGTCTCATCAGGAGCGTACACTTATCATTGCTCAAAAAACATCATCGTTCACACAAAAAACATGCGTTTTATTTAAAAATTGAATTGTGCGCTCCTGATGGTCCACCCTCTCCGCCCTCTCTCTCTCTCTCTACATATATACACAATATGTATGTATGTATATAAATATGCACATCATTATCATCATAATATTAACCTATATCAATCCACTGCTGGATGAAGACCTCAATGAATGTTGGTCCATTCACTGGTACTTGAAAATCATTTACTGGTATTTGGTTATACTTATCACATTGACCAGATGCAAGTTGATAAGAATTTTTTATTTAGAGTTTACTTCATTAGGAAAGTTGCCTTCAATAAGATTAAAGAACCAGATTTAAAATCACTGGTATTTGTCAGAAAGTGTTAGAAATTACGGAAATTTAGAAATGATTTTCGTAATAAGAATTCTAAATAAAATTAACCAATCTTTTGAAGAACAAAAAAACAATTTATTTTGTGAAATTTCATTTGTTTTAATCAGGTTTTATTTCAATTCTAAATCTGGTTAATTTTAATTCTAAATCTAGTCATTTGGTTCTTTTTTCATTTTAATTCTGAATCTGGTTTACAATTTTTAATATCAGCTTTAATTATATAAGAAAAAATATGTTAATTGTTATTTTCAGTGTTAAAATAAATACTCATTTGAACTCTTTTCAATTTTTTGGAATTTATTTATATTTTTTGTTTTTTATTTGTGCCAATATTTTTTATTCCACTTAAATTATACTTTGTCAAGTTACATTTTTTATTTAAATTTTAAAAAAAATCTATTTGTAGTAATATATTTTATATACATTTTTCCAATAAGAATGTCAAAAGTTTGACAGCTGGTGGCAACCATGTTTGAATTTTTTTTAAGTTCATTTTGACTGACTCAACGAATGTTCTATGTCAAGGGAAATCATGGTAGTTATATGAGTGAAATTGTGTTCCATCATTAATGCTATAGAATATTCTTAAAAATAAAAAAAATAATAATTTAAATTAATAAAATACTTTTTGTTTTATTTCCATTTAAACTTCTGAAGCACTTAGTGGAAAACCCTATATATATATATATATATATATATATATATATATATATATATATATATATATATATATATATTGTTTCATTTATAATTTTTTTTTAGTATTTTTTTATTTAAATTCATACAGGTTTTTTCTTTTTTAAAAAAAACAGTTTTATTTCATTTTATTCTATACAATTTTTTTATTAAACAAATATTACGTTGTGAATAATAAACCTACAATTATATATATATAAATGAAAAAATAAATTTAAATAATATCGTATTTTTTTCTTCGGCGCCTCTGTATATCATATAAAAAGCAGAAAACACTAAAACATATTTAATAAGTAAACGTATGTGTTTTATGAATATAATGCGTATTCATAGAAAAGAATACACCTAAGCACATATTTATAGAACGATTGCGGCCAAACAGGTAGGCAGTCGCAGGTGAAAGCGACAATGTAGCATCCAGTACAGTGTGCCATTAGTACATTATAATTATAATTGTGTACGGCCTCTGCACTGCTACATTGAGTGTGACTGTTTCGTGAATTAACCGAGGTTTTCTTTTCAACGCTACTGGTGTTAATACGAAATAGCGCCACGATTAGCACGAACATTATTTGTGCATCCGTGAACTACATTATCGTAGTTGTACGTTTCCGAATAACAGAATATTCTCTCGTTCGATATAATGACTTCCACCTGTCGATCTTGTCATTTCTATTCAAACAGTTGTCAGTATGTCGTAGACTTAACTCGCGATTATAAGGTAAAATAATGTGTCTTTTTCTGAATACAACGTATTGTTCGAAACGTCGACGAAAACATACTCATTGACCTACATTTTTAAATATTTGTGTACATCGTTGTTGTTTCTGACGAGCGTTTGATTGTCGAACTAGGATTTGATATTTTTTGTTTGTATTATATTATTTCTATTCAAAATACTCTAATAAGTTTACCGACACAATTATTTCTATTTTAAAAGTATATACATACATACATACATATGTATTTTATATTTAAATTTTTTAAAAGATGCTCATAACTAAACCATTATTAAATTTAGATCAATTTTCTTAATATTTTTATATAAAATATTATTTATATAAATATTGTCACATTATTCATATATATATATATATATATATATATATATATACATGTATCATATTTTAAAAAAAATATATATAATCAAAAATTATTTAAAATTTTATCATTCGATTATATAGAAATAAAAATTTATTTTCTTATTTTATCTCTAATTAAAACATTACTGTTTATTTAAACAACTTGTTATAGTGTTTTATGAGACGAGAAAGTAGTGAAATTTAATATGAGGTAGTTTCATTTACATGTTTAAATTTTAAGATCCGTTCTTGCATCTGTATTTATCTGAATATAAATACATATGCTTATATATACACAAACGCACATAAGTCATGGCACACATGGGCAACATAAGCAATTTATTGATATAATTCAATGAAGTCGTTAAATTAAAAAAAAATTTAATTGAAAATAAATATAATGAATAAATTTAATGAATGTTATATTTATTTTCAATTAAATATATTTGTTTAATTTAACGACTTCATTGAATTATATCAATAAATTGCTTATGTTACCCATTTGTGCCATGATTTATGTGCGTCAGTGTATATATATATATATATATATATATATAAAATTGTAGGTTTAGTATTCACAACGTAATATTTGTTTGATAAAAAATTTGTACAGAATGAAATGAAATAAAACTGTTTTTTTTAAAGAAAACACCTATATGAATTTAATTGAAAAATATATTAAAAAAAATTATAACTGAAACAATATATATATATAAATATAAATATATAATATATATATATATATATATATATATATAAATATATGTGTATATATATATATATATATAATCATCATTAAAAAAAAGCATATATCAGCCCACTGTTGGATGAAAATATCATCGAATGGTCACTAAATCCTCTTAAATGTTTTCTCAAGATATTTCCATTATTTTATAAAACCTTCACCACCACAATATTTTACAATATCATCCTTCTATCTTTGATAGTGTCTCTTCTTGTGGCTCTTTCTGTTTCTTGATTATCACTTCAGAATGGTTTCTGTCCATTTATTATAATTTTTTCTTCTTATGTATGTTCATACCATTTCATTGATTTTATTTGTTCTCACTTTTACCCATATCTATTGTGCACGTTTACAAGTTTTTCAATCAGGTTTAGAAATTCCAAATATTACCTTTTCCATGCTTCAATAAGTTATCAAAAGGTATTGCTTCATTTCTGTTTCAACTATCTAACATTCTGACTTATAAGTCCAAATAGATAGAATATACTGATTATATACTTTTAATGTCAGACACAATGGTATTTTAGTTTTCATTATATTAACTATTATTCCAAATGCTGTCTATGTTGTTTTAATTTTTGATTCAATCTCTAACTATAGATCACCAACATATCATATATTTTTTCAGGTATTTTATTTCATCCACTTATATATATATATATATATATATATATATATATAAGATTATTAAAAAATAAAAAAAATCTTTCTACTATTAAAAAAAAATAATCTTGCCATATTATTTTTTAAATTTTTATACAATATTTTGCAATGTATTTATACTGATTTATATATAAATATTTGGTTTCAATTTCCATACGCTTTCAATATTTGCCATCCGCAAATAGTAATCAATAATACAATATATTTAATATTCATTCAACTTTAATGCCCAGAAATAATTATATCATAAAATAGATTGATTATGTATGTATTGAACTGTTGAACAAGCGCAACCAATAAATCAAAATGTCGATTTAAAGACGATAGTGTCACGATTTTCACTTGATGCATTGCAACAATGTAAATATGATCTCGTTTAATCACAACGTGTAAAACAATTTAAAGAGGAGGTTAAAGATCGATTTTTAATATCATTGATAAAAGAAACATTGTGATATTTTTAGAACGAATCACATTTATTACTCAACGATGTGGAATTGTATTTGACTATACGATTTTTATATAAATTATATATATAGGGTGTTTTTTTAAACGTAATAAAAAATTAAATTAATTTCAATGTGAATTTCTATCATGCTTAACCCCCCTCCTCTCTCTCTCTAGATTATTTTTTATAATATATAAATTTGTTTTTTTTTGGAAAAACTTATTACATTTTTCACCACAATACGTTATAGTATTCAATAATTCTCTAACGATGATGGCTTCACTATCGAAATACATATCAGTCCATTATTAGTATAAATAAGTGATTACTGAATACTTTATAAAATATTGTGGTGTTGGGGGTGAAAAATTAATTTGTGTTAAAGTGAGTTTTGCCACTGTTTCAAAACAATAATAATTTATTGAATTTTTTAAACAATATAATTCAATTTTTTTAAAAAAAAACAATAAATTATTATATTTTTCGTTTATTAATTTCAACTCTAGAAAATATTCGATTATTTTAATAATTTTTAATATACAGATTGACCCAAATGAGACTGGAGAAATAGTAAATGATAAAAAAATAGTAAATAATTGAGTTATTAATTTTTCTTTTTTTAATTATACTCATATATTATTAACATCTCTGTTGTAAAAATGCTATATTTTTGATTCAAAACTGAATTAAAAAAAGATAAACAATATACAAAAAATTATAATATGTGTACATAATTAAAAATAAAAATCATTGAATGAATAACTATTTTTGAATAAAATGTTTTTATCAACTTTTATAAGGTTTATAGGACATGCAACGCAAAAAAGTATACGGTCATATAAATAAACAAACAGAAAATTGACATAATACGACAAAAAATGATGAATATATAACAATGTTAAGCGACACGTAGCATTGACGTTTTCGATCGTGACGACTGAAATCGATAAAAACGAATAATTGTCTATGCAAGTATTTTGAATTCGGCAGACAGATCATTCAAGCGTAAATCTGTGAAGTCATCGACATCAACAATTCAAATAAAACAATACGAGAATCGATCTGTGGTACTGAGAAGGTGGACTATTTGTCGGAATTCGTCTGTGCAAATCGAACTAAATTATGCACTAGAGTATTTATTTTCTATGTTATATTACATTAATCCAATAAAGGTGAAAGTTGATTAGTTTTTGAATTAATCGATTGGAATTTTGTACGAATTGAGTACCCACTTGAACGATCACTGATTCAATATATATTGTATATAGGGTTTTCCAAAAATTTCAAAATTTTGACAGTTGGCGACAGTCATTATTGATTTTTTTTAAATTTATTTTGATATTTCAAATCAGTACAGTTTGGCAAATATGAAATTGTATAAATTCTACTTAACAAAAAAAAACATTTTCGAAAAAGAAAATGCATAAAAAGAAAAAATAATAATTGTTTTTTATATTTTTTATCCGATTAAATTTTTATCTGACTAATTTTTTACCCAATTATTTTTTATTTAAGAAAAATTATTAAAATCACATGATTCATTTACAGTCGGATGATAAATCGAATGAAAAATTATTCATTCGATTTTTAATCATTTTTACAACTTAGAAATTATGATTAAATTTTTAATCGGATGAAAATTTAATTAGATAATTCCCTACTTTTTTAAACTAGCTATTTTTTCTCTGCGTTTAAGTTTTATGTTTCAAATTATTATTAAAAATTAGGATTATATACTATGGCAAGTAAATAAATATACAATTTATATTATCCTTTTAAAAAAATAATAACTCTTCTACTTAAATAACTGCGAATCTATAAGATCTATTAGCTAAAAATGAATAAAAAAATCTCATATCTAAAACTAGTTAATAAGAAGTGTACGATCTTTCAAATTCAATCCGACCATTATAGGGTTAAAAAATGTTTGTCAACATAAACATTGCAAGATCATTCTTTAATTTATAAAAGTTAATTACAATATTTTTTTTGGCTATTCTGTTGTAACTACAACATTCTTTTTTAATTATATTACATAGTAATCTAGACGAAACTTTTTTCTCACATAATAACGTTTAAGAAAAAATCTCTCAAATACATTACCTAGTCAAATTATTAGACTCGTGCATGAAAAACTATTTGCCTTGTCTTTTGAGTGCCATAAACATTAATGTTTAAGATTAACTATTTTCTTTGAAAATAAGAAAATAAAGAATAAATATGTGTTAACAATCAAAAATTCATTAATATTGTTCGAAATAGAATGTCTTATCATCATAAAATATTTTTTAAGCAGTGGAAAAGCCAGATAAAGTATATTAAACTGAAACTCCAAAAAATCACCCTGTTTTACTATAAAAAAATCAACATTTATTCCTATGAAATTAAATACAAAATTGTCTTAAAACTAGTAAAATAATAAATTACTAATTACATAATTTATAAACTGGTTACAAGAATGTAAAAATGATTAATTGAAATAATACTTGATAATACTTGAAAAATTCAGTTTGAAAAATGTGATAAAAAACTATTTCTTAATATTTTTTACGGTCTGTTTATGTACTTGTAAAACTGACGAAGGTTAATTATATCACAAAGTAGTGAATGTTTTTGCTCGAAACCTGATCATCAACTATTGAAGATCGACTAAAATTGAATTGTGTAATTATTTATGAATTAATAAGAACAGTGCGAAGGAGGTTTTTGTCTTATGTACTTGACATTGAAATTAATTGCCATAGAATGTAAAATAAGAAAAACATATTTGATTCTACGACGAAACTAGTCATGCGGTACAAAATCGATGACAAAAAATCGATAACAAACGTGTATGGAAAATAAATCCACATATTATAATTGAAATTGTATGCAATATTGTTAATAGAATGTGTAAATAATAAATGTGCATATCACTGTGGTATTTTGTTTAATTTGTATTTAACTGTTATTTAGTATTACTTCATTTTTCGAATATTAATTTTTACACATAAATTCTATATATTTTCTAATACAAAAATTTTATGTGTTTATAAAATTTTATATTAATTTATTTTTTAAAGTACTCCGATTTTTTAATTTAATACTTCTACAAGTACAAAATTTTATATTGGTACCTTTAAATTTTTTTTAGAAAAATAAATAATTTACTATAAAAATAAAATTTGATAGAATCAAACCTGCAACAATTGGATGGGATTTCAGATACAATGTACTTTTTATTTATTATTTTTTTTTAGAAATTATCGCTTTTATTTTTTATTTAAATCTTCCATAATTTTAAAAAAATTCCATTCACAATTTTAAAATATTTTTTAAAAAAATAGTTTATTATAAAAGTAAAATTTGATAGAATTATTTAAACCTCCAACGACTGGTGGGGTTTGAGAGACGATGTACTTTTTATTCATTAATTTTGTTAAAAAATTATATCTCTCATTTTTGATTTAAATCTTCCATAATTTCAATTTTTTTTCATTTGCATTTATAAAAGATTTTTTTTAAAAAAATAAGGTATTTATTATAAAAGTAAAATGATTCTAAAAGTACATAAGACCATGTACTTTTTATTCATTAATTTTCTTAGAAATTATCGCTCTTATTTTTTATTTAAATCTTCCATAACTTGAAAATTTTCCATTTGTATTTTTAAAAGATTTTTCAAGAAAATAAATTATTATAAAAGTAAAATTTTATAAAATCTCTCAAATCTGTAATAATTGGGTATGGTCTAAGAGACTGTGTACATCTTATTCACTAATTTTTTAGGAACTAGACATCGGTTTTAGAGATAACATATTTTTTGTGCCTTTCTAACTCAAGGACTTCTACGAATGCCTTGAATCGCAGAAACATTTATACTGTATAGTTTAATAGAATTTCGTTTGGTTTTATATGCCCCATCCGACCGTTCATGTAATTTTTTTGTCGTGGTCTAAAAGTACAGTATTTTTTAATGCTAGTTATTTTGACTTTTTTATAATTTTATTTCGATTGCATGTAGTATTTTTCAAATCACAATGTTTAGTAAGATAATTAAGTAGAATAAGATTTTTTTATGGGGAATTCAATAAAAGAAAAATTATGAAGATCTCTGTGATGAATCCAACTATGAAATTCATAAGTCGTCAATCGAATAATTTTTGCTCTATTTTGTTCCATAATCATATTTCGACTCTTAATTATATCTAGAATTTTTGATCGTTATATTTTTCAATTTACATCTATCTCAACTTCATTGTAATTTTCTATCTGTATAATTTTTCTGAAAAGCAAAACTCATTTGCTTAGTCCCTGACATTTAATACACATAATTAGCACAATAGAGATTGTTTATAAACATTACTGTTTGTTTATCTAATTTTATGAATAATTATAAAACTAAATGTAAATAAAAATAAAATTCATAATTTAAGTAAGAACAAATAATTTAAAATATTTTTTTTGGATAAAACGTGTGACTAGTAATCTTGAACTTATGATTCATTGTTCAAAAGTATGTTTTATTCATCTCCGTGACCATACACATTTCTTATAAACGCGACTGAAATTCAATTACTATTTAAAAACGTACCGAATGTGCGTGCCTTATAAATCCGTTGTACACGTAAAAAAAATACACGAAACATTTTTTAAACTGAATCTATGTAGTCGATTGATATTATGTTTCAGTTTTATTATACGGTTGATTGAACAACTTTTGAATAACAAACCAGAAATCTTTGCTTCACATTCACCTGACCTGCCCACGATAGCGCAGAAACTGGTAATGCATATTCAAATGAACCGTGACATTGAATTGTGTATTTGTGCGCCAGTTACATTCTACCAGTATTGTCGTTACACGGAATAATGTAATAGTGGGATGTGATATCATTTCCTGAACTATTATAGTAAATAATACGGTTTGTTTTTTTGTTGGAATTGAAAAGCAATCAACTGAATGATTGATAATAAAATAGGTTACTGTCATGACTGAGCATTACTGGTTCGTCGATTCAATATCAACAATGAGAACTATTGAAATGGAAATCTCATCCTACATACATAATTCGATGTAGGAAGCATATCTTGTTACCTCATTTTTCTAACGGCAGGGGAGCTTCAACAATATTTTTCAATTTTAATTGATTAATTTAGAAACGTCTACACTAACAAAATACTCAATTACACAAGCCATTTGAATAACATTTTTTTTAAACTTACTTGACATTGAATTTATTTACAAAAGAATCAAAAATGATAAATAGGGAATTTAAAATTGAAAGATAAAATCAAATAACGATTTCATTTTATGAAAACAATATTATTTTTATATAAATCAACTGATAATAAAAAATGACTAATTCTTTAGCACTATACTTAATTAATTTTTGTATAAATAAATTTCTGTATTTATTTTATATATTTTTTAAAAATAACTTCATTTTATATCATTTACTTTTTTATTTAGTCTCTTGCATGAAATTACATTCAGAAGAAAAAACCAGTTTTACAAATTACTATTTTTGGAATTGTGACGAATTTATTTTTACACAAAATAATTAATACATCCAATTATAGTAGGGTAAAAGTTGTCTATTTGATGACTAAGGACTAAAATTTTAGTCATGTAAAATTAATCGTTAATTACGATTAATTTATTAGTCGTTTCAAGTGATTGATTTGAAATTAGTCGTTTTTGAATCAATCAGTGACTAATGACTAAAAATTAATCATTAGTCGTGATTGATTTTTTAATCATCAATCGTTTTAAGCAATTAATAAATTAATTGATTTAATTATTCAAAATTATCCAATATTAGTACACTATGACTATTAATTAAATCGTTACAAAATTATTTTAAACTTAAAAAAACAAATTTTCAAAATAAATCATTTTGTTTGAAAAAATTAAAAATTATTTTTAATGAAATTCAATTTGTAATTTTAAAGAAACTGAATTTTAAATGATTATTAATAAAATATAATAATTTTTAAATTATTTTTACAGAAATATGTAAAACTGTTAAAACACAAATAAGGGTATTGTTTACATTTTTCATCCCATTTTTTATATGATAATGAAATAGGATGAATTTTGTTTAACAAAAAAAAAATATTTTCAAAGAAGGCAATTCGTAAGGGAAGAAAATAAAATAAATTGAGATTTCAATCATTTTTTTTATCTAAATAAATTTTTATCCCATTCCTTTTTATTTAAAAAACTAAAATGACAACTATTTTATCAATCGAATGAAAATTTATTTAAAATAATTTTTATGACTAAGAAATTGTGACTTAATTTTTAATCATATTTTTAATAGCATAAAAATTTAGTTGCTAGGATCTAATAATTTTTGATTAACAAATTATGACTAAATTTTTAATCAGATGAAAATTTAGTCAAAGCTCTACTCTATATCACAAACCTATTTTATAATATTTTGCAATCGATTAATTATTAATTTGAACATTTTTGGAACTCACAAATATTTATACTTTCCAATTTGAAAAAGATAAAGAAAATATTTTTTAATGAAATTTCCATCTCAATTATTTTAAAACTTTCCAATATACACTTAATATTACGATTTTATATCAGTTTTTGTCCTTTGATAGCTCCTGATTGTTCTTTTCATCATTTATCATAATGCATAATTAATTAAGGTACCAAATCCTTCTCGTTGTTTATTCAACGAAATACAAATTCCAAAAACAGTTCTTATGCAATTTTCATTCGAACCTAACTTCAAATTTTCGAAGAAATACCTGATAAACTATCTACAATACAACATAGGATATTAATTACAACTCTTCTTAACATTAATTTAGTGTATAACAAGAATTTGTAATTCTAAGAACGACTATATTTATATTTATTTTCATTCTAAACTATTTCTTAAACTTTTTCACATAAATTACCATACGAACTCTACATTTCTCCATAAATATATTTGTCAGTCAAACGTTAAAAAATTGTAATAAATATTTCAGTGCGATTTGTACATTGAAAAACACACCTATGTTGTCGGTACGAATAAACACATAGACGGTAATGAAACTAAAGAAGCGGTTTGTATTTATCTCAAATAAGAATCATACTAATAAATAAACAGAGACATGTATGTGGGTACCAATGGCATTGTTGTTGCTGAACAGGTGTCGTATCAAGAAAAGCACGACAAAAGACAGTTCATAAACATGTAATCGTAAATTTCTTCGAATTTCCTACGTCGTACGTTTGAGAACATGTGGTCATAGATTATAGGTCATTTCGGATTAACCACATTTAAAAACATGACTTTTTTTAGAAACCATTTAGAAATGTATGTTTAGAGGTATTGTTCTTGTAAATAATAATTCATGGGTTTGGTCGTAATTGAGGTAAATTTAACCTTGTATATCGACTAATATAATTTTGTTGCATATGGATGGTTTTATTAAGAAAACGATTTTTATGACCGGTTAATATATTTTGATCTTGACAGAATTCTTATTTAATTAAATAAAAAAATAATACTGGTCTTTCAAGGAAATGAAGATTTTTACAAGGCTATTTGTTTTATTATATAAAAATTTATATGTACAATATAACTTTCATATCAATACAATAAACTCATATTTAAAAACGAAACTAAATAAAATTTATATTATAAATAATATAAATCCGAAATTTACTTTTTATAACTTTCATTATTTAAATACAAATTTTATTTTAACACAAATGAATTATCACATTTTTTTTAAAAAAATAAAAAGTTCTAACGATGATAGCTCGCCATCGAAATGCACATTAGTTCATTGTTTTAAATTAAAAAGTGAGTAATAAGTAATTATTGAACATTTTATAACATATTGTGATGTTGGGGGTGATAATTTGTGTTAAAGTGAATTTACCACAGTTTCAAATAAATAGTAACAAATTTTAATAACATTTAAAAACATTCTAATATTTTTTTTCTTTTCAGGTAAGTAAATGCTGATTTATATGCACGTTATAAATAAAAGAAGCAGTGGAAAGAAAAAGATAAGAGATTAGATTTAAAATTATTTATACAAATTAAAGGTAAGAATAATTGTAGAATAATTCAGTGTAGTTTTTAAAATAATTGTTTTGATTTATGTATACAGGCTGGCCCAAATGAGATTAAAGAATAGTTAATGATAGTAAGCAAGTAAATTATATCTAAACTTTTTAATCCCATTTGGGATATTTTAGTCAAGAAATATAAATTAACTTATCTCTAGTAAATAAATAATTTAGTATATGTAACTGCTTTGAAAATGATAAACAGTAATCAACAGCCTAAATAGTCGAGTAATTCAGTATAATATTTAAAATAATTGTTTTTATTTATGATGACCTAAATAAAATAGTAAATAATTAAAATATGGGAATATTTCTTTTATCAGATTTTAACATAAATATAAATTAGAAATTATTTAAAGAAAAATTGAATTTCTGAATATTAAATTTATTTTTTAAAAATTTGTAAAAAAAAACTTAAAAACTTTTTAAGGGCTCAATGACACGAAAATACTTGATTACCAAATAAACTTGTAAACAATAATATTTCTTACTAATTATCACTACGAATCATATTTTCTTCAAGTCCATTTTATGCACCACTTCGTTTCGAGCTCTGTAATTAAAAAAATGATTTTAATTCTGATAACAAACAAACACACTGAACAACAATATATAATAATTTCAAAGATAATATTATATTATCTGTGTACCTACATAATTCTACATAAAAATGATTGTAGATAGTAATTAAATGAAAACTTTCCCAATTATATTTTAAATATTAGTTTAGTAAGTACAATATGAGTGAGTTATGAGGTAAGTGTATGCATGGAACGTTAATCATTGCTTTGTTCCTATTTGATATATTGCTCATTGACTCCAAAAACATTTTTATTATTGTTTACAAGCTCTGGGAAATTAGCAGTTAATTACTCATTAAAATATACGGATGCCAATTGTTTAATTTAAAATTATATTTATCGTAATTGGGAATCTAGACTATTTCTTATATATATATATATATATATATATATATATATATATATATATATATATATATATATATATATACACATACACACACACACAAAGCATTCAGTAAAATACTAGTGAAAAAAATAGAAAAAAATGGACTATCAAACAATATAAGTAACAGTCAAGTTTCAGATCAAATTTTAATATAATGTACCATCCTTAGACATTACAAAAATTGCTAAAAAAATACAATGAATAAGAAGAAACGCTATTTTTGGCATTTTGAATTTTGAAAAAGTGTTCAGTTAACACTGCATCATTTTTTTGTCTATGAATGAGCGAAATGAATATAAATTATCTGGAATTATTAGAAGTGTATAAAAATACAATAACCCAAATCAGATTGGAAGATTTTATAGGCAAAGTCAGACTACAGAAAGAAGTTAGATAAAAAGAAAATTTGTCGTCCAAATTATTTAACGTAATTCTAGAGAATGTAATAGAGAGGCAAAGTTCGAAAATAAAAGTATTAAAATAGAGAATATTTGTTTTAAAAATATATAAAAGAAAATTGAGTTTTGCAAACAATTTCTATTTTTTGAAAAAGGATGATTCCAAATACATCGTCTATTTAAATGAGGATGAAGGATAGTACACGAATTTGTATATTTTAACATAAAGTTAATGTATGTCTAAATCTTTAGTATCATTTATTTCATCTTATAAATGTAATTTCTTTTCTCTCATTTATGTCATCCTATATATTTTATACATAAAAATAACAACTATTAATTGTGAATGAAAAATCAATATTAACTTCTACTTCAAAGATATTTTATTGATATATACATCTTTATGGTATGTTTGCATTAATTAATATTTCTTGGATATTTAATATTAATCTTAAGATATAATATGTACAAAGAAAAAGGCTCTGACGATGATGGCATCACCATCGAAATGCGCATTAGCTCATTGTTGTTATTAGCAATAAAGTGAACAATAAATGAAATATTTTATAACATATTATGGTGTTAAGGGTGATAATTCATTTGTGTTAAAATGTACAAAATATTTACAAGAGAAGTGAATAAATTTAAATATACGTTTTCATGAAAAAGTCTATATTTAAAGTTTAAATTTTTTAAAAGAATAATTTAGATAGTTTTTTATAACGGTTCTAAAATCATAAAATGATTGCTAAGAAACTAATCTTAATAACTCCAACTCTAAACTATTTAACAACATGAATTTAAATAAATATTGTATGGCTTTTTGATAGTAAGCAAGTAAATGTATGTCTAAATCTTTGAGTTTCATTTGTGCTACCTATTTTGCAATTGTTATTAAATCATTGAAACGAAAATAAAAATATTTATGATATTAAAACTTATGTAAAATTAATTAAAAAAATTTAGAATGTTCAATTAAAAAATCATTTTCATTTAAAATCATTTTTAGAAATAATCAAATATGAAAACAACATATTTAAAAATTAAATAAAACAAACAATCCGATAATACATTATATATTTCACGATTAAAATACATACTTGAGTACACTTTTCACACGCAATATGTTTATAAATATGCAATACACCACACATGACTTATTCATAAGACATGCAATACCTTAAAAATTATTTATATAACAGATTAGGATACGGAAATTAGAAATTTATTTGAATAACTTAATTTAGTTATAAATACAATTCTTATTTATTTTATTCTGAAATTAATAGCGTATTTAATTCACTGTATATTTATATCTTACAAATAACTATCACTAATTAAATTCAATTCTTGTGTAAAAATGCTTTTAGCTACAATTTTTAATAACCAAGTTCTCCACTCTAAAACAAGTGTGTTTTAATAGTGAATTAATGTAAATTTATTTAGGTTTTATATTTTTTAATAACATAATTTTTAGTTAATTTGAATAGATTTTCAATATATACTAAAAATAGAAAGTCTTCAAATATTTTTTTCTAATTGGATTCATATGTAAAAATGACTAATAAGTAAAGAAGAATGAAGTTTTGATTTTATCAATAGATTTACATAATGAAACTAAAAAAAATATTTATATATATATTACACTTGTTGAGATATCAAATCTGGTAGAAACAGGATGTTCTCAAGTACAAACCTTTCATAGACCCTTAATTTTCGTGTGAAATATATTTTTTATAAGACTGACTGAAGTCCTTTTTAATTAAATAGTTTTGCAATAGTAAACATTTACTTTTCGTGTGAATTAGATTGTGTAGTTTTTTCGTTCGATTTATTTGAATAAATATAATTGAATATTTTTTATAATATTTCCGTACAATATATTTTCAATGTATAATTATGATTTTTGCGTGAGAAATATTTTTTTTATTTTGGCTTTAAATGAAAAGGTTTCCGATTTTTTGTTATCCACGATAATCCAATTTTTTGTTTCTATAAAAATGTATAATGTAACATTTTTTTTCCGGATATGAACTATTAATTAATCTACAATTTTTAAATATTTTATTATAAAAAAAGTTTGTAAGTTTGAAATCATAATGGAGTACAATATTTACATACATATATATATGAAATTTAATTTTAGTAATGGAAGTCTGTAACAGAGTTTAAATTTGGAGTTAAGTGGAAATAGAAATTACATTTGGAACACATACTTATAGACCACAAGTAATACGTCTATTCAAAAAAAGTTATTTCATTTTTAAGTATATAAAGGATATTTTTTTAAGAAGTGCTATAGAATCAAATTTGTTTTATTGTTCACTAAAAATATTCTCTATGGTCTATATGATTAATTTTCAATCGAAATTTGATGATATAATGTATATAAATATTTTTTGTTAATTTTTTGAATTTCAAAGAAAAAACGAAAATTATCAAAAATCGATTTTCAACTACAGAAATCGAATTTCTTAATAATGAATGTTGTTTTCTCCAGAAAACAATTATTTTCTACTAATACAATCGTGTTTAAATAAAAAATATCGTCTTGAAGTGATTTTTAAAAATTTCAATTTTTTGGGTCAAAAAAACCACGACCTATAGTATGGAAAATTTTATGAAAAATCAATATTTTTGAAAATCAATTTTTTTCATTTAAAATCAAAACTTGGCCATAAAATATGACGAATCAATGATTAAAATCTCATTTTTAAACGTAGGACGAATTTTATTTAAAAAAAACCCTGAATTATGTTCATTTCATGCCACTTATGTTTCAATTGAATGAAAATTAATTATTTTCACTTAAGAACACTAATATAAAATCAAAGTTCTATGATTGTACACTAAAAATACTTTCTAGGGTCTATACGATTAATTTTTAATCGAAATTTCATAATGTAATGGAGATAAATATTTTTTTGTATTTTTTGAATTTCGATGAAAAAAACGAAAATAATGAAAAATTGATTTTCGGCCATTATAATTACATTTCTTAATAATGAATGTGGTTTTTTCGAGAAAACGATTATTTTCCAATAATATAATTGAGTTTCAATAAAAATTATAGACTTGTATCGATTTTTAAAATTTTCATTTTTTTGCCTCAAAAAAACCACGACCTATAGTATGGAAAATTTCATGAAAAATCAACATTTTTAAAAATTATTTTTTTTCATTTAAAATCAAAGTTTGGTTATAACATATGATAAATCAATGATTAAATTCTTATTTTAAAACATAAGATGAATTTTAATTAGAAAAACCTAAATTATGTTCATTCTATGCCACTTATGTCTCAAATGAATGAAAATTAATTATTTTCACTTAAGAACACTAATATAAAATCAAAGTTCTATGATTGTACACCAAAAAGACTTTCTAAGGTCTATAAGATTAATTTTTAATCGAAATTTGATAATGTAATGAAGATAAACATTTTTTTTGTGTTTTTTGAATTTCGATGAAAAAAAACGAAAATGATCAAAAATTGATTTTTAGCCACTAAAATTGTATTTCTTGATAATTAATGTTATTTTAACCAGAAAACGATTATTTTCTACTAATATAATCAAGTTTCAAAAAAAATTATCGACTTGTAGTGATTTTTAAAATTTTCAATTTTTTGGCTCAAAAAAACCACGACCTATAAGTATGGAAAATTTCATGAAAAATCAACATTTTTGAAATTCAATTTTTTCATGTGAAATCAAAGGTTAACTATAAACTCAAACGAATTAGTGATTAAAATTGAATTTTCGAACACAGAATGATTTTTTTTATACTTTACTCACCCTCTATTCGTTTAGCTCGTCGACACCCAAATTAACTTCTATTTAACAATGTAAATAAATTATGACAAATAAAACGATTAGAAAGCTATGTTTATGCTTCTATGTAGATGATGTTTTCATTTTATATATATATATATATATATATATATAAACACAATTAAAATTTATTTTGTTCGAAAATCAGTCTGAAAAGTCTGCTTTAAAATCTATTTTTTTTTTATATTTTTTGGTAATTTCAATATTTAATAAAATCTGTACTTTAGTACTTCTCGGAAAACTTCGGGAAAGTTTGGAAACGAAATTTTCACATCAAAGAGAGGTGGAGACAGAGCACCATTCTTTTTTAAATAGAAAGAAAATAATATTGAGTAATTTTAATTCTATTTTTGTAACAAACGTATAAAAATTTGTATTCAAAGTACATGTGATATAAAATTTAAATACAAATCTTGACATTTCGTGTACACAACCCAACTTATAAAATTGATACGTGCACATATTTCCAGATAGTATGTGCGTATGAATAAATATGAATAGTTTATTCATTAAACGGTACCTAATATAATTATAAGGTGAGCCAATATATTAAAAATTTTTCTAATCGATAACATATAATTCATATGATTGCATCTGTGATCCTAATCAATATTTTGGTCACGATAATGAGTCAATTCATGATATCATGAACTAAATGTAAATAAACAATAAATTCAAAGTATTGTATTGTCAAGTCACATAATATTTTTCTGGAATGTATGTATAGAAAGTAGATATTATAATATGAATATTAATCATATGAAACTTATAAAGTATTATAACCAGTTTTGAGCTCGCACACCGACGGCTGTAAAGTGTCACCTAATATAATCTACATATACATACATATATAATCATATAAACTAACTAATGATACAGACCTTGTCATTAACTCTGATAATAAATATATTGCCTCGAAGCTCAATATTACGTTCTTTGAATTATCCATTCACTCGCACTTTTTTTTACCCTATTACACTTTTTATTTGATATTTACAACATATGTTAATATATATATATATATATATATATATATATATATATATCTATATATATATATATATAAATTGTATTGTGTATTTGTTTATATATGATTAGATTAATTAAATTATATTTTTTGTATGACTGACAGTTCAAGCTTAGTTTTTAGATATTATTTTATATAAATATCACATTTTATATATTTTACAACCAAAAGAGATAAACGAAAGAATTTTATATATTCAATGTATAAAAACAATTTTTTATGTAATATTTATATACTATGTAAATTTTAATGTATTTTTTAATCAAGAAAAAATAAATAGAATAATTTTAATACTATAAAAATAAATTCATAAGGTCAGTTAAATATAAATAATTGATTTTATTTTTTTAAGCTTGTTAATTGGTTTGGGAAACTATAAAATGTTAAAATTAAATTTAAATATTTTGTTAATATTATTTAATATGGATTATAAATAATAATGCACGAATCATTTTCATTAAAATTAATTTCAGTTTATTGTCTTATTTAATAAGATTTAAATTGCATATACATATATACACACACACATTTATATCATATTAGCCTACATTAGTCCATTCTTGGTCAACCCATTGAATATTACCATTCATAAGGTTCATCAAGTGAGTTGGTGAAGATTTTTATTTAGAATTAATTTTTTTAAACATGTTATTTTCACTTTGTTTAAAGAGCTCTACTTGCCCTATATCTCTGATAAAGAACTAAATGTAGTTTTCCTGTATGACATCAGGATAAATAAGGATATATATATTAGGTTGGCAAATATCTCCCTTCCGCCTTCTAGTCTTTTGAATTTCGCAGCTATGTACAAAAAAAAAAAAAGCGGAAGGGAGATAGTTGCCAACCTAATATATATAATTAAAAAATCATAAATATCAGTGTTTTACTGATTTATATACATTTTATTTCAAAAAATTTATTTTAAATAGTATATATTTGATTCTTTGTAGATAATTGACTTAACTAACGACATTTGTCAAAATTATGTCACTAATATTTGGACAGAAAAAAAATAAATTCCAAGTTTAATGTCCTGGACTCCACAACTATCAAATTTAATTTGATATAGATGTTATAGAATAACTTAGATGGGTAGACAAATAAATTAAAATTCTGTATGTTCATCTTTTACTTTTAATTTTTGCAATTAATTCCAGTAATTTTAAAATTCATAAAAACCAAAAATATATTTCACAAAAAAAGCTCTACTTTGTTCAATTGTAATAAAAAATGAATATAAATTGAAAAATAAAAATCATTTAAATTTTATTTTTTAAAAACTAAGAGGCTCTACCCCCTACTCGCTTCACTCGTCGATCTCTGATTTGGTTTTATTCAACAATGTAAATAAGTTATGAAAATAAAATGTTTAGAAAGCTATTTTAATGCTTCTGTGTAAACGATTATTATTATATAAATGTATATAATAGTAATACAATTAAAATTTATTTTGTTCGAAAGTCTGTCCAAAAAGTTTACCTGAAAATCTCTTTTTTCCATTTTTATCAATTTTAGTATTTCATAAATTTATATTTTGATAATTCTTGGAAAACTTCGTGAAAATTCGAAAACGAAATTTTCACATTAACCAGCAGGCAGTGGCGGAGTACCTTTTTTAAAATAGAAAGAATTTCTATTAAAAAGAATAAAAGCAGAAAATAAAACTGATATTTTCATCAAGAATATTAGAAACTATGCTTTATTTAAAAAAAAATGTTGGTATACTTATACTATGCTCCCTGCTCTTTTTTCTTCTCTCTCTCTCTCTCTCTCTCTCTCTCTCTATATATATATATATAAAAATAAATAAACTGATTATAATTTAGAGATTTTGGATCTTGACTCATTGCGCTGATCCCACTTGCTTTTTGTGAGTGCCTCTTCACTTTAGCTAAGAATATTTTTAAGCTTTCTCTGCTTGGTTATATCTACTGATATTCGAAAAAATCGCAGTACATTTCTTAAGATTTTCGTTTACACCTTTTTGCCACTCTAGGTAGTGAAGTAGAAATTTAGAGAATGCTCTCTCTCTCTCTCTCTCTCTATATATATATATATATAAATATTTACATTCACATGAAATATATATTAACAAGATAATAAGTTTCCTTATTAAAATATAAATATTAACAAATAATTTTATGATACACTAATAAAATGAGTTTATTGATATTACAGACTTCTAAAAAATTGTATTATATAATATGATATCCATTTCAATCATACTTATAAAATGTACTTTAAAACACGTTTTAATTTTCAAGTAATACTTATATTTACTTTCGAAAATAATCAGTGATTATCATTCGAATGATAATCGACTGTACAACAAATACTGATAGCAAATATAATTAACACAAAAACTTTATGATCATAAAATTGGTATTAAAAAATAACATTAAAATGATATTTCCGATAATGAAAAAGTGTTAATTATACTTATATATTTAAGAAAATAATTGAATATGGAAGATATGTAATCATTTCTTTTTTTTATAAAATTTTTACAAAAATATTATTTGTTAGCAATGTCTGTACATTAGAGATGTATATATTTTGATTAGTAAAGCAGTTATCAGTTAAACTATTGTACTTCATATTACAAATCAATTATAATTATTTTTATTGATTGTATTAATTTCTTTTGTCGCACTTAGAAGTATTTATTATTGAAATAGAACACGTAAGTTGTCATTAGTGTGTAAAATAATTTATTTAAAGTTACTGAATATCAAAGTATATACTAGAATTTATTTCAAATACATCTATAGATGATTATGAAAATATACACGTTTGTTTTATTACAACAATAATTTATCACGCATTTTTTTGTGATATTAAAAATCCATTTAGGATTTATAATTTGATAATTATATATTTTATTTCGTTGTGATAAATTCGAATCCCACATTCCTAAGTATATAATAATCAAAAAAGAATTTTATAAATAAAAGCATTTTATATAAAGTTCAATGACTTTTCTTTCAACAGAAAATATTTTTTTATCAGTTTTATATTAAAATAATTAATTGGTTTTATTGCTTCATGTAGATACCATAGTATTGATAATTTTTATCTGTTTTTTGATATATTATAATATAAACTATTAACATTAATTTGAAAAAAAATCTCACATTATGAAGTAGGATATTATTCTATGTTTAAAAAAAGTTTTTGATCAATACATTCTATCTATTTCCACTTATGCCAATGAAACATGGATTTTAAATGCTAGAATAATTCAATGAATCGAGACAACATAAAGAAGCATAGAAAAATGTATGTTACGAATAACAAAAAAAGATAAAAAGAGAACTGAATGATTAGGGAAAAAATATATTATACCAAAAATGAGAAATTTAAAATGGAAATGAG
This sequence comes from Neoneuromus ignobilis, assembly GCA_029203775.1. Taxonomy (NCBI): domain Eukaryota; kingdom Metazoa; phylum Arthropoda; class Insecta; order Megaloptera; family Corydalidae; genus Neoneuromus; species Neoneuromus ignobilis. Next base: position 5,499,129 of record CP092087.1, on the reverse strand, counting down.
CAGATGAAGTATCAATAAGAGATCAATGATGGATAAGAAAAATTACTTATTAGGAGATCTTAGATAATTAAAAAAATCACAGAAAGAATCCTATGTATACAAAGAACAGAGACAAGAAAATTTGTCGAAATGGACTGAAAATGAAAGGCATTGTAGCAGTCAAAAAGAAAGGTTTTGGGAAAACCTTCATACAAAAATGGGAAAAAGACTGGTTATATATATAAGGTCATCCAAATGTGACGCTTTGATGTGTTTTATTAAAAAAAAATTATACACATGTTTTTTTTTAATAAAACACAAATTTAGGTGTCACATTTGGATGACTTTAAATTTATAAGTATGCTCTTTAGATAATGGAAAAATATATAAGAACAATTTAATAAAATTTGCATTGTTGAGTTGAAATGATTTTAAAATGATGTCATTTATATAAACAAATCATTTTATAATTCAAGTTGCATTTGATGGTTTTTTTCATAACCATATAAAAAAGATTAAGTACACACACATACATTTACACACACACACACACACACACATATATATATATATATATACATATATATATATAAATGCATTTTATTTTAAAACATAAGAACTTGTTCTTTTAATAAAATATTAAAACATTTTAAATCCATCGATTTGATGAATTGTTCGATTATTCAAATACTAATTAAAAATCTTCAAATATTATTAAGTAAATATAGCTATACCAATCAAATATGAAATTTATTTTAATGAAACTCTATTGTTTAATAAAACTACACAGAAATATTCGAGTAAGTTAATTAAAATGTCTGTCCTGATTTTTATATAATATATTCAGATAAAAATTGCAAAAATATATATGAGATGAAACTGTCGATAAAAATATTTTTAATTAAAAATGTTACTTAATAACTAATAATTATAAAATAAAAAAGATATTAAAAATCAATCTTTTAACTAATTAAATGTATTAAGAAACAGGTGGACAAAAACGAACTGAACACTGAATTACATTGCTTAATCGTCGATGTGAAACATGGGAATGACACGTTAATGGATTGATACGAGATAATCAAATTAATTATATGCAGATAAAATTATCGTACTAAAAATATTTGGAATAATTTGTAATGAGAAATTATTTTTCGATGAGTAGATGGTATTTTATATTAAAAAAAACTATTACTAACTGGAAAATAATTTTAATTTGTATATGTCTGAATGGATTAGGAGAAATGTTAACATATTTTTAACTAGAAAACAAACTGTACTTTTATAATAAACTATTTTTATGTTTATTTGATAATTACTCAGGAATGGAAATACAATAATTGATACAAAATTCATGATTCATTCTAATAAACAGTTACTGCTTCAGGAGTACATTATTAATATGTTTTATTACAAGTTATTAGATGTAATAAAACATTTTTTCAGAAAAAGTCATTATGATACCTTGTTATCTTACTAGAATTAAAATCTTCAAGTTGTATAAGTGAAAATAATAATATTTTATAACTGAGGTTTGTTTTTTATGCTTAATTATTTCATAGGTTAATAAAAACCAATGTTTTGTGTTATTATCATAAAAGTTTTTCTTGCAATTTTTGTAATGATGTTATGTGTGAATATTATCATTATCAACATTTTCTCTGAATCAGAGTAAAGCATTATCCTACTAAATTTTCATTAGATTAAAAATTAATTATAATTTTTTTAGTCGTGAAAATAAATAAAAATTTAATAACTAAATTTTTGTTCGATTCATTATCCGACTAAAAAATTATTCATGTTATTTAAGACGTTTTTTTAACTAAAAAAATAATCGGATGAAAATTTAGTCAAATAAAAAAGGTAGTCGAATAAAAAATATAAAAATTGAATAAAATTTCAAGAGCCTTTTTTTCTATCTTTATGTATTTACTTTATCTAGACGAATTTCTTTGTTAAATAGAATTCATCCCTTTTTACCACCTAAAAGATAGGATGAAAAATGCGAATAAAACTTTTATTTATCCTTTATTTTAATTTTTTTACATACCTCGTTAAAATAATTGAAAAATGATCATACTTTATTAATAATTATTTAAAATTCATTAAAATTTAAAATTAAATTTTATTAAAAAATATTTGTAATTTCTCCAAACAAAATAATTTTATTTAAGAAACTGATTTTTAAATTTTAAATATTTTTTGTAACGATTTAATAAATAGTACTATTTAATTAATATTTTATTTAACGAATATTGTACAGTTTTGAATATTCAAATCAGTTGATTTATTAATCGTTTAAAAAATCAATTACAACTAATGATTAATTTACTAGTCATTATTTGATTTAAAACGACTAATTTCAAATAAATCGTTTAAAACGACTAATAAATTAATCGTAATTAACGATTAATTAAAAATGACTAAAATTTCAATCATTAGTCGTCAATCGGATCATTTTTGCATTACTTTGCTCTCAGTCTACTACTGGATGAATGACTTTCTCAAAATTTTCCAGTTTGACTGATCTAATGCCTTTTTCTTCTTATGTAACGGGCGTTTTATTAAGAGTGATAGAACTTTAAATTGAATCTCAATCGAAAGTTTTATGTAATCTAAAAACACTTATATATATAACAGAGAGAGAAAGAAAGAGAGACAAATAAATAGATAGATACAGTTAAGATAAAAATTCAATTTTATTCTTGTTTTTATCTAACAAAAATTTATGAAAGAAATGTATGTAGAGTAAAAGTATTTAATTGAATTATAACAGTCAAAATTTAATTGATTAAAGAAAGTGAAATGGAATGTCGTTTCTTATAATGTTGATGAGATCTTCAAAAATAATGTAAGATAAAAGTAAACACATTTCTCTATTACTGAAGAAAACATACTCGTAATCTTGTAGAATAATAAAAAAAATATTTCAAATCATAAATAAAAAAAATTTCTAATTTTTTTGTCCGAATTTAAACTAATCTACTATTGTACTATAATAATATATCGCCTTTTTTGTACATACGATATTTTATATTATTTTTAACATTTGAAACAGTCACGATTGTCTGTGGTCATTAAGAATAACAAATTGTTATTAGTCAAATAAGTGAAACTGAACAAATACGCATGTTTACATGAAAACTATTACTTATTATTTTCACTTTCCGTTCCGATGATACATTTCATACGTTTTTGTCTCGTAATTGTAAACTTTCCATGCAAATAGACAATTAAGTCTTTTAGAAATGATAACAATAATAGAATAAACGCACGTTTATTCCGCAAGAAAAATGCGTATTATTGGAATAAGTGACCGTGTATGTTGCCGTTAGCGTAAGAAAAAGTCGAAAAAGCCAATGAACTCTTATGATATTTATATTCATATGGATGAGGAGATATAATCTTCCGTGTCATCTTTCGTTTACAATAAAGAGAATCGTGTGTGCGCGTCTGCATAAAATCGGCGGTTAATTAATCAAATTGTCTTAATTAACCTGGAGAATTATGCGATGTTGCACGTCGTATTCATAACTCGAATATGAATATTCGTAATTGAATGTAAGCGAAAGTATTTGTTTATTAATATATGGTTAAAGCAAATAATTTCTTTTAAGTATACAAACAATCGTGCAGTACTTTTTCAATTGAATGAGAAATCATTAATTAGATTTATTTTCTAAGACCATCATTCAAATGAATATATTTATTTTACATATTAGTAATATTAATGACTTTTATACACACATGTATGAATATATTATTTTCTACTTTTGTTAATTTACTGGCAAATAGAGTCTTTCTATAAACTTTTCCTGTTTAAATAATGTATTGTCTTCCTTTTTCATAACTTTTCAATATGTATATATATATATATATATATATATATATATATATATATATATATTAAAATAATATAAGATAAAAGTAAACATATTTCTCTATTACTGAAGAAAACATAATCTTATAGAATAAGAAAAAAATATTTCAAATCATAAATAAAAAAAAAATTCTAATTTCCTTGTCCGAATTTAAACTAATTTACTATTGTACTATAATAATATATCGCCTTTTTTGTATATACGATATTTTATATTATTTTTATATATATATATATATATATATATATATATATATATATATATATATATATATATATATATATATATATATATATATAGAGAGAGAGAGAGAGAGAGAGAGAGAGAGAGAGAGTCATCCAAATGTGACGCCTAGATTTATGTTTTATTAAAAAGAAACATGTGTGATTTGATGAAATACCAAAAAGTTAAAAAAAAAACGATTTTTGATATAAAGGAATAACATTCAAGTGAATAGTTGCTATTTTTGTACATGGTTCGTGAATTTTCATTTAAACAAAACATTTTTAAATGAAAAAATCAATTTTAAAAATCTTGATTTTTCGTCAAAATTTGCGTACTCGAATTTTTGAACCAAAAATTAAAAATTTTGAAAAGTGCTACGCTTTTGATAAGAATCGATTATTTCATAAAACGGACCCATCTAATTTCATTGGATTATTTTCTGTGGAGTTGTGTAAAATCATTGGTTTATGCTGATAAACCACAAATAACAGAAGCATTAAAAATAAACATTGAACGTGTAATTTATGAAATTGGACTACAATTATGTGAAAGGGTGACTAAAAATTGGACTAAACGAATGGACTATGTCAAATAAAGTCGTGGTGATCATATGAATGGAATTGTGTTTCATCATTAATGCCATAGAATGTGCTTAAAAATAAAAATAAATAAATAATTAATTTAATATTTTTCATTTTATTTTTATTTAAACTTCTGAAGTGTTTATTGGAAAACTCTATATATATATAATTTGAAAAAAATATGTCATCAATTTTATCCAGCTCTGTTAAAAATGATTCCAGGATCTAAACCAATTATCAAAAATTATCAAAAGAATGTATATTAAAATATAAAATAGTATAAAAAATATATATAACATAAAAGGAGTTTGTAAATAATTAAAAATCGTTTATAATTTAATATTAATACCATCAAACTTCTTGTCGAATACTTATTAAATTTATTTAAGGTGAATAAGTTATCATATTCATATTTTAAATCAATAAATTACAAACATACAATTTTATTAATTTCTTATAACTTACAGAACTGTTCTATATAATTCGCCTGTAATTTTTTATGCACTTAAAATATTTTCTATACTCACTAATCGAATCACACTATCAACTGAAGCAATGAAAATTTTCTTACAATTGACTCGCTGACCTTTTATATTATATTACAAAATATTTTATTTGTATGTTTAGTGATCGATGATCTTACGACTTGTGATAGAATTATACAAATTATAATACAGTCATTATGTCAAGGCTGCACATCTTCGATTTAACGTATTAACTATTATAGAAATTAATTTATGTATGTATCCATTTCCATTTTTGTACATGATTTTGATGCAACTTACGAAAAAAAATGCCATTTTCATTAGTTTTTTTTTACTTTCTAATAATTTTCGTGTATGTTCCAGTGCTTGGTTATAAGTAAATTATTGTTTCGGTTCGTTTTTCGAAATTGAAAAGTTTATTTTAAAGTACACATGTTGTGTTGTATGTATTTGAAAGTTATAATGATGTATATAACATTTGACCGTAACTGATTTTAAATTTAGTCACATATATATTAAAAATACATTTGCCAAAAATAGATATAATAAGATTGTTTAATGATTTAATATTTGATACGGCTGAAAAAATACAGAAAATAATAAAAAAGAATTTATATATATATATATATATATATATATATATAAATGATTTTATGATAAATTTCAACATAGCAAAAGTAATTTTTAATAAATTTTTAAATCAAAGATTAATAGAATTAAAATAAAGAGAAATAGAAGTTGAAAAATGTGTATATATGATACACTAAATGTGTACAAATGATAACAATAATGGAATAAACGTGTATTTATTCTATTATGGTTATCATTTCTAAAAGACTTAATTGTCTATTTGCATGGAAAGTTTACAAAAATGTATGAAATGTATCATCGGAACGGAAAGTGAAAATAATAAGTAATAGTTTTCATGTAAACATGCGTATTTGTTCAGTTTCACTTATTTGACTAATAACAATTTGTTATTCTTAATGACCACAGACAATCGTGACTGTACCACTCAAGGAAAATTTATAAACTAGAGAATGAAAACGAGATGGTATCAGTTCGAAAGAATTTCGCTTATTGTGAACTCAGATAGTCCTCTATGTTTAAAAAGAAAAAAAATTGATCAATATATCCTACATGTTCTCAATTTTGATAGCGAAATACGAGTTTCGAGTGCTAAAATAATTCAGTGAATCAAAGAAGCATGGAAGAATGAATATTAGGAATAATATGTAAAGATTAGAAAACCGAATCAATCAGAAAGAAAAAAATATTGATGTTATAGAAAAAATAAGAAGTTTGAGATATAAATGTGCCGGTTATATATCAAAAAGAGAAGAGTACCTATGAATAAAAAAAATATTGATTAAGAACATAAAAGTATAAAAAACCCAGGAAGAGATTTCACACATAGATGAAAGATATAAAAATATTGTCGAAATGGACTGAAAAAGGAAGATACTTAGAGATGTTTGGAGTGAAGTAAAGTTTTAGGTGGGGTTTTCATATATTAGTGGATAAAAGGAGATTGTTGATGATGATGACTCACACATAAATACACACACACATTATATATATATATATATATATATATATATATATATATATATTTGAGGCTAAAAATCAAATCTATTAGATTATAATCTCAAAATAATTAAATCTCAATAAAATTTGTTTTTCTTCAATTAGGCGAATGGTATGCCATATAAATATAAATCGAGTCATTGTTCACTTACCATTTACAAAAAGTAAGCCAAACAAAAAAGTGCTTCTACTAAGCTCAAAGCATAAATCTATAAGCATCGAAAAACGGTAAGCGTATACCTGAAACGATCAGATTCTACAATAATACTAAATTAAATAAATAATAATCAAATATATTTTAGTTCTTGAATATTTCAATTTTTTAAAAAAACATTTTTCAACATGAAATTATTTAATATTATTTATTGTCATTAAAAAAATATCCAATATCTAAACAGTATTTTTGGATGATGATTGATTAAGCTTAAATGAGGCTAAGGGGGTTAGACTATACATTTATTTGTTTACAGTCATTTACTATTTTTTATTACCTTTATCAGTTATTTGGTCCACTCTATATAAATATAAAAAAAATTTTTTTTCATTCATTTATATTTTTAAGTAAATCGATTTTTTTAGAAGAAAATTTTCATAAAAAATCATAAAATCGTTTTAAAATAAAAAGTATAAACTAAAATTTTCCCAACATTTGGTTGATATTGTGGTTATTTCATTTTCTAATAAATGAATGTTAACATTAGATAATTATTAAACAATTTTATAAATAAAAATGGTTCATTTGTACAAAAATATTAAAACATTAATCATTACATAAAAAATATAATTTCGGCAATAGAATTATTTTCTATTTTTTATAAAAATAAACATACTGAATTATTTCCCAAACATTCAGTATTTTTATATTAATTTAATTATTTTAATACCAGATAAAACTTACTACTATAAAATAATATTTTTTTAAAAAAAATATTTCTTCAAAAAATATTCACTTGATTGTTGTAATTAATAGTTTTTTTTTTATTTCTAAAAGAATGATATCTTTTGTAACATTCCAAATATTAATTTCATGTAGATTAAAAATGTATTACAATATTGTTATTCAGTTTCGTTTTTATACACGTTGGGTTTATCTACCTGTAGCTAATATTATATTCAAAGTGTTGAAAAATAAAAAACAGAAGTGATGTTATGAAGTTTCTTTTGATTAACATAAATTGATTACAATGGCTGATATAAAAAAACTCAGTTTCATACATCAACAATATTCATCGATAAAACCAGTTCTACCATTTTTACTTATAAACAAATCGAACAATAGTCATAGGTAATAATTATAATGTCTTTTTTTATTGATGTTTATTATGGAGAGGCTATTTTACTGTCATATATTTTAAATTAGTGACAGGTATATGTAATCAAAATTATATCTAAGAATACCAATATTTCTCTAACTGTCAAATTCAGTTCAACATGAACTTACTGTCAAGTAGTTTGATGTTTAATTTTTGGTTATATTTTCTAGAAAATTTACAGAATGCAATAAATTATTTTAATATTTTTAATAAAATACTGTGATAGAATAAATACCGTTTTGTTAAGAAAAATCAGATTTTAACCAAACTAAAATATTTTTTTAAAGAAAAATACAGGTTATTTTATACAATTTATAAGACCTTTTTAAACAAACCTCGAACATAAATCTTCATGTATCCTTCGTATATGTCCTTCATTATTCATAAAGTATTTCCCACACTTACCTGAAATTCACTTTCGATTTAATTTAGACACATTTTCAATTAAGACACGGTGTTTTAGTTTTACACATGCTATCACTAGATTTAATCTTATTCATATACGAAATAAAAATGTACATTTTCATATATTGTATCCGTCTTGTTAATTTATTTATTTTATAAATAAAACGCGAAAGTTATCAAAGCGTTAACAAATAACATGAAAATAAATGTTAAAGAGATACTTATTTTCATGTTTTTCAGTAATTTTACATTGTTTTGAATTATGTATTGGAAATTTATGAACTTTATATACTATAAAAATATTTTAGAATAAATAACGTATAGAAACATATATTTTTTTGATAAATAGTTACATGAATTTCGTATAACACATTTTATAAAATAATCAGAAAGTATAATTGTTTCATTAAAGTTATTTTATATTAGACGTATTATAGAAATCTAAGAAGTTTTTTAAAGAAATCTAAGGAAGTTTTCAAGAAAGCAGATTTAAAGAAAGAAAAGAAATCATATTAGTAAAAAAGTAATTTCTAATTAAAAAAATATTATTAATGTTTTTTTTAATAATCCGTCCCCTACTCATTTCGTTCGTCGACCCTCGAACTTGTTTCTGCTTAACAATGTCACTAATTTAAAGTTATGAAAAATAAAACGTTTAGAAAGCTATGTTAATGTTTCTGTGTAGAGTCAATGTTTATTATAGATCAGTGGCTTGATGTGCATTCAAATCTAATACAATAAATATTTATTTTATTCGAAAATCTGTCTGAAAAACTGTTCAAAAATTTGTCGAAAAAATCTGTTTTAAAATCCATCTTTTTCTATTTTTTGTTAATTTTATTATTTTATAAAAATTTTATTTCAATAATTTTCAAGAAAGTTCGGAAGAAACTTTTTACATAATTCCGCACATTTTTGCAGCAGTTTTCTTTTTTAAAACAGAAAAATACAATATTAACCAATATTTTTAATACTTATATGCATTATATATTATTATGTGAATATAAGTGATACTAAAATCTTAGAAAAAGATTACAAAAAAAAAAACAATTTAAATTTTTCCATATAAATTTCTTTTTATATAAAAAATTGAATTTGTGCTTTTTTGAATTTTGCAAATTTCATTTTAATTTTTTTTTAGTAAATGTGTGTGTGTGAGAGAGAGAAGGGGGACTGAAAAGGCTGAGACAAGGAGATAATTTGTTACCTAAATTACTTAACGTAATCCTAGAGTAAGTTATGAGAGAGGCAAATTTGAAAAATAAAAATATTAAAATAAATGGAGAAATTTGTCACATCTATGGTTTGTTGACGATGTACTACTTATAACTGAAAATATAGAGGAGCTAAATATATTACCTAAAATGTGTTCTAGAAAAATAAAACAGTTTGATTGAAAATAAAAATAGAAAAAAACTACAATCATGTTTAATAGATTTGTAAAGAAAGAAAGTGTATACTTAGAGAGCTAATGCTTGGAACAAATGGATGAAATAAAATATTTGGGAAAAATTATACAATATGATGATGATTTATGATCAGAAATTAGATAGACAATTAGGATAATATGGACAATATTTGAAACAATGAATATAATAAAGAGTAAAATATCATTGAGCATAAAACAAAAAGCATTTAACCAATATTTACTACCTGTTTGTATGTACGAATCAGAAATTTGGATACTGAATACAGAAATGAAACAAAAATTTTTGATAACCCAGCAAATCATGAAAATGATAATATGAGGAATTTCTAAACGTGATTGAAAAATCTAAAAATGGATATGACAAGAGACAAGAATAATTGAAAATTGATGGACACAAATTATTATGGAGTGCTGACTAAGAGAAAAAAGGTACAGAAAAGGCGAATAGAAAATAATAGAAAAATATTTAAGAGGACCTAATAATATTTGATGAGGCTTTCACTAAATAGTGGGCTAATATAGGCTTGTATGATGATGGCGATATAAACATATATAAATTAGAGAGTGAAATATTAACACATATGAAAGAAAAAAAAACTGTACATAAACAATAACGTTTTGCAATTGGATTTATTTACCAACAACGTACGTTACGGCATTCTGACTGTACTTGCCATAGTACGAAGTCATAGATACACATAACCGGTGAATACGTCTATGTTCAGAATACTAATTGACGGCAATAGCCTCGTTATACTGTACGTGCTATCATTTTGCATGACAATGATATCTGTTTCGTCATGCGTTTCATTTTACGATAAAGCGACACTACCAAAAAAAGTTCGTGTAAAAGAAAAGTCAATAAAAAATATTCAACATTTGAAATAACTTGAGGCGGTTTTTTTATAAAACAAAATGAAACTGTTCTCTCTTCGAAAATTTAATAAGATTTTTTTCGTTTTCGTTTTTTGCTAATGTACTTTTTTTAGATTTTATTTGTATGAATTCCTCAATTGTATATTGCGTACTTTGATAATTGAGCATATAGTAATTATCCTTTAGTCAAAATTTGAGTATTTTTTTTAAAGTTATTTACAAAAAGTGATTAAGTGAAAAATCATAAACCTTTACTATTCGATTATATCAAATAATATTGTCGATTTAAAAATTAAAATTACTTAAAACACGAATTGAAAATGAAACGTTATTTTTTTAAATCAATATATACTTATGTTCAATAATATTGTTTCTCAATTCAAATAAATTTTCGTAACACGTTGCCGGAAATTTAACTACTTGTGAATTTCCTATTTAAACTTTCAAAGTAATTGACGATTTACTAATGAGCTGAGTTTTGTTGGCGAATAATTAATTACTTCGAACTGTGACTATCAATCGACGTCTAACGATTTTCTTGTGTTACGTAATTATTTTTTCACGGAATAATAAATTACTTGATTGGACAAAATACGAATAAAACATTAATGAAGTAAAAGTTACAACCTCTGCATTTTCCTATGACCAGAATTTCTGATAAAAAGTATATTTCATTTAAAGAATTATCAGTTATTTAAGAATCTTCTTAGCTGTAAATACACATTTCCGAGTATTATTTTTTCTCATACAATCTTATATAAACTTTTATAAATCAAATATAATAATGAGAAAAAATATTATGAATGTATGATAAAAAGTTTCATAAACATATAAAAATATACAAGAAAGTAAAAGTATGACTAAACAAAATATTTTAGATTAAATAGAAGTTACAGTTAAGATTAATTCGTGTTATATTTAAAGATGTGACACATGGAAAATGTTAAAGATTCGATATTTTAGCATGCAAAAATTAATTTCAGTTCTGAAAAAAATGATTGAGATTTATTTTTCATTTGCATATTACTTAATTTAAATTAACTTTGATACATTTATATCTATAATAAAAATTAAATAACCTTTTCAAATATCCGTGATATTAAACAGTGATTCGTTTTAATTCTTGTTTTTTATATAATTTATAATTAGAGTAGGACATTATTCGATTAAATATTCATTAAATTAAAAATATGATTAAAAATTTGGTCGTAATAATAATTAAAAATCTAATGACTAAATTTTCATCCGATGGATCATCTGACTAAAAAATTAATCGTGTCATTTCAGTCATTTTTAACTAAAAAATTAATATAATAAATATTAAGTCAGATGAAAAATATAACAAAATGACTAAAATCTCAAGTTAAGTTTTTTCTTCCCTTACTTATTTGCTTTATCTTGAAAATATTTTTTTTGTTAAACAGAATTCCATTTCACCACCTAAAAAATGAGATGAAAAGTGTGATCTAAATCCGTATTTGTTTTTATTTAAACTATTTTACATACTCCCATAAAAATAATTTTGAAATTATTATATTTCATTAACATTCAATTGCATTAAAATAACAAATTGAATTTTATTAAAAAAATACTTGTAATTTCTTTTAAAAAATCATTTTATTTTGAAATTTGAATTTAGAATTTTCAATAATTTTTCTTATATACATAAAAAAAAATTATTACTAGAAGTAAAAACTTATTTAATTTTTCACATTCTCTCTTTCTTCATAATCTTATCTATTAATATTTTTTTCTCTTTCAATCACCATTTCATGATTATTTTTATCCATCTGTTTTTTTTCCTCTTGCTATGTATCCTATTCATACTCATTTCATGGGATAATATAGACATTTATGATATATAAAACATTTTTATATACATTTTTATAAAACATTTTGATTACTTAACACTAGTTTTACGGAGCGAGTCAATTTGACTCATTTAAGATTTTGTTGCTATATACATAGAAAACTTAAATATTATTTTTTAAAAACATATGTTGGTTTTTAATTACATAATGACACATATGCAAAAAAAAATATATTACATATTTCCAAATATGTCATTATGTAATTAAAAACCAACATATGTTTTTAAAAAATAATATTTAAGTTTTCTATGTAAATAGCAACAAAATCTTAAATGAGTCAAATTGACTCGCTCCGTAAATCTAGAGTTAAAGTAAAAACTCATATTCAATTTTTCAAATTCTCTCTTTCTTAATAATCTTATCTATTAATATTTTTAAATAAAAATATTTTTTCTCTTTTGATCACCATTCTATAATTATTTTTATCCATCTGTTTTTTCTTCTTGCTATGTATCCTACCCATGCTCATTTTATTGATTTTATTTGATGGGATGATATAGGTTTTTATGATGATGATAATCATATATACATTAATATTTGTGTGTGTGTCAAAAGTTAAAAAAATCCATGACTCAACTGTTAAGAATTATTAATAAAAGTTTATAAAAAATGTTTAAACAACTTTATGTGTATTGTTAAAATTTAAATTCATTAAGTGTTATGAAATTAAATTAATGTACTTTTTTTCATAGATGTCAATACACACACACACATATAAATATATATATATATATATGTACATAAATCATTAATTTATGAAGTTCATTCAGAACAAATTAACTACACTATAGCAATCTCGTCTTCGTCTCCAAAAAGAGATTCCTGTAGGCGTTGAAGAATATAAGTTATTACCTGTATGTCCTTGAAGTATTGGTTTTTTTCTGAAGAGATGAATGAACAAAAACAAACATTATGTAATGTATTCATTTTTGATGGACGGTTGTATTAAATGAACAAGTATCATTAAGTCCGAATAAAAAAAGTATAATATACCTACATAGTTTCTGAAGAATAATATAGTTTCGTTCAAAGTTTATATAATAATTTGTAAAATCATGTTAATATTTGGGTTACGAAATTGTGTAGTACAATTAGGGGGTATAGTTGTTGATAATACACTTGATCATCGTCACTACGGTATTGTTGGAACTTGTGGAGTGCCGGAATATTGAGTTTGCTAGATCACAAGTGGTTAGATTAGTAGATAAAGTTTATCTAACAGTTAACCAGATTTTAAATTTGGTCAGCCTTTTGTATTGTCAAAAATAATATTTTGAAAATGATATTAAAAAACATGTGCATGATACTAGTAAATAGAAGAGGGTGTTTAAAATCTCAACACACTTTAGTACTGAAATAAAAAACACAAAAACGTAAGACATATAGATATTCAATCCATCTTAAACAGACCTTACAAATTGTTAAAATTATAAATACTTTTTATAGGAAAAAAATTTGTAATGACAATATGTCAATTCGAATCTAATACACAAATCATATTATAAAAAAATAAATAACATTTCTTCACTTAAAAGTAATAGAATTCTTAGATACAGATAAATAAACACATGTAAATACGTATTGAATTACACTCTTAAGTGTATATAAATATATTTTTATTTTTATACAATAAAAACGATGTACCAAATTAATAAATTCATTTACCAAAATAAAAAATATAAAATAATACAATTAAATAATAAATTTATGTAACAATTTATTATTTTATAAACGGCAAGAGTAAATCTCATTTTTTACTGTTTGTGTAAATGTAAATAGTAAATAAAATTATTTATAACTAGCTGATAATTACTTAAAAGTTGTAAAATTGCCAAAATCAATATGAGACAAAATAGAAAAATAACAAGGTATTTTGTCAAACATGACATGTTGACATTCGGTAATATTTTTTATAAATTGAGCAATTTTTCTTCAATAACAGATTAGAGTAGGGAGTTATTCGATTAAATTTTCATCTGATTAAAAATTTAGTTATAAATGCTTAGATATAAAAATGATTAAAAATGTCATAACTGAATTTTCATCTGATTAAAAAATTAATCATGTCATTTTAGTTGTTTTTTTAATAAAATATTAATAGGATAAAAATTTGACCGGATAAAAATAATAAAAAACTGACTAAAAACTCAAGTCAAGTTTTTTTTCTATCTTACGCATTTTCTTCTCAAAATAGAAACTTTTATTGAAATTCTTCCGCCTAATAAAGGGGCTGAAAAGTGTGAACAAAACCCTTATTTGTCTTTTATTCAATGTACATAAATGTTTTACATACTTCTGTGAAAATAACTTAGAAATTCTTATATTTCATTAATAATCATTTGGATTAAAATTACAAATTAGATTTTATTAAAAATTATTTGTAATTTCATCAAACAAAATTATTTTATTTGAAAATTTTAATATTTTTTATGGCGATTTAATAATTAATCGTATTCAATTAATATCGTATTTAACTAATATTTCACAATTTTGAATATTCAAATCAGTAAATAAAAACGATTGATGACTTAAAAAGTCAATTACGACTAAAAATTAATTTATTAGTTGTTAGTCACCGATTGATTTAAAAACGACTGATTTCAAATCAATCGTTTTATAAATCACTTAAAACGACTAATAAATTAATCGCAACCAACGATTAATTTTAAAGTTTATATAATATAAAATATAAAGTTTATATATAATAAAATTTGAGTTATTAGTCGTCAATCGAATAATTTTTGCCTTATTCTATTAGAAATTTAAGTAATATAATTCAATTACTACAACAATAGCACTAAAAAATATGCATATAAAATCATTTTAATAAGAAAAAATAAAATATAATAAGAAAAAATAAATGTATGTAATTTTTATAAAATATTATTTCGATAAATAAAATTAATAGATGAAATAAATCCACTACATTTTGTCAATTCGAGACTATTTTTTTATACTTCGCATATCAATAAAACTTTCATTAATTATAAAGGCCGATAAGGTCGAATAGTTGTTATATTTGTCGGTAATGGATGAATGATAAATTCAATATTGTTTATATAAACTTTATACATTTTATCGATATCATCAGTAACGTTTAAAAATAACATAAATGCACGAACAGATATTTATATTCGTTTAGTTTTCCAAACGTTTGTTTTCATTGAGATAAATTATTTACGGTCTGGCACCCATTTTTTCTATTCTCATTTGTGACCTTCGTAAATTCATCTCGAAATATATTTTTAGTTTATAAAATAAATTTAACTGTCTGATGGATTAAGGTCGATATAATTTTATACGAGAGAATGATTGTAGGAGTTTTTCGATTACAGAATTTTTTACTTATTATAATACTCAAATGAATTATTTGTTTTTTAAAAAATACTTAGTGTTTATAAATGAAATCTTTTATTTTAAATCTTAGGTTTGCTTTTTTGAACACTTGTATGAAATTAAATTAATTGATATGAATTTAACACAACAAATAATATTTTTTAGAAAATTGTATTTTAATTTGAGCAGAACAAAAATCACCTGATTAATGATTAAAATTTTAGTCGTTTTACGATTACCATTAATTTATTAGTCGTTAATCGTTTCAAGTGATTAATAAATCGATTGATTTTAATATTCAAAATTGTACATTATTAGTTGAATATTTATTAAATCGTCACGAAAAATTATTTAAAATTTAAAAATCAAATTTTCAAATAAATTGATTTCATTTAAAGAAATTACAAATAATTTTTAATGAAATTAAATTTGTAATTTTAATGAAATTGAATTTTAAAGATTTTTGATTTTTTTATGATTATAAAAGTTAAAATTGAATACAAAGATTTCGTTTACATTTTTCATCCCATCTTTTAGGTGGTGCAATGAGATGAATTATGTTTAGCAAAAAAAGAATATAATTTCTAAACAAGTAAATACTTAAGAGAATAAAAAAACTTATCCAATTAAATTTTTATTTGACTGAATTTTCATTTTTTCTAATGAATTTTTATTTTTAAAAAACGTCTAAAATGAAATTTTTTTAGTCGAATGATTAATAAAGGTGTTTTTAAGTTAGATACAACTTTCGATAGGGATTCAATTGAGAGTTCTATCACGTTTTAATAAACATCTAAAAATAGAATAAAAATTCAGTTGTTAGATTTTTTATGAATAAGTTTTCAATCAGATGAAAATTTAGTCTACTAAGATTTTAATTTTAATATAAAATATTTAATGGAATAAATGTCCTCAAAGAAATTATAAAAAAAAATGTTTATTTAAAAAGTTAGTGTTTAATTTTATAGATTTATTTTTTTTAGAAAAAAAGTTTTATTCAAAGATTATGTACTTAATTTAATAAATTAATAAAATGTTTTGTTCTAGATACATCGGTACCTTCATACAATGGTAAGTAGAAAATCATTTAGATATATTTCTATTTATATCGAATTGAATTGAGATAGGTCATAAGTCAAAACCTATCTAAAATTATATACTTAACCAAACTGCCAACAATAGCATGCTTCAAAAAAGGTTGTAAACATTTTCGGAACTAACAAAAGCTAAAACCTCCTATTCATACATTCATCGTACATGCGACCTGACGTCATCCCATGTAAACATTCTTGTATACGTTTTCAATAATAATTCTACCGATGTATTGAATTCATGTGAACGGAACTGTTATGAACTGTGCTCGCAGAAAAGGAAACGGCTGACAGCCAGTCGTCATATACAGACAATTTGTTATATGAACTTTTACTCGGTTCACGATGAGACTTTCAATTTTACAATGAGTCAATATGGAATTTCAAAGAATAGCTATCACTCATGTTTATGAGAAAAATTTGTTTTACAATATTGATTATTGTAACGAGTGCAATATCCATCTGTTATAAATGTTTCCTTATTCGGAGAGCAGTTCCGGAGAAGGATTTTTATTTAGGTTTCGTATGTGTATTAAAGTTCATTGACTTTATTTACTTTGAATAACATAATTCACAAACTCTTATATATTGCATTTACCTATTATATATACAAATAAATATATAGATGCATAGAAAAATAGATAAATAATTAAATAGGAAGACTAAATTATCTGTATATTTTATAAATTTCAAAAAATAATTTAGTTTATAAAATATGCAAAATTGTAAAAAGTGGTTAGAAAAAAATATATACACCCGTCCCTCAATTTACGCAAGTATCCGTTCCATGTGGATTTGTTGTACGTGAATGAAAATCGCGTAAATTGAGTCTGTCAGTACAATAGAAAAAATATTGGAAATAAAAGCTAGTAAAATTGTAGAAACACATATTTATTTCACAAAGCTTACCAAAAAAATAATGACGTTTTAGAAAAGAAAAGTAGATAAATTTTATTCGGTGTCACTATCTCTACTGTAATTCAAAACAATCAACCTTTTATATATTTATATCGTACTTTTATATGTTCAAGTAAGAATTTGCATCACTCTGATATATCATAAATTCCATGAAAAATTAGATTTAAATGCTATAGCATTCAAATTTTAAAATCATTTATTATTTATTTAATTTTATATAAACTTATTTTTTTAATTAATTGTATACAACTATTAAAATATAATATTTTGACTACTCTTACAAAATGTGTCTAATCGAATTTCGGATATCACAATTAAATTTAAAAAAAATCACCAGTCTATTTTTGCAGCTCACTGAAATTTTTACTGTCCGCGAACGTGTTAAAGTATATTTTGAATTATTCTATGCATTCATTTCATATAAAAATTCTCAAGCAAAAACTAAACTGGATAATTATAAACGATTATAATGATATATAGATAAATACATTATTTTATTTTACCACAAAATATATTTCCACACTTTATTTTCATATTCTTGTAAATATATATTTTTTTACAATGAAATTCAATATCATACTAAAAAAACAGTACACATTTTTGTGGAATAATAATTTATTTGTACAAGTGAATTACCACCTAAAAAGATCAATGATAATTCGGATTTATTTCAATTATTCTAGAACTTAAAAACGTTAAGCTTATTAAATGTCCAAACTAATTTCTAATTCAATTCTCACATGTCAATTCAAGCTTATCGGCTAATAATTTGATATGTTACTCTTTCGAAAGTTGTTCATGTGTCGAAAATAAAAAAATAACTAAAGATTTATCTCTATAAAATACTATTGGATATAAAACGAAATTTAAGACCTATTTATTCATGCATAATTAATTTTTTATTAACTTGAGATATAAATTAACTCTACACAAACAATAATCCAAGTAATGTATATATAAGGTCTTACAACAAAATATAATACATGATGCATATTAAAACGTACATAATATATTATTATGAATTAATGAAACGATTTAACCACGAAATTTATTAAGGCAATTTGTGTTTACACTTGGAACAATGCGGTTTAACAGGTAGATATAAATGATCGGCATTAATGGAAGAACGTAAACGAATATTTATTGAAACTACATGCTAAAAAATTACACAGTAATTGCTCTATTTCACGGTCAATTTATTGAAACGTATTTGCTGTATAAATAATATGCAAATGATATACATAAAAAAAACGTGAATTATTTGATTGAGTTAGTAATAAATTCATTATTTGAATTATAATGGGTACTTGGAATGATTTCCGTATTCAATATAGATATGTTGCTGTGAGTCATCACGATTTTTTTGTGACTATATATATATATATATATATATATATATATATATATATATATATATATATATATATATATATATATATATATATATTACTTGTAAAGGAGCAATTAATAAATTTTATCTAGAATTATTACAAAAAAATATATAAAATTATAAAACAGATCTGTTAAGCAAATCGAAAAATGGGTCAAATAAGAAGATAGTTTGTGGCACAAATTATTTACTGTAATTCTAGAGCAGGTCATAAAAAAACCAAACTTCAAAAAAGGTATTAAAATAAATAGAATATTTGTCACATTTACGGTTTGCTGACGATGTATTACTTATGAGTGAAAACAGAGAGGAGCTAAAAATGTTACTTGAAATGTTTTCAGAGAAGAGTATGAGTTGGATTAAAAATAATAAAATAAGGCAATATATGGTCGCCCAGATGAGATTGAAAAGTTTGAATATATATTTATTTGCTTATTATTATTTACAAATCTTTATTATTCTTCAGTCTCATTTGAATCGCATATATATATATATATATATATATATATATATATTGTGTGTGTGCTCAAAATTTGTGAATATGTATAAAGTAATTTAAAAATAAAATACTAAAAGATATAAATATTGACAAGATTTTTATAAAATCAGTACGGACTCAATGTAAAAATTAGAAACTTACTTAAATTATAACCTGTATAGTTTTAATAAAAAAATATAGAACGTTTTATAAATATTTACTAGATATATGAATTTATTTGCAGATAAAAAATCATGTATCCGAATACTGTTTGATATGGTGTATGAAAATTAAAATATTTTAAACAGAATCTTGATGATAATTGAAATTCAGTCGGAAACAGAACAGAACTAAAACGAACAAAGAATTCATGTACATCGAGCACATTATTTATATAGAAGCAACCAGCTTTTCCTTGCCATTAACTGTTTTCAAGGGTACACATTTAAAATTTTACATGTTTTCATACAAAATGTGTATTCATAAAACATAGTTTCGACGAAACACGAATTCGAAACATACATTTCAATTAGAGAAATAAATTTCCGCAACATACAAACATATGATTAGTTTCACTTCAGTGACTGTATATAAATGTAAAATTAATACCATTAATTTTTTAAAAAAATATTCGCGCGTATCTGATAAATATGTAAAAAGTACGGATGCATTTTATTATAGATTGGACTTTTTTTTCAACGTACACGTTCAGTTCAGGTCGTGTGAAATCGAATCGCTGCCACAAATGAACTTGACCAAAGCTGATCCACTTTCTATTGACTGGTTTCAAATCTAATGCACGACAAACGGAAACCCTGTCATCAACTTGTCATTTATTAGAAAATAGAATTAACAATGTTATGACTTTTAATAAGCCGAGAAGAATAGATTGTAAAATAATTAGTAACGTGTAATAACTACAGAAATGTTGCATTTATTTTGTTTTCATTTCCTTACGTTTTCTAGTTTTGATGTATTATTCTAGTTTAAATAAGATCTTTTACTTTCTCATACTTCTTTGACTATCGAATGTAAAACACATATGAATATACAAATATATGCATATATATATATATATATATATATATATATATATATATATATATATATATATATATAATAAATGAAAGAAAAAATTACATAAATTACATATCATTCAATTAAAGACGAATTTTTTTATAATTACTAATATGTAAATTTTTATAGTTACTTAACTGAGAAATACTAAACATTAACTTTCTACTTTGTTTATATTTGTAATTATATTTTATTATTAGATTTAAAAAGTATTTTTTGACGTTTTCATAATTATTTACTGAATAATAAATTGGTTTTAAAATTTAGAAAAAGTTGATGTAGTAATAAATCAATTTTTACTGTTATAACATTTTACTAGATTTATTTTTTGTAATACAATTTAAACAGAAATTTATCTTTTTAAATAAAATAAGCAAGATTATAAAATATGCTGGACATGTATATAATCTAGAACATTTATAATAAACGAAATAAAAGATCCTAGACTTTTTATTAACACAAGTCCTGATCGCCATCGAAGTACGTATTATTTTCTTATTGTTATAAACAAATAAAGTCAATAATAAGTAATTATTGAACAATTTTTGATATCTTGTAATGTTGGAGGTGATAATTTATTTATATGAAAGATCTGGATTTAAGAATACAAAAGATTATAATATTATTTTATAGAGAAAGTGCATTAGAGAAATTCAAAATGATTGTTGTTTTCGAATGGACATAAAGAATAATAAATCTGTGCAAGATTGGTATATAAATGCATATTTAAATTTCTTTCAATAAATTTTTTTCTGAACATGTTTTAACAGCTATATATATATATATATATATATATATATATATATATATATATATATATATAAACAAAATGTTTTAAAAAGAATAACAAAATATATAAAAATTAATATAAAATAACAAATTTCTTATAAATAATATTTTTCTATAAATTCTTTATTTTTCAAAACAACCATTTATGAATTTGGTCTTTTTGATGTATTATATTAATTAATTATTAATATTAATTATTTTAAATAATATTTATATTAAATTATTTTATTTCTGTAATATTTGATGCTAATAATTCACATTTTACATTTTAATGGTTACTGATGCTAAATTGGCGTCTCTATAATTGTGCTGATGGCAATATTTATCATATATATATATATATATATATATATATATATATATATATATATATATATATATATATATATATATATATAAGTGAAAATCCAAAACAATTCAAAATTCTATTCGAAACTCTTTCAGAAAAAAGTAGAAGAATTGAATTAAAAATAAATATGCCACAAATTAAAACTATGTTTAAAAGATTTGCAGAGAAAGAAAATATATAGTTAGATAGTCAATGCTTGGTATAAGTGGATGAAATAAAATATCTGGAAAAAATTATACCATATAAACTGACTTTGATGGAGAATTAGGGTAACGTGTGTAGAATTTGAAAGAATTAATAACATAATAAAGAGTAAAATAACACTGAGCTTAAAATGAAAAACCGTATAACCAATATATATTGTCTGTTTGTACTTATAGGTCAGAACATAGTGCAAAAATGAAACCAAAACTTTTGATCAATCAGTAAAGGATAGAAAGGATGAAACTCGAACCTATTTTTTAAAACAGGAATTTTATCATAGAAGAGTTCTATATAAAAATAAGAATGAAATGTATTGCTTGCATCAAGGAAAATATAGGGTCATTTAAATACAACGCCTAGATTTGTATTTTATTAAAAAGAAATAAAAGAAACTATACATATGTTTCCCTATACACATGTTTCTTTTAAAAAGAACACAATTTTAGGCGTCACATTTGGATGATTCTATATTTTCAAAGGAAACCGTTTGTTACTAAGTTCAAAGTTATAAAACATTGATTAAAAGAAAATAGGTTTTAATGTAGTTTTTATTATTTTCGGGTTTAGAATTAATTTGTTAATTTCGGAAAACTCTTGTATGCATATGTATATATATATATATATATATGTATTTATGTATATATATATATATATATATATATATATATATATATATATATATATATATGTATTTATGTATATATTATAAATTAATGCAAACATAAATTAGAAAACTTTGTGAAAGAACTTATATTTTCTAAAAAAATTGAAGCAAAATTTTAAATTTCAATCTGGTGAATTAGAATTTAAAATCTCAATCTGTTCTTTTTCTTGACATAGCATGTAAGATTTTTATACGGTTATATATTATCCATATAATCTATAAAATTCGTTTAATAAAGACTCTGGCATCAAAATTTTTTTTATTGAGAAGAAAAGATGTATTAAAAACAATACAGTAAAATATATTTTCATATGCTTATGTACATACATATATATATATATATATATATATATATATACATATATATATATATATATGAAAGAGACATTACTTTTGTTTACAGATAGTTAATTAATCGTTCTGTCTAATAACACAGGTTATAAAAAAAGAGGAAAAATATTCAAAAGAACATGAACAAAAAAGATATTTTTGACACAAAATTTATGCATTATGCATGAACAGAATATCAATGCCTTATGTATAAAAAATAATTAAATCAAAACAATTCACTAATGAAAACATGTTTATTATTTATTATTGAATTCGAAATGGAATTCGTAAACATCTCATAGTTTTTAATACTTTTGACTAGAATAAAAAAAATAATATTTTAATGGCCTGTAGTAAATCATTTAATTTAAAAAGTATATATTAAATATAAACTGTAGAAATTATCATAAAATCTTCATTAAAAACTGTTGTTCCTATTTACTAAAGTATTTTATTTTTAAAAATTTTTCAATGAAATATTTATGACTAAGAACACTTTTGATTTTATACAAATCAAATATAAAAGTGTTACACGTATTTTTTTCAAAACGTACTACATACATATATTCCTGGCGTGCAAATATGATATATAAAGATGTCTAATAAACGAAACATTTTCGATACTAAATCATTTTGTAATCTCGGCGATAATCAAATGAAATTTATAGCACAACTAAATAAAACGTAGGAGTTTTTCAAACTATTAATCAGTGTCGAAAATACACTCTCTATATAATCATCGATTCGTTTAACATATTCTTGTATGAAATTTTGATAAGTCATTAGAACATATTGGAGTTCGATATTTATTAAAATCGTTTCTCTCTCTATTCGAATTTAAAAATAATTCTTAATGTTATAAATAGCTTTTTTTCTTTGATTCGAAAAGAGAGTGGAATGTTCGAGAAATGGTTGATTGTTTGATTTATTAATCATTAGTGAAATGAATTATACAATGATGAAATGTACTGATTAGAAAAAGTAATCATTAACATAAAAACGTTTACAAGTTACAAATGTGTATCGTTTTATAGGAAATGACTTTTTTAAAAATACTTGTTTAAATACACACATATATGTGTATATATATATATATATATATATATATATATATGTGTGTGTGTGTGTGTGTGTGTGTGTGTGTGTGTGTATGTATTTACACACATATACATTCAAATAACATTTACAATTTATTTTGAAATGGCCTGACGAGTATTTCAAATTAAAAAGGTTTCGAGTATGAAATGATTTTAATTTACGAAACAATAATTGTGAATAGACTTGATTAGAGTACACATATGGTAGGTAGTTAAGATTCAAAGAAAGAACGAAGCTTTATTTTTTCCTTAATGTGTTCTCATAAGATTTTACTCAACTGACAATGATTTCAAGATGTAGAAATGAAATTTATTCTAGGTACGAATAATACGATAAAATTTTGAATATTTATTGATCCTTTTAAAATATTGAATATTTACCATTAATTTTATAATTTTCTGTTCTGGTTTTTTTAAATTGTTTCTATTAAATGGTTGTGTTAGGAATTTGTATGAGAGAGGTATGGATTGTTCAAATTGGAAGAATTCAGAACAGGAATTTATTTGGCTATAAATTAGAAAATATTATAAATAATAATCATAATATATAACATACTAATCACTTTAAAAAATGTTATATTAATTTATAATTCTTCTAGCAAGGATTCATTATTTATTATAATAGGATTTGAAATTAAAAATAAATAAATAAATCTATCGTAAAGAATCAAAATAAGTTTACTTTTCTCAAATAAAATAAATTATAATTTGAAAAAAATATTTTTGCGTTGTTAGAAATATTCAAACTAGTATAAATGAGACTGAAGGGTTTAGATATATATTTTCTTCCTTACTATCATTTATTCAGTTTCATTTGGGCCAAACTATATTAATTTTTTAAAATGACGTTTTCTTTTACATTAAATTGCAATTAACTCGAAAAATAGAATTAAAAAGTAAACTTGATTTGTTACAATTTTAGTTTTCAAAAATAGTGAAATAATATAAAATTCAAAAAATAGAAAAATACCGATTGAAAAATTTTAAATACATTCAAGATTTTTTGGATGAGATTTAAAAAAGATGCACGATATAAAATGTTATATAAAACATCAAGAAAGGATAATTCGGAATATAAGGATCAAGATTTATCTCTAAAAAAATTCAAGAATATAATATTATTGGCGTTACATCAGATAAATATAATAATATGATGAATTTATTGCCTTATACACCCTCTCATGTTTATCGTGAATGTTTCAAGAATTTTTTTGCAGAGTAAAATCAAGAATAAAATACGAGTAAAAGTTATAAATATTATCTATTTTTATGAAAGTACTCTCATTTTTATTAAATTGCTTTTGTATTAAACTTATAATAACATTTTTAAAAATGTTTATCGAATGAATATATTTTCACATTCAATAATATACCTTTATTATTTTTATTCAAACAATTACATTTCAGAAAAGTCTATTTCAATTAAAATATAATTTTAAATTAAGTATTAGTGACATTTTTGACAACTGATTATTTTTGAAAGTAGTATAAATCAATTTACCATTAATAAAAACACTTTTACTTACAGAATATTTATATAAATGATCACATAATAAAATTAAATATATCCGGAATATTAAAATTATAAAAAAAGCTTATTAACTTTTAACAATAATTTTGAATAGGATAAAATATAAAACATTATTTTTTTAAAAGTAAAGAAAAGTAGACTTATTCTATTTTTTTTAAAAAAAACGTTCCAAAAGTTCTTAAAAATATGATTTTTTTCATTGATTTTTATCAATCTTTTTGTGAAAATATACTTGTTTAATAAATATTACAAAATGTTGGTAGGACGTCTCTGTGTAGGCGTGTTATTCATTTTTGGTAGTAAAACCATAAATCATACACATTATTACTACTTTATCCCAACAAGGAACTTGACTGCATTTGCATTTTTTCGGTAAAAAATATTGCTTTATAATGCAAAAATCTTTTAGTATTCAAATTTCCTATTCTTTATTTGTCACTTGTAATCTGTATCTGATGAATTATGATTTCATAAAATATTCCAATACATAAATAAAATTCAGTAGACTTTTTATACTTGTACGATTACTCTTAGTCACACTAACAAAATACATTAAACTCATTTAAAATACCAATTTAAATACATGTCGTATCTACTGCCATTGACCTACGTTCACGACCATCACGGTTTAATTTTATTTTCTCGCACGAAAAAAGAAATTTAACATCGTGTCGGATTAAAATACTAGGGTATATCGAATGAGATTACAACAGGTCTGACGTGAAAACAGCATTCATCTACTCTTGTGGTGATGTGTGTGTGTATAAACACGAGACGGCCAGTGAGAGCATTTCACTGCTCCGAGCGATTTCAATCTACATAATTAGGTCTCACATTGGCCACGACGTTTAATACAATCGACATGCCAGTATTTATCATCTAAAGACTACGGTCACTGTTTATTCACGATGACGTATAATTAACTTGGAAATAGTTTTCTATATGCCTTTTAACGTGGTAATATTTTATCTAATAGTTTTTCTACAGGCTTCAGTAATAAACCTGTAATCGCTTTCACTAATATTTTTTATCTTATTAAAAATAAATAATAACGCCCCAACGATATTCATTTAGATACGGATCGATTGAAATACTCAAGGTTAATGAGGTATATTTAAGATTTATAATTAATAAATTTTTAATAAATACCATTTTGCACAATTTTTTTATTATTTTTTATTCGATTATCACACCTGCATAAGAAAAAAAATATGACACGAATATTTTTTCTAATAATTTCAAAATTTTCTTAACAATTCATAATTTTATAATTTATTTATATTTGATTACCATTTGATATTTTAGATCTGATAAAATATTTTTTAACTTGAAAAACCAGAAAAAAATTGAGGGTGAAAAAAATTCTTTAGTTGTACGAGTTTTTATTCTTTCGGTAAAAATCATTTCTGATAGCAAATCGAATTGATACAGTGAAAAAATATGAGATAATAAAAAATAATTAAAAAAATTATGATAATAATACAAAAAAGTTGAGTACTTAGTAGTACTTAATATTAGTCTAGTAGGGCTTTGTATGAGATTAGGTTATTAATTTCATGTCAACCTCTCAATTTAAGAAACTAACAATTATTCTGACAAGGTATAAACATTTTTTAAATTTTTTCAGAATTCAATAGAAAAAAATGATTAAAAATCATTTTTGGATACATAAACTGAATTTGTTCATAACTAATGTCACTTTTGCTGAAAAATGATTATTTTGTATCGAAATAATCAAGTAATAACAAAAATTACTTAAGCGATTTTTCAAAATTTCGATTTTTGCACCTTAAAAAAACGACAAAATTTCAAAATTTAATTTTTCCACGTAAAATCATAGAACAGTTCTAGAATAAAGTAAATAATACATTAAATTTATAATAGTTTTAAAGCATTAAACGATTATTATTGCGAGAAAATGTTATTTTTTACAATTAATCATTACTTTAGCTGAAAAAATTGCATTTTTAATTTTTGACTTTTTTCTCGATTTAAATTTCTATTCTTTTGGCTAGAAATATATTTATAAAACTATATGAAATATTTTAAAACAAAATGTTATATTTTGTTAAGAAATATATATTTTTTTCAATTTCGAAAAAAGAGAGACAAATGATTAAAAATCATTTTCGGTTACAAAAATCATAATTTTTCAAAGTGAATACTATTTTTGATGAAAATTAGTTATTTTGCATCAAAATAATTGAATGATAACTAAAAAAATCGATTTGTAGTAATTTTTCAAAATTTCGATATTTAACACAAAAAAACGACGAATATGGAAAATTTCATGAAAAATCAACATTTCCAAAAATTGAATTTTTCAATGTAAAATCATAGATCAGCTCTAGAATAAAATAAATCATAGATTAAATTTACGTTTTTAAACATAAAACAACTATTATTTCCATTAAACTTCTATTTTATACAATCAGTCATTACTTCAGTTGTAAAAAATGGAATTTTTATTTCTGACTCTTTTTCGAGTTCAATTTCTATTTTTTTGGCTGGAAATATGTTTTTAAAATTATAGGAAATGTTTTGAAACAAAATGTAATATTTGCATAAGATAAATATGTTTTCTGATTTTTTGAATTTCCAGAAAAAAATACATAAATTAGAAAAAAAAAACTATTTTTGGTTACCAAAAAGATATTTCCTCGTAATAAATGTCATTTTTCGAATCTACTTTATTACAATTTTTTTTAACATTTATAATAAAAGCCTTATAAGTAAATAAAAAAAATTAACAGGAAGATAAAAGGAATGAAACACACACATACATAAGTATTTATTTAATTTAAACACAGACTGAGACCAACTGAGAATTAAAATATTCTTCTGATACATAAAGTGTGGGAAGTTATTTTAATTAGATAAAATTTGTCGATATTACTGAACAAGTTAAGAAATCACCATGACACAATATGAAAAAAAACGATACTTAGAAAGCACTAAAAAATTTAACCGAGTTATTTGTTACAGAGAATAAATGTTGGTCAGTGAAGAGAAATAATTGAATTCGTTAAGAAGATAAAATTTAGGATTCTAGTGAAGAGTATAGAAAGTAACAACGAGACTAATTAAAAAAATGAGGAAGTATTTGTTTAACAATGAATTGACAAAGTTAATATTATTTTACAGATGGACGGTAGTCGATTCGACTGAAAGTGTTCTCATTAGTATCTGTGTAACGAACAATAGTTCAAAAAAAAATGTCAATATTGAATTAAATTAAACAGATTGTGATCTTAAAATAGATTGCACTTAAATATGGCCACTTTACGATTTTAAACAAATAAGAAGTTCAAGTCGAAAATATAATTGTTACTATAGATTTTTTAGGAATTTGTTTCGACAAAATCAAAAATTCGTTTAAATTGTACTACCTTAACTAGTTATTATAAATAAATTAATATATCTAGTTCAATACTGTACAAATACTAATTTATAAACGATCAAAGTAATAATAATTTACTTAATATTTCGAATTTATAATTGCTTTGTAAATATTAAACGAAATGTAATTGAGATCAGACCTAAATTACTAATGTATGGCCTAGAAAAATACCATCTAATTTTTTTTAACAATATAATTTCCGTTACACATTTATATTTACTTTTTATTAATTTATAAACTTTTTAATTTTATTTCTAATATTATTTTATATAATAAAAAAAAGTTTTAAACTATGAAAGTATTAGTAATTTTACATCACTGATGTAAGAGAAAATAATATGAATAAACATTACTATGGAGTAACGACCATGAGACAAAAAGAGACACGGGAAAAAGTTTTTATTAAGGATGAAGAGATGATATTGTAAAAAAAGTATTGTGGAAAAGAGAGTTGAATGAAATTATCTACAAACTAGAAATAATAGAAGAATTTTAAGAAGACATTTGAAAAAACCTAATGACATTCTATGATGTTTTTCCTAACAATAAGTTGATATGGGCTTTAATATATACATATATATTAAAGTAGGGGATTATTTAATTAAATTTTCCTTTTATTGAAAATTTAATCATAAAAATGATTTAAAATCGAATGACTAATTTTTCATTCAACTAAAAAATAAATTATGTTATTTTAGTCATTTTTTTAAATAAAAAATATTAGATAAAAATTTAGTAAAATGAAATTAAATCGAATAAAAATTTTTAAAAAATGGACTAAAATTTCAAGTTAAGTTTTTTATTCCCTTATGTATTTGCTTCTTCAGGAATGAATTTCTTTATTAAAAAAATCATCCCATTTTATTGCCTAAAAGATGGGATGAAAAGTGTGAACAAAATCCCTATTTGTCTTTTATATACTTCCATGAAAATTATTATATTTCATTAATAATCATTTAAAATTCAATTTCATTGAAATTACCAATTAAATTTCATTAATTTTTTTTGCAATTTCTTCAAAAAAAAATAATTTTATTTGAAAATTTGATTTTTAAGTTTTAAATAATTTTTCGTGATGATTTAATTAATAATCGTATTACACAATTTTAAATATTCAATTCAATCAATTTATTAATTGCTTAAAACGATTCATAATTTAAAAAACAATACGACTATTGATTAATTTTTAGTCGTTAGTCACCAATTGATTTAAAACCGACTAATTTCAAATCAATCGCTTGAAACGACTTACGACTAATAAATTAATCATAACTAACGATTAATTTAAAATAACTAAAATTTTAATCGTTGGTTGTCAATTGGATTTTTGCCCTACTCTGCATTGAAGTGAAAATTGAACCCTTATTAAATCATGTAGTGAGTGATTCATTTATGTCCAAATAAAAAAGAAATATTTAGTTAGAAAATAATTTCAATTGCAATCATAGAAAATTATTACAACTAATAAATGAATCGTTACTAATGATTAATTCTAAATCATTAAAATTTTAGTCGTTAATGTCAATCGAATAATTGTTGCCCTACTCTGATATATATTATGTTGTTTGTAAATAAAGTACAATTAATTAATTAAATATAATAAATAATCGAGACAAAAACTTCTTAAAATAATTTCATTGAATGTTTGTTGAAATGATGGAATAATACAAGAAATATTTTCTAAAAAAGTATACAAGCGTTATTACATTGTCCTAATTTCATTCGATTTTACAAAAACCTGAACGTTTTTCAATCCGTGTGTGAAATAAAATATTGCGTTTATTAGAAATCGTCAGATTAAAAAACAACTAACAAATAATTCAATTTAAACAATAAATACAATTCGAAAGTTCAAATTTATCAATGATATTCTTCTCAGTGATACAAAAAGCATGTTTCAGTGAAACGGTCGTAAAAAAATTATATAGAATTATTTACAACGTCCGTTTGTCTTCAAAAGATCGTGGACTCGATTCCGCTTGGATGGACATCATGACTTTTTTCCGTTATTCTCTCAATTTATTCAGATGAAATCTGAGATAGTAATTTAATATATAGCGAAAAAGACGATTTAGGAATTTTTGTACCCGGTGTATCAATTTGGAATGATTTTTAAATTAAAATATTTCTATTTGGTTTGTCAGATTTGTTACGTAAGATTTTTTTTATTTAAAATTATTGTTCCATTGAAATAAAATTTGAAATCAGTATAACAGTTTTTAGATATTTTATATTAGTTTTTAAATTCAAATACATTCATTCAAGTAAATGATATTTCAGTGCTAATATAATTAATAAATAATTTGCTGTATTATATATTTTTTACTTTTATTTATAGTAAGTCACATTAGACATAGGACACATGTGTAATTTGAAAGAAACAATAAAATAGGTTTAATTGATAATTTATATTAAAAAAATGAATATAAACAAACATAAACATCTCAAAAATAAGGGAATAAAATTATTTCTTATTTTGATTACTATATTAAAAAATAAATAAATTTAAATGATTAAAAGTAACAAATCGATCTCACAAAATTAATAGTACTAAGAATATAATTACAATTATATTTTTAAAAAAAATTAATTTTAAAATTTAGTGGGATTTTCCTTTGATTCCACGACTTTGTTTAATCTTTTTGGCATTGATTTTACTAAGTTAATAGTTAATTGGGTAGAAATAATGACCGTATCTGCTAAAAATCTTTTTCAAACCCTCTTTTGAAATAATTATATGTTTTCTATTTATTTATTTATTTTTTTTGAAAAAATCCCAAAGATGTTCATTGATTTTACTAAGGTGATAATAATGGTCAAATTCATTTGCTAAAAAACTTTTCAGTGTCTTTTTTTAACTAATTGTATGTTGGAAAACAAAATTGTAAGACAAATTACATAAACACTTAAAATAAGTCTTTCTACAGTATTCAGTGAAATAAAAAAAATCAAGTTAAGAACCGACTAAAAAAAAGCTCGATACAGTCGTCCAAAATTATTAAACGAATGTAATGAAAGGATTTTATTAACAAAATCAAAAAATAATTACACCAAATTGCTGCTGATTTGAAAATAATAACCGAAAAAAAACGTAAACCAAGAATCAGTAAGTAGAGTTATCAGTAACTTCAGTTTTCATGAAAAAATTACAAGAAAAATTTTCGTAAATGAAACAAATCGAAAAGGCGATTGGAATTTGCAAAAATTAATGAAAATTTACATTTATAATATTGAAAACACATCTTATTTGCAGATAAAAGCATAGTCAGTTTTTTTTAGGGAGTAATGGTTGCATAAATGTGTGATGAAGGTCTAATAAAGAATTGAAGAACAAAAACTTAACAATGACTTTACACGAATAAATTTTAATCTCAACACCACAATAGTTTAAAGTGTCCAATAATTGATTTTTGTTGGGGTTAAAATTCATTTGTGTAAAATGAATCAGCCATAGTTCCAAAACAACAAATTAACAAGACTGTAAAACATGGTAGCGGAGTGTTATGGTTTGGGAGTGTATGTTGGCAACTGGTATTGAAGATTTGGTTTTTATTGATGAAAAAATGAATTAGTACGTATATTTAAATATTTTCAAAAACCATTAAAGGGAAAGTACAGAAATAGGGTCTGAGAAATATTTTTAAACATTACTAAGACAATGATCCAGAGCACAAATCACATTTGATTCGTTTTGGTTATTTTATAATTTCTCAAAAGTAATCAAAACGCCTTCCAGTTTTAACCTTAATTCAATTGAAAATTTTAGGAATTTTTTCAAAAAAAAGTTAGAAAACATACAATTTTTAGTACTTTCAAAAAAGGTACTGAAAAGTATTTTATTAGATGAATCAACCACTACCCCCATCCAAATAACTACTAAATTAATAAAATCAATGCCAAGAAGATTAAACAAAATTCTGGAATCATAGAGAAATCACAATAATTATTAAAATTATTTTTTTTAAAAAATTGATTGTAATTGTGTTCTTAGTACTACATTATCCCATGACTTGTAAGATCGATTTGATATTTTTATCACTTAAGTTTATTTATTTTTTATTATAGTAATCAAAATTAAAAAAATAGTTTTTCATTTATTTTTGAGATATTTATGCTTGTCTATATTTAAAAATTTGAAAATCACGTATTAATTGAGCCTATTTTGTCATTTTTTCTAAATTACATATACGTTTCATGATTTTTGTGATTCACTGTATAAATAATTTGATAAATTAAATTTTTTTAATTTTCATTTATCTACTGCTTATTTGTATAAGTGGTTGGGTGAAATATGATAAGCTGATAAGTGAAGAAAATATATGTATTTATCTAAATCTGTATATATATACATATATAAAATTTCATACACGTGTACAAAAGTTGAGAATAGATATATACATACTCGTATGTTCATTACAAAAATGTATAAACAATCGTATATAAATACAACACAATTAATATTAAAATCACCTTCGCCTTTTATACCGTCCACTAACCTTGGAATATTAACGAATGCACTGTGGTCTCTTGTATTCACAATCTCTGGATCTTTTCTAAATAATTACAACCTTTCGCACACATGAAGTGAAAATAAAGACGTATAAATGGATGTTAAATTGAAGTCAATGAATCGAGATCCTTACGATTTTGCGTGTTAGACGGTGAAGGATGCGACACGGTTCCCAGAATGACGAATATTCTCACGTACACGTTTTTTTTTAGGTAGAATGATTTTTCCTTTTCATTTTTTTCTATTTGTTTGTCTTCGAACAAAGTCCGTCGCAGATCGTGCACACGAAGATCAAAGGTTGACGCAACCTATTCAATTGACTGACAACGGGTCATGACGATATGGAAATTATTATTAAATGATAAGTTTTGCATCGTTTGGGCAACGACTTTTGAGATAATTGTTTTCGTCTTGTGCCATATTCTATGGAATTTATTTGTTTGGAACGATTTGCAACCTTCTATAACACGAACTTTAACCTGACTCGACCTATTTGACAAGTACAATATAATTTATAAATCAGAACCCGTAAAATTCAACATCTATTAAATATTACAAAGAAATCGGTCGTGTAATTAAGAAGCTTCTTTATTTGGTATCGATATTGAAATATTTCTGTTTTCGAAATTTGAATACAAATTATATAATTATTTTTTATGTAACTTATTATATTGAGGGACATAAATGAAATTGAAGGATAGTAAATGATAATTTGGGCCACCTATGCATAATGGTGAGCAAAATTGGATACATAATGCAAAAAATTTCGGTAATATTAAAATATTTTGTTATCAAAAACCAAATTAAATTTTATTATTTCATATTCTTATTGCTAATATAATAAGTAAATAATTTATAAAAAAAATTTTAAAAAAAACATTAAATTATAGTAAACAAGCAAATGTATGTCTTAACTCTTTAATCTCATTTATATTTAATGAGACACTTATATTAAACTCATTTTAACTATTTTATCTTTTTTGTATTTTTTTTATTAATATATTTTTATGTTATAATGATTTTGATATAAAAATATGAATTTTAAAATATGAATTTTAATTTCTTACCATAATTTCATACACAAAGAATTCAAGTTTTTTTTTAAAAAAAATATTTATTTCCTCTTTTTATTAATATATTTAATGAAAAAATATTCTGATTACCATTTATCCATTTTTGCATATTTTCAATAATTTTTATTTATTTCGTTTTTTAATTTAAAAAATTAATACTTGGTCAAAATACTGTTATTCTTTATCACACTTCCCACTCTTCTTTGAATTTTGGATATTTTCATTGGTGATTGTTATTCCGTTTGTATTTTACTCCATAGCTTATTTAAGTTTTTAGTTGTTTATTCGTATTAGCACAGCTGCATTTTTACAATAGTCCATCAATTTTCAATAGGATTTAAATCCAGGCTCTGTAAAAATTGTTATTACTATTTTTGTAGTGTATTTGGGGTCGTCGTCATGCTATAAATTATTTCATCATACGCACATTTTTCTAGGTCATGCAACTAGGTATCCAGAATATCAAGATAATCTTTTTTCTTCATTATCCCATTAATTTTTACCAATAGACCTATTATTACCATATAAATTCTTCCCATACAATTATATTTCCTCCACCATATTTTCTTGTTTCTTTTACCTGTCTGAATGCTTTTTCCTGTAGACGATACTAATATGCTTTTCTGTCAAACTAAAAAAGATTTACTCTGGTTTCATTAGACCAAATAACCGTTTTCAGTCATAAGGGGTTTAATGCTTATGTTCCTTGCAAAATTCCAATCGAGTCTTCTGATATGGATGACTTTTTGTTTTACTACAAACACTAAATCAATCCTCCTGAATTTTCAATTTGTGGTCCATTGCTAACATTTTTTATGGAGAGCTCTGACAACTTGTTTGGGTATTTTGACCCTTTTATTTTTCTGGCAAAAATTTTCAACGGCCTCTCCCACATTTATTTTCAGCAATAAATTCGATCTTTCTTTACTAAATGAACAATTTTGTGGTACACTTTTATCATCTCAGCAATTATTCTTGAAAAATACCCCTGATTACTCAAAGAATCAATGTTTTTTCTAATCAATTGAACTTTTCTTCATTTTTATTTTTCTACTTTTTTAAATATTATAACTTAAATATTAAGAAAATACTTCAAATGTACTGATCAGCTTTAATATGACTGACAACAAATGTAGTGACATTGATAAAGTATAGAAAATGGGGAATTCACTAAATAAAATAACCCAACCTGAAAACATGCAAAAATGGATAAATGAAGATGAAAATGTTTTGTGACTTATATACAGTTTTTTAAGAATGATTTTTTTAATTTTTTGTAAATAAGTTACTACATTAACAATAAGAATATGTTTTTTGATTAAATGTATTTTTTTAAAAATGATTTTTTAATTTTTTATAAATTAGTTACTTATTATATCAGCAATAAGAATATGAAATAATATTTAATGTGGTTTTTAATAACGAAATATTTCAATATTGACGAAAATGTTTGAATCATGTATCCCATGATGCTTGCCACTGTATATATAATAACAGGAATTTTTTTAGAATTAAATTAATTCAAATAATTCCGCGTACTTATTTTTACAACTATTTTGTGGTAAATTCAAGGTTTCTTGCTAAAAATATTTAAAAAGATTAATCTTATTCTCTGATGACACACGTAGGCGACTATTATAAAGTATTTTGCATTTAATAAAATATTACTATACAATTTATCATCATTACGTCCACTACGAAATGAAAACTGTATTTTTCAACGTAAACAGTTAACGTTTAACGTTTTATCCGGACAATTTTCTTATTAATTGACGCAAGATACATAACGTAGTCTTCTTTAATGAACATTAATGGCGATGGAAATGTATACACCTGCGTGTTTTGGTAACCTTGGAGGAAATTAAAAACGTTGAAGGCTGAAATCTTTTATAGTACATTATTCAATTATATTTTACATAAATTAAGAGATTCGGAGATGAGTAAAACATTTCCGAATTTAGAGATGAACGTAACATTTCCGAAATATCTTTTTGTAACAGTTCAGTGATATTGAATCATAGTAAGAAAATAAAAAAATACTTCCGCCATTTTATTCATACACATACAATATTAAATAATTAATTTTTGTTGAAATGTAAATAACTCTCTAATTACTTAAAACATTAGTCATTATTTGAACAGTACTGTGGATAATTGTTTTTTTATATAAATTTGACAAGATTTTAGAAATGTTCAATAATTAATTTTTGTTCACTTTATTTGTTGATATGCATTGCAAATATTTTTGTTACAAACGAAATATTTTTTTTTAAAAAAAAATCAATATTTGATTTCTAAACATTCTGATAATGATATTTTTTAAGATACCAGAATAGTTTTTGTCAATCTTTTTTTGAAAATTTAAAAAACACATTTTTGGTTTGTAGTAAATTTATTAATTAAAATATGGACCCTCCCATTCTATAACCTTTTTCTAGCAATTAAAAAAAATATTTATGCTACTTTTATAGTCTTGAGTTTTACTAAAGAGAAATAACTTTTTTTCTCAAATCACTGTTATTATTTAAACTGCTTCTCTCTCATGTAACTGTCTAGATTTAGAAACAAGTAGAAATTCGTTGGTAAGAGGTGTGGTGTGGTATGAGACGATGGTGGATGGGATATAATTTCCTATCAAAGTTCCATATCTTATCATGAATCATTTCTGCTACATGAGGTCAAACATTGTCCTGAAAAAACAGAATTTTCTTCCTGTTTGCCAATGGTGGGTGTTTTTTTAACAATTTTTCCTGAACCTTTTGAAGTTGGTCACAGTGACGATTTTTATCATTTAAAGAAATTCATAATGAATTCATGGTGCAAAAGTCTATCAAATACATATATAGTCGCCATGTTTATGACTACGGATTATCTGGAGATAACCAATGATAAAATCTCTTTTAATTGGAGTACATGATACATTTTTCATCACATATCAAATCTGATCCAAAAATGGTTTGTTTTTTATCTAAGTGAGAATAAAAGAGTAAAACATACATCGTTATAATTTATTCTCCAATGTCAAATTTTCTTTATTTGCTTAATTTTCATTTATTTTCCAGTCGATGCAAATCTTATATTTTCTTCATTTACATTAAATATAATGATAAGTTCTTGGCAGGTCAATTTAGAATTCGTCTCAATTGCTATCCACAAACACTAATTATTTAAAAAAAGTCGGTCTTCCAGATCAAGGTGCATCTTCAAGGGTCTCATCACTCGAAGTAAATTTTTGAAATCAATTCGAGCAGTTCGTTTCTTTACTACATCTTCTTTGAATGCTATACAATTTTTTTAACAGACTTCTGATGCGTTGAAATCAAATTTGAACTCGTACAATAAATACACACGAATAATCTGTGTTTGGTCAGGCATATTAAATGGGTAAAAAAATATAAATTTATATTTACTGCTCAAAGTACACTGATTGGATCACTCAGAGGATGTTTCTTATAATTTGAATTAATTACTATACACAGTTATTAGTTAGGTAATATAAAAATTCCAAAAATGATGAGTAATAAAAATCGGTAAGAACTTTTCTGGATATCTGATCTATTAACTGAATTTCAGTTCATTTTGACGATTTTTCTTACGTTTCTGTTCCATCTATTCAAAGATCTTTTTTTGAATCTTTTCATATATCTAAGTTCCCATCAAATATATATATATATATATATATATATATATATATATATATATATATATAAATCTACATACAACTTGTTATGTTATTATATTTTCATAGTCATAATAAAAGAGAGATTAATTGCTTTATATGAGAACATACGTTAGTTGAATGTAATATTATTACAAATTTCCATTCAGAATAAACTACACGATTATAGAATAACATAATTAAAGACTTTTTGTTTCACATGTATTGCAACGTGATAATTTATAGCAAATGTAAATTATGCACATCGATTACTAACTTGCATATAACTGATTTTTATCAATTTTATTTGTAATCTTATTTACACAACAAAGTAAAAATTATACTTTTTCAAATTTTAATAAACGCCGACCTTGTTAAACTTTGGTTACACAATGAGATACGTTTTATTTTTATTCGTCGAACTTGTGCAAGTTTTATATTAAATTTTTTATATCATTCTGATTAAAAATGATTATAAACGTATATAGAGAAAATATGGAATATAAAAAATGATTACTTGATAGTTCTATATAGGATCATCCAAATGTGACTTTTAGATTTGTGTTTTATTAAAATGAAACATGTGTATAGTTTTTTTTAATAAAACACAAATGTAGGCGTCACATTTGGATGACTCTATATATACGAGGGTCGTTTGATAAATGTGATAAATTTATTTATTGTTTAATTTAATTATTTTTTTCAATTTAGTTTTTCTTACTTTTTTACCATACTTATCAAACGATCCTCGTATATAGTAATATAACAAAAAAATATAAACAAAATTTTAACTCATATTTCAGATAATTATTTTTCATTGTAGTAATGTGTATAAATATTAAGATATTTAAAAAGAATAATATTGTAATTTTTCAACAAAACGTTTTATGTAACATACTTTTATATTTAAATGATCATAAAAAAGTATTTTAGTTTGAAATTCTTATTCATGACCGACTGATCACTGAACTAGTTTAAATTACAGTTAATGCCTTAAACTACTAAATTACAGGTCCTGTTTGTTTGTTTTTTGATATTCTTAAAACGATTCTACATTTGCAAACAATAGATGTTATTATTATAATCTTTTAATTTATGGGAAAGAGCACATAATGATATTTATTACTAAAAACACGAACTGTACGTAATCATAAATTATAAAATATTTAAACAATTGTTGTATAGGAAGTACAGAATATACATTATCGTTACCACCCATTTTTATTGTATTGTATATCGTCGAACAATGCTACGTCATCCAGTAGTTATATATTTCCTATTGAGTATCGGTCAGAAGACGCACGAGTGCCGCAATATCATATTATCTACCTTATTATATTACATGCATACTAAATAGTTGTTGCTACTAAAAATAAACTCATTTTGAAATTCATCTACGTTATTTTTATTTGTTGTCTGAGCTGTTCACAAAGATTATGTTAATCGAAATTCTGAAGACAAATATACATTCGGGTTTTAATTTATTTTCGCAGATAATTTATTCAATAACATCGAATACCTAGTATATGGGTTCTTGATATGGAAATATGTATATTAAAATAAATAAAAATATTTTTTAAACATGTTCAAAAAATAAAACGCATATATATATATATATATATATATATATATATATATATTTATGGATATATATGTATATATGTATTTTAGCTTCAGGTGTCCATCAGAAACACACACTCATCATCGCTCCAAAAAACAACATCGCTCACTCAAAAAATGCGTTTTAATTAAAAATTAAGTTGTGTGCTCCTGATAAGACAACCTATATATTGAATATTAATTAATTAAAATTTAAAAATAATATTTACTCTTTTTAAAAAAAAATATCAAACTACTTTGTATAAAAAATTATAAATTTTTATCTTTCTTTTATCAGACATTCTAAAAAAATTGTATGACTTTATTACAAATATAACAAAGATTTGTTATGTATTTTTTAATCACAAAACTGTTAAAAAAATATCAACATTATACAATATACCTAAAATGTATTTAAAACTCTAATTTGCCGCATTATAAATCCGCACCGGTCGTTTTATTTTCAATCTTTAATTTATTGAAATTTTTGATAGATATGCATCGATTATTGATTTGTATCAACGCTGGAGGTATATAATGCAATAACAAAAGTTTTGTACATGATAATGTTTTTAATGTGTTTGGTATGTAAATTTACGATTTATTATATTCAGATTTTTTGAATAGGAACTGAGTAAGGAAGGTGTTAAATATTTGTTTATGTCTCATTAAAGTTTAATTTCTATTTTGTTCATTATCAAAATGAACAAAATATTAAATGTATACTCATATAGTTTTTGGATACGTTGAATAAAAATTCTATGCAAATTAATTCCTTAAGTGTTAATAGAAATTTTCATATATAGGAAAATAAATAAATAGTAGATGATTTTAAGAACAAATGTTTGATAATAGATATAATATTTCAATCAATTTTTAATGAATGTTAATGAATTTTTTTAAACAATACTAATAACATATTGGACTTTATTTCTTGATAATAAAATCAAAAATAAGTTCAAAAAGTTTTACAAAAAAATGAAAATAAATATTTTTCACAACATAAAAATGGAACTTTTTTATTAATTAAGGGTATATGGTGGTCCAAATGAGATTGAAAAATAGTAAATTATAGTAAACAAGCAAATGTATGTCTTAACCCTTTAATCTCATTTGAGACACTTATATTAAACTCATTTTAATTATTTTACCTTTTTTGTATTTTTTTTATTAATATATTTTTGTGTTAAAATGATTTTGATATAAAAATATGAATTTTAAAATATAATTTTTTACCATAATTTCATACACATAGAATTCAAGTTTTTTTTTAAAAAAAAATATTTATTTCCTCTTTTTATTTGTAATTATTTTTTATTATATACAAGAAATACAAATAGATACAAATTAGAAGTTAGTATATTTGTCTTTAATAATAAATTTTATATAACGAGTATAAATGTTTCAAAGAAATCATAGCTATAGGGTGCTTCAAACCAAAGCAGAATATTATCCCTTTAAAAATAAAGTTAAAAATTTAGCCATAAAAATAGCTAAAAATCGATTGACTATATTTTCATCCAATTAATCATCTGACTAAAAAATTAATCATATTATTTTAGTTGTTTTTCTAAATTGAAAAATTAGTTGAATTAAAATTTAATCGGATAAAAAAAATATAAAACCGATTAAAATCTCAAATTAAGTTTTTTCTTCTCTTACGTATTTGCTTTTTTCGAGAATGAATTTTTTTTATTAAATAGAATTTTTTCCATTTCACCTTCTAAAAGATGGGATAAAAAGTGTGAATCAAACCCCTATTTGTATTTTATTGTAACTGTTTTACATACTCATATGAAAATAATTTAAAAATTAATAAGTTTCATTGATAATCATTTGAAATTATAAATTAAATTTTATGAAAAATTATTTGTAATTTCTTCAAACAAAATCATTTTTTTAAAAAATTTGATTATTAAATTTTAAATAATTTTTCGTAATGATTTAAATAATAATCATATTCAGTTAATATTGAAATTAACTAATATTGCACAATTTTGATTACTCAAATCAATCAATTTATTAATGGCTTAAAACGATTGATGACTGAAAAATCAACCACGAGTAATGATTAATTTTCAGTCGTTGATTGATTTAAAAACGACTAATTTCAAATCAATCACTTAAACTAACGACTAATAAATTAACAGTAACTAACTATTGATTTAAAATGACTGAAATTTTAGTCATTAGTCATCAATAAAATAATTTTTGTCTCATTCTAGTTTAATCATACATTTACATGCTTTCTATTATTTATTATTAATTTACTATCCTTCAGTTTTATTTGAGTTTTTCTATATATTCTGGTTTGAGTGTATATTTTTAATTATTTAAATTTTAAATAAAAATAATAAATATCTTAAAAGTAATACATATTTTTTATCATACATTAAATTTAAATATTTTACAAATTTTTTTTTAAAAAAAACAGGAAAATAAACTTGAATATAATTTGGAAAATGTAAACTGTAAAAAAAACTGTTTTATAGTACAATTGACAAAGTTCTCAAAATTTGTATTTTATTGTATTAAATGGAATGAGGTACACTTTTTTGTGGGCTAACTGTTTATTTTATTTTAATGAAAGAATATTTCGAAATAAGACCGAGTTAATAAAATAGAACTAATTTCGTCTGTGCGACCGTTTGATTCAATGACTTCTACTAATTACTTTAAAAAGCATCATAGACGTTTAATGACAAAAAAACAGTGGGAATTCGTAACATATTACGAAATCGATAACGTTTAACTGAAAACGTTGTCTAATATGCAACTCTTATTTTCGGCTGAACGATTCTAGTGTTCACACGCTATTTTAGTTCTGCATTAGTTACACTGCAGTGAGTTTTTCTAGTAACCGATAATGATTTGACCTAATCTAGAATGGATACGTAATAATAAATTTGAACACGACATCCGGGTAAAAAATAGACAATGTATACATTCAGTTTTCGTCAATTAAAATCTACTGAAAATAAAAACTGAACCTGATTTATTTCATTTAAAATTCTAATACGTGACTTTTTTAAACTTCAAATATCTGAACAAATACGATTTTGTTTGCATATCTCTTGCAAAAATGACCCAATATTTTTTATCACTTCATCTGATAAGACTGAACAAATGTTTCTGAGAAACTGATATTAAGACATGTTTCTAGGAAAATAATATTTCTTATCAAATAAAAGCAGGAAAATAAAATATTATAAGGGATGTCACAAATTGTATTTAAAATCTTAATCACTCCACTGAGAGATGGAAAGCAATGTAAAATATTCTTAACACTTTTGAATAATTGTTATTACTGTATTCTATTATAACTATTTTCTACCAAAAAACAATTTTTAGATAGTCTGATAGAAATATGTATTCTATATTTAATTTTTTGTCATTTTTTTAATAAACATTCTGATTACTTATATAAAAATCGAGAAATACAACTGATCTAATTGAGACTAAGTAGTTTAGACATAAATTACTTGCTTATCATTATTTCCAATCCTTTAGTCTCATTTGGGTCATTTATATTTAATTTTAAAATAATCAAATAATTTTATAGCAAATAAATTGTGAATTTTCGAGATCAGTCATTATTTAATTGGGGATGAATAAAAATGTGCTCGTAATAGGACACAAATCAATTGAGTATGATTTTTCGAGGCATTAAATTTATTTGTCAGATTTTCATCCTATCTCATAGTTAAATTTTTTTTTTTTTTGGAGAAAAGATTTTCGTTAAGCGAAGAAATTAAATCAGTAGTTAAAGACTATTTTGCATGATGTGAAGAATTTGATTTTTGCTAGTGTAATTATTATAAAGCATTGTTGATTGAAATATATTGATGTTATGAAGTAGAGTTGAGCAAAAATCAATCTAAAAATATGATAAAAGGAAATTAGTCAAATTAACTAACAAATAAAGTGTTTTAATCACAAATCTTCTATGATAAACGATTAAAATAAAATTGATAACTATCAGTCATTTATATAAAATGACTGAATTAATCAATTACGTTTTAGTCTGACTAATGTTTAATTGTTAATCATTAGTCAAAGACAGTTTGTGTAACCATTTTATTTTTTTAATTTTTAGCAAATTTTCTTAAAAAAAATCAGGGAGTTTTACAAATAAGTAATAAATAACAAATCAACGGTTTACAAAGAGAGTCTGAAGTTGAACTGAGTGTGATATTAGTTTAGTATTTATTATATATATGTAAGGATTGAAGGAAACATTAATAATAGTAATTTTTACATTTCCTACTCCTTCCCAAACTTACTTAGGACAAACAGTGACTAATGACTAATCTGTACTCATGACCAATGACTAAAGATTTATAATTAGTGATAACTAATATTAATCTGTTTAAAAATAAACAAATAAATACGACTTATAAAGAAAAAATTTCTACTCTCTCTCAGATTTGGTTATTTAGAATAAATAGTGACTAATAACTTTTGACTAGTCATAACTAAACACTCAAAATGAATAAATTATACTAATAAATAAAAATGATTTATAAAAAATAACTTATTAATTATGACAAACCATTAATTAAAATTTTACTCATAGAAATATTTTAGTCAATTTGTGCCTAACTCTGCATAGAAAATTATTTTGAAATATAGAAATTGAAATTTAAAAGAAGTGTTTTCGGTTTCGTTCAAATTTCTTTTCAAATTATCTT
Organism: Neoneuromus ignobilis; assembly: GCA_029203775.1. Taxonomy (NCBI): domain Eukaryota; kingdom Metazoa; phylum Arthropoda; class Insecta; order Megaloptera; family Corydalidae; genus Neoneuromus; species Neoneuromus ignobilis. The sequence continues at coordinate 5,454,312 of CP092087.1, read as the reverse complement.
GGTATATTTTTTTTACAAAAGTATTTATGTCATAATGATATAAGAACTTAAATAAAAAAAACATAAATATTATACATAAGTTAAATCTTTCGACATTTTTAGAAAAAAAAGTACAAAAATAAACTAATTACTTATATTTGGGGCATCCTTTAAATGAAAACATGTAGTTTACAAGGATATAATTTAATATAAATATCACAATCATTTATATAGATAACTTTATGAATGTGTATCCATATAGAGTGGTTCAAATGGAACTATTGAAGGATTTAGACTCATTTATATGCTTCTATTATTTACTATTACTTCAATCTCATTTCGGTTACGCTCTCTCTCTCTCTCTTTATACATATATATATATATATATATATATATAAATGTGTGTGTATACATATGCAAATATTGCCTGTATTTAGTTTCAATTGATATAAATTTAAAAAATATATATGAATATGAAATTTGTACTGATATAAGGACAAATATTATTTTCAAAAAAATATATGAATAGATTGTATTTTAAAACCATTAAGTAATGGATATAAAATAAAAAAATATATTATAAAATGTTGAGTAATGAAATTAGAAGCAGATTTTAAAAATGAAGGTATTAAAATAAATGGATAATATTTGTCACATCTGCGGCTTGCTGACGATTTATTATTTATAAGTGAAACCCTTGAAAAATTCTATATAAAAGTTTTCAGACAAAAGTGAAAGAGTTAAGTTAATAATAAATATGGAAAAAATTGAAATTGTTTAATAATTTTGTTGAAAAATAAAATATACATTTGGAGACTGAATTCTTGGAACAAGTAGATGAAATAAAATTTCAAAGGGGTTTCAGGTTGAATGGACCTGATTTAAGAGAATCTCACTTTTAATAAAATTTTCTCTCTGCAGTGGGTTGACATAGGTTTTTATGATAATAATAAATTATTAAAATAATAAAATATAAATTGATGATTTTGTTAAAACTTATTTTGAAATTTGATATGAATTAAAATACGAGGGTCGTTTGATAAGTATGGTAAATTTATTTATTGTTTAATTTAATTAAATTTTTCAATTTAATTTTCCTTACTTTTTTATCATACTTATTAAACGATCCTCGTACATATATTGTGTAACAAATATTATTTTTATGAAAAGACTCGCATGTTAATTACACTAACGAAAATGTTCTTATATTTTCAGTATCCGCAGACAAAAAATATTTTTTTTAAATATATATATATAAAACAATGGCTAAATTACACTTAATGTCATTGTATTAATTATAACGATTGTAACAATTCTTTTACCCAAATCGAATCATTTATTATTGTTATATTTTTATAAAAAAAATAATTATTTCAAATCATTTAATTATACAAACCAAGATTAAAGTAAATGCGTGGTCTATTATCTTTAGATCAACGAACAATAACATTGTTTTTGATATCGTTTTAAATTAATAAGCGCACGAAGTGTTTCTGCAACATCGGCATACACTTTTAATTTTACATTAAGCGCTCCAACACACACTCACTTTGAAATAAATATATGAAGACATAACGAACACTTCTGCTTGAAAGAAAGTAGAAGTGAATGTAACGTATAGCCACTTGAAATGAATTGCTAGTAATAAGAAAACGAAACAGAACAAAAAAACCGAAATATGAACACATATTCTGTTTCTCAATTTTTTTAGTACAATAAATGTATCGTTTTCTTAGACTACGGTTATCTTTTGGATTATGCATTGTTGTCGAGTTTAACGATGATTGTATTTACGAAACTCGATGCCTTCAACATGTAGTACTCACAAATAGAGATAAATCGTTAAGTTTTCAGGAAGTGAAGTAAATAAATTACTATTCCGAGATTATAAAATATAAATTGCAATATAAATAATAAGACAATAACTATTTTATATACGTGTAATTTGTTTCCAAAAGTAATTTATATATCGATTCGTAATTATATACAATGGATAAGAGTGATATTCAGACACTAGGTTTTTTATACTTTCTAAACGAATAATTAGTAAAAAAAAATTAAAGGTAGAGATAAATTTATTTCTATTGAACTATTTTAAAGTTCATTTAAATTCTTTACATACAAAAAAGATTCATTTGAAAAAAATGTCTCAATAAAATAAATTATTAATTATTTAATTTAAATCAAATAAATTTTGCAAATCAATCTCAAAATAATATTCGAATACAAAAAAAATTAAATATATTAAATAGTTTATAATATATAATGTATTTATATTTCCTACCTTAAAAAAAATTATGAAAAATGTTTTGTTAAACAAAATTAATTTTTGATTAACATAAAGATATAATTGAATAACTGAATAAAAATAATTTCAATAAAATATATATAATAAGTAAAAAAATCTGAATATTAGTCACTGATTTGATTCTGACCCACTTTTTGTAAAACATTTCTCGTTAATAAATATTAAGTGCTCTTAATACAAAAAATCAATGCTTGATGTTACTCTTCTCATATTTTATACATCTTCGTTTATTATTTTTTTTGGATTCTGTATTAGTTTTGGTAGTTGTATCACTAATAAACTTGCTCTTTGCTGTCTCACTGATTTTTTCAGATGAATATTCGTTACTTTTTTTAGCAATATGATCAATTATTAGTTCAATTTCCAAACCGAATTAAAACCATTTTTTCAATAAAAAAATCAATTCATTATTTGAAAAATTTCCTATTTCATTTTTTGATGAATTCATAATTTCAGCATAATCAATTTCATTTTGACTATTAAATTAATTATGGATTAAAAATGATGAAAATCGTTGTAATGTATCTAATTATAATGATTTTCATCATTTTCATTCTGTTCAAGTCCATACAAATTTTTTTGAATTCTACCTATATCATTTTTCGACTAAATTTTCATCCGATTTAAAATATAATTATAAATTTAATAAAATTTACTAATGGAAAAAGGATTAAAATTCTAATAACTAAATTTTCATCCCACTAATTATATGACTAAAAAATTAATCACATCATTTTAGTTGTTTATTTAAAAATAAAAAATTAATTACATAAAAAATAAGTCAGATGAAAAATATCAAAATACTTGAGTGACTTTTTGAGGATGTAATTGTTGTTCAACAATAGTTTTCGGATTTTCACTTCCTTATATGCGACAATTTGGTTTGTTCATATAACCATTTAATTGAAAATACAATTCATCAGTAAAGATGGTTTTGTTAAAAAATTCATCATTTTCTGCTTTTTTTCTTGATACCAATTAAATGATGATTAGCAGGATTTATTTCTTGTGTTAGTTGAACTTTATATGCAAGAATATACAAATTTTTTCGTACAATGTTATGCAGAGTTCTTCTTGTGATGTTTAATCACAGAGGGTTTTCTCCAACATTTTCACGTACAACAGCAATATTTTCAGTTGAACGACCACTACGAGCATATGTTTTTGGTCTATGGTCTCAAACAGTACCAAATTATTTAAATTTTATGATTAGGTTACGGAAATCAGGCTTCGAAGGCACTTGATTACGAGGAAAACATGCACGAATTTTACGCATTGACGTTGGAAATTTTTCACCATTTTTATAGTGAATTTTCCGTATTAAAATGTGTTGTTCAAGCATGTAGTGCCTCATCATTAAAATTTCCCAAGTTTTTAGTAAACAAATGTTAAATAATGCCAGTTCAATATTTGACATTTCATTAAATAATATCCAACTTATTTCCTAACCTCAAATTTGGACACGTTGCATAACAAACTGTAAAGTAAAATTCATTTTTCCACGGCGAATTTTTGGCATATTTCTAATCGATCGCTGTATTGTGCACTTCACATGTGCTTAGTCACGCTGTCAATTCTAACAGTAGCTTAATAACAATTCTATACGCATAGAATAATACGACATTGTTTCGAGTATTGTTAATGTGTAATGTAATTCGTCACAGATTTAACCATTCGACACTCTGTCAGCTTCATACGTTCGTACGTAACTCTCTTTATCGGACTTGCATGCGAAAAATACGCGCATTGTATTCGTAACACAATGCTCGCACATAAGGCGAGAACAATAGGGCCTTACCTGTGCAGTATTGTAGTTATCCGTTGTGCGTCCGCAACGGATGTCGACACAAGCCACTTCGTATGCAAGACAATTATGAACATAGTCGGAATTAGTGGTTCGCCACGCCTTATTACATGCCTGATAAGTCCTAATGACTTCAAACGTATTGTTTGACGTATCACACGAAGAAAGTGAACATGTTTTACTAAGGGGTTTTCGTTAATTCGCAAATATTTAGTAATTGATTTCAAGTCCAGTCAATATATTGTATCGGTTAATTTACTACAAATTGCATTTAGTTGTCGATTTATCGGTTCGATTACAACAATATGTGTCCTTCTACCTCATTGTTTATCAGATTAAATGTTATGCTGAATTTGGAAAGTTTACAAATAAATGTATTATACAATGATCGACCATTGCAAGTGTACATATAATGTGTTCTACGAATTGTACAACCATTTAAACTATTAATTTTTAATCTATTTTAATATTTAATTCTAATAGCTATATATTTTATTTATAAAGCATTCAAGAAAATGACAACAGTACTAATATTGTTTATAAATAATAAAAACATTCAATGCAATATTTTAATATAGTTTAATATTATATAAAAGGTTTTCCAATAAATCATTAGATAATGAAGTGGAATTTCATATTTTAGTTTTTACACCTAAAGAAGGAAGACTAAAAATATATGAAAATATTAAATTGTCATTATATGCAAATTTCAGGCCAATAACGAAGAGAAAATACAAAGATGTGATGGATTTATTACTAAATATATCACCAATTTATCAAAACTATTTAAAAACTCTTGAAATATCACAAACTGCAAACGATATGAAAAATTAAACATAATTAAGAATAATTATAATTTTTAAAAGTAAAAATTTATTCATTACTGAATTTTTTTGACCTTTTCACTAATTTTAAAAATCGTCCAACTTATTTGAAATATTAAGAAAAACAAATTTCTTAAAATTGTAAAATTACATAAAAGAATTATTTTTCAAGAATAATACACTTACTTTTTCTATTTGTCATTATAGAATATTTTTTAAATAATTCAAACGTAGAAGTCAAAATATCTCAAAACGAAAACCACTTTCACAATCACCAGCTCATATATAAGTAATTTTTGAGTGATGTAAGTTCACTTTTTGTGATATCTATTAAACAAGTATATTTTACAGAAAGTTTGATAAAATTCGATGGAAAAATTATATTTTTTAAAAGTGTATTTTAGTTTGTTTTATTCTTTTAAAATTTCAGACATGTTTAATTTTATTAAGTGACCATTTTTATAAATATTCACTAAGTAAAAGTGTTTTTATTAACAGTAAATGGACTTATACTACTTTCAAAAATAATAAATTGTCAAAAATGTGACTAAAATCAAATTTAAAATTATATTACAATTGAAGTAAACTTTTCTAAAAAATAATTTTAAAATATAAATAATAATAAAATACATAATGGTTATTATTTAATGTAAAAATATATTAATAAGATATACATTTTTTAGAATTGTATTACAAGTTTAATAAAAGAACACACTGATAAAAATGAGAGTACTGTCATAAAGATAAATAATATTAATAACTTTTACTCACATTTTATTCTTGATTTTTTCTATAAAAAAAATCTTGAAAAATTCGTGATAAATAGAGGAGCATAGAAAGTAATAAACTAATCATATTGTTATATTTATTTGATGTAATAAATAATTAATTTGTAGATAACAGCAATAATATTATTTTACTGTTTTTTTACCTTTCTAGTTTTAAAGACAAATCTAGACCATGAAATTCCAAATTTTCTTCCATAAATATTTTGTATAGCATTTTATACGAAGCATCATTTTTAAATCTCATCCAGAATTTTTTTAACTAATTTACGATTTTTCTGATACTATTTTTCTAATTTTTTGAAAGTGGATTGTACTATTTATTAATTTTCTTATAAACTTTTCTATTCATTTACTTGCAATTAACATGTTCTGTATTATAATAATAAGACATTATATTTTATTAAGAAAAATAAAATAAATTTATTTGAAAATTTAATTTTTAGGTTATATTACTTCTTATTATTATCTTTTACAATGTATTCCATCAATTATTATATTCATATTCATAAAAAATTGTTCAATATGTATTAATCGTATCGAACATATTTTCACGTTTTCCTTTATTATTTATAGTTGATAAAATATTTTCTTATCGAAGACCTTCATTTCTCTTCCATAGAAATGGACGAATATAATTATAAATTCACTTTTTCATCGAACAAAATAACATATGTATGACTTAAATTGTGGTTTTTTATTCACTTGAATTTGACTGTTTTTTCCCTACTAATTTTCCAAATGAAAGATCCGTTAGTGGTAATAATTCCTCCAAACAAACAGTTATTAATTTTTTTTGTTCTTTTTATATTGATTTTTTAACATATTAGTCATTATTTTTGTCGATGTTATTCTTAAAAAATATTTTCATCTCATTTTTTCCTTGTATTATTTTTGATAGATATCTATAATATTTATCAACATAATAATATATCAAAAAAAAATATTTTCTATATTTATTTTTCATTTATCTTATCAATTGTGTAATTTATTTATTTTTTTACGGAGGCAATGTACAGTCTAATAAAGTACATATGTCTATCGCACGTTTTTCTCAAATAAGTAATTTTAAATATTTAGATCATATTTTTATAGAGTTGAATAAAAATTATTTGATTGACAACTAACAACTAAAATTTTAATTATTTAAATATAATCATAAATTATGATTAATTTATAGTTGGTAGTCGTTTCAAGCGATTTAAAAAACGATTGATTTAAAATTAGTCGTTTTTAAATCAAATTCGAACTAACAGTAATAAATTATTCATTAGTCGTGATTGATTTTGTAGTTATCAATCATTTTAAGTAATTTATAAACTGATTGAATATTCAAAATTGTACAATATTAAATAAATGGAAAATTAGTTGAATATGAGTATTAATTAAAGTATTAAAAATGAAATTTTCAAATAAAATAATTTCGTTCGAAGAAATTACAAATAATTTTTAATGAAAATTAATTTGTAAATATAATTAAATTGAATTTTAAAGGATTATTATTGGAATATAATATTTTCTAAATTATTTTCACGATAGCATGTAAAACAGTTAAAATAAGGGTTATATCTTCCATCCCATTTTTTATACGGTGAAATGAGATGAATTCTGTTTAACAAAGAAATTTATTTTCGAAGAAAGAAAAATGTAAGGAATAAATACATAACTTGAGATTTTAGTCGTTTTTTGTATTTTTTATTACACTAAATTTTCAATCGATTATTTTTTTATTTTAAAAAAACGACTAAAATGACCCGATTATTTTTTTAGCCAATGATTAATCGGATGAAAAATTAGTTATTAGATTTTGAATCAGTTTTATGACTAAGAAATTATGATTAAATTTTTAATCATATTTTTAGTTTTATGAGAATTTAGTCGAAGAATACCCTACTCTGTTAATAGTTAAATAAAATTAAATATAGTTTCAAAAGTATTATTATTTGGCTTAATTTCTTATCATTTATATATTAAACTTGAAATCAACAAAAATTCGTATAACATAATATAAAATTTTAATGGTCAATTTGTGTAACTGTTTTTAATAAACACTATTATATTTAAAAATAAATAAATAAACGAAACAACTATTTCTTTAATAACATATTAAAAAGTTTAGAAATCCTGGCATAGACATTCAGCACCACAAGTTTTTATTTCAATGAATGACTTTCTTCTAATAATTATCAACATAATAAAAAAATCATAAATAGCTTCGATTAATTCTTTTAACCAAGCACGTACGAACAGAACATTTTAATTAATTGATGTAAATAGAAATTATAATTATTGTCTTAACAAATTATTTTAGTTCATTTTTTTATGATTTTTCGAAAGTAAGTGAGATAAAAAAAATAAATAACAAAATGTACTTGAAGTTTCTAAAAAATAAAACTTATCTTTATGTTATTATAAATTGATTTTTTATTTTTGAAATTAATTTGTTCGATATAGAGACTGATAATCTGATATAGGAGTTGTTTTTAATGTAAAAACAGAATGATAATTTTTTTACAATTTTATTACACACGTACAACAAAAGTTTATCTCAATGTAAACAATAAATCTGAAATTAAATCATCTATATATTTTATCATTATCTAGCACTTCTGAAGTAGTTTTTCAGTATTATTCTGATAATTATTTATAATTTTAAATTAATAAAAAAATTGCAATGTTTATTTTTATCTAAAAATGCTGTAAACATCAAAATGTCTGATAACAGATAATGAAAAATATGTCTATAAATAATTATTATACAAGAGTATAGTTTTTTAAATCGTTTTGTTTATCTGGATAGTAGCGTATTGTCATACCACACTTTTTATTTTGATTAGGGAATGACGTTTCATAAGAACACCTTTTTTTAAAGACAACTGATAATAAATCTGATTCATTTTATTGTAGATCTAAGGAACAAAAATGTACTACAGTTAAATATCTCATGATATGCAAACCTTTTTTCAAATGCTGTGTAATTTTTGATATTAAACCGGAAGGAGTAAGGATAAAGGATAAATCAGAGCTTTTATTATATTTAAATATTAGTTAAATCATAATTTTTTATTCTGTCTAAAAATACTAAAAATTATTTTATAAATATTTTTTGTTATACATAGTAGAGTAAAATCAATAAAATATATAACGATTGTATTTTCTACATTCCAATTTTTTTTAATAACTTAAGAAAAAAATATTTTTCAATTAATTGTTTATATATGGAAAAACATGTACGTACAAAAAACTCATATTAAGATTAATAATTGTGAAGAGTACACAATTTTTTAACCATAATACTTTTCATTTTTAGTAAAATTCATAAAATATACGACTGAATTTTTCAAACTCTAAAATTTTTTAATCATTTTTAAGAAAAAATCTTTTACAACAATTGTAATTTTTACATTCCAAAATTTATTAATAACTTTTAAGAAATATGTATTTTTCAATTAATTATTTATATATGGGAAAGCACATGTATATACAAACAAATCATATTAGGATTAATGCTTTTTTTACACATAATAGTTTTCATTTCTAGTAAAATTCATAAAATATACGATTGTATTTTTCATACTCCAAAATTTTTAAATTATTTTTAAGAAAAAAAATATTTTTCAATTAACTGTTTATATATGGGAAAAAATATGTACGTTCCAAAAACTCATATTAGAATTAATAATTGCGAAAAGTAAACAAATTTTTTCATTTCTAATAAAATTCATAAAATTGTATTTCCACACTCTAAAATTTTATAATAATTTTTAAGAAAAAATATCTATTTCAATTAATTATCTATACGAGTATATGGGAAAACATATGTACGTATAAAAAACTTATATTAGGATTAATGATTGTGAAAAGTACAGAAATTTTAAAAATTTACGTTTTTTAAAAAAATAATATTTTCAAAGTTCTAATAATTCAAATTTATTTTTTCAATTCTAAATAAATTCACAATTCCTCACTTTATTGTTAAATTAATGAACAAAGAAAAATATATTTTATTTTTAATTAAATTTTACAATGCAAGACAGGATAAGTAATAATAAAAATATTACTATATACTTTTGTAATTAATTAAATACGAAAACTTAATCTACATATTTTCACAAAAAAACACACACACACAATCTACTAATGAATAATTAATAAACGACTTGTAATGAATAATTATTATACAACACACATTGATCATTTTCCTGTTAAGACACACACACATACATCATATCGTATGCATCATGCGTGAATGCTGTTCTATTGTCTAATAATCTGTGTTAAATAACATTTTTTCATAGATTGTAGTATTATTTTTTCGGAAATTATGATATGTGCATTCGTTACGATCCAGTTTGGCAGAACGAGACCGAATGTCGAATAATTTACTGTCATTTCAGTGCACAATTTGCTATTATCACCGTTTCATAACAACATTTGTGGGAAAATGTCACAATCTGTACGACTTTACAATTTAGTCTTAAGTAAGATTTTAATGAATAAACAAATTAAGGATTTTTTTAAACGGACATAATTTAACGCGTGCAAAAATTCAACTCGGATTCTATTCATGCGTAGGACATATATACGAGTACATATGTACATACATACACACACACACTTATATATGCATAAAGATTGAGAAATAAGTACTTTTCGTATTTTTTCTAAACGCAATCCGTTATTAAGGTTAATTTGTCATATATACTAGGTGACAACATATATTATTTCTTAACGCATATGAATGAATAGGAAATGATTATTATGTTTTATTATGTAATTTTAAATTGTTACATCCAAATTCTAAAAATGTTCTATTTGAAACTCAGTTAAATTTCATTCGTTTTTTACAATGAGAAAGATGACACTGGTAATAAAAGCAGTCAGAAAATGTTTTCCTTTATTGCAATTTCTTTTACATCTTCATTATAAAATGTATGATTTAAAAAAAATATTTTATATATTTTGGCAGATTTTAAGTATGATCTTAATATTTTTTCTTATTATTTCTCGAATCTATTAATCATTTTTTTCTAAGTACATCTTTTAAGTATAGACAATATCAGGCGTTCTACTTGAAGTGCACTTATCAATCATACATACACTATAATTATAATTATTTTGTCATAAAATTATTATCTTTTCAGTATTCTGCAATTGTAATCAATATATGTTGTAAATTACGAGATCTTTTTTTTAAAATAAGCTTGATCATCACAAATTTGACATTGAATTATTGATTTTTCCAAATTACTAGTAGTTAGATTAATATAATCTGTTTATCTAACAGTTAATCCAATATTTTCGAAAATAAATCACGAATAATAAACCCAGATAACGGACCAATGACCTCAAGTTTATTCAGATTTTTGCATCGCCAAAAATAATATTTTAAAAAATGCAATTATAAAATATGTGGGTGATACTAGTCTATAGATGAAGTTATACAAATTCAAAACATCCTCCTTTAACATAAAAATGAAAAATATGAAAACTTAACACATGTAGATATTCAATCGATCTCAAACAAACATGACAGACTGTTAAAATTTAAAATACTTTTGACCGAAAAAAAAATGAAATGGTAATATATAAATTATTTTTTTAAGAAATTATATTGCCAGTGGTTAGATTATTGAAAATGGTTAATTAAAATTTTCAAAAATAAATCATGTTTAATAAACCCAGATAATTGACCAATGACAGGTTTGTTCAGGTTTTTGCATTACCGAAAATAATATTTTGAAGAATGCAATTATAAAATATGTGCAAGTTATTAATATATATGTGTAGATGTACAAATTCAAAATATACTCCTTTGACATAAAAATGAAAAATATAAAAACCTAACACATGCAGATATTCAATCCATTTTAAAAAGACTTGACAGAGTGTTAAAATTACAAGTACTTTTGACCGAAAATAAATATGCAATGCCAATATGTTAATTTACTTTTTTTAAAAAAGGACACGAATCCCACATATACGAACCATGTTGTAAAAACAATAAATAACATTTCTTCATTTAAAAGTAAGAGAAATATTCAACACAGACAAATAAACACATGCAGATACTCCTTGCATTACACATGTAGTTTAGATTTTTTCTAAAAGGACAAGAATCTATTGTAATATATGAACCATTTTATAAAAAATAATAAATAACATCTCTCCATTTTTTTAAAAGATACAGACAAATAAATAAATATATATATATATATATATATATATATATATATATATATATATATATATATATATATGTATTACACATGGCAATTATATTACAATTAGTGAGGAAATTATATTGGAATTAGTGATGGTATCAGATTACTGATTAAATTAATGGTGGTCCAGTGTAACTTACAAAATATATAATTTGGATAAAAGCTGATGGACAATATGTATTTGGAAAAAAATAAGTGTTAATGGTTCACACATTCATTTTCAAATTAAATATTAAAAAATATTTATATAAATTAAAAATTAATAAAATAAAAACCAACATTTTACATAATATATAAAGAATGAATAAATTAATTTTACTGCTTGGAAAATTACAAAACACAATATCTTTTTTATGAAATAGTATTTTTAATAAATGTAAATATGCGTTTTATGAAACATTTAATTAAACATAAAAAAATAATTATTCTTCATTTTTATAAAAAAAAAAATACTTTTAATGATATCTGATTAATCGATATCTAATAATATATGATAGAATATACATTTATTTATTTATTTAAAAAGTTAATAATTACATGCTCTGAACATAAAACATACACACGCAAATATATATATATATATATATATATATATATATATAAATAGTATATATGCATTTTTATCTCATCACGTGAACACAGGAAAAACGATTTCTCTTCGACAAAATAAATGATTTCATCCGGTCGTTAAATTAAAAAAATGTTTGCTTTACAACTCGTTTTATGTTATTGCAACAGAAAGTCTATACGAAACATTTCTATATTTTTTAATTGTATTTATACAAATTTTAGATTTATGCATGTATATATATATATATATATATATATATATATATATATATATATATATATATATATATATATATATATATATATACATATATAGGATGATCCAAATGAGAACAGTTCAGATAGGGTCATCCAAATGTGACGCCTAGATTTGTGTTTTATTAAAAAGAAACTATACACATGTTTCCCTATACACCACCCTATATACGCATGTTTCTTTTTAATAAAACATAAATCTAGGCGTCACATTTGGATAACCCTATATAAATTGATGCACATTTTTCACAATATTACCATATTCATTTTCTTTTCATTCTAAATATTTTATTTAAAATGAATAAATGATTCCAAGACATAATATCTATTATATAATGCATAATTTTTTTTGCTGAAAAAAAATTCCTATTAGCTAAATTATGAAAATCGCTGGGAAAATTTTGTGGTGTAGCTACGTTTATTTATTTATTTATTAAATTGAACTATATATATATATATATATATATATATATATATATATATATATATATATATATGTATGTATACGTTGGCCCAAATGAGAAGAGTTTAGACAGGTTTTACGAATTACATTTTCCAATCTTATTTGGGAGACTTGTATATATAAATTGATTAAAAAATTCACAATATTACCATATTCATTTAAATTTCATTATAAATATTTAATTTAAAGTAGAATAATGATTTCAAGACGTAGTATCCAAAATGCACAATTTTTTTCTTGGTAAAAAATATTTCTGTTAGCTAAATTATGTAAATCACTGGAATATTTTGCTATGTAGCTACGTTTATTATAACTTTTTCCCATTAAATTCAACTGTTCACACACACATACACACACACACACACACACACACACACACATATATATATATATATATATATATATATATCAAAATAAATTATTTAAATATTCTTGTAACTCTCTCCTATTTACAAAACGAATAAAACTGAGATATAAATTATTTACGATTTTTCGATGACATTAAATTAAGAACGCAATTCGAAAACACGTTATAAATATTTATTAGGTTTTTATAAAAAAATGATGTTTCATCTACGTCTTTATTAAAAAAAGCATACATTTATATGTAACTAATTTGTCAATTATTACAAAATTTATAATATCATTAATATTAAATAATAAGAATGATATTTAAAAAAATGTCTTCATATTCAATTTAACATAAGATTTTTTGTTATCATTCTCTCTCTCTCTCTCTCTCTATATATATATATATATATACAGAGAGAGAGAGAGAAAAACCTAAATAAGATTAAAATGAATATGAAGAACTAAATTTACATAAAGGAAGAAAAACTTAACTTGATATTTTAGCCAACATTTTTATTTTTCATCTAACTAAATTTTCATTTGATTATTTTTTTATTTTAAAAACGACTTAAATGACATCATTAATTTTATTAAGATTCAATTATACTATTTCGTTTTTTTATACATGTATAATTATAATATAGGGTGGCACCAATGAAACTTGAATATAATAAAGTCAATTCAGTCTCATTTAAGCCACTATATATATAAATATATATATATATATATATATATATATATATATATATATATAATCTGTGTGTGTATCTTTTAAATTGCATCGTGGGATCTATTTGACCCCAGATATTCATTTTTATGATAAAATGCTAGTAGAATTATATTAATAATCTATGTTGGTGTTTATATTTTAACTGCAGTAAATAATTCTTTCATTATACATACTACTTAAAATATATTAATATATTAATGTACTATGCAAAATATCAATAAATATTTATCACTGAAACAATAAAATAACTTTATTTCCTGGGATTAATACGACCTCATAGTGCAGTTATACTGCAAAAAATACTGTTAATTAATTCGGTGATCTATATATATATATATATATATATATATATATATATATATATATATATATATATATATATATATATATAAATATATATATATATATATATATATATATATATGTATCGCAGCTTCACATTACAAAAGTGAAAGAAAACTTCTTAGTACTGCCAGTTGACACTTTCGATTGTACAATATATTAAAAACGAGATTTTATTAATATCCATGAAAATAACGGTTTTACAGCACCTTTTTAAGAAAATATCGTCTGACATATGTACGAATACAAATATCTGGAAATGTACACAGCAAAAATAAAATACGTCGTTTAGTAAAACTCAAATATTTATTCAAAACCCACAATTATTTATACACTTACGCATGTTTACTATCTTGGGCATATGTAAATAAAAAGTAAGTTATTTTTATCTCTTTTTTTACAAAATACATGTATACATTTGCAATATTTGCCATTATGATTATATAGGGTGGCCTAAATGAGACTGAAGTGGAATTGGGCGTTATTGGATTAAATTTTCATCAAATTAAAATTTTAATCATAATTTTTAAGACATGAAAATGATTAACATTAATCATCCGGTTAAATAATTAATTATGTCATTTCAGTCGTTTTTTAAAATAAAAAAAATAATAAGATAAAAATGTTGTTGAATAAAAACGTATAAAACCGACTAAAATCACAAGTTTTTAGAAATAAATTTGTTTGTTAAACAAAATTCATCCCATTTCATTGCTTAAAAAATGGGATGAAAAGTGTAAACAAAACCCTTATTTGTCTTTTAATTGGTTTACATACTCCCCTGAAAATAATTTAGAATTATTATATTTCATAATTAATCATTTAAAATTCAATTTCATTAAAATTACAAATTAAATTTTATTAAAAATTATTTATAATTTCTTCCAACAAAATAATTTTATTTCAAAGTTTCATTTTTAAGTTCTGAATAATTTTTCGTAACAGTTTAATAAAATCGTATTCAACTAATATCACACAATTCTGAATATTCAAAGTAATCAGTTTATTAATTGCTTAAAACGATTGATAACTAAAAATCAATCACAACTAATGTCGTTAGTCGTCAATTGATTTAAAAACGACTAATTGCTAATTAATTGTTTTATCAATCACTTGAAACAACTAACGACCAATATATTTATTGTAAATAACGATTAATTTAACATGTTAACGGCAGAAGTCATTTCTGAAATGTTTTTTTATGTAGTGCTTGATATGTGGGTTAAGTGGACTGAAAAACATAAAAATATTAGTTTTTAAGGAAACTTAACTCCGGCATCAAGTACTCTAATTCGTATATTCTTAAAATGTATAAAAAAATTTGAATTAATACTACTCGAAATATCTTTTTCGTATAAAAAATTGATTTTTTAGTGTAACCGTAAAAATATAATAATTCCAATCAACTCTGTGGTTTAAATCAAATCATTTACTTGATATTGAAGATAAACGTGATAAAACGACTAAAATTTAAATACGACGATATTTTTTCCTCCATACTCTGATTTTAACTGAAATAATGGTGAATAATGTAAAAAGAGCTTTATTTATAAACATTTAATGTGATATTATTAAATTGATTTAATTTTTCTTCACTAATTATATATATATATATATATATATATATATATATATATATATATATATATATATATGAAACTTTTGGAACTAATAATTAATTTTGAAGTTAAGATTTCAATATTTTTTTATCTACATACATACATACATACACACACTTATATATATGTGACGTCATTTCCAAAATATATTAAAATGCGTATCGTATCCACACTGACATTTAAATTGTTACATTTTATCTAAAATAGTCCTATATGCAAATCAGCTACATTATACATGTATGCATTTAACAAAACTCGTGTCACCTTGACATTCTTAAACTGCATAGAATGTTTGCCGTTTTTCAAATAATAAAATAACAAGAAAACTGGTTACTCTATACAAAGTTCAATTCTTCAAATGAATATCGTAAACGCTATTCAAAAAAAATTGGATAAGTTATTAAATTTCTTTGAATTATAAACATGGGCAATTATAAAGACTATTCACTTTTTTATTTATTTATTTATTTGGATATTAATTAATATTGAACGAAAGTATAAACATGAATCGTAATAGTCATTATATTTATTGCAGGTTCGATTCAACAGCGCCCAACGGCCGCTACGGGCACAAATCGAAATAGGGACAACACGAAACTACTTTCACTCCTTGCCGCCAGGCGGAAACAAATGGTTCAAAGTAGATTCAACAGCCATCTAGCGACGATTGCTGAAATTGTTGAGACGACGACGCAGTTGAATAAAATTTTAGGGATACAAACGAGTAATATATCAAGGATATATATCGATGCTCGCAATATACGTCATCCTGAAAAAAGGCCTAGTCGAATTGAAGTACAATTGAAAACCGCAGACACATCCAAAAATGATTCAGATAGCGAAAACAAAACGATAGAATATTCTGATAAAGAAGATACAGACGGCGAACAAAATTCAGAGATTATAAAAACGATCGATAATAATGTGAACAGTCAACGTATTCCGGAAATAAATAAAAATTATTATTCGAATCCTGTACAGTTTAAATACGTCACTAATAATCCACCGAAGTATATTTTGAAATCTAGAAAGGATGTAGCTAATTCAGTCGAGAGTAAATTGTTGGATCAGAAGATTTCGAACGCGGCTGTTTCGATTCAAACAGAACCGATCTATGAATCGATACCGACAGATGCTCCGACAGATGATTCAAACAGGAATGCGATTATAAATAGAAATCGAAAACTACCGATTGACCTCGATCAGATATCTCGAGATACTTACGGATTATCCGAAGATAGGATACGAACGGACAATTACGAAAGTAGCGGTTCTGATGATTTACTCGAAGTGAATGAATCGAATCATGGACTCTACGTTTTAAATTTCGTCGAGAAGAACTCAACGAGTAGCTCGTATCGAAACGAAACTGACAGTGTTGAGTACGAAACAACAACGATCGATGTACAAACGAACAATGTTAATTATTCGTTAGACGAATTCGAACCTACCAAAGAAACAAACATTTCCGGTTCGTTTGACGAAGAAAACGTTGATAATCGAAAAGATGCGACCGAAGATACGATTAATTTCGATAGAGAGAAAACAACGAACACGACACATTTTATGCCCGAATCTCTATACAATTATTTTCGACCGTTGGAAATGAATTTACCAGCGGAAGAGATACAACCGTTTCTTCATTTCGGACAGAAAATCGGTGTGACTAAACCGAACCTCACACGTAATCAAATATATAAAGTTCAGAGCAACAGACCTAATTATAGATCACATAACAATCAAGCGACTGTATCGTCAAGGAATATCGAAAATTCCGAACAAAGTTTAATGGATTTGAGTGTGGAAAGGCAGAATATCGCTAATAAAGTCGTTAATTTACGTTCAGTCACTCCGACTAGACATATAGATGGTGCAAGAGGTTATTTTAGATCTAGAAATTATACTAATAAAATTTCAAGTTTTAAAAATAATAACACGAGATTAAATCCTGATCAGATAACAACAGAGAATAGAATCGTTAACGAAACGAGAAATGGATTTAATTTGAGAATAAATAAAGAATCTGGTAATAAATACGAAATACCTGCTACGAAATTAAACGATACAAGAACTGAATCCATTCCTAATATCCAAAAAAATAGAATTCATAGATTACGTGAGAGCTATTTAAGTAATCCAAATCGTGCATATTTTATTCTTTCGAAACGAAACAATACTTTGAGACAATATAGAGATAACAATAATAATACAGAAAGTATAAAACATACCTTAGATGAAGTTTCTCGAAAGCTTCTTCCAAGTAATTCGCAATTACTCGTGAATCAGTCAAGTAATCTCGATGAAACGGAATCTGTAATCACAAAAAGACACGATATTTCAGAAAATTTACAAAACAAATCAGAAAATACAAACGTTTCTAACTCACAACAAAATTTAACAGTTACAACTGGAAATACACCTGTACTGACGACAAGAATTCTATCGACGAATGTCGTCACTTCCGTTTCAGTAAAATCGAATGGAAGAAAAGATGCATTGATTGTAAATACGACAGTGAGTGATAAAAATGATACGAATATAAATAACACAGAGAAAGAAGTACGGACGACTACACGTTTTCAAATCATTGTTCCTGATATAGAAGTGACAACAAGTGAAATGCAGGTTGAAGAAACGACAATTTCTGTTCTTCCACAAATACCTGAAGTTTCACAAACAAATTTGACGACGACGACGACTACGACGGAGAAAACGAGTAGTACAACTGAAAACAGGACTTTACGACCAGTTCCAACGACTACAAGAAAACCTGAACTGATTACAAGAATTGAAAATGTATCTAAAAGTCCAATAAGTACTCAACAACCGACGATTTTCGTACCAAAAGTAATCGAAACTGATTGGTCGTCGATATTTTCCGAGCCTAAAGTAACTTCTGCACCAAAAATACAAATAACATCTTCGACAACAACCTCAACTACTCTACCGACAACTTCATCAACTACTTCAACCACAACTCAAATACCATCTTCATCAGCAAGTACTTCAGAAATACCGTCAATTATATTTTCTAGTACTTCTGTACCATTTATAAATATTCGAATTTCAACAACAACTGAAGCTAAATTGTCAAGTACTGCTAGTAGCACAATTTCAAGTTCGACACTGAAACCAGCAAATGTAGTAACAGAAGCAATCTCTGAAATTTCAAGTACAAATCCTCCAAGGACAACTCCTAAACCAATAACATTCAAATCGTGGTTAACAACAATCAGACCAAGGTACACAACTCCAGAAATCAAGACGAAAACTCCATCAAATATCTTCTACGATCAATCGGTTAATAAAAAACAATTTAACAGTACACATATTCCAGAAACTGTTATTTTAAGACGAAACAATACTCAGATTGAGAATAGTAACGTTGCTGCTTATGTCCTAGCAGCGATGGGTATTTTACCAATAGCAGTTATTATTCTATTGGTTATAAGGAACGTTCTGCATAACAGAATGAAAGGCATCGACGGCGAATCGGATATTTTAGCTGAAAGTATGCCTGAAAGGGAAAAACATACTCCGATTAATCCTGTGGCAAAACTTCCGATGCTCGTGACGGATACAAATTCGATTTGGGAGTTTCCACGTTCGAAATTGAGATTAAAAACTTTATTAGGGGAAGGAAATTTCGGCCAGGTAATTATTTTTTTCGACATTAATCATTTTATATATGTATATGTACACGTTTAAAATTTATTTTTAAGGTTTGGAAAGCAGAAGCAGACGATTTAAAAGACCACGATGGACTAACAAGATTAGTTGCAGTTAAGACAATAAAAGATGGCGCTGGAGCTAAAGAACGAGAAGATTTATATAGAGAATTATCGATAATGCAAAGATTAGGAACTCATCAGAATGTTGTACAGTTGTTAGGTTGTTGTACTGAGAAAGGTAAAAATTATTAACCATTGTTGTTTTTAAATATGTTTTATTTATTTATTTTTTATATAAATAAATATTAATAATATAATGAAATATAAGTCTGTTTGAATGATAAAAAATAATACTGAATTTATATTACTATGAATTATTATTGAATTTTCAGAACCATGCCTTCTGATAATGGAATATGTCATGTATGGAAAGATGTTAACATATTTGAGAGACCATCGAACAAGACGAGATTATTATAACTTTAGTGACGATGCTGCAACACTTACATCAAGAGATTTGACTGTTTTCGCATACTGTGTAGCAAGGGGGATGGAATATTTAGCATCTAAAGGGGTAAGTTCGAACGAAAATTATGTATAGGTATATGTGTATAGAGTAGGGTGTTATTCAACTAAATTTTTATACGATTAAAAATTTAGTTATTATTTCTTAACCATAAAATGATTAAAAATGTAATGACTAAATTTTCATTCAATTAATCATCCAACTGAAAAATGTATCATGCTATTTTACTGTTTTTTAAATAAAAAAATAATTGGAAAAAGAAATGGAAAAACCGACTAAATTTCCCTTACGTATTTGTTCCTTATTTTGTAATAAATTTCTTTGTTAAACAGAATTTTCTCTCCCTAAAAGATGGAATGAAAAATGTGAACGAAACTCTTATTTGTTTTTTATTTAAACTGTTTTACGTACTCCCATAACAATAATTTAGAAATTATTATATTTCATTAATAACCATTAAAATTTAATTTTATTAAACTTACAAATTAAATGTCATTAAAAATTATTTGTAATTTTTTCAAACAAATTAATTTTATTTAAAAATTACATTTTAAAGTTGTAAATAATTCTTCGTGGCGATTTAATTAATAGCTGTATGCAACTAACATTCCATCTAATATTACACAATTTTGAATATTCAAATCAATCGGTTTATTAATCTCTTAAAACGATTGATGATTAAAAAATCAACGACTAATGATTAATTTATTAGTCGTTAATCACAGATTGATTTATAAATTACTAATTTCAAATCAATCGTTTTATGGTATCAGACATTTGAAACAATTTTACAACCAATGAAATAATTGTAACTAGCGATTATTTAAAACGACTAAAATTTTAATCAAACATAATTTTTGTCTTATTTTGATCTCTCTCTCTCTCTCTCTCTCTCTCTCTCTCTCTCTATATATATATATATATATATATATATATATATATATATATATATGAGGATCGTTTGATAAGTATGGTAAATTTATTTATTGTTTAATTTAATTAAATTTTTCAATTTAGTTTTTCTTACTTTTTTACCATACTTATCAAACGACTCTCGTATATGTATGTATATATAAAGCAACATTTCCATTTTTTCATATTAAAATTTCTATCAGTTGCTTTTTTATTATCTACTACACCACATTTTATTTTCACTTCGTTTGAATTAAGTTTTTTTTGTATTAAATTGAAAATATTAAAAGCCTTGTGTAATAAAATTATTTAACTTTCACAAAATTAAATTGGTAATATAAATGGTAAAGATACATAAATTATTTAAAGTTAATTTAAAGAAATGAATTTTCACCCCAACACCACAATAATTTAAAGTGTTCAATAATCACTTATTGTTTAATTATTGTGGTGTTGGGGTGAAAATTCATTTGTGTAAAGTGAATCAGCCACAGTTCCAAAACAACTAATAATTAATTTAAAGATTTAAAAATATTCAAATTAAGAGCAAACAATATTTACAGATGATAAGAAGACAAAAATAATCATAGTAGATAATAATATTCGTGATTCAAACCAATAGTATAACATAAAAAATAAAAATAAAGCATTTTATACACACACACACACACATATATATATATATATATATATATATATATATATCACCTCTCTCTATATATATATAAATATATATATATATATATATATATATATATATATATATATATATATATATATATATATATATATATATATATATATATATATATATATATATATATATATATATATATATATATATATATATCCCCTCTCTCTATATATGTATACATATAGATATATAAATAAATAGCCAGATAAATAATGTAGATAAATACACTTACGTGCATATGTATATTTTAATTAGATGATTAATTTTAAATAGTGTCAAACTTACCATTTTGGAAGTCTATGAAATCTCGTAGCTGAAGGAATGAATTTTAAAACAATTAAAATATTATGGACAATGACCAAATTAAAACTTTTATTTTCTCTCACTGAACCTTTTTTTAACAGAAAAATATTTTTTATTTCACTATTTTTTTTGTAAATCATATTTATGTTATTCAACCTACTATCACTTGCAGTAATAAATAACATTATTGTTGTAACACAAATACATTTCAATTATTAAAAATGAAATCTGTTGTAGAATGATTGTACAGAAATACATTTTCAAGATATATTAATTAATTTTAAATATATGGGAAGTCCCTGTGAATATTTCTTTTAATATTAATTTTATTTAACTAGTGGCATCTAGTATATGAATTTCTAATATAGTATTATACGATAGTACAGAAATCTGTATAGAATTGAAATGCATCACAATGTTTAGATCCATGAAAGGAATAATTTATTTTTAGTAATTTTGATGTTAATCTAAAAAAAGAAAGGATGTCATAGAAAGAAAAACCAGTGTTTTCAAACATAAAGCCATATTAATGAGTTTAACTACTTACTAGAAATAATAAATGATAATGAAATTATATGTTAGATTTTATGGTTTAAAAAGTAAATTTGTATCAAAAATCGAATAATTATTGGAAATATAAAATATCTCAATTATTTTTTTCCACATTAATATACATATAACTAATTTAATAAATGTTCATATTTTACATTTTTCTGATGTTAAAAAGATATCAGTGGCGTACAGAATTATTAACTTCATACTTTTTTTCATATTGATGAGAAATCTAATAGAATTTACTATATTTTAAAAAAGCTTAATAATATTATATTAGAAAATTACAAATATAATCATTTAGTTTGAAAAAATAAAATAATATTACTATTTGCTTTGGAACTACGTCGAATCCACTTTCACATAAATGAACTATCATCTTTACATTACGATAAATTGAAAAAATGTTCAATAATTATTATATTTATTGTTCACTTTCTTTGTTTATAAACTGATGTGCATTTCAATAGCTATTCTATCATCAGAATGTTTTTTAAAAAAAATCTTGGAAATTATATATATATATATATATATATATATATATATATATATATTATACTATTGCCCCATCAATTTACATGACATAAATAATTAAAAAAATTAAGAAATTTGATTAAGTAAATGAAAATTAATATTATATATTTAGTTTTTGCTACTTTTAAAATAATTTTCTATAACCAGTTTATTTTTTTATAATATCAAATTATGTTTCTTATATTTTATTTTTTCCATATTTAGAATTTATATATGATTTTATTAATTTTTTTAAAAAATCACTGAATCCATAAAGCAAAAATGCCTTTCAGTAATATTTGTTTTAATTAAATTTCTTTATTTCATTAATCATTCTATTAGTTCAATTAATTTATATAAATTTAAATATATTAAAAATTCCTGATAATTTCTATTTTTATAAAATCTTAGATACGATTTAAATTCTCAAATTTAGTAACTCAAATAGAGAAAATAAATAATAGCAAGGATTGAAGCTTTTTTATAACATATTTGTAATCTAAAACATAAATAAATATTAGAGAAATGTGGTTGTAAGTTTGAATAAAAATTAATATTTTTGAAATTATTTTTTCAGATTTTACATAGAGATTTAGCAGCACGAAACATTCTCGTAGATCACAACAAACTCTGCAAAATATCCGATTTCGGAATGTCAAGGTATTCGCCAACTGGTGAAATCAAAGAACCAAGGCAACCGAAAAACGCCTTACCTGTGAGATGGATGGCAACAGAATCACTTTTGTATTCCTTATTCACCGAAAAGACAGATGTTTGGTCTTTTGGGATTCTACTTTGGGAAATTGTTACATTAGGTCAGAAATTTTGTATTAGTTTTTTAATTTTATTCACATATGATATATTTTTTAATTGTTGTCATTTTCGGCGGTTTTCATAATTTTCTAATCGTGCTGTAATAATATTTTTGATTAATTTATAGGAGCAACTCCGTATGCAACAATGTCAGGTCGTGAAGTGATGCACTGTGTCTGTGACGGGTACAGACTCGAACGACCGAGCCATTGTAAACCAGAAATCTATCGTTTGATGGAACGCACCTGGCTGAGTGATCCGAATTCGAGGCCTAGCTTCTCAGAGCTTCGGCACGAGATTGCCGAATTGCTCGAGAATAATTCGATCGATTACAGTTATGTGGATTTAGAGAGCTTCGCTGCAGACTCAAACATCTATGAGATCACAAATGTCAACAGTAGAGGAAACTATTGCACGGTGAAAAGTCGAATCTCAGAGTTTGAGTGTGATATTTAATTTTAAATAAGTGTTTAATTCAATTGGTGTGTATATATTTTTTTATTATTATAAGTACGTGTACTTATTTGATGTGATTGTTGATACGAATCGAAAGTAAATAATAATAACAATTGTGATACAAAAATTAATATTAAAAAATATATATTTAGTAAATTGAAAATAATCCAGATTTATTGTTTAAGAAAATAAATAAAATCAAATATATTCGTACGAAGTCCCAAAAATATAAACAATTTTTCAATGATATCTGCTTATTATTGTTTACTTTTTGGTACAAAAAATACTTGTGATACTTTGCACATTTCCAAATATATTTCATCCATCAACAAAACTCAATTTGTGTATATACTTGCATAACTCAAATTAATATCACATACACACACACTTTCAATCATTTAGTTTGCACTGTAATATTTATATAGAATTATTTATTTATAGATATATTATTTACACGATTTCATTATTTCGCATTTATCATCAATTTGAAAGACTTTAACATTTGTATTTCTAACGTTTTTCATTATTTTTTTCATCGATTTTAATCTGAATTATTTGGACATGTTTAAGTAAAATTATGATACGAGAGAAGATTTGAAAAATTATTTGAATCTATATGAACATTGCAAATTCAATCTATTATTTTATTTTTCTTTAACAACATTTTTGATAATGCGGAATATCAATGAAGAATTTTTTTTGATCAGAGAAAATTAATAACAAAAGTACAAAATATTAACAGGGAAAAAAACACATATAAGTTTATGTCAACAAATTTAAAAATAAATATGGAATTAATTTAATAAATAATTCGAGACTAAGTTCAACAATTATAGATAATTTAATGTTCAAAGAAGATATGTTTTCTTAAATTTAAAATAATCAAAAATTAAAATATTAATATCGTTTACTTTTAAAGAGTATGGCATATTTTGATTCCAATTTAAATATTTTGAGAATATAAGCGCAGGGATCTAATTTGTTATTTTATATATATAAAAAATAGGTTTTATGATAAACCTTGACAAGAAAAAAGTAATGTTCAATGGATTTTTGTATCAGAGAGGAATAAAACTAAAAGGAAAAGTCAAGTACACAAAAATACCAAAACGATTATAAAAAGAAAGTTGACTTTGCAATGTTTATATAGGTTTATAATTTTCGAAATCGATATTTTAATCAAATATTTATATTATAAAATGATTTAAAAGGCTAAAGAAGCTAATTAAAAACGTAAATTTTAAATGTCACAGAAACAATTTTCTTAAAAAAGAAATAATTAATAATTTTATTAAAACCTCTCAATAATTCATTCAATAATTATTAAAATAATATCTAATCATTATACTTCAAATATTTTCTTTTAAAAATTATATTAGCTTCTATAATTTCTCTTTATTTCTCAATTACACTTTGATTAATTTTTTGATAATGGAAATTTTATTTAAATTATTTTCAATATATTTTTATTGAAATGAAGATGGTACTTTGAATTTTATAGCGTTAAGTTTAAATTATCAATAATCACATTAAACAGGTATACGAAATAAATTTAAAAATCAAATATGAAATTAAATAACCATTCTCAATATAACATTTTACTAGTATTACAGTCCTCTAGTCTTATGAACAAGTGTTGGTACACATTTATATATTATCATGAACATTGTATCTGTTGGTAATATTAAAATTATTTTCTTGTTAAACTAATTGTAAGATTGACAAAATGGAATTTATTCGATGATATAGAATGTGGACGTTATTAAAATAAAATTCAATAAGTTATACAAATGTAACAGCATTTATTATTATTATTATATTTTAAGAAATTCACATATGTAGTTTAAGGTTCTGTATTTAAATAGAACATTTATTGTCTGCATCAATAAATTCCAGATGAAACTTTAATCTTTTTCATAGCGTGCAATGTATATTATTTTATGTATATTTTTCATAATAAAAGTTTTTGCTTTTATAATTTGTAGTTTTTTTTACAAAAATGTAAATACATCTAATTTTTCTACATATACAGAAATGATACATAGAAGTATTTTTCGAAAACACAAAAATGTATTTAAATACACAAATGAATTACCATTCTAATACATAGTTGGAATTATCCAACTAAATTTTCATCATATTAAAAATATGATTAAAAATTTTGTCATCATTTTTTAGTTGTAAAATGATTAAAAATCTAATAACTAAACTTTTATTTGATTAATAATTTGCCAAAAAAAAAATAATTCATGTTATTTTAGTCGTTTCTTTTTGATAAAAAGTTATTAGATACAATTTTAATAGGATTAAAAATATAAAAAATCGATCTAAATCTCGAATTAATTTTTTGCTTCATCTTCGAAAATAAATTTCCTTGTTAAACAGGATTCATCCCATTTCACTACTTAAAAAATGGGTTGAAAAGTGTAAACAAAACCCTTATTTACCTTTTCTTTTAATTGTCTTATATACTTCCATAAAAATAATTTAAAAATTATTATATTCCAATAATAATCATTTAAAATTAAATTCATTAAAATTAGAAATTAAATTTCGTCAAAAATTATTTTTAATTTCTTTAAATCAAATAATTTTATTTAAAAATTTAATTTTTATATTAACATTTTATATTATTAAAAACTTAGTTGAATAAATTTATATTCATATTTCGTGTAAATTGTCACAAATTTGAAATAGATTTTTATCTGTTGGTATTGTAAAATTTTTAAGTACTGTCAACAAAAAATAAGAACATAAATGTTTTTGTGTATGAATAAAAACAGCAATAGTGAACAATTTAACATAAAATAAAATATGCTACACCCTGATAAACTCTTTTCGCCGTTTCTATAGACATGTATAAAAGTAAATAAAGAATTCATTCATTTAATAGATGAATTTAAAAAAGTGATTTTACAATTTCCATGTCAATTATTTATAAGTGCTAAAGACCCAGGGGAGTGTGTTCGATCCCCAGTTGAAAAGTTTCTCCAGTAAGGGGTTGTGTAAAAAATTAACAACCTCATATTGTAAAGAAAAAGCAATCATAATATGATTTTTTTAAAAATAAAAACTCTTCCAGGTTAGCATTATCAGAGAAATTAAGGTTTTTTAAGAGTTATAGCGCTGAAGATGTGATCAGTTCTAGAATAAATATCTTATTTTAAATTGACTGAAAAATGTAATCTCAGCACAACTAAATTATCACCCCCAACACCACAATATGTTATAAAATGTTCAATAATTTTATAACAAAAATATTATATCCGAAATTCTCATTTAGGCCACTTATATAACAGATTTTATGATATATTTTTTTATTAGAAAAATTAATTGTACTAAAAATTAGAAAATATTTTTTTTTTATTTTCATAATTTGATAAAAATGTTCGTATTTTTTATATATTTTTTTCTAAATATTTTATTTTCATTTTTATAAAAGTGATTTAAAATATACAAAAATTTTATACACAGAAAGAAAATTTATCCCTAATTTGAATTGAAGTATATTTAATAAAGTTTTTTGAAGTTTATTTAATAAAAAAAATCAATTTCAAGGATATTTTTTTCTATATTTATTTTATGCGATATATAATAATAATAAATAGACGTATTTTTTAAAATAATTTACATAATAACAAAACAAGTATTTACATAGAATATATTTATCTAGTACTATTTGTGTAGTATGGTTTAAAATTCTATTTCCATTCATAATTCCAAATAAACCTACACAATTGATACCTACAATTCGTGCATTCTTCGTACACATAATTAAAGTATTTATATAAATAATAAGACAGTAGAGACAAATAATATTTAGTGTGTCAATAAGTTGAGTGCGAAGGTATTTGAGATCAGTGCGTGGAGAAATTCTGGAGCTGTCGTCAAACCTATTGTTGATTAATTGAAATGTGATCTTTGGTTGAACACAACAAGCAGTGGATTTCGAGGGCAAAATATTGAAGCCACGCTTGCGCACAGTATTGTTAATTCAGAAGAGATCTCTTGGACGCATCTCGTAAAGTCGACCGTTGACCTCATTCCAATGTAAACATTTATGCTGTATGGTGACATTGCTCATACAGCAACGTATTAACGGGAAATTTCATTTTTATTTGATTCAGACGTTATCAGAGACATACTTATTTTGTTTATGTTTTAATATAAGTTGTTTATAACTCAATGGATTATATAAAAAAATATTAACTATTTTAATAAAACTTATTGATATCAAATTATATATATATATATATATATATTAGTTGTCGATTGTGAAAGTGGTCTAATCAAAAATCAAAAAAATAAGTTTATTGCTCAATTCATATGGCAATGATTTAAGTTATAATAAAATAAAACATCTTTTTCTAAAATTTAAAAAATAACATTTTTTCTTGAAACGATATTTTTTCTTTTAATGAAATTTAGTTTATTTTTATTTTGTTAGTGGTCAAAGTTACATGTTTTATTAGAAATTTTATTATTATGAAAAAGTAGGTACTGTTAGATCATTTTGAAGTGGTCGAGGTGCAAATGAGAAAGACAAATTATCTATGTTCCTGAAGAATATTACAGTGTTGTAGAAAAACTCCATTTACAATACATAGATGATTCAGGAAAAATTTTTTAACCGAAAAGCTAGAAAAATCGTTTACAAAATGAACAATAAATTATCAGTGATATTTTTATCTTGTTGTAAGATTAGTCCATTTTCATTTCAAACTCCTGACTTTTTCTATAATGTTCATAACTTTTTTTTCGATCCAATTAGTTTTCTTTCTATATTTTTCTTGTTTTTGTTAATAACCATTTTTTTATATTTTCTGTGTTGTCTGGAGCTATTAAAATATTTTAAAATTCTAGACCCATGTTTCACTGCCGTAAGTAATAACAAGTAGGATGCATTGACCAAAAAGTTTCTTTTTAAACATAATGAAATATCCGACTTAATAATACAAGAATTTCATCCAAATAAACACCATTCATGTAATGGTTAATTTTGACAGTTGGAAAAAAGTGATAATTAATATAATATAAAATTAAATAACTAACATTACTTCGTTAATTATTAATTCCGGACATGATAATTAAAATAACAGAAATTCCATTCGGTAGATTGTAGAGAACAACGTTCGATGAAATTAACAGTTACAAAAAAAAAAAAAATACGACGGAACTGAAAATCGTACTTAACTAGATATTATTCGATATATCATGCTGGTGTGAATATTGCATGAGAAACATGTCTTGCCAGCGGGTAAGAAGAATATTATAATAATAACAGAAGATGTAAAGCAAGCATGCGATGTGAAAAAAATATTTACCTGAAAATATTAAATCTACTACCTTTAGAGTTCTACTTTCATTATATATATATATATATATATATATATATATATATATATATATATATATATATATATATATATATAGAGAGAGAGAGAGAGAGAGAGAGAAATTGAGAGAGAGGAGAAGTCTAAATGAGACTGAAGGAAGTAAAGAATAGTAAGCAAGTAAATGTGTCAAAACCATTCAGTCTCATTTGAGCCACCCCATATAAAGATGATATTCTGTAGATTTACATACATGAATATTATCAAGGTCCATGACTAATTATAATTGAAACAATATTAATTGTTCTAAATATAGTCAATATCTTTAATTATATAAAATATTGGATGACATTTGAATAATTTCATTAGATAAATATTTAATGAATTAAAATCAATACATAAATATAATTAATATTATTTATTTAATTCTTGTCATAATACTAGAAAGTGACCTATCAAGTTATAGAGTAAAATATGTTTAAAAACGAAAAATAAATAAATTTATTTAGGTATGAAAACTCATATATCATCATCATCAGTCTCTTTCTTTCCATTGCTGGTTGAAATTCAAAGTCTTTCTCTTCTAATCCATTTCTACGAATTTTCTTATATCTCTGTCCCATCTATCCACGAGTCTCTTCTTGGACCTTCTTATTTATCTGGATTCCTAATCAATAATCTACTGTAAGTTTCTCTTAATTAATCTTTCGTCATTTACAATTTAATATAACCAAATATACTTTCCTACTTTTTCAATTTCTATATCGTTTATTTCCCATAAAATATTTTAATTATACAATATTATATAAAACGATATTATATAAAAAAGTCATTCAAATAAAAATCATAAATTATTGACAAACAACAAAATTATCGCTCGACTACTCGTTTATTTTTCTTTTGATTACTTCATCGAACAATTTGTCGTATCGAAGCATATTTCATGTTAATTAGATTTCTTATTTCTCAAATCGACCTGGTTTTACTTCAGATGTCTCGTAGTCATTTGAATCTAGTTCTTCGGTTCGTTTAGCACGTCTCATTATAAATAGATGCATACGTTTTAGAATATCATAAAAGTTACAGGTTATTAACTTTACATCCTTAGTCAACAACTTTCTCATAGTTAACGTCCATCCAGTATCAATTAAACTCAAAGATTTGTAGTGTATGTAATATGTCTTTTTTTTACTAATTGTCAGCAAGTATATTACATTTTTTTATTCTTATATAAACACATTTTGATTTAAATATAATACATGACTTTCTTAATGAAACATGTCATAGCATGAAAAATGCACTTTTTAAATTATATATATATATATATATATATATATATATATATATATATATATATATGTGATCCAAAAGATGCTGAAAGATAAAAAAAAATAGTAAATGAATGTCTAAATCCTCCAGTTTCATTTGAACCATATTATAAATTTCAATTAATTACTCAAATATTCATTTTTATATGAAATACTTTTTTCCTTTTTCTATATTTACATTTTTCTATATCATTTTTATTGGGTCTAAGGTAAATTTAAAAAGGCTATAAAATATTATTTCTCTTAGCAATTTTAGAATTACAATTTTTACGTCTTATAACAATGAATTTATCTGTCTTTATTTATTAATTTTTTATTGCTTTATCCTTTAAGTTCGCCACGTTTTGAAAAAAGTGATTCGCATTTGTTGAAGCATATTTTTTAATTTTATTATTTAATTTAAGTAACAATGTTTTTTTTAATTATTTTGTAAAATATAGCCGTATTTTCACTCTAAATTTTTAGTTGATAGTTACTCGTAAATACAATTTTTAGTTTTAATTTTTATTGAATTTTATAAAGTATTTTTTGAAGTATTTATTACCAAAAAATTTTATTTCTTTCAAATTATTAAAATGTTTCTTTTAGAGAATATTATGACATATAATATTTGGTTGAGTTCATATTTTTATTCAATTTTATTTATCTATTATTTTTAATTTTATTTGTTATCGAATATTTTAAAATTTTAGTTTTTGAATATTGAAATTTGATTATTAAATCAATCTGTATTACAATTCATGTTTGTTTTTTTCTGTATATTATAATTAAATATTATAGTCACATCTACCTTTATATATATATATATATATATATATATATATATATATATATATATGTATGTATGTATGTATTTATAGGGTGATTCAAATGACACTAAAGGATAGTAAAGAATAATGAAAAATAGTAAGCAAGATTGTCTAAATCCTTTAGTAATATTTGGCCCACACTTTATATACTATTTATAAGTAAAATCTTTAAAAAGATAAAATGCTACTTAAAATACTCTCAGAAAAAAGTACAAGAATTAGATTAATAATAAATATAGAAAACTAAAACCATATTTAATATATTTGTAGAGAAAGAAAATAGATAGATAGCTAATACTTATAACAAGTGGATGAAATAAAATACTTGGGAAAAATTATAAAGAGTCATCCAAATGTGACATCTGGACTTGTGTTTTATTAAAAAGAAATATGTGTATAGGGTGGTGTATAGGAAAACATGTGTATAGTTTTTTTTTTTAATAAAACACAAATCTAGGTGTCATATTTAGAAAATCCTATATGACATGATGGTGGCCTGTGACTAGATATTAAATCGAGAATTAGGGCAAATGGGCAGTATTTGGAATAATAAATAATATAAATTGATAAAGATATAGCTACATAAATATGAACAATTTAATGTATCAAAAGTCATGCTGACAGTTTTATATTTATTATGACTTTTGGTCGACTTACCTATAAAATCACACAATTAAGTTTATACATTTGGGTACAATAATTAAAATCTCAAGCCATATATTTAAATATCATGAGTTCAAATCCAGTGTCAAGTTAAGTGTTACTTTTCACTAAAAAGTTAAGTGTATATATATATATATATATATATATATATATATATATATATATATGTATATAATATTTTAAAAGTAATCAATTAAGTGTTAAGTAGATGCAAGTGAGGTTTATAACCAAATTTAATACAAAATTCATATAATTATCTCTTACAATATAATAACTGTTGCCTTAAGGTATAGTCAATTAATCACTAAAGCAAAATACAATATTATCATTTAATGTTTACATCGAGGTCGATAACAAATTGAGTGTTAAAGAACTCAAACATCTGCTGTTTGTTGTAAAAGTAGACAAAAAATCGAGTACATCAAGGAAAAATATACTTTTATTCGGATATAAATAAAATTGTTCCTACATTCTTTTTATATATATATATATATATATATATATATATATATATAAAATGTATATGGTTATTGCTTAATATTTATTTTACTGATAACCAATTTAGATAAAAATTGCGATATTAGAACAGATACATATAATACTTTTAAATGCTTAGAATAAATGTCAATTTGTTGAATCGTTTTAATTATAATAAAAAAAATGTAAATAATATTTTCTGAAATATACTTTACATTTTTAAACAAAAAGTTGTAAATAATATCACAAGATATTCTAAAAAAATATCCAACCGAATATTAGTTTCTTAACTATTAAATTTTCTCTAATATATATTTTATTAATATTGTTATTATTTCAAAGAATGAAACAATATATTATAAATATATGTCTAGCTTAAAAGATGACATGTGTGTTGAAATACAAAAATAACAAAAAGTAGATAGTACATGATTATTAAATATTTATTAGTTGGTAATTAAGTGAGAAAAAGTAAATAAGCTACAGTGCTTTAATAATTATAAATTTTATGTCTTTGTGTGAATGTTTAATTCAAAAATATTTTTTGATTTTTTTTATAAAAACAAATATCGAAATCGTAAGTGAATATTATTTTCAAAACTTATTTAACACTTGTTTTACCAATTCAAAGTACTTTTTAATATTAATTAATAAGAAAAGATTTAAAACGCAATTTCTGCAAATGATATGTTATTTTGAAATTATTATATACTATTATTATAGATTAAATAGCTCCTGTTATAGAATAACTAAATAGAAATAATATTTAACAAACAAGAACAAATAAAATACTTAAATAATTTCTGCAATCAATCTCACTTTATTACAATGTATAACATCTAGATATTAAGTTGAACAATCAGGAAATGAACATCCTCTTTTAATATTTTATAATAACTGTAATATTACTGAGTACATAAATAAATAAATATTTCTCAAGTAACATCAGATTAATGAACGGAGTATATATATATATATATATATATATATATATATATGCATATAAACTCAATTTATTATGTACATTTTGAGAAGATAAAAGTCATTGAACTGAGAATATTTTGAAGTTTATTTGAATTTTAATGGTTTCATTGGCTTACCTTCTTATTATAAACAACACAGATTTTTAAGATTTGGAACAATAACTGGATATAAAATTTCTTTTAAATTAAATAAGTACAGATAATCCACATACACTAAAAAACTCTATGTTATACAAAGTTGTGTTAAATGGACTAAGAATTAATGAAAAGTAGGGTTAGGTTTTAAAAAGTAGCAAAAATACATTATTTTGCTTACATATCTACCAGAAGTATGATTATTAAAAGTATTAATAGGAGATTAAATATAGATTTCAGAAAATATAGAGAAATATGGAAATATATATATGTCAGGATTAATATAAAAAGATGAGAAAAAATGAGTAAATTCAAACGAAAATTCAAATAATAGATATTATAACAAGAGTGAAGATTAAAATAAACATGGGTCAATCATGTAACAAGAAAATAAGATCATTGATGGTTAAGAAAAATTATCAATTTGAAATTTAGAGACATTAAATGATCCAGGAAAAGACATATAAATAAATATGATGATTTATGAGAAAATTCGTCGGTGTGGAATGGAAAAAAGGTATTATAAAAAGTCTAAAAATGGAATGTTTTGAGAAAAGTCTTCATTCAACAATGGATAGAAAATGATATATATATATATATATATATATATATATATATATATATATATATATATATTATTATTATTATTATTAAATATTATTTACTAGACAAAACGTGTACAAATTAAAAATATTTTAATCAATAAAACAGTCTAATTTAAAATCTTTTGTAATTCTAATTTGTACTTATTATTTGAAATGAAAGTTCAATATATTATTCTATTTAAATAATCTAATGATCGATGATTCATGAAAAATATTCTGATTAATTCTTGTACATTAGATATAATAAACATACTGAATACAGACATTATTAACATTACATTAATTTGTTAAAAAATAACATACATTTGATTGAAAATCTAGTTCAAATCAATTTTTTGACATCTCAAATATAATTTAGTTATTTGTAAATTTTTTTTGGTTTACATATTTTATTAACAAATTATATGAAAAAAGTATATGTGAAATGTATGTACTGAAAAAAATTTATTAGCAATATTTTATTTTCACTTCTGTTATTCAAAACAGGTCATAGTACATTAATACAATTAAAATATATCTGTAATAAAGATACATTTTAAAAAAATATATTTTAATAAATTATCTTTCTTAATTAGTCAAATGTCGACTCTTCCATCTGTTAGAAATGTCATATTTTAAATTGATTTTATATTATAATTTTTTTTAATAAAAAAATATTAAACATAAAACTATTTCTTTACAGCATATTGTAAGTGTATAATATATAATTTTAGTCTAGTTTCATTCTGAATTTTGTTTAATCTTAATTTTCATCTCATACAAATGCATATAATAATAGTTGTATATGTCATTTCTTTATAAAAAATTAATGTATTTTTATGTTTTAGAAAGTTTTAAATGCAGCATATACTGAATTTTAAATTAAAGATGAACTATTTTAAAACTGGGTAAAAACTAAAGAAAGTGTTTAAATAAATAATCATTAATTGAACAAATAAACTTACGGTATAAATGTGGAAAAAAGTTTTAATTTTAGTTGATTTTTATATTCAAATTTTCACTACGGAAATTAATTTTAACTGAATAATAATCACAATCTGAAAAAAATTCATATCTCTTAAGGATTTGATTGATTATAATAATATAATCAATTTTTAATCAGAAAAGATTTGTAATGATTTTTCAAATATCATTTTTTTACTCCAAAAAAAAAACACGATTTATAGTATGGAAAATTTCCTGAAAAATTAACATTTACAAAACTTTTTTTCATTTAAAATAAAATATGACTAAACAATAGATAAAATTTCATTTTTAAATGTAGGAAGAATTTTATTTAGAAAAAACCTTGAATTATGTTGTCATTTATGTCTCAATCAAATAAAAATTAATAATTTTCATTTTAGAGTACTAATATAGAATTAAATTTCTATTATTGTTCATTTAAAATAATGTCTATGGTCTAAACGATTAATTTTTAATCGAAATTTGATGATGTAATGTAGATAAATATTTTTTTCGATTTTTTGAATTTCGAAGAAAAAAGGGAAAATTATCAAAATTTGTTTTTGGCCACTGAAATTGAATTTCTTAATAATGAATGTTATTTTTACTGGAAAATGATTATTTTCTACTGATATAATCGATATTTAATAAAAAATAACGATTTGTAGCGATTTTTAAAATTTTCAATTTTTTGACTCAAAAAAACCACGACCTATAGTATGGAAAATTTCATGAAAAATCAACATTCTTAAAAATCGATTTTTTTTGTTTAAAATCAAAGATCGGCTATAAAATTTGATGAATCAATGATTAAAATCTCATTTTTGAACGTGGGAAGAATTTTATTTAGAAAAACCTTAAATTATGTTCATTCCATGTCATTTATGTCTCAATCGAATGAAAATTAATAATTTTTATTTTAGAGCGCTAATATAGAATTAAGTTTCTATTATTGTTCATTAAAAATTATTTCTAATGTCTATACAATTAATTTTTAATCAAAATTTGATGATGTAATGTAGATAAATATTTTTTTCGATTTTTTGAATTTCGATGGAAAAAAGGAAAATTATCAAAAATTGCTTTTCGGCCACTAAAATAAAATTTCTTAACAATGAATATTATTTTTACTGAAAAACGATTATTATCTACTAATATAATCGATATTTAATAAAAAATAACGATTTGTAGCGATTTTTAAAATTTTCATTTTTTTGACTCAAAAAAACCACGACCTATAGTATGGAAAATTTCATGAAAAATCAACATTTTTAAAAATCGATTTTTTTCGTTTAAAATCAAAGATCGGCTATAAAATTTGATGAATCAATGATTAAAATCACATTTTTGAACATAAGACGAATTTTATTTAGAAAAAACCTTGATTATTTATATCTTAATGCCATTTATGTCTCAATCGAAGAAAAATTAATAATTTTCATTTTAGAATATTAATATAAAATCAAATTTCTACCATTGTTCACTAAAAATACTTCCTAGGCTCTAGAAAACTAATTTTTAATAGTTTTATTATTTTTGAAAGTAGAAAGAATTTTATTTTGACAAAAACCCTGAATTATATGCTCATTCCATGCCATTTATATTTATGTATATCTCAAAATGAATTTGATATTAACCATTTTTAATTATGACAAAATTTTTTGTATAAAATTTCAGAAATTGTAATAACAAATCAAACAAAAAATGTTTCATAATAACAATTTTTTTATATACTTAACATATTACAAATTAAAGAAATATTTGTACAAAATCAGCAATTCGACAATTACTTTATATCATTTATTATCAAATGTAATAATCGAATAGAAAAACAAATAAATAAAGCAACTATTTCAAATAGAAACGCAATATTACAAAAATTTAATTATAACACATTCCTACTCCGAAGCATAGCAAATAAAATATTGAAATAACATTTTTCTACGTAGTGATTTATATGCTCGATAAAGTATGAAGAAAGTCAATTAAAGGTTTTCTTATTCGAATATTTTCAATATACGACAATAGTGTCGTAAAGTGTACTTTTTTTGAACATAATATACATATGGTTTACTTTAAATGTCATTTAGTTTAACTGTAAGTGAAATGCTGTTTTTATACGACTTTTTAACCTGTCATATAATGTATACTAAAGTAATGGGTTTTTTTCCATTAAATAAACCACAAATATAAGCAAGTTATAAATTGTTTTTGTATTATATTTATATTTTAAAAATATATATTTTTGGTAAAGTTTACTTTGTTTTTAGGATTGAAAAATTCCAGTTGAATAAAGATTTTATTTTATTTTCTCTTTTATACATACACAAATATATGTGTGTGTATAAACACAAATATATATATATATATATATATATAAATGTATGTGTGTGTGTGTGTGTGTGTACTAATAAAAATTCAAACACCTTTTCTATAAATAAATTATTCACTTCAACAATACAACATTTTATATAAATAATCACTTAGTGTTCACTTTATTCGTTAATGTGCATTTTATAATGCATGAAATTCTAAAATGAAGATTTTATAAAGAAACGTTTTACAAATTTTAAAAACCATTTTTTGTTTATTTTATTCTCTGATACGCATTTCGATGGCAATAACATTAGTGTTAGAATATTTTATTATAAAATTTAATAAATTCTAAAATAAAAAATTGTAATCTAGTGCTTTAACAACTATATTATAGTCATTGAAATTTGCATCAGTGAATAAAATGAATAATAAATGATTATATTAAATATTACTACATAATTTTGTAATGAATAGATGATTCATTTGTATTAAAGTGAATTAATACTGTAATTTCAAAAAAATAGTAGAAATATTGCACATAATTATAATTATTCCATATATTGAATAGTCATTTTAAAGAATTTTAATTTAAAACTCTTAGAATAAATTAATTAAATATTAAAAAAAATGATTTGTAAAATATTTCCTCAAAACTTAATTAATTGCACAGAATAAATATATATATATATATATATATATATATATATATATATATATATATTTAAATATATAGATTTCAAAAATATAAACATCAAAAAAATAATCTACGTCTAATAACATATTTTTATGCCTATATAAGCATAAAAAATATTCATTTTACACAAATATAAAATTAAATTTCTATTATTGTTCACTATAAATAATTTTTGGGATCTATACAATTGATTTTTAATCAAAATTTGATGATGTAATGTAGATAAATATTTTTTTGAATTTTTTGAATTTCGAGGAAAAAACGAAAAATTTCCAAAATCAATTTTCGGTTAAAAAAATCGTATTTCTTAATAATGAATGTTATTTTTGCTGTAAGATGATTATTTTTTACTCACTTAATCGATTTTTATTAAAAAATAACGACTTGCAGTGATTTTTAAAATTTTCAATTTTTTGTCTCAAAAAAACCATGACCTATAGTATGGAAAATTTCATGAAAAATCAACATGTTTAAAAATCGATTTTTTTCATTTAAAATCAATGTTTGGTTATAACATATAACGAATTAATGATTAAAATCTCATTTTTTAACGTAGGACGGATTTTATTTAAATGGACCTTAAATTATGCTCATTCCATGTCATTTATATCTCAATCGAAGAAAAATTAAATTTTTCATTCTAGAGCACTAATTTAGAATCCAGTTTTTATTATTGTTCACCAATAATACTTTCTCAAGTCTATACAATTAATTTTTAATCGAAATTTGATGATGTAATGTAGATAAATATTTTTTTGTATATTTTGAATATCGATGATAAAAATTAAAATAATCAAAAATTGATTTTCGGCCACTAAAATTGTATTTCTTAATAATAAATGTTATTTTTTTTCAAAAACGATTATTTTCTACTAATATAATTGAGATTTAATAAAAAATATCGATTTGTAGCGGTTTTTAAAATTTTCAATTTTTTGACTCAAAAAAACCACGACCTATAGTATGGCAAATTTCATGAAAAATTAACATTTTCGAAAATCGATTTTTTCATTTAAAATCAAAGCTCGGCTATAAAATACGTTCAGTCAATGATTAAAATCTCATTTTTGAACAAAGTACAAATTTTATTTAGAAAAAACACTGAAATTTTATATCTCAATGTCATTCGAAGGAAAATTAATAATTTATAGTCACAAATTCATATCCATTTATCTTTTATCTACTAATGAAACTTGTTTTTTTAATTCATATTAATATATCTGCATAGAAAGTCTTAAAAAATTAAAAGACACATTAAATCTTGTTATGCACTTAAAGTAATTTTTCATCGAATGTTTATTGTTAATTTCTAAACTGTTCAATTTTACAGGCGTGCACTCGTAATTCAGCTTACTCTACGCGTTGTTTCACGTGTACGGAATCAGAGTTAATTAGTAAACGTCAATTTAACAGATAAGTTATTTCGCTACGATTTATATAATTATATCCGTAATTACTCACACTGTACATTAAAAACGAAAACGTAATTCGTAAACGAGTTCTAAGTATCATGGCATGTCGAATAAAAAATATGCCATCAATTGTCAGTGTTTTGGAACACAACAAGATGTATTTAATTTTTTTTTTGTATAACTTTTGTTTATATAATGAGATATTGTTTAATTTATTTTGAATAAATAATTGTTCTTTTCCAGTTACATGGATTTTATAAGAATTAAAATTACGCATTGCGTA
Source organism: Neoneuromus ignobilis (assembly GCA_029203775.1). Taxonomy (NCBI): domain Eukaryota; kingdom Metazoa; phylum Arthropoda; class Insecta; order Megaloptera; family Corydalidae; genus Neoneuromus; species Neoneuromus ignobilis. The sequence goes on along the minus strand of CP092087.1, from coordinate 5,413,635 downwards.
GGTATTGTTTTCTTCTATAAAGAAATGTTTTGTTGGGAGATTTAATGACATTCGATGAGGATTTCTCTTGGCCATGAATTGATATAGATATTTATGATAATATTGATAATATACACTATATCATTTTATGTATATTCTTACTTTCAAAAGCTATAAAATAATTTTATGTACTGCTATATTAGAGTAGGGAAAAATATCCGATTGACATTTAACGACTGAAATTTTAGTACTGTAAAATTAATCGTTAATCACAATTAATTTATTGGTCGTTAGTCGTTTCAAATAATTGATAAAACGATTGATTTGAAATTAGTTGTTTTTAAATAAATCGATGACTAACGACTAATAAATTAATTATTAGTCGTGTTTGATTTTTAGTCATCAATAATTTTAAGCTAATAAACAAATTGATTTGAATATTCAAAATTGTACAATGTTAGTTGAATATGACTATTAATTAAATCATCAACAAAATTATTTATAATGTAAAAATCAAACTTTCATATAAAATTATTCTGTTTGAAAAAATTACAAATAATTTTTAATGAAAATTAATTTATAACTTTCCTAAAATTGAATTTTAAATGATTATAACGAAATATAATAATTTCTAAATTATTTTAATGAAAGTACATAAAACAGTTATTTAAAAAACAAATAAGAATTTGTTCACACTTTTCACCCCATCTATTTGGTAATGAAATGAGATAAACTATGTTTATCAAAGAAGAAGCAAATGTGTAATAGATAAACAAAACTTAATTTGAGATTTTAGTCGTTTTTTATATATTTTTTATCCCATTAAATTTTTATACGATAATTTTTTTATTTAAAAATAACTACTAAAATAAAATGATTAATTTTTTAATCGAAAATTTGTAGTATAAAATTTTAGTCAATAGATTTTCAATCAGCTTTATGATTAAAAAATTGCGAATATGTTTTTAATCAGATGAAAATTTGTATTGTACTATTATTTACAATAAATTAATATAACGTGCATAATATTTTAATTCATAATTATGTTTGAAGTATTTGTTGCATTCTATGTCACACCAAGTGTACAAATGTTTAACATATGACTAATTTATTTACTCGACTTTGTTTATATATTTGAATAAATATATTATTATTCGTTTATTAACATTACTTCTTAATCATATAACCGTTATACCACTAAACCTTATTTAGAAGAATGTTTTATTATAATCTATCGAGAATATATTTGAATTTATTATTTAGTTTTTTAATGCATGCATAAATGATTATTAAAATCTATACGAATTTGCTATTAACATATTTAATTCACATCTAAATTAACAAAATTTAATCATGTAAATAAGGAGTTTAAATAAATGTATAAACTAAAAAAAATAATGAATTAAATAAACTATACTTTAGAAAGTGCAATGAAAATATCATAATTATATCATCTTTCTATCATGTCATGTTTTCAATTAGAAAAAAAACAGTAGTTTCAGCATGCAAATGTATAATATTGAATTTACTATGAAAAATATGCATTCATAACAGAGTAGAGTATAAAAAAAATTAGTCATATTTTTTTAATTACAAAAATGATTAAAAAACCAAAGAACTAAATTTCCATTTCATTATTCATCCGATTAAAATATTAATTATGTTATTTTAGTCGTATTGTTAACCTAAAAATTAATCGGATAGAAATTTAGTCGGATTTATTTATTTACTATCATTTATTAATCTTCAACTTCATTTGAGTCACTTATAGTAACAAATAAATTATCTATCTCAAATACCACAAAACGTGATAAATAATCACTAATTGTTTATTTTATTCGCCAATGCACATTCAATGATTAGTTCATCGATCTTAGAGTACTATATTATAAAATCTAAGCCAGATTAGCCAACAAAAAACACATTAAACAAAAAAGTGAACAATAAGTGATTATTGAACACTTTTATAAAATTATGTGGTGTTGGGATAAGTGATTTGATTAAACAAAAAGTGTATTTGAGAAGAGTTGTGTAGATATTTTTATACTAACTCAATATCCCAGTTTTTTAAAATAGAATGTAAAATTTATATGATGTGAATAATACAAGTACATTCTTTCTCTAATTTTAATAGACAATATTCGTAGAAAAAGAAATTTACGTTGAAAAATACTCACACTTATTTAAAAATCAGTTGATCTACATATTTAGAATATTTGAATAAATAATTCAGCACGCTTTTATATTTACATCATTTAAGATATGTTAAATTTCTATTAAATAAATATTACGAGAATGGCTTTTGCAAAGATTTTAAACAGTTCCGGTTCTGATTTTTTTTTGCTCGATCTGAAGATAATACATTGTTTTAGATTATACGAATATTCGTCATAGATATTTAATTAATGAATAATGACATAGTTTACATAGATAATTATTCGTACATTATTCATATAGTAATCTGAAATCTGTATTATTAGATGCCATAATTTTTTTCTAGATCCAATTAAGTCTTGAAAATGGTAGTTTCTAATCAATATAGTTTTCTACTAATTTATCATATATTTATATATATATATATATATATATATATATATATATATATATATATATAAACACACATATACTTTTTTTTAATAATTATATATGATTATTTGTTACTAATGTAAATTAGGACACTAATTTTAATTAATTCAATCTACTTAATGACTTTTGATTTGCATTGAATTTAATAAATAAAATTAGATTACAATTTCAATTTACAAAATAATAATATATTCAAGGTTTATAATTAAAAAAAATTATTTTATATACTAAATACTTTTAATTGAGAACGAATGACATTTTGTTTTGAGGACGTTTTTTACTTTTTAATATATATATATATATATATATATATATATATATATATATATATATATATATATATATATATATATATATATATATATATATATATAAATATATATATTTCAGATGTAGTATTAAATATCAGAAATATATTTTTGGATAGAATGCAATATTTTAAAAAAGATATTGTAATACTAAATTTTCATAAAATAATATGTAGATATCTGAGAGAGAAATCTTTAGAAAAATAATTAGATCGCAAGAAAATGTTTCTGAGTACCTTTCAAAAATTCTAATATTATTTATAGATCTCTTTGCAGAGATATTGAAAAGATTAAATTTCAAGCCCAAAGATTATAAGCACTTAAATAGATATATCACAAATATATTAGTAGGTTCAAAGAAACTTAATTAACTTGTTCACTGTTATGTGTAAAATTGTTGAAAAGAGATATTACTTATGCATGAGTGATAGTGATGGACATTTTGAATATTTTACATGAACTTTGATCTTTATAAAAAATTATAAATATATATATATATATATATATATAAATATATATCTTTATATTTGTATGTATGTATATGTATGTATGTATGCATGCATATATTTATAACAATCATAATTAAACTTTTATATAATTAGAATCCCATTAAACTAAATAAAAGTTATGTCAAACGAAACAAAATCAACACTACATATGTGAAATTAAATACATATTACAATTAGCTTCTCGACAAATAAAGTCGAACCTACTTTACAGACACCGAAGACCTCGATAAAAAAATATAGACAATAAATTTATTTTTTCAAAACACAGCATTAGAAATAATCTGTGTATCTATGCCAATTGATGTACAGTTAATCGTTGTTAGCGATCAGTCATAGATCATTTTGTTACTGATTTGATATTTGAGTGTTGTTTAACGATTGCACAATGACATCAAGTAAGCAGGCAGGTGTGGGCCATACGTCTGTAAACCGTAACGATGCTACAACGATGGACCAAGGTAGTGTGGAGGTTGTGATATGGGTATTGAGATGAAAGAATATTGTATATATAGACATTTTTTATAGTTATAAAGAAAGTTAGACAAAAAAAGAGTCGATCCAAAAAAATCTGATTGTAAATTGAAAATAAAATCATGATATAAATTTTACAGATTTCAAAAAAAAACCTATTCTATAACAAGTTTACGAAATCAATCATTACTATTAAAGGAATTATCAACTGTACAGCTTTTAAATAAGTCTAATGAAATATTTTAACAGAACAATGTTTGAAAATTATGTTTTCAAACCGTTTTATTAGATTTTTTTATATACCATATATTACTATATTTTTTATAAATTTTTCTTATTGTTTAATAGTTATGTATGAGAATTATTTATAATTATAAAAAGATATTAATAATTTTATATCATGTTTATTTTTGAAATTTATTATTTTGAAATTGTGAATTACATTATTTTGAAAAATAAAATTGACCTGCATTCAATGATATCTATTTTTAACTTGAAATAATATTTTTTAATACTGCAAGGAATTAATTTTAACATAAATACGAGTAAATCACTCATCCCCATTATTACTATATTTTAAAGAAATGTTTGATAATCAATTACTATTCTCTTATATCTATATGGAAGTCATTTCTTCAGAATGTGGTATAATTACACTTTTGCTTATTTCGAAATATTTAATTTTTAACATTTTACCCTATTTAAAATATTATTAAACGGTAATAAGTTTATTTTATGCTTTGAAATTCCAGATATGTTTAATTTTATAATATGTCCATTTTTATAAATGTTTTATATGTAAAACAGTGTTTTTATTAATAATAATTTTTTATAATATGAGTATTAAATCATTATTTCTACCTAATTATTTTACATTTACAAATCAAATTTTAATAACACAGAATTTCAAATTTCTCATTTGATTTCTAATTCTCTTTTATATAAAAATATCACTCATTCCAATTTCACATTATATTATTTTGAAAAAAACGTTCCATAATCATTTACTGTTTTTACAAAATTTTATATTGAACGAAAAATTCATTTTGTAAAAAGAATTTAAAAATACTAAGCTATTTCATAAGTACTAGTAAGAAAAACCCTTGTTTAACAATGGTATAATTAACTTATCAATTCCAATTAACCCATTTAATAATCAATCGACATATGAAAACGTTTGGCAAAATTTTTAAGCCAGGTTAATGTTTTTTTTTTACTAAGTATCGAAGCTTAATCTGAAGCAACGAATAGACATCTGTACTTTTCATCTCTGTAGGTTAGAAAAGAACCCATTTTTGAATTAAATTGTTACTGGTGACTAAAAATGGATTGTTTATAACATTATTAAACTTCAAAGACAATGGGTTAACTACAACGAAACATCATTACTACAATCGAAGTGAGGACTCCATTTAAGTAAGATTGTGTTATCAGTTTGGTGGGATATGGATGGAATTATCAATTATGAGTTGCTACCAGATAATATATTGTGAAAAATTAGATATGTTAAAACAATCTATCGACAAAAAACAATACTAGCCAACAGAAAAGGTGTAATTTTTTACAATCATAACGCACATCCACACATGACACAAAAAATGATTTAAAAATTGAAGCAGTTTGAGTAGGAAATTATGCCACATCTTCATATTTTCTCAATCCTCAGAGACATAATTAGATTATCATAAATTCTTAAATCTCCAAAATTACATTAGTAGGAAAAAAAATAATATAAATACTGATGTCTAAAATGAGTTAGATTTATTATTTAGCAAAAAATAAACAGATTTATCGACAGGCTATTGAAAATTTAAGATGAAGAAGAAAATTAGTACTGAATAATAATAGAAAATATATTTGGTATTAAAATTTAAATATATTTTTTTTATTTCACTTAAAAACTATCTCTAAACTTTTATATTTGTTTTCTTCAATAAATGCAAGAAAAACTTGTATATATAATTTTTTGAAAATTATTAATACAAAAATTATATCTATTGCAATTATTCTCTCTCTCTTATATATATTTATATATTGAGAGAGAGAGAGAGAGAGAGAACGAGAGAGAGAGAGAAATATTCATTTCATATTTTATTGAAAAGAGATTTTATCTATTAAAAAATATAAAACAATGTGTATAAGGTGGTCCAAAAAGATTGATGGATAGTAAAGAATAATGATATTAAGCAAGTAAATATATGCTTAAACCCTTCAGTCTCATTTGAGCCATTCTATATAACACAACTACACCTCTACTGCTTTCAATAATAACAATTACTCTTTTTTTGTGTACACATTTGCTACACTTGACATTTAGTTTACGAATCTAATTCAAAATCAAACACTGTACACACCAGTCAATGAAAAAGTCTCGAGAGCCGTTACATTATTTGCCTCAATACCCCACTCATATCAACAGCATATTTCTTGGTTGGCGTGTGTAGGTCACGGACGCGCTCATGAACCTGGCCAAGCGTATGTTATTCCTAGTCTTCAACCGGCTCTCTTGCCTCCCAGTGCATTCGATGCCCTCTAAAAGTGCTCTAGTTGTTAATATCTCATGACTACTACTACGAAATATATTCATGAATCATATTTTCGTGAAATATTACTCTATAAACATTTCAACAGTAGATTAACGGACTGAATGTTTCAATAAAAAAAGAATATCTTTGGATTTTTATTAACAACTAATTATAAAACTGATTTTATTCCATCCGTTTACTTATATGAAAGTGTTTTTTTTATTCTGAAAAAGTGCGAATTGTGAAACTGGTGTTAATTTGTGCATTGAATGATACTCGTGTTTAGTTTTATTTTATTTTAATTTTTTTACAAAAAAATTAATGTTTAGTTTAACGGTTTTTAAATGATATTTTAAAACAGTTCTCTTATTTGTCAAATGATTCATTTTGTAACAAAATGAGCCAATTATATAGAATAAAAATAGAATGATATCAATTTAAAAAAATCAAATAAAAACAGTACTTTTTTTCAAATGAAAATATTTAAATGTCATTAAAAATCAATCAAAATGAACTATAAAATATTTATTTCTTTAGTTATAATATGTACTTTATCCAATTTACCAAACACATTTCAACAATCAAATGATGAGGATACTTTAGACGATTTAGACGATTTCGAATTTAAGACTGAACTGGAAGATAAAGTAGATCAAACGAAAACGAATCAATCGATAAATAATGAAGATAACGAAGTTCATTCCGATATTAGAGTACAAACAAATAGTTACGTGAACAAAAATGCAGTTATGAAAAATGTGATTGTAAACACGATGAGGAATGAAGATACGAAGAGGAGTCTAGCACAAGTCTTACCAATATTACGAGTTATGACGCCTGAACAGAAGTTAGCGCTCGCGGCACTCGTCACTAATCAAGTTTTAGCGTCAGATGATAGCAATGGACTTTCTTTAGATCAGGTACGACTTATTTTTTTATAATAATCGACACGTGTGACATGTGTGATTAATTGAACGTGAAATGTACTTTATGGATTTTCAGTGACCTCGATTAATTCCATTAAGATTTTATAACTAGATTTTAAATGTATTGTTTTTAAGCACTTAAAAATTTTGTATTAAAATGTAATTATTGAATTATGAATAGAAATTATGATATATGATTAAAAATAGAATTTTAATTATATAAAAATATAAAATATACTACATTTTAAGAAAGTTCTGCTTGATTATTAAAATTTAATAAAATTGAAAACTGAATTAAATTCACAAATCAATTGCAGATTAATATTCTCTCTTGTATTATTTTTAATTTCGAAGTTTTTTCATAGATCCAAAAAATTAAATCATAATATAATTTGAAAATATAAACTGAATAAAACCATATTTTTCTATTTAACTCTTCAAATTGAATTATTTTTTCTTTACTGAACACTGGATGAATAAGAATGAAAATTTTTTGAAGTAAAATTTTCAATTATTGTATTTTAATAAAGATAATTTTTTAAATAAAATATTATTGCAAATCAATACAAATGAATTAATTATATTCAAGCCATAACATTTTATAAAATTGCTTATATACATTTCGATAGTCATTCCATTATTGCTAGAACCTAACATTATAACATCTTTATTTTATAATTTTATATTTTTAAGATATTATAATGCAATGTTCTAACAATAATGGCATGGTCATCGAAATGCACATCATAGAATAAAGTGAACAATAAATAATTATTAAAAAAATATATAAAAATGATTTATTTATGTTAAAAATGCATTTTATTGTCATTTATTTGATAACAATAACAAATACGATAGAAAAAAATATACACATATTTTTTCATATAGTATTATATAAAAATATACACCATAACATTATTCTTAGATTCATAATATGACACTTTAACGAAGATATCATGACCATCGAAATGCTTGTAAGCAAATAATGAGAACAATAATTGTTTATTGAACAATTTTATAAAATATAATGGTAATGGGATGAATAATTGATTTGTGCTAGAATCAATTCTTCTCAATATTAAACAAAACTATTATTTTAAATATATATATATATATATATATATATATATATATATATATATATATATATATCACACTCACACAGAGAGAAAAATAGAGTTAACAATATAATATTTTATAATATTATATTTGTGTTCCTAATGCATTTTTAATAAAAAAATAAATATGTTAAAAATAATAAGAATAATGTAAGTTATATATATATATATATATATATATATATATATATATATATATATATATATATAATATAATATATTTCACAGACATATATAGAGAGAGAAAAAAAAATATTTAACAATATAATTCTTTATGTATAATATATTTGTGTTCCTAATGTATTTTATAATAAAAAAATAAATATGTTTAAAATAATAGAAATAATGTAAGATATATATATATATATATATATATATATATATATATATATATATATATATATAGAGAGAGAGAGAGAGAGAGAGAGAGAGAGAGGGAAAAAAATTTAATTATAAACATAATATTTTCTAATATATTTGTATTTCTAATGTGAGTTTTTTTAACAAAGAAATAATTACGTTAAAAATACTAGAAATGATGTAATTATCATTTTAAATAAATATAATAATAATATTGAAATAAAACAATAGGTTCTTTTTCATAATAACAGTTAGTCATTATTCTAAGTAAAATTACTTTTTGGATGTACCATGTGTTTACGGTTTTTAAGTTGGAATCTAAAATAAAATAATCATGTTTAAGTACACTTAATGATAATTTTTAAACATGTTACGCTATTCATGATTTTCGACAAAATTTTACTGTCGTGCAAGCATTTCAAACCTAGTACTTCAATAAAACACTTAATTGCCAGTTTGGGTCACTTTCTATGAAATAATAATATAATTATTTGATTTTTTGTTGTTGTATATTATTTTATGTTTTGGTTAAAAAGAGATGATGTTTTAAATGTCGAATTAATTTCAGGACCGATTTATTTCTGATTTTTTAATGAAAATATAAGTTTAATTTAATCTGTACTTGAAATTTTAATCAATTTTTAATATTTTTTATCTAACTAAATTTTTATCCAATTATTTTTTTATTTAAAAAGAACGACTAAAATAATATGATAAATTTTTTAGTAGGTGATTAATCGTATGAAACGTTAGTTATTAGATTTTTAATCATTTTTATGACTGAGAAATTATGACTAAATTTTTAATCGGATGGAAATTTAGTAGAATAATACCCTACTCTGTATATGTATGTATGTGTGTGTGTGTGTATATATATATATATATATATATATATATATCGAAAAACAGATAAAAAAAATGTTCAAAACTAACTCGATAAAGATATTAAATTCCATCACTCTATATTTAATTTGCACATTCTAAAAGAAATTAAACATTAAAACGAAAGTAACATTTAATTTGAAAATGGTTTTATTTTGTAATTATTATAATGAATACTTAAATTATACATTCTATACAAGAAAAAATTCATTTCATTGTAAACACTTTCTGCACTTTAACAGTAATCAGCGATAACTGATATTAAAAAAATGAATATTTAATTTGAAATTAATTTATATGAGCAAAGTAATGAATTAAAATGTATTTAGAATTCGTGCGAAATGTATTTTACGGAAAATTTGATAAAGCAGATTAGAAAGTCTGTACAAAAATTTTTTCCAATAAATATTGAAAAAATGTGAATGAGATCAAGGTATTTATTTGTGTTTCATAGTTTTAGATAATTAAGTTAATAGACCATCTAAATGGTAAAGAAAAAAATGTATACAAATGTAACAATGAACTGAATGTAAACGGTGTCAATGTCTGTTAAAAATCGGGTAATAATAGACAAACTGTTAAATTATGTAAAATATTTATGTACAAGTAATAATGAGATAATATAATTTTCAGTTGAATTTATAGAATTTAAATTTATTTATATATCTAATATTTAATAAAATCAATTGAAAAAAAGTATAAAGTCACAGAATTCAAATTTTACAGAAATCAATAAAAACTGTATAACATAAAAATAATAACATTTTGAATTATCCCTTGCTAATCAATTTTCTTAGACCTTCAACTTATTTGTTGCTTAATAGTTGCGATTATTCTATTAAATAATCTATGGAAAAATCATTATAAACCTGATTTATGTTGTTTGTAAAATAATCTATGATTTATGTTGATTAATTATAGTTGAACTAGATTTTTAAAAGAAAATAATATGGTAACAAAATAATAAAAATATATTAATAAAAAATTATGAGTTTTAATCGTTTGAAAAATTTTCAAAAATATTTTTTTGAAGAAATTCTATAAAATTATAATTAAAACAATATTGATGAACAAAAAATAAGTATTTTTTTTAATGATAGACACTGAAAATAAACATGTATGTAAGTATCTAAACAGGCAGGGAATAAAACTGAAGAATAAATAATTATTAATGAAAAAATTAGTTAATAATCAAAAGAGATACAAGTAAATTATTTATTTATTTATATTTATATATATATATATATATATATAAAGATAGAGAGAGAGGGGGAAAAGAGAGAGAAAGAGATGAATGAAAAATATTTTTTATGGTTTATAGACATAAATAAATATGTCTGTAAACAGGCAAGAAATACAACTGAAGAATAAATAATTATTAATGAAAAATCAGTTAATAATCAAAAAAGATGTAAATAAAACACACACACACATATATATATATATATATATATATAGAGAGAGAGAGAGAGAGAGAGAGAAAGAGAGTTAGAAGGATAGGGGGAGTACACCTCTTTATAAATTCTTTAAAAATATATTTGAACATATTCAAGTATAGTGGTTAAGCACTTATCATAAATAATCCTAATTTCGACACCATAAAATTTTATTTTAGTATTCAATAATTATTAATTGTCAATTTTCTATTAATTATTTGTATTTAGATTATATTTATAAAACTTATAAATACAAAAATAGAATATTTTAATTGCTCTACTATTTAATTAAAAATCCTGTTGATAAACTATTATTTTTTTGGCTAGTTTCAAAAATACAAAATCCAAATTCACAATTTTAAACCTACTATATCAAAAATGTACTGCCTTCCAAAAGTACAAAAACAAATTGAAGCAAGACGCTTAACTGCTCGATTTATTTAATTTTTAAATGGTTAAGTCGATAATTTAACCAAATAACTAATATAATACATTTTTATATGAAATGTAAATCATTTTTCAAATTTATTTTTTGTATATCTGTATTAAGATTTTTTTTTTAAAAAAAAAAATGCAGATAAATATCAGAACTGAACAATTAATAAATTAAAAAGTTTGTAAAAGGGTTAATTCATTACAAACTGTTTTAATAATAACTAATTGTATTTATAAAAAATATATATTGTTTATAATTAATATCTGTATAATAAAATTATATATTAATATGATCTACTAAAAACTGAACTAATTCACATCATAACATTTCAGTGTATGTTAAATTACATTAATATTCATATATCTTAAGTCACACTGACAATAATAGTACAGTTTTAACTAACCAGGAATGAGTTGAAATCGTGTGAAAATTTAACAATAGAAAAAAATGATGTTTGAGTGTTGAGAACATGAACGTACTTAAAAATGAAGTGCGATTAGTGTAATTATTTTTGATAAGTATATAATATATGCGCTCTTATCTAAATTAGTATGTAACAAAGATAAATTTATTTTATTTATTGAATCAATATATTTCTTGAATTATTATAATTTTTTGTCTGAAAAGATAAGATAGCACAATTGTATTTCAACGATTTCTTATAAAAAATAAATATTTATATATCATAAAGTTTTATTTATCAAAATGATTTATTCATAGAGAAATTTATAAAATATATTAATCTTTTTGTATTCATTTTGTGATTGCGTTTTAAAAAAGATAATCCATCGAAATGTTCTTGAGAATTTTAGAAGAGACAATAATTACTTATTAGTCATTTTGATAAAACAATTTTAATGTGAAAAATGTTACTTTAATTTTATTTCATTGAGAATTTTTACAGAGAAAAAATATTTTTCTGATGAGAAAGAAAGTAGACGTTGTAATAAATTAATTCAATTTTTATCATATATTTTTTTTCTTTCATATTTCCCTTTATTTTTTTTATATTTACGTTTCAGCCAAATGACAAAAAATAAAAAGCGAGTTCCATTTTTTGTATTTAATTGAGAAAAAACTGCATTTTGTAACAAAATATTCGATCGACTATTAATGAAGAATAATCAAAAAAGTAACATAAAAAATACTTACAGTATAAATTCTGCCTTGTGTGAATGGATGCACACCTGAAAAATAAGAAAGTTAAATTGCATAAATTAATCAGTTAATTACTTTTCAGTACTACTGTTTTTTTTATTAGAAAAAAAAGAAAATAAATCATGATTTATTTGAGAAAAAATATAGCTGTTTAGAGTTCTCATAACCATTATTATTTCTTCATATGGTTAGTTTTTAATAATAGAAACAAATAATTATATCTACATAAAATATTCCATGAATGATTGATTTGTAGAAACTTCCAAAAATAATGTAATTATTTTTATTATCAATACAAAAAGCTGCTTTGTTGTATTATATTGAAAAATAACAAATATTTTATCTGATAGTTTTTAATATTCTTTTGAATTATTTGATTTAAATTACCAATATATACTACTTATATTTGTAATTTAAATTAAATAATTTTAATTAATTTCACATCTGTATTTATTGACTTTTTTTAATTCTTTAAAATTTCTCTATTATGTGAAATCAAATTATTTGGAATTTTAATAAATCGTTTTTTATTAATAAATTATTATATTAAATCATTTTTCATTCCTAGCTTATCAACTAAACTACTTAGTCGTATTTTGTGTTTTCAGTTGTGTTAAGACAAAAAAAGCTTTTACGAAATTATTAACAGCCAATAAAATGAAAATCGTTCTTAATTTTTTACACTTAATTTATAATATATATATATATATATATATATATATATATATATATATATATATATATATAATGCTATATTCAATAAAAGTAAAATAAAATATTTCTTTGTAAAAAATATGATTTTAAAATACTACTTTATATACATTTTAAATATAAATGCTATTTATATAAATATTAAAATATTTATAATATTTTATTAAACCGATTAAAAGTAAATAATGATATTTAATCATATCAATATGAATTCATTATTCTATTTTTTGCGTACATTAAATTCGTTTTCACTGATATACATGAGTAATCAAGCTGAAAATATATTTATATTTATATAAAATATAAACAAGATTTATTTTCATGTATTTTTCAGAAATATATAATTTTTTATGTCCTAACATATTTGGATTATTTAAATATTTTAATAAAGAAAGTGATAATTGTTTTAAGTAACTATAAAAAAAATGAAATATATGAATAATCTACAACTTAATTATTTAATACCTTATTATTTAATACTAACACTTCAAGAAAATGTAAAGTAACATTTTTTTATATTCCTATACTAAAAATGTAACTTATAAATCTGTGAATTAGTATCTAAGTACTCGTAAGTCTATTTTCGAATTTTATTGAATTGTTTGAAATATTTTTTCCAGTTTTTATTTATATTCATTTTTATAATGTATATTGCTGCAGTTTTTATTTTATAAGACATTTAGTTTTATTTTTTATTTTTATAAAATATTATTGAATATTTTTTCCTATTTTCAAATTTTATTGAATTATATTAAATATTTGCTTACATTTTATACATCTATGGAATTTCAAGAAATGTTTTATTCCATTTTATATTTTTATAGAATTTTAATAAATTTTTTTCTGTTTACAAACTTAATTATATTGACTGAAATAATTTTTAATTTTCATGATTATTCACTTTTTGATTTTTTTCCATTTTTTTATATAATAAGGCATATAATTCTATTTTGTAATTTTATAGAATTTATGAAATATTTTATCTATTTTCAAATTTTATTGAATTATGTATATGAAATGCTTGTTTGTATTTTAAATATTTATGGAATTTTAAGAGATTTTTTTATAGAGATTTAAGAAATATTTTTTCTGTTTACAAATTTTATTGTATTTTTTGAAATAATTTTAATTATTAATCATTATGCACTTTTTTGATTTTTTTTCCTTCATTTTTTACACGATAAGACATATAATTCTATTTTGTAATTTTATAGAATTTTATTAAATATTTTATCTATTTTCAAATTTTATTGAATTATGTATATGAAATTTTTGTTTGTATTTTATATATTTATGGAATTTTAACAGATGTTTTATTCTATTTTATATTTTTATAGAATTTTAAGAAATATTTTTTCTGTTTACAAATTTTATTGCACTTATTGTACAATAATTTTTAAATTTTCATTTTTATTCACTTTTTTAATATATTTTGCTCCTATTTTTATAATAAGACATATAATTTTATTTTGTATTTTTATAGAATTTTATGAAAATTTTTTCCTATTTTTAAATTTTATTGAATTATATGAAATTATTATTCGGATTTTGTATTTTATTGAATTTTATGATAATTTTCTATTTTCTACTTTTATGCAGTTCATTTTTTTTATTTTTATGGAATTTAGTACTACATTGTCCCATAATTTTTGTGAGATCAATTTGTTATATTTTATTGTTTAAATTTATTTATTTTATATTATAGTAATCAAAGTTGAAAAATTAGTTTTTTTATTTCATTTTTGGACATTTGTTTGTTTATATTATTTTTTATTGTGTTTTTTTAAATTACATGTGTTCCATGACTTTTGGTCTCACTGTGTATTTTTATGAAAAATCAATGCTAGGAATAGAATCAAATGGATAAAACTAGATAAATAATAAGTTTATTTAAATGTACTAATTAAGTAATGATTTATATATTAAATAATTTTAAAAAGTATGTTTAATAATATTGATATTTTTAATTAAACGATAAAATACTAATAAATAATCCATTTAATAGATAAAAACGATGTTTTCCAACAATGCAACAAACCACACCGAAGATCTGATGTTACCAATCACGTTGGATATCGCTAACATGTTCAGGAGATCTCGAAAAATGGAAGAAAACGAAATACCAGATGAAGAAAACGATACTGAAGAACCGTCGACGGAAGAAACGCCGCCGGAAGCTCAAGGATTGCGTGGAAAACCGACTATTGTCCATCATCATCATCATCGTGGACCACCACCACGTAGACCAGACGGAAATCCGCCTATTAAAACGTCTGGTCCATATAGAAGAAATATTGTCGATAGAGGTACAACGTCACAAATTATTGTTTCTGGAAAAGGGGTACCAAATTCTGGATACAGGTCACGGAAGCCGATTAAACCTTTTACAACTGGATTGAAAGAAAATAGTTGTGAACAGTTTACAACAGGGATATGTCTCGAAGCGAATGATTATCCTCTGTAAGTTGTTTTTTCATTTTTTTACTATGCGGCTTTGCCTCCTATTCGCTTCGTTTGTCGATTTCCAAATTTATTTCTATTTAACAATGTCAATAATTTATGAAAAATAAAATGTTTGAAAAGCTATACTAATACTTTTGTATAGACGATGTTTATTATAATTTATATATATATGATATATAATATAATAACAATAAAATTGCAATTTATTTTGTCCAAAAATCTGCCTAAAAATCTATCTTTTTTAAATTTTTTTTGATAACTTTATTTCATAAAATTTGTACTTTGTTAATTCTCAGAAAACTTAAGAAACGAAATTTTCATATCAATCCGTTGGCGGACGCGGAATACCATTATTTTTTAAATAAAAAGATAACAATAATATAATTAATTCAAATTTCGTTTATGCTCAATTAAATTTATAAAATTTATTAAACTAGCCTACGATTTTCATTATCGAAATAAGTAATTAGTAATCATTTTTATGTACCAGTATTTATTTTTATATCAAGAATATTTTTTTTCATACGAAAGATTGATAAAAATCAGATACTATATTAAAATAGTTAATGTTTATTAAGAAATAATTTAATAAAAAAAATTATCTATGAGTTATTCATTCTTTAATTCATGATAAAAGCACTTAATCTAACTGATTACTTAATAAATCACTATTTAATGTAAAATTAGATAATTTCAAAAGTTATGACTGAGATTAATGAAAATATCTCAAGCGTATCAAATATTTTTTTGTATAAAAAATAACTATAATACTATAAAATTACTCAAACAAATACTGTAAGTTCACAATTAATTGCATGATAAAAGTTTTTATTTTTTCAATTGAGATTAATTAAGAACATTACAAAACTAATTCCTATAATAATTCATAATAATTATTTAAAATTAGTACTAATATAAAAATAGTAATTATTTAATTTAAAAATGTAATCTCTGATAATTCGAATTATTAACTGATTATGATTTATTAATTTCTTTTTTCTAACAAGGAAATGTTATTCAATTACTTTCACAATAAAAGTTTTTATTTTTTTTAAATTAAGATTAATAAAAAGTTTAACAAAATGAATTTCTATAATAATTTGTAATAATTATATAAAATTAGTACTAGAATAAAAAATAGTATTTATCCGAATTAAAATCTCTGATAATTGAAATTACTAACTGATTATGAGTAACTGACTTCTTTTTCTTTTTCTAACAGGGAAATGATATTAGCGGCAATTCAAAGAAATAAAATTGTCATGAATCATTTATTAGCTGAATTTAAAGACATCAATACGACAACTACACTCGATGGATTTGAAACGGATAATTCACTTAGGTAATTACAATATGAAAAATCTCTGTAAAATTTTTCTCTCTTTTTCTGAATGAGAGAGAGAAAGACAGATTTATAAAAATGTACATATATATATATATATTTATAAGTGACCCAAATGAAACTGAATGGTCTAGACATATTTTTTCTTGCTTATTATCATTTAATATGCTTTTCTAGATTATGGTATTATCAGATTAAATTTTCATTCGATTTAAAATGTGATTAAAATTTAGTCATAATTTCTTAGTCATAAAAATAACTAAAAATCTAATGACTAAATTTTCATTTGATTATTTATCTGATGAAAAAATTAATGATGCCATTTTAATCGTTCTTTTTAACAAAAAAATTGAAGAAAAATTTAGTCTGATAAAAAATATAACAAATCAACAAAATATTACGTTATTTTTTTTCTTTGGAAACGAATTTCTCTGTCAAATAGATTTGTTCATCTAAAAGATGGGATGAAAAGTGTGAACGAAACCCTTTTTTGTCTTTTATTTTAACTGTTTTACACACTCCCTTGAAAATAATTTAGTAGGATGAAATGAAGTCGGATAAAAAATATAAAAAAACGATTAAAATCTCAAGTTAAGTTTTTTCTTCCCTTACGTATTTGCTTCTATAGATATGAAATTTCTTTATTAAAAAAAATCCATCCCATTTTACTGTCTTAAAGATGAGGTATAAAGTGTAAACGAAACCCTTATTTGTCTTTATATACTTCCATGAAAATCAATCATAAATTATTATATTTCATTAATAATCATTTAAAATTCAATTTAATTAAAATTAGAAATTAAATTTCATTATAAATTATTTGTAATTTCTTTCTAACAGAATTATTTGATTTTTTAATTTTAAATAATTTTTCGTGATGATTTAATTAATAGTTGTATTCAAATTATATTACGCTTAACTAATATTCCACAATTTTAAATATTCAAATGAGACTGAAAGATGTAATTTGTAAATGTTTGTCTAAACTTTCCATTTCATTTGAGTCACTTGTATATATAATATATATATATATATATATATATATATATATATATATATATATATATAATTTCCTAGACGAAATGGAAACGACAAAGGATTTATGTGTCCATCAACAGTAAAATATGCTCGACCAAAAAAAGCTCGTTCAACAAACGGAGTTTGGAAATATATTGTTAATACAGCTGATCATACACAAACTCTACGACTTGAAAAGTGCACGTAAGTATTTTTTATTTTGAAAAAGTAAAGATAAATATTTTCCATATCTGCATGCCTTCTACAATCAATTTATATTTTTATGGGTTTTACCTAAAAATTTTTCTTAAATAAATTCTGATAATATAAATAGAAATTAGCATCTTTATTTCGAAATATTTAATGTTTTGCATCTTACTCTATTTAAAAATATTATTGAAAATTAATAAACTTTTTTATACTTTTAAGATTCCACACATATTTACTTTTATTATATGACTAATTTTATAAATATTTTGTAAATAAAACAGTATTTTTTTAACGATAAATCGACTAACACCACTTTAAAAAGTAATTAACTCTTAACGATCGACTTTTTTCAAATAATACATGAGACGAAAGAATATTGGCTAAATTTGGAGAAAATATTCATGAAAATAAAAACAGAAACAATACTTATAAAAGTGTTTTATTGATATGCAAATTTTTCCTTTCGTTTTTTATAGCAAAAGTGTAATGGCCATTACGTGTGGCCTTTCGACCGTTAAGGGTTAATCGTCAAAAACGTGGCTATTACCAGATTTACATTTATATTTTAATTGAAGTAAACTTTTGTAAAATACAATTTTTAATATATAAATAACAATAATTACAATAAAAATAATAAAAGTGTATTAATTCAAAAATATATTCATTCGATATATATTTCTGATAATTTTATTATAAAAAGTTTAATAAAAGAATAATTTCATAAAAATGAAAGTATCATCGTAAAAATAAATAATATTAATAACTTTTATTCTTATTTTTTTCTTAACCTTGTTCTGTGGATTTTTTTAAAATATTCATGACAAAAAGAGTGTATATGGATCAATTAACATTTTTATTTTATTAGAATTAAATTGTTAATAATTGAAAAAAAATATTTATTATTTTTTTTATAGAAATCCCCGACAAACATGTAGTTATTTGAATGATAATTTCAAATCACGTTGTCTTCAAGTATATAATTATCATCGTCTTTTAACTTGGGATAAAACAAATGGACTACATATGGATATTTTTAAGGTAAGAAAGTTCGAAAAGTAATTTCTGAAATTAGATCTAATATCATTTTTTTCGTCGATCTTTGGTTTAGACTCATTGTAGACAGTCTGTAGCAATGTCTGTATAAGCATCAGAAACGATTTCTGATCTCAATGATGCTTGTAAACGGACATTTAACGTTTGACGTCAGCGGACTTGAAAAATGCCAAAAATTTAAAATGCCCCTGGTGAATCATTGTGCATATTAGAATAAAACAGACGTCTAATTACTAGTACATCGACCCTATAGAATAGTGCGTCGTTGTTAGATTTTCTGATTTTGAAAAAAAAATTCGGTCAAAAAATCAAAAAACGCAAAGGGTATGACCTTAAATTTTATGACCTTAAATTTTTGCCAAAAAATTTCAAATTTTTTTTCGATATTTTTTGGCATATATGCATTGATAACAGTCTATAGGTATGCGAATAAGCATCAAAAATAATCTTTGACGCTTATGAATCTTGTAAATGAGCATTGAATATTTGATATTGGTCAGTTGGTAAAATGTCAAAACTTTAAAACGCCGTTGTTGCGCCATTACATGCGTCAGATCGAAACCGACAATTAATTGCTAATACACCGCCCTTATAGAATAGCAAGTCATCGTTAAATTTGCCGATTTCGAAAAAAAATTTTTGGTGAAAAAAATCAAAAAACGCAAAGGGTATGCTTAAATTTTTATCGAAAAATTTTAAATTTTTTTACCACATTTTTTTGGCATAGACGCATTGCTGATGATCTGTATAAATGCGTGAAAACATCAGAAATGGCCGCCAATATCTACAACAATTGTAAACGGGGTCTTAAACGTTTGACATTGATCGGTTGGGAAAAGTTAAAATATCATTGTTACGTTATTGGATGTATATTTCCCTCTCAAACATCCACATATACACTCAAAAAAAGGAAGATACATATAGAGAAAAAATACTTCAAAAAAACGTTTTTGTTCTCAAATAATAACCTGTTTATATGAAAGAAAGTTATAAAAAAATATTTAAGAGTAAATGAGAATATCTTATATCTAATATAATTTGTTATGAAATATAATTTAATTTTTCATCATGAGATATAAAATAATCACATTTTTATCAGTTTTTATTTATTTTTGCACATACATTCTCTATATAATAAATATTTAACTAAGTGAATGCTAAAAAAATAATATTATTCAAAAAAATCGAATAAAATGTATATATAAGTGGTCCAAATGAGACTGAATGGTTTATACATACATTTACTTTGTTACTATCATTCAGACAAATTTGGACCACCCTATACATAATTTAAAATATTTTTTTTCAAATTCTTTAATATTGATGGTATATAATTTTTTACCCAATATAATTGAGCATTTATGATTTAATTTATATGCAATCTTAACAATTTCAATTAATAATAGAACAAATATTAGACCGAGAACCATATTTTTCATATAAATAATCTAAATAATTGTCAAATTTTTTAATTAAAAATTTAATAACAGGTACCAACATGTTGTTCCTGCCACATCGAAGCTTACAAAGTAGCCTATCCACCCGTACTTTCACCAGTAGGAAAACCAGTTACTGAACTATTCCCAGGCGACGATTTCGGACCAGAATATGAAAAAGATATAGAATCAAATCCAGTTATTCACAGTTCTCAACTAGACGGCGTCTTATCATTCGGTGAACCCGAATACGAACCATCCGCATCGAACCAACAAACATTTACTCGAAATCCTACAACGAACAAAATTCGCACAAACTCCCATACGAGAACTCGTGGTAGTTTAAAGAAACCAGTTTATGAAGATCAAAACGTCAAAGCGTCGGATTTCAACGGAGCGACGTACAAAACTCCAAAAATAAATTACGAAAATACGAATTTAGGTTTTAATTCTCCTGGTATTGAATTATCGCATGTGAGCGGCGTATCGAACCCAAATTCGAAACCAAGTAAGACGTTGTCTCATTATTTGGAAGCTCCAAAACCTCAAAATAGTTATACGAGTCGACCTCCTGGTTATGGACCGAATAGTTTTAAACGTGGTGGGATTATATCAACTCCGAATAGTCCAAATTTTAAAACAACGCCTTCGATACGGCCAAAACCACCGAATTTAGTTTTATCTAATCCTAAACGAGTACAAACTAATCGTCGGTATCCGCCGATTAGATCGAAGTATTCGAACGTTGACCAAGATGCTCATGGATCTCTTTATGAAAATGTTTATGTGACATCGACTGAGAGTTATCGGTCCAGTGAACCAACGACTACAACGACAATAGCTCCTATGTACAACGATAGAGATATTTTCACCAAACGAGTTAATTACAATTATCATCCAATTATTGATTTCTTCGAAAGAACAGAAACGGAAGCTCAGAAAAGGATTGATACGTCGAATTATGATGAAACGAATGGATGGAGACCGGTAACATTATCTAATATTGAATTGGCACAGACACGAAGAGTATACTGAAAGAAAAATGATTTTTATTCCAATGTTATTTTTACAAAACGCTAATTTTATGATCAGCAGATGTAAATAATGAAAACATTAATAATTGACCAACGAGAATTTGAGAAAAAGTATCGGGTTATTTGCCGAAAACGAATTGCTAAAATGTACAAGGTTGATTGTAGATAATAAATGTATTTATGTCTAAGTATTTATTTTACTGTTGCCAGTTAAAAATAAGAAAATTCCTAATACAAATATGACGATACTGGATTTGTGTGAGGTTGTTAAATAAATATTGTATTTGTTAATAAATAAATATAAATTATT
Source organism: Neoneuromus ignobilis (assembly GCA_029203775.1). NCBI lineage: Eukaryota > Metazoa > Arthropoda > Insecta > Megaloptera > Corydalidae > Neoneuromus > Neoneuromus ignobilis. The sequence goes on along the minus strand of CP092087.1, from coordinate 5,391,365 downwards.
TTTTATAAACGTCTATTTATTATTCAAAACAATATATTAGATTGTATCACATAAAATGTCTAATCACAAATGCAAAAGGAGTTTTTATAGATTTATTCCTGTCTGTCATTGTTTAATATAAAAAGTGGTTACTTCAACACAAATGAATTTCAATCCCAACACCACAACGATTTTAACAGAAAGGCTCTGACGAAGACCGATATGCATCAGCCGATATAATGATAAATAATAAGTGAACGATAAGTGATTATTGGACACTTTAAATCATTGTGGTGTTGAGGTTAAAATTCATTTGTGTTAAAGTGAATCAGCCACAGTTCCAAAACAACAAATAGCGGCTACTTTAATAATTCAACAAACGGTTTCTTTGTTAATCCTCAAAAATGTTTTGTCTGTAGAGCAACAACGAAAATATTTTTATACGAATTTAAATTGGGGTATACAGCCGAAGTAAAAAGAATCATCAATTGTGCATTGATAATCAACGAGCAATACGAAGATGGTTTCATAAATTTCAAACTGGCAATTTGAACCTTGAAAATTATCCATACTGAAGACCCACAACTGTCCTAACCAGTGACAGATTAAAAAAAAATTATTGAAGATAATCCTGGAATTACAATGCGAAAACTTACTGTACAACTAGGAGTTTCAATTATGTTAATTTTTCATCAATTCGCTTCTATAAAAAAGGTAAAAAGCTAGACAATGAATTAATGGAAAGTCAGAAATAACATCGATTGGTGTTTGTTCATATTAATGGTTATTTGGAACAATAATAGCCCATTTTTGGATTTTATCGTCACATGTGATAAAAAATCGATACTGTACGATGAAAGGATACGGTCTGGACAATATTTAAACTCCAATTAAGTACTAAAGTATTTTCAAGAACCATCGTTGCATTCACACAAAAAATTATGTTCATTTTGTGATGGTGTTCAAAAAAATTGTGGATGTTTAAAGTAAATAACAAAATAAAAATATTTTCATATAAATCAAACAATTTAATATAAATATAAATCGAAATTATTGTTAAAAAAATCATCCGCATATGAAATTATTTTCTAATCGACCGTTTGAATGATAATATTGAGCAACATGTTTAGAATTTCTTCGAATAAATTATCGCTTTGTCATTTAACAATTGTACGGATTTTAATAATGTATTACAAAATATATAAGAAAATTCTAGAAACTTGTGCAATTTAGTTAGGTTGACATATGTACGTGTACGAAATGTATTTCAGATCGAGTTTCTATCAAAAATTTGCGGTCAATTAGTCGACATTTCATTTCGATACACTGTTGTTCATATTAATGCAATCTGTTTAATTAATTGCATAATATTGTTCATGCAATAATTTATTTATTGCTTCGAGTTTATTTTTAACGAACTTTAACTTTTTTAAAAATACTTTTTATAAGTATTTATAAGCAAGTACAAATGAGAAGTAAATCAGCAAAAAATAACTTATAAAAAACTAAAAAGGTTAATGTTCCTATGTACGATTGTACATACAGAAAACTATAAATATGGTGATCCAAATGATACTGAAGGGTAGTATATAATAATAAAGAAGTAAATGTATGTCTTTATCCTTCAATCTCATTTGGATGATCCGATACAAACATAATATTAAAATAAAAAGAGCAATATTTTTTCATACTTTAACATTTTTTCCAATATTAAAAAAATTATACACTTAATACAATTTTATCTGGGAATAATCTGAAATTGTTACAATTGGATAAAACACTGCATGTAGAATTGTTAAAAATGTGCATACAGAAAAAATATATATAGGGTAGACTAATGAGACGAAGGATAGTAAAAAATAGTAAGAAAGTATATGTAAGTCTTAAATTTTCATTCTTATTTGGACTGCCCTATAGAAACACAATATTAAAATGCAAAAAATAATATTTTTTCATACTCTTAATTTCTTAACTAATTTTGAATATTTTTGTAGGAATCTTTTATATTAGACTAAATAAATTATTTATAAAAAAATGGTAAAACAATTAACCTTATTTGAATTTCCTCCGACAGTGAATATATTTTAAATGATTTAAAAATACAAGTTATTATTATTACAAATATATTTTTTTAATTAATCCATTCCATTTTTCAAAAATAATTTATTAAGATTCTCAAGATAAAACGAGTATTTTTCTTGTATTTGCTTGATATTTGAAATTTTATATTCAAGTTCCATAAGTCAAATCACTATTCAAAAATTCGAGTAGTGGTCTTAATAACATCAAATAATTAACATAAAAATAAATTCAAAATAGCAAACAAAATAACTATTTTTTTCTTAACCAGCGATTACACCTTTATTGGCTAAACTCGTTGGTCCTCTTAATTTATTTCTATTTAACAATTTAAATAAGTTATGAAAATTAAAATGTTTATAAAATTATGTTAATGCTTCTGTGTAGACATTTTTTTAATAATATAAAATCATCCATATGTGACGCCTAGATATGTGTTTTATTAAAAAGAAACAAAATAAACTATACACATGTTTCTTTTTAATAAAATACAAATCTAGATGTTACATTTGGATGACCCTATATATATATATATAATATATAGAAAATAATTCTATTGTTGTTTAAAAATATAAACATTATATAAATTGATATTTCATTTTTAAAATTTAAATATAATAAAAATAAATAAAAGTTTAAAATAAAAATAGTAAATTAAGCAAAATTTAAATGAAAAAAATACTTTTTCGTTAATACAGCAAAACTAAATAATAAAAATTATTATTTTTTTATTTATGCAAAAAATTTAGTTTTTTTGAATAATACTTACAATATGTATATATATATATATATATAATATACGATATATACGAGAGTCGTTTGATAAGTATGGTAAAAAAGCAAGAAAACCCAAATTGAAAAATTTAATTAAATTAATTAATTAATTTAATTAAACAATAAATAAATTTACCATACTTATCAAACGACCCTCGTATATATATATATATATATATATATATATAAATATATTTTGTTCAAAAATCTGACCAAAAAATCTGCCTGAAAATCTCTTTTACCATTTTTTGTTAATTTTAATATTTAATAAAAGTAGTACTTTGGTTATTTTTGGAAAAATTCGAAAATGAAATTTTCACATCAATCTGGAAGCGGAGACGCAGTGGAATTATTTTTTAAATAGAAAGAGAAAACGTTCTGATATTGACCTATGATTTATTTATTAAAAAATAAAATATTTCATTTAATTCATTTTTTTATAAATAAAAATAACCGTGAATATTTTTTTTCTTCGATGCCAAACCAAGTATAAAATTTTTTCATTGATCTATTTAAATCTATATACATTTTTTACTCCAGATTCTAAAACTGTCGATATTTTCACGAAGATTCTGTTTAGAGAAACTTTACACTTTCGTGCACAAATTTTTAGAAAGATACATGCATCGACCGACAATTCGAAAGAAAATTCTCATACGAATATTTGTCGTTTATCAATAAACTAAAAACCGCGAGTGATACTTTTGCGTTCGCGTACACGAAGTTTCCCGGAACACATTGTTGCGTATCAGAATCGATTGAATATGATTTCAAATCGTTTGACAATTTTAATGCTGCAACGTTCCGTTTGTTATGCATCGCTTGATTCGTTGTAGACACGATATCCGTTTTTATGATTTGCTATGCCAAAAAACAAATCAAATTGTTAACATTGTCTCAGGTGTAGGTGAATGAACTTACATGAAATGTAGACCTTTTACTCGAGTACTTTTTGTTGATACTCTACAGTACGTGATTTTTTCAGAGACAATAATAAAGATGAATTGAAATCATATGAAGTTGGACAGGTGTTTTATACCTAAATATGCATTGTAGTTGAATGAAGTAATCGATTTTATTATTTTTTTGTTGCTGCGTTATACGTACCAGTCGAGTATTTAATTTAATTTAAACGATAAAAAATATTAATTTAATGCTTTCGTTTTGAATTTTTATAAAAATCGTATTTTTTATTTTGTTCGTAGTTTCTGGTTTGCGTTTCCGGAGGATATTGTAATTACTTTCAAGTTTGTATAACAGCAAATAAAGAAATAGTTTCATATTATATATATATATATATATATATATAGAGAGAGAGAGAGAGAGAAAGAGAGAATCATCTTTATAAAAGTCTTTGTGTGTAAAAATAGGATTAAATAGTAATTATAACAGTCAAGCTTTTAAGTTACCTATTGTCTACAAGAAGAGAATGTTTTGCATTTTAATTCAAATTTGCTCAATTTTTTTTAATTATTGATATATATATATATATATATATATATATATATATATATATATATGTATGTAAATGGATGTGAAATTAAAGATAATTATACAATTTTAATAAATTATTTTTCAAAATTATCTTGAAAACATATCTCAATAACTGTTCATGAAAGTTAAAAGAGTACATTTTAATTAAGTTAAAAGTATATAACGTGAATATTTCAGTGTTAAATTTTTTTTTAGTTTCATTTAAAACAGTGACAACGCAAAACCAATTCATCTCTGAATATGTAAAAATGAAATCAGTTAGAAAAATCTGAATGAATGAAATAAAAAAAATAGTACAGTTTTAATTAGTTTTAAACAAGATTTCAATAAATTAACCAGACGAAATGTAGTTAAAATATTTGTAGTTTAAATTTTTTTTTGAGATTTATAATTCAATATAGCAAATGATTTACTTGTTTAAAACGGTTAAAATGTTACTTCTAAAAACTTGATTTAGATACGTTGTAAAAGTTTCGTTCAAATATTAATTGAGTTGGTATTTTACGGTATTCTAAACCAATAAAAGTATGCTGATATTTAATTTAACTGTAATTAAAGACAACAAAAAATAAGTTGTTATTGATTTGAAAATTATTCCCACTGTAAAAGTCGTCAATTGAAATTAGTGTTTTTTTTGATTTATTATATATATATATATATATATATATATATATATATATATACAAAGCATGGTCCAAATAAATATTTTAGTGTTTTTTAAAAATTTATTTTCTATTCTAGAAATTATTGTACATATGTACAACTGCTTGTTTATCTTTATAGTTAATGATTTCTCTATTAATATTTATTTGTTAGTCTAGAAATTATTGTATATATACACAGGAAGGCCCAAATGAGACTGAAAGTTTAAAAATACATTTGCATATTAAATTCTTGAGTCTCATTTAGGTCACCTCATATAACTAATAATTCTTTTTCAATTCTTTCTTTTTTGAAATTATTTTTTAATGAATCATACGATATATCGAAAAAAATTTGATATAAGACTCTTTATAATGTCATTCAAATGTGAAACCTAGATTTTTATTTTATTAAAAAGAAACATGTGTATAGCTTTTTTTGTTTCTTTTTAATAAAAAACAAATCTAGGCGTCACATTTGGATAACACTCTATATATTAGGCTGAGTGATTTTCAAACTATTATAGTTTTAAAAGATAATAATGAAAATAATACATGCGAATTTAATTATAAATAAAAATAATTTTTTAATCATTACTGAATTATATCAAATAAATTAATAATAAAATAATCGTTCAAAAATTTATAAAATTTTACTTGTAATGAAATAGAATTTATATATTCATTTTTAAGAAATGTTTACTTTTATTCATTTCAATTTATATATATATATATATATATATATATATATATATATATATATAATATATAACATTTTCAAAATAATAATATTTAAATATTATTATTTATTATATATTATTATAAAACCATTAATATATAATGACATAATTACAATATTAAAATAATATTAATATTTAAATAATAATATCTTTACAGTATTATTATTATCTGTTAATAGCTACTTATAATACCTTTTTTATCTTTCTAGTATCTTTTTAAATAAGTTTATATAAAAAGTTTTTTTCATTCTTGTAATTAAATACAAAGTACAAATCTGTTTATTTATCACTTAGTCATAAAATAATTGAATTGATACACTCATACACACACACAAACATGCATACAAACATATATATATATATATATATATATATATATATATATATATATATATATATATATATATATGTAATATCTTTTTACAATCACCTTTCAGAGTAAAAAGTCATTACGTTTTATTCCCAATATTTATACCATAATTGTGTACAATTCACTTATAATACATGAAATTTTGTTTTGAAAGTTATACCTCATTGTAGTTTTAATTGCACGAATTCTATAATTTTATTATATTTTAAATACGTGTGATACAATAATACGGAAAGATTTATTTTGTTCACATTAAATTGAATATAAACGTACACTTTTTATTTTTATTAAGCAAAAAAGTCAATCTCTATTATATTACATTCTAGTACACTTGATGTTGTGATATATATATATATATATATATATATATATCTTTTTTTAATTTTTTGTATATTTACAATTGATTTTTTAAAAAATTATTCTCAAAATTAAATACTGCACTATAACAATATTTCATTTAAAATGTTATACAGGTTTTCCAATATGAATATTAGAGCTATGACAGATGGTGGTAGCCACGTTTATTTTTTTTAAAAAAAACTCATTTTAATATTTCAACTCAGTATATTTTGTCAAATTATCATGAAATGTTTAACATTTCAACAACGCTTAGAAATTGTAAAAATTTCAATAGATTAATTGAAACATGAGTTTAATGAATCCATTATTTTTCACGAAATGGACCCAATAATTGGCCACCAAGATCATGCGATCTAACTCCATTGAAATATTTTTTGTGGGGTTATGTGAAATCATTGGTTTATGCAGATCAACTACAAATAACAGAAGCATTAAAAATAGACATTGAACGTGTAATTCATGAAATTGGACCACAAATATGTGAAAGAGCGACTAAAATTGGACTAAACGTATGCACTATGTCAAAGTCATATGAGTGAAATTTTGTTTTATTATTAATGCCAGAGAATATGCTTAAAAATAAAGAAAAATAAATAACTTATTAATTAAATACTGTTTGTTTTATTTCCATTTAAACTTCTGGATCACTTACTGGAAAACTCCTCTCTCTCTCTCTCTCTCTCTATATATATATATATATATATATATATATATATATATATATATATATATAATATTTTACTCATATGATTTAAACTACCATTAATTTATCATTTTTTCCAACGTATTTTGTTACTTGCAATCTTCAAATAATTTTTTTTTATTATTATATGAGATCAATGTTTAAAATATTTAATTCTATTAAGGAATTATACAGATATTTAAAATATTTTGTTATATTCACAATAATTCAATTATGATCAGTTTTAAAAAAATAATTTTAACATGTAGAAAAAAATCAAGTTATTAATTGCAATAGATAAATAATTATGAAAACATGATTATTTTTTAATAACCAAAAGGTAATTAATATTTATAAAATTCAATCGTCAGCGAATAAAATATTTTCTTTAATTTATTTTTAATTAATTTGTGTATTACATTGTTTAATTAAATAGCAGAAAATTTCGTAAAAAAATTATTATGAAATGCTAATTAAAAAATATAATGAAATAATCAAAAATATTCATTTTAATATTGAAAGAAATAAAAAAAAATGTAGAAAAATATACAGAAATAAAATAACACGTACGTGTTCTAGAAATACTAAAGTTAAATGATTTTTTATCCAGAAGTAATTTAAATTTCAATAATCAAACCACAACTGAAATTAATTTATACAAATTCGCTACACACGAATAAAAATATATGTTTAAAATATATTTTAATTAATATATTGTTACTTTATCACTATTTGTTTTCATAATGCAGTAATTTCATTCTTACATAAATAAATCACACCCAAAATGTCATAAGATTTTATAAAATTGTTCAATATTCATTTACTGTTCACTTTATTCTTTGTAAACATATCAATGGCCATTTTATCATTATTAAAAAATTATATTTTAAAATCACAAATATGAGATTGCCCAAATGAGACTAAATGATAGTAAACACTAATAAATGATAGTAAATAAATAAATTTATGTCTAACCCTTCATTCTCAATTGGGTCATTCTCTATTTTGAATTCACTTTCATACAAATAAATATCACTCCAACACCACAAGGTATCAAAATAAATATCTTTTAATGTTAGAATGATAAATTATTTATTTTTGAATTGTTATTTATTTATAAGGTTTTATTTTTTTTAACACTTCATATATTTTATAAAAATATTTATTTAAATATCAATTGTATACAGAAAATTATACTACTATACTTTTTTAATTTTTAGTTAAAAATTTATTATAATTAATCTTTTTATAAAATCTTTTTAATTTTTATTACTTTTACTATAAATTATTTCAATATTTTCATCATTTTTCATATAGATATTTTTTAATGAAACTGGTTATAGAAATTTAACGTAATTAATATATTTTTATTTAAAATAACATACTTTTTATCTAAAATATCAATACAAGGTTAGAATTGTGTATAACAATATATCAATACAAGGTTAGAATTGTATATAACAATATATAAAAACAAGTATAAAATTATAAGACAGCCTGAATGACACTAAAGGATTTAGAAAAACATTTACTTGCTTACTATTTTTTACTATCCTTTGGTTTTATTTGAGCTACCTATATAATCAAAATTATTAAAAATTAAATTATTAATATAGCTACCTATATAATCAAATTGCTACCTAGATAATCAAAATTATTAAAAATTATATAAAATAGTTTTATTCATTATTATTTACTCTTTTTTATGTATTTATTTTTGATTTTCTCTTTGAATTATTACTGCTAATTACTCTTTAAATTTTATATTTAATAGACACTTATTTTGAAATAAAATAAATATTTGAACTGATTGTAATAAAACGATCAACATTAAAAAAAATTGAATAATTATATAAAACTGATATTAGATTGCAAATCAAATACTAGGAACTTATTTAAATATAACATTAAACAAATTCCCTTTCTCCATATATCTTTTTGAAAAATAAAAGACACATATCTTTTAATAAATAAAAAAAATCAATTATTATGTAAAATATGTACCTACGAAGCGATAAATTTAATCTATTAATGTAAACGCACTGAAATGTGATTTACAATATTTTTGCATGAACGATTTCTGTCACACGCTCTATCATAATTTCGTTGTGAATAACAAAGAAGCATTATAGCTGTGAGATTATTAAATAGAAACACACAAGAATAGATAAATCTTTGAATTTAGATCACTGGCTCTATCATCGATCGTGTATATTTTTTTTTTCTTAAACAAACACTTGTAGTTTTTTATGAAAATTTTTATGTTGGTATATGGAAAAAAACTGAACAAATATGTAAAAAATTTAAGAATGTAACCTCCTTTAGCTCGTGCTTCGAATCCAGGTAAATAAAATGAAAGCAGAAAATGTTAATTATCAAATGTCATAGAAAGTAAAAAGGATATTTACACATATAAGAAAAATAGTTAAGTAATAGAATGTACGCAATTAAAACATAATATACGTTATATAAGAAATACGTGTGCACTTTTATTTATTTTAAACATTTATGGTAAATGTACACTTAATATGAATAATTGACAAACTTGTTTGTATTTGCAAACTGATTGATATCGATACTAAAGATAATAAATCTTAAATGATCTAGATAAACATACTTTTCATTTCTTTTTAAATGATACAATGATAGATTGGTTAGCGATGAATCGTAAATTTATAGCACCAATTTATACAAAAAAAATGTCAATTAATATATATATATTTAATTATTTTATGACTAAGTGAAAATTAAAAAAAAAACTTTTTTATAAAACCAATTTAAAAAGATATTAAAAACGTAAAAAAAAATATTAAAAATAACTATTATCAGATCATAATATTATTGTAAAAATATTATTATGCTAATCAATTGATAAAATAATATTGTTTCTGTAATATTATAAAAAATAATAATATTTCAATATTAATATTTTTAAAAAATTGAGCATGTAGTTAAATTTAAAAAAATATAGGAAACCAAAATGATAATGAAAAATAGTAAAGAATAGTAAATGATAGCAAGCAAGTAAATATATATCTAAATCATTCAATCTTATTTGGGTCACCCTATATAATAAATCAACTGACTGATATTATTTTGGAGATATTAAATAATTTTTTATTACATTAATTTATAATTATCATACTGTAATAAAAATTCAAATACAAATTTATATTTTGTGAATAAAATAACTGAATAATTTTCTAATTATTTTAAATTAAATAAAAATTTTGATATAAAAAAACAGTACACTATTATAATTTATTTCAATTTAATTTATTAAGTGAATATTTTTTAATCTTATTTATTAAGTATGAATTATTTATTAAAATCGTAATCAACAAAAATAATTTTATCTACGTCGGTTGTCGATCTCCTGAACTTACTTCTGTTTAACAATATAAGTAAATTATTAAAAATAAAATGTTTAATTTCTTTTATTCAATAATCTGTCCGAAAATTCTACTTGAAAATATATCTTTTTTATTAATTTTAATATTTCATAACATTTGTACTTCTGTGATTCTCAAAAAATTTCAGAAAAATTCAGAACGAAAATTTTCACATCAACCAGGAGACAGAACAGACTATCATTCTTTTTTAAATATATAAATATCAACATTATAAAATACTTTATCATCCCATTGTTAGAATAAATACCATTAAATCTCTTGTATGTTTTTTTCAAGATTCTTCCACTATTCTCTGTCCACTGTTAATCTCATCTAACTCTCACCTCTACAATACATTAAAATATCATTCTTCCATCTTTGATAGGGCCTTTTCCTTGGATACTTTTTATCTCATTATCATTATTCAATAATGACTTTTATCTATCTATTGTCTTTTTACTATATATTCCACCCATGCTCATTTAATCGATTTTATTTCCTCTGCTATATTATTTACTCTAGTCTACTCTCTTATCCATTTTCAAATTTTCTAGTCATGTTTAAAAATATCTAACATTATCCTTTCCATCTTCCTGTGTTGTCAAAAGTTTTTGCTTATTCATTTTTTCATTCAATGTCTAAATTTTTGGTCTATAAATACAATCAGATAATACATATGAGTTCTAAATTCTCCAATCCAGGCTCAACTTTACTCTTCATTATATTACTCAATCTTCCAAATGCAGTCAGAATTTCTCTAATTCTAGATATGATCTCTAGTTATAGATAATCTCATTTTGAACATTTTTTTCAGATATTTTATTTTATCTACTTGATCCAAACATTGACTCCCAAGCTATATATTTTTAAATCAAAATCTATTAAACATGATTTTAGTTTTTTTTCATATTTATTTTTAATCTAACTCTTTTACTTTTCTCTGAAAACGTTTCAAGTAGCATTTTTATAATAGTTCTTTTCGGTTTTCACTTATAAGTAGTTCGTCGTCAACAAACCGTAGATATGATAAATATTCTCTATTTATTTTAATACTTTTATTTTCTAAATTCGACTCTCTCACTATCTCATCTGAGATTATATTAAATAATCTGAGTGACAAATTGTCTCCTTGTCTGACATCTTTTTTAGTCTGATTTTTTCTAAGAGATTTTCCATTCTGAATTAGGTTAAACACATACACACACATACGAGGGTCGTTTGATAAGTATGATAAAAAAGTAAGAAAAACTAAATTGAAAAAAATAATTAAATTAAACAATAAATAAATTTACCATACCTATCAAATGACCCTCGTACACACACACACACACACACACATATATATATATATATATTATATATATATATATATATATATATATATATATATATATATATATATATATATTACATATATGTGTGCGTGTGTGTGTGTAAAAAATTTGTATTTATTTTTGATCAGAAATTTAAATATATAATAAAACCCAAGAAAAGGTCTATGGATAGATAAGAGAAAAATATAAAAGAAATCTTGTTGGATTGATTGAAGAAGAAAATATTGCGAGAGTTCATCCAGCAGTGAATAGAAAGAGGCTTATAATGATAATATGAATTTATATATATATATATATATATATAAATTAACTTAATCGTTCAAAGAATGTATTTATTACATTTTTCATAAAAAACTAAATAAAAAAAACCCTTCACAAGTTTGAAGAAAAAATCTGTAGAAATAATTGAATAAATACAAGTATTATAAATTAATAATAGAATGACGTCTAAGAACTGACATTTTTAAATTAATCTTTTATAAAAACCAAATATTTTTATGTAAAATCATAAAATTGATTAAATTAAAATTCATTTAACAAAGTACTTTTTTACGAATAAAAAAATATACTGTCACAGCTGAATACATATAAACTTTTTTATAATACGCGTGATTTTTCGAATAGTTTGTTTTTTTGTATATAAATAAATAAAAAAACAAATATATCAGAACAGTGTGAAAGTATATTGATATCATTTTGCTTCATTTGAGACACACTGAATCCTAACATCTTCAATAAATATTTGTTCAGTTGAACAAAAATAAGTCATGAAATTTTAATATTTATTTAAGAAATATAATTATTAATTATATGTGCTATTTAAATATTTATAAACTAGTTTTGAGTTCAAAGTGATTTATAATTATTAGTTATAAAAAATGAAAATATAAACTTACATTTTATCTTTTAAATTTCTCACCTCATTTCCATTTTCACGTTTCTTTATTGTAATTATTAAATGTTATTCAAAATTCCAAATTATTTTTTTAAACAGTCGCTTATTAATTAAAAATGAATATAATTGCTCTAGAATGTTAAATATTAATAATTATTATTACTAATTTAAATACTCTCACTGTACTAAAACACAAATAATTATCAACAAAAAAAAAATTAAAAATTGTAATATAGATTTTTTTTAAAAAAAAGTACAGAAAAAAGTCTGTATTAACTAACAAGTGAAATTATTTAACTCCGCTGAATGCATTTTAGAATGTTATAATCTAATTCTAATATACATTTAATTTTAGAAAATAAATAATAAAGATATGATTATCTGTTTTAAAAGAGATTTGTCACTTTCCTAGGCTAAGAAAAAAATAATTACTAGTTGTGAACGAAAATAAAGATGTAAATATACACACGCAAATATTTATATAATTCACATAATATATATATATATATATATATATATATATATATATATATATATATATATATAAATATATATATATATATATATATATATATATATAATCATGATTAGTTAACAGAATTTTTTTATACCAAATATCAAGCTCATTGTATTTTTTGTATAGATGGTCTAAATAAGATTAATTGAAAAATAATAAATGATAATAAATAAGTAAATGTATATATAAATCCTTCAATCTTATTTGTTCTATCTATATTTATCTAAAGTGAACGTGATTTTTTAAAAAAAATATTTTATAAATTTAAATAATACATAAATTTTCTTACTTTAATTCCACTATAATTAATTACGTAATTATTATTATTATTTGGATTACAATAATTTTGTTCATCATGTTTTAATATATATTTTATCAGTATTTGTTTTTTTATAATAGAAAATTCATTATAACATAAATGATTTACTCACCTAAAATATCACAAGATTTTATAAAAGTACATACTCAATATTTTTTTATTGTTCACTTATATATTTTTTATCAAAAATATGAGTAGCAAATAAGATCTTTGTTATTAAATAATTTGGTTTCAAATAAGATTTTAGTTTAATTATTATTAAATAATTTGATTTAGTTATTTTCTTTTAATAAAAAATATAATCTATATTAATTTAAGAATCATACTTAGTCAGGAGGTTGAAAATTTCGATTTTTGAATTTTGATATTTTCTATAAGTATAATATTTTGATAATATTCTTGGAAAGTTTCAAATTAATCCGACCAAAATTGATGGAGGTATAGGCATACTAGTTTTTTTTATAAATACATGTGTAAACTAGTTTTGACATTTGAAACACAATTTTTTAAAAGTGGAATTTTCAAAAACCGCTGATTAAAATATCTCAAAAACGACTACAACGATTTATTTTAAATTTTTCAGGTTTATTATAGATACCAAAAATTAGTTCTTGAACAAAGGATTTTTTCCGTGGTATAGTTTCTTTTTTATTGACTAAAAATGAGCGATTTTTTCAACGAATATCAAAATTTTAAATTAGAATATCCTTCATTTTGTTTCAAATCAATATTTAAAAAAATCGATCGTTTAAGAACTACATAATTTAATGTATAAAATAAATTTCCTTCATTTTTTAATTTCATACGATCTAAATCTGAACAGCAGTGGTCACTGCAAACGGTCGTTTTTAAGGGAGCTAAGAGATAATAACCACATGTTTTTTTTAAATATTTTTTATTGAAAAAATTACGTAATTTTTTTTAATATTTGTTTTTAGATACTTGAACATTTATTGAGAAACGTGTAATTCTTAAAAAAATTCTCAAAAATCACATATTTTCGATTTTTTGACTGAGCATGAATCGTTAAATATGTAAAAATAATTTTCAAACACTTTTAAAAAATACTAAAAGAATCATATTTTTAATAATTTATTTACTAACATTTTTATCAATTTTTAAGATAATGTAAAATAGCTTAAATATTTTACAGGCATTATTAGAAATTCATATAAATGTATTATTTTTTTAAATATTTTCGAATTTGAATTCAAAAATAACTATTATTTAGAAGAAATTAGAAATAGGATTTAAAATTTCATTTAAATGAATTATCACCCCAACATCACAATATATTAATAAGTATTCAGTAATTACTTATTGAATAAAGTAATTATTGATATATGTAGTCTTGAGTGATAATTCATTTGTATAAAATTGAATTCGTCACAGATTCAAAATAAAATTTAAAATATTAAAAAAAATGTAAAATAAATAAATGCAATATATATACATATATGATAAAAAAATAAAATGTTTTGAACTAAATACATTAACTCTATAAATAAATTAAATGCAAATACGAACGTATAAAAAATATCTTGTTAATAAACTGGTAGAGAAATCCTATCGAAAAATAAAAGTTAATCTGAAGTAAAGGTTTCTATGACATAGTTCTCCCTTTCTTTAGAAGCAACGTCGAAGTAATGTTTTGTGTTTGGGTACTTTGAAGAAAAAAAAACTGTATCAGTCAACTTTCCAATAATCTATATAAATCGCAGTTGCCATGCTTCTGCTTCATTTGTTTTTCGAACGTTTTGAACGCGAATTGTGCAAAACTAGCTACATTCTTCAACAACGGTGTTTTTCGAAAACGGTGCATTGTTATCGACGTTACGAAGGCAAAAAAAAAACGATAATTTAAATATTTAATCTAAGAATTTGTGTGAATGTACGATTGTATTTCTTGTGCGGTGTTTATGAAGTGCTGTGAAAAACTTGTAAAATAATGTTCGATGGAATTATAAACTTTGTATTAATTCAATGAAAGTGAATAATACATTATAACGAAGATGAACGTTACAAATATTTCTTTATTGAATATTTTAATTGTTGTTTCGGTTCTGAGCAGTGTGGTGAGTATACGAGTACCGACATCATGGGATGAAAATGGTCATGATGGTTACGATCGAGATGTTTACGACCACGATGATTATAAATTCGATAACGTCGAGCACGAACCCGGGAAAACATTTTCTCATTACTACAATTTTCACGAACACACCGACAATGATCAACATCGTACAGATGTTCAAGTGAAACACAGACCTGTGAAAGTCATTAAACACGTCCATAATCGTCCTTTGAAAAAACTAAAAGGACTTAAAATTTACAAAATCAAAAAACCAATCGTTGTGAAACAAGCGATTAAAAAGAATCAGTATCATCTTCCATTATATCCACCATTATCGGTTAAAGTGCTTTCGAATAAACCAAAGAGTGAATATATTGTTAGAAAACCGACTCAGGTAATTTATAATAAATATCCAGTCGTTCAGCCAGTTTTATATCATCAACAAGTCCATAACACACAATCGAACTGGGTGCCGATCAAATCGAATAATAATTATGCATATCGTACTATACATCCATCGCACTATAAAAATAATTACAATGTAGCTCCGCAAAGTTATGCACATTTTAATCAAAATCCAGACGTGAATTTATACAACACTGAAAATACTAACAACTATCATGGAAATTACGACGAAACAATTAAATACCACGAATATGGACCTTCTGGAGAACTTCTTTCGAAAAATATAAAAGACGATACGCATGCAAATACAGAAAATAAAGATATTGAAGAAACTATTAATAACAATTATAGTGAACAAGACGTTTTACCAGATTTCGTAAATAAAATCTACGAGAACGATCCATTTCGACGAAACGGGGAAAGAGTTTTAGAAGATAAACAGTTTGAATCGTCAAATATAAAGAATGATGAAAGGCGAGAAGAAGAAGAGGAAGAAGATAATCCTGAACTTCCTAGTAAAGATCAAATCGAAAAAGATCCAGTTAGTGAACACGAAATTCCTTTAGATATTCCAACGAAACCGATTTATCCCGGTGAAGGACAATGGGCACGTCGTGGAAGAAAACACCGAGTATTTATCCGGCCCGAACCAAAAGTAAAAGCGATTAAAGATGATGAAGAAGAAAAGATACCGGATGGATATGAAACATTTGAAAGAGGTGAAGAGGATTTCAATAGAGCTAAATCGAATTTTCGACATGATATCGACACATTTCCAACAAAACATAAATTACCTCATATTCATTCCGAATATGATCCTGAAAAAACATCGGAACCTTTATACAAAAAACCTGAAATCGGGTTCGTTCCAATAAAAACGTACGCGCAGACACGTAAAATAGAAACAACGAGACATCTTCCACGCAGTGAAGCTTATAAAGATGCCGTGACCGATGAGGAATTATTGAACGCTGCTCGATTACGCGAAGTTATTAAAGATACGAGAGCACATACGGTGTATACCGAAGAAGGGTATGAAGATAGTGCGTATGATCATGCAGGTCATGAGAAGAAAGCGGAAAATCAAGAAGGATTTTCACAGAAAGAAGGAGGACAAGATCATCACAAAGAATTGTTAAAACGTCGAAAGAAAAATAAACATCGTGATGAAGGTGGTAATGAAAGTGGTGAAGATGTTGAATCGAGAAATTATTCTGATGATGTTAAAGAAGAGAATGAAGAACATAATGATTCCGAAGAGTATGAGAACGATGAAGCAGATTCGAACAATTCCGGTCGTACATATTCGTACAAAAACAGAGAGCCGAAAGTAAAAGGACAGGCGAGTATCAAGAATTATCAAAAAGTAAAACATCCGAATTTGATTAAAAAGACACCGAAGAAAAATATCGGTTGGGCAAAAACACGAGTGATGAAAGAAACACAACAGAGAGTTATTAAAAATATGGATGATGGAAATGTGAATACTGAGATTAATGGAAAAGTTGAAATGACTTATACACCGAACGAAGATCAAATCAAAAAAGTAAAATATGTTAAAAAACCACAAATTACTAACAGTAAATATAACAAGGATAATAAAAAAGTATATTTGGGCAAAGAAAAAAATTCTACGAAAGACAAAAATGACGATCTTATTACAAAAACTACTCTCGTTTCAAATATAACAAATAAAGATAATAATACAACTGTGAAACCTGATTTGAAATTGGAAAACAGTACGGAATTTCAACAAAAAAATATTGAAGAAATATTCATTACGAGTACTCAATCTTCGATCGAATTAGAAGAACCTGAAAGTCATTCAATTCATGAAACCAAATTTGAAGATATATCGAAATCATTCAGTCAAGTGTTAGTAGATACGTCGAGATTCGATAGTTCTTCAGAACCGAATCCAATTGAAAAAATTGAAGAAAAATATGCACAAGTAGAAGCACCTGTTTTGAATTCAGAAAATAATCAAAATAATCATCGAGTGAAACGATATGATAAAGACAAATTGTCAAAGATTTATGTACGGAGAAGACCGAATTATTATTGGGATAAAAATAAAAAGGATTATCATCTAACAACTACATCTAAACCAGTTGTTCAAAATAAAAAACATATTTCATTGGAAACATTATCAAACAATCAGAAAAAGATTAGCGAAAATCCTGATCTTATTGGTACGAAGCGCTTACGAGTTCCTTTCAGAAAACGAGAGAAACGAAGTACATTCAATCGAAATAAAAGGTATCAAAACGATTTTCCTAATTTAGATATCGACAAGTTGAAATATGATATAATTGATATAAACAAATTAGCAGATCCGACACCAAGACCTGACCTGACCTACATTAAATATCCTTATTATAAACTGAAAAATTTGAAATTAGTACATAAACATTCGCCGTTAAGATATGCTGAAAATATTGATAACATTCCGAAAAAAACCGAAGGTGGGATGGAATTCTACGAATCGACTTCTTCTATTCAATGTCCTGAAGTGGATTCAGATATAGATCCTATACCCGAACGTATCAAAAACAAACAAGCTGCGGAAGAAGGAGATGATGACGAATCTGAAGAAGATAAAGTACCGGAATTAGTCAAAGGTCCTCGATTAACTGGTCTTGGTGACAAGATCGATTGTATGAAAGTGAAATATTTCGGTGAAGAACCTTTAGATAGTCCGTTTTTCAAGGAAGAATACGTCGAAGCACCTTCAATAGAAATGGTATTTGGACATAAATTCAAAAAATTAAGATACGATCAAAATATTGAGGCTAGTAATTTTGTAAAGAAACAATCCAACGAGGAATCTAAAATAAATTTACCAAAATTAGAAATTGATGAAGATCAACAACCGGAACAAACAGAAACTGTTAATAAAGAAGAAAATATTTCTAAAAATCGACCAGATCAACTGGAAGGATCTAAAAATGTCAAAAGAAGCGTGGACGAATTTGAGGTTAAAAAGTTATCCAACTTGAAACTTCTTGTAGATTATTTGAATAATAAATATGATAAAGGACATCATTCGAGAATAAAACGAGAAATAAATGAGAATGGTGGAAATATATCAAAGAATAGTACCGAAGATGGTGATAAAAAGAATGGTACGAATTCAGAAATTAAGATATTAGAGACGAAATCGTACGAGCAGACCAAAGAAAGTGCTGGGCTTGAATCTAAAATTTCCGATATTGTTTTGAATTTATCCAAAAATGATTTAAATAATAATGGAACGAAAGAACTGGATTCGATTTTCAATACTACAGAAAAAACTGTTGATATCTCTCCAAACATTACAGAATCTCAGCAGAATAATTCAACAAGTGACAAAGATGATATTACGATTATTATCGAAACTAAAGAAAATGGTATAGCAGATATTCCTTTGCAACTACCTTTGGTAGGAAATCAAGATTATGGACAGATATTTGATATAAATAAATACTGGCCGAAGTTGAATTCACCAATGAATTATTTCAAATTTAATTTCGATAAAAAACCAAAATCTAATCAAGAACCGAAAACATCTTCGACAGAACAATACAATGTTCTTACAGATGTTATTAAGAATATCCAAAGCTCTACCAAAATTTCTGAAGAAGTTTCGATAACAACCGAACAGCCTTCAAAACCTGAACTCGTGACTGAAAATTCAGATAATCGAATTAAAATAAAAATCCCATACAAAAAACGACGAATGAGGATGAAAGTTAATGGAACTGTTATAACAACTGAATCTCCTTCAAAGGAAGAAATCTCTGTTCGAATAAAAAATAACGATTATACTACAACAACTGAATCTAAGAAAGAGACGGTATCAACTGAATCGTACGATTCGATACAAGATAATGAAAAATCTGAAACGAAGGACGAGTTCGTGACTGATTCCGATGACAACCCGAGTTTCAAACATCCAGGTACGTTTAAAACGATTTTCGTTAAGGATAGCTCTGAGAAATATCGTGATTTGTTTAAACCAGATACTCAGTATACAAAAACAAAAATCACAGTTACAGGAAACGGGTCACCTAAAAGTTTAAGGGATCAGATACACAAAAGTAAATTCGAACCAAGTCCTCAGTACATGAGCAGTTATTCTTATCCAGAGAACTATCGTCAATATCCAGAAAATTATAACACTATTTCGAACCAACACCAGCCTGACGATTTACAATACGATCTCGTTTACAACTACGAACAAAAATCGTATATTTTAAAACCGATCCGATATGAACCACATCCGATTTCCGAAAATGGTTTCCGGCCTATGTTACCGAAAATACTGACAGGTTTCAAACCGATGTTGAATCAACCACAAAGACCTAAACATGAAACTGTTATTTTGAAAGGAATCAAACCGATCAAACAACATGATTCCAAAATATTTAAATTGGTCATACCGAGAGCATCTGTTCCACATCTTCATCGTGTGGTAAGACCAGTCAACAGAAAACCTATCTTGCATGTGTATCGTCTTGCAGTCCCACCACCTTCAAATCCAGTACGAGGACATTCAGTTCCTTATTATAAAAATGTGAACGGAAATTCTTATTACCAAAATAAATATGATCAGATTGAAGGTATGGTTCCACCGCCACAACAAGAAAACGCTATCGATTATTCCGAATATCGTCCGGTGACTTTCGATGCAGATGGTGTGGAAGATTCTTTAGCATTGGAAAATAGTAACCATGTTGTGAAAAGATCAAGTGATGATGAAATGGAATCAGTTGATGTAAAAGATACAGAGTCATCGACTGAAGAAAAAAATAAATACGAAGGAAAATATACAGAAATAGACAGAAATAATCGTCAAGCAAAGGAATTCAAAAATAACGATGAAAAAGTTCAATTCAATCCATATAGTACTATTGCTCGTATAGGCAGAGGAGGTCATATACCTGAAGATGAAAAACAAGCACCTAAACAAGGAACCGAACAAAGAACTGAAACCAGTATCCGAAGAATACAAGAAAATGTTAAACCGGAAAATGCAAGATTCATTGGCAGTTCGACGGAACAAAAATCCGTAGAAACTAGACCGAACGTGAGGAGGAAACAAGATATTCTGACAGATAGTTACGGAAATGTTATCAAAGAGAAAAATTTACACGAGTTGATGCGTTCTGTAAAAACACCCGTGAAGAATGAAACTGAAATTAATGTGGATGTACGTAGAGGTGAACCAAGATATCTCCAGAGTAGAAAGAGACCGAAAGAAATTGATTTAGTTCTACACAGTACTACACAAAGTACTAGTTCAAGTACTGGCCCTGAATCTCCGAAGAAATTCAAACATACATCACCGAGTAGATCAGATTTCTCAGATTTGGCAGTTTTTAAAATAATTGAAACGCCTTCGCTATTTGATATAACTGAATATATTCCACTTTCAATGGAATCTGAGGAAGATAAGCAAGAAACGTCCAATGATGATAAATTAGGGCCGAGACATAATTTCAGTAGTCGATATAGTTCGTCTGATAGTAAACTTCCTCTTCCAACTGAACGAACTTTAAGAAAGCCTGTACTGTTAGTCATTGAAGAACAGATATCGAAAAGTGACATAAAAAAGAGTAGTGCTGCTACAGCAACTACAACTACTACAACTACAACAACAACGGCACCAGAAACAATAAAACCACGTACGCAAAAAAGTAGGCCTTCACCAAGAACAACAACAGAACGAGATGATAAGAGAACGAATCGTAACTCAAGAGAAAGACAGATACTTGCAAAGAACACAAGACAGAGTATAAAATATTCAGATACTGATAAAAATCATAGAGAGAGTGTGACAAAATCACACCTATTTCCAAGACGTTGGTCAACGACAACGTCCAAACCACAATTACAAGAAACTACAACGGAATCATTAAGCAGAAAACTGATAAGGAACAATCGAGAGAGAGCGAATGTACGAAGAAATTCCGAAGTTGTTAAACCGGTAAACGATAATACTGATTCGGGATCCGAAACTGAAACAACTCGTGAAGAAAAGAAAAATAATCGACCTTCAACACCGATTAAATATAACAAAAATCTTGATACTCGACACAAGATCAATACAGATATCAAATATATAGAAGATTTTGCAAAAATTGGATTTTTTGAATTTACAACAGTTGCATCTGTTCTGACAACTACGAAAAAAGAACAAGTTGTCGAAAAAAGTATTGTGGAAGGTCAAGGACTTGATAAAGAAGATAAGATAGAAAGTTCTGGAAAAAATATTGAAATAAGTAAAGAACCTGGTATAAAGAAGAAAATACAACCGAGGATTGAAAATATAAAATATAGAACGAAAATAACCGACGAAAGTTCTACGAAATTATATAAGCCAGATGAAGAAGATATTGAAGAAGAAAATGATAATCTTGAACAAGAACATGAAAGAGATTTGAAAGAAGAAGAATTAAAAAGTGATGAAGGCAGTGAAGAAGATTCAAAAGTTAAAAAATCTAAAGAAAATAAAAATAAAAAAGAAGATAAACACGAAGAAGATGAAGAAGAAGCGATCGCTTCTGAGCATTTAGAACAGGTTGAATTGATTGGTGGTATTACATTCGAACAAATCCGTCGAGGACCGAAACACGGTGGTAATTATAAACATATCGGCGATCAAAAATCAGACGAAACGCAACGAAAACATGAAGATGATGACGATTATGAAGAGACTAGTGACATTGAAGAAGATAAAAGTGAATATGATACAAAAAATGGAAAATATGATGCAGAAAGATCTTATGAAGATAAACGAATAGATTTTGGTAAGCAAACAGAACCTCATAGCAGTTTCAGTGAAAATTATAGAAAAGGTTTGAGGAAATTACCGGAAACTAGTAATTTCTTCCGTGATCGAAATCTTGCAAAACATGTGAATAATTTGAGAATTGCACGGTTAACGAAACCACCTAATGAAAATGTATCGGAAGCAACATCGAAATATATTCAAATTGAAAAGAAACCAGAGACTGGAACTGGATTCTGGTCGAAAATCATTAAAGATCCTAGCATGAGACAATATTATTATAGTAGAGTTTAAATAATAGGTATTGTCAATTTAGTTAATTTTGTAGACTTTAACAATTTTTTTCAGAAATATCTGAAATACAGAAAATAAAGACATGAATATAATTTGTATTTTTATCGAATCTGTTTCTGTTTGTATGATCATAATTTTATATTTTTTAATCTTTATAAACAATTTTTTTTGTTTTCTATTTCTTATTTTTCACAAGTATATTTTTTAGGTTTAAGATAAAAATATATTAGAGAACTAAACGAATACTATATTTTTATTTATTGATTTATTTTCTATTCTAAGCATCTATATTTCATTTTTAGTAGAAATGTTATGATTTTATTTTCTGTTTCGATGTATATATGTTGAAAGTGATGTTGAAATCAATGTATATAGTATACATTTTTATACGAAAGAAGAAAAAATATTCAAATATGTTAGATATTAAGATGTACATAGTCTATTAAAAAAATATGTTGTGAAATATTTTTAAGTATTTGTTAAATAAAACTTTTATAAAATCAAACATGTTTTATTTTGTAAATCATTATCACCCTCGAAGTTATAACACTTATAGGCCTTTGATCTCTCAAACAACGATAGCCTAGTAGGACTTTTTTATCAGTTATATAATATCATCCAAATGTGACGCCTAGATTTGTGTTCTATCAATATTCAAAAAAATTATTATTAATTAATTTTCAAAAAAAAAATTTCTACGATTTTTTATTTTAATTTATTATGTGTCCAACTACAAAATTATTTTTTTGAGGAATAATTTTTTTTAAAATTTTATTCAATTCAATGAAATCTACATAATTATTGATATGAAATTTAATTGAAATTTTTGTAATAAATACACATAAGTGAATAATTATTAAAAATTATTATTTCATTCATTTACTAAATGTTTATACATTTACTTTATTTTAAAATAAAATTTCAACCCTTTAAAATGTCCATGCAAAATAATTAAATACTTTTATGTTTATTTAACGAATTTAAACTCAGTTCTAAGGCTGTTAAAGTTGCAAGAAAAATTTGTACTGAATTTGGAGAAAGGGCACTTACACGAACGGTTCAGAATGGTTTAAAAAAATTCTTAAGGGGATAAATCATTAGATGATAAAACCAGAACAGGCAGACCATCAAATTTAAATATCAACAAATTACAGTCAATGATTGAAATAAACTAGAATTTAGTGTTTCAACATCTTGTCGAAAAATTCAAAAGAAGCGACGAAATAATACGGAATTACTGGCATAAAATAGGGAAAAGATGGAAATTAAATTTATAAATATCGCTCACTTTAATTTTTGACAACAAATTACAGCTTCTTAACATATGAAAATCTCTATTTCATTGCTGCAATCGCAAAAATTTTTGACCTATGATAAAAAATAGATTTTTTATTCCAAATAAAAACGTAGTCATCACTGGCTATCATCAAATGATCCTTTATTAAAAATATCTAAAGTAAAATTGACTCCGAGAAAAATATTTTTTATGCTTGGTAGATTTTAAGAAAAATTATTTATTATGAGTATTTATAAATTGATTAAATCCTCTCAACGAACTTTTCTGGTGAATAGAAAATACAAGAGTGTATAATTCATTATAATAAAAATAATATCAGCGTTGCTAAATTTTCCAAATTTTATTTTTCCAAATAAACTCTGTTATATGTTGCAATAATGACAAGAGAAATGGTAATGAATATAAGATGAGAAAATTTTCCTCATCCTCCTTATTCACCAGATATACCACTATTCGATTTCCACTTATTTTTGTCTCTAAACAACCATCTGCATATTTAAAAAAATTAATAGTAACACAGCATTAAAAGTGAAAAATTCTCGATTTTTTGGAAATACTCGTAAAAAGTACAAATTTTCTAAAAATGGAAGTTATAAATTATCGTCTCATTCAATGTAAAGATAGATTTTGACAAATAAAATTATTTTATGTAAAAAATACAGACGTTCTTATTTTAATCTCAAAAACCATAGAATTTTCTTGATTATTTAATATTATGTCTTATTGATTTTTTTTTATTAAATACACTTGAGTGAATTAATATCTAAAAATATTTAAATTTGGTGTTAATAACAAAAATTGGGAAAATAAAATAAAGAAAAAACGAAATCATAATGATTTGACTTGTTAAAAAAAATATTAATAATAATATATAAATATACAAGTGTTTTTTTAAGAGTAATAAAAGTTTAAATTGAACACCTATCGAAAGTTCTATACAACCTAAAAAAACACATATATACTTCCTATATTCGAGTACTAAAACTGAAGATATTTCACTTGTTGAATATTTTGAATAAAAAAAATAATTATTATATACTGATTTATTTCATTAATTTATCCTTAATAGCAAATAGTAATTACGAAATATTCTTAAACCAACAACTCTTATCTCTAAAAAAATATACAAAATATTTGAAATCGATTTCCAAACGTTCAGCACAAAACCAACGATTATATATTGTGGAGAATTGTTTATTAACCTTATAAATTTCCTTGTTTTGCTATTCTTGAAAATTCAATCAACTATAGCGAAAGTAATCTAAAATAAATATTTTTTCTAACCAATGGTTTTACATTTATTGTAACAAATAGAGCGTGATGTAATTTTAACGGATTTAAATATTCATTATTTACTATTTTACAATAATTGTAGAGAAAGTACTGCTACCGAATACTTTTCCATAAATAATCGATAAATAATGGACAAAATTACATATTTAATATTAAATATGAGTGCGAAAATATACAGTTGATATTTTTGCGGTGAGATCTACACAATATCTGTGTTAATAAACCAATGTTACGTTTCAGACATACGAATATATTAGTTCATTGTGGTAATGTCTGTAGGTATTAATCAGTTATTTGACACACCTTTGATATAACATTTATTTAGTCGTTTCTTATGACTTATTTTAAATATCATAAATTCAATATCAATATATTTCTGTGAAATTTTATATATACAGTGAGTCATAAAAGGCTCAGAACACTTGTGTAATTGAAAAAAACGACAAAATTAGTTCAATTTATTTAATACAAACAAACATAAGAGTCTCAAAAATAAAAGAAAAAAAGAATTTCTTAACTTTGATTATTACAATGAAAAATAAATCAACTTAAAAAATAAAATATAACAAATCGATCTCACAAAAGTTATGAACACAATTAAAGTTATATTTTTTAAAAAAATAATTTTAATATTTAGTGAGATTCCAGGATTTTTTTAATCTTCTAGGCATTGATTTTACTCAGTAAGTAGTTATTTTGATGGGAATAATGACTGATTCACCTGCTAAAATCTTTGTCAATTTCTCTTTTGAAGTAATTGTATGTTTTCTAACCCTTTTTTTAAAAAAATAACATAAAATTGATCAATTGGGTTAAAGTTGGAAAACTGGAACGACTTTTCAATTTTTTTAAGTAATTATATAGTAACCAAAAACGCATTATATGAGCTTTGTGCTTTATGTCATTATCCTGGTAATATAAAAAATTCTTCCTTATACTTAATTGCTCGGCATTTTATCTTAAATGATTTTTGACAATATTTAAATATGTGTGCTAATTCATTATTTCGTCAATAAAAACCAAATTTTTAATGTTAGTCGTCGATATAAACCCCCAAACCATAACAACCCTTTCACCATGCTTTATAGTTGATATTAAATTTTTGTCATTCAATTCTTCATTAGGCCTTCGTCACCCAGTTATACAACCATCACTCCCAAAAAATTTTAATATGCTTTCATCTGCTAATATTATGTATTTTTAATATTAAAAATTTAAATTTTTATTATTTTTGTAAATTCTAATCGCTTTTTCGATTTATTTCACTCAAGATAATTTTTCTTCTTGCAGTTCTTCCCCAAAAAACAGAAGTTTCTAATAAATCTCTTTATTGTTTCTGGATTTACGGTTTTTTTATTATTTCAGTAACTTTGATATATTTATTCTTGGCTTTCATTTGATTTTTTTAATATAATTATTTCACTACATTGGTTTAATAATTTTAAATGATCGAACGAGCTTATTTTTTAGTCAATTTTCAACTTGATTTTTTTATTACATTGAATTAAATTAAATTTCTCTTACAGTTTTGTTTTCTAACATACAATTACTTCAAAAGACATTGAAAATTTTTTACCAAATGAATCGGCCATTTTTCCCACCCAAGTAACTACTAACTTAGTAAAATCAATACCAAGAAGATTGAAGAAAATCCTGAAATCAAAGCAAAATCCCAATAAATATTAAAATTATTTTTTTAAAAAATATGATCGTATTATATTCTTAGTACTTATCTGTCCCATGACTTTTATAAGATCGATTTGTTATTTGAATTGTTTCAATTTATATATTTTTTATTACAGTAATTAAAGTTAAGAAATTAATTTTTCTTTTATTTTTGAGACCTTTATTAAAAAAAATGAATATAAATTATCAATTAAACCTATTTTATAAATTTTTTCCAAATTAAACATGTGTTCCATGACTTTTATAACTCATTATATATATATATATATATATATATATATATATATATATATATAAATTTTATACTAAAATGAAATATTTTTAAACATATAAAATCTTAAACATGATATCAGATGTTCCAAAATTTTAACCTGGAAACAACATAAGGTCACAGCCTGAATATTACCAAAATTCAAGATAAAATTTTAATCTTTTTTGCGTCATTATAACAATTACCAGTTACTTAAAATTCAGACTATTAAACTGAATTTACAGTTAAATTCTACATGATATATAGACTTGTTCAATTTAAAAAGTAATCAATATTTGAAATAAACTTTTATAGCTTTTCTGTTAAGAATATCTTTTTTGCTAATTACAGTAATTTACTGCTTCTTTCTGTAAATTAGGTAAAATATTTCCTATCGTATGATGGAATCAAATGACACAATTTATAACTATCTTATAAATTATGTTATTAAATTTATAGAAATATCAATTTGCAAATAAAAATATTGCAAGACTTTATTCTGTAATAAATATTTACGTATATATATATATATATATATATATATATATAAAGAGAGAGAGAGAGAGTTTTTAACGTGATAGAACTTTAAATTGAATCCCTATTAAAAGTTCTATCACTTAAAAAACACACTATATACGAGGGCATTTAACAAGTATGATAAAAAAATAAGGAAAACTAAATTCAATATTTTTATTAAATTAATTAATAAATTAAATTAAACAATAAATAAATTTACCATATTTATCAAAAGATCCTCGTATATATTCTTGGTAGTATTAAGATTTAACTTAGTTTTGTTGTAAGTTAAAAATCATAAACGATTTTATATTTGACAATTATAAATATAGCATAAATATATTAAAAAAATATAACTTAAATATAGTAAGACAGAAATGAGATTGAAGGGTTTAGACATTCATTTGCTTGCTTACTATTATTTATTATTCTTTACTATCCTTCAGTCTCATTTGGGTTACTATATATTATATATTTCTAGAATATCAAATGTGATTTAGTTGAATTTTAAGTTAATATTTTAATTAATTTTTTCGGATTTTAATTACTTTTATTTAATCAAAAATAACTTTTTATATTCTTTTTTTCTACTAATAAATAATATTTTTATAATCGTTTCTGATCGGTCGTATTTTACGATTTATGACTTTCACTAATCATATAATATTCTAAACAGTTTTTAAGTATAAAGTAATTAATAATTTTCAATCTTGTATATGGACACTTACAAAAATATAGATCTATCGAAAAGTTCTCTCCGCTTAGTATATAATTATTTTAAACATGTAGAAAAATGGTTTAATTAAAGGTATATAGCTCTTTCTTTTTACAGTTATATTTTATTATTAATGTTCTTCAACATGCACCGAAAACAGTATTTCATCAACAGTATTTAATTTTTTATTAAGATTTAAGTACTTGATATTTTACGAATATCAACAAAAAAAGAATACTGCAGAAATTTGTTAAAAATTTCTTAAAAACGATCCACACTCTGGAAGATCTGTGATCGATAATGATATTTTTTCAAAATATTGGAAGAATTATTTTTTTTGACTTCTGGGAACAGACAAGATCATATGAAAAAAAATAACTGTTGGGATTAAACAGGATTGTATAACTATTTGCTCATCTTTACTTTCACGAAATAAAAATGAACTATGTTTTATGCCTCATAACTGGAAATGAAAAATGTATTACATATTAAAATGTAATGAGGAAAAACATACTGTAAAACAAATCAACCCACTTTATTATTCTTTAAACCGAATTTAGGTGTAAAAAAGGAAATGTTGTCTTTATGGAAGGTTATGAAGAACTAATGTATTATGAACTTTTAAAACCCAAAAAACGATTATTTCTAAAAAAAATATTGTCAATAATTAAACAATATGAAAATAAACTTAAAAAAACATCCTTTTCCTGTTAATAAAAAGCAAGTTAACTTACAGCTTAACATTGCAAGACTATATGTTTCTTTTAACAACCCAAAAAAAATGTGAAATTTGGATAGAAGGTACTAAACTACCTAGCATATTCTCCAAAGTACGTTTTGAATACAATTTATTTTTAGTTACAGAACATTTTTTAAATGAAAAAAAATTAATCAACTGGAAATATGAAAAAAACACTGGATGAGTTTTTATCTTCCATGAACGAATCATTTTATCAAAGAGAAATTCAAAAGCTTCTTTCAAAATATGAAAAAAATGTTTATATTAATGGAAATTATATTATTAATTAAATATTAATAAACAGTATAAAAAAGTATTATTTTTTCAAAATGGATAGAACTTTTTGATAGACCATATATATATATATATATATATATATATATATATATATATATATATATATATATATATTTGTATGTATTTGTGAGGATAAATTATATTACCAAATAAGTACGGAAATGATGACCTTTTCAGATCATTTCTGTAAGAATATCTTGAAATATTGCAAATAAAATACTGAAAAATAATTTTTATGTAAAATTATTCAAGGTTAATCTCAAACTGACTTCCTTTATGATTTCAAGTATATATCAAGTACAACAAACATTTTTTAAAAAAAGACAACTATATATATATATATATATATATATAATGTTGAAAAAGATACACAAGTCTTGTATAAAAATTAATATGCCTATGTAACGGCTTAAATACTTAAAAATTCGTTTACTGAATACACGAGCGATGAAAGAAAGATAACATTTATAAAATGATAGTAAATGTTATGTTTATTCTCTGTTCAACACGTTTTCAACTTGTATCTTGATAATAAAATGGAAATTAAAGCAAGTAGAATGTCAGTATACTGGGTATACAAAACGTGTTCGTATAAAAAAAATATTTACTTTTCCTTATTGTATTGCCCTGTGGATATAAAAATAAAGCAAGGTTATAAAAATATATTCGATAATGGATTAGTATAATCGATATTTTTAATGTTTTATATTATTTCGTTTTAATAATTTTACAACAATAAACATATATATATATATATATATATATATATATATATATATATATATTGTTTTTTTTTAAATATATTCGATTTTTTAAAAATATTTTAATGAATACAGACAAGAAATAAATATGAAAAATGTACACTCATAACAAATAGGCAAAAAACAGTATAATTGTAAAAACAAGTATTATTTAAAAAATATAACAGGTGTTTTTTTTAAAAAAAAGTCATCTTTTACATATAGAAAATATGATGCCAAAAATTATCCATTGGACTAACATTAAAAGAGAATTCTTTAAAAAGTTAATTAATAAAAAGAAAGATGTATATAAAAAATTATGAAAAAAGAAAATACTAGTGACTTAAAATTAGAAAATTTTAAGCCAGCATTTTGGCCAGCTTATTTCTTGCTATTACTGGATGAAATCTTTTCTGATAATTTTTAATTTCAACAATACATTTGTTTTCTATCACACACCTATAATTTTTTTATTTCTATCTTATTTATCCATAGTTTTCTTCTTTAAACTTTTGTTACATTGTTGAGTCCCAATCAATTTGTTTACATATATATATATATATATATATATATATATATATATATATATATATATATAGGGTTACCCAAATAAAACTGAAGAATGTAAATCAATACTTAATGTTACACCCTTCAGTTTTATTTGAACTACCTGTATATATATGAAGTGGAAAGTTTTGAGAGAGGTTCTCATCCAACTGTGGATTGAGATTGGTTGTTGTTGATGATAATAATGATATATATATATATATATATATATATATATATATATATATATATATATAAGAGAGAGAGAGAGAGAGAGAATATAAATCATTTTTTCTTATATTCCGTATTTTTAATAACAGTCATTAAACACTTATATATATATATATATATATATATATATATATATATATATATATGCCATTTAATAATAGCTATATTAAAAAATATAAAAATTTGTTAATTGATTTTAACCTTCATAAAACAATACTTAAATCATTGTCTTTAATCAAACTTTTATTAAAAAGATAATATATTGTTTAGATAAAGATATTTACATTATTATAAACCCTACTGTAAAAAGATATTATATAATTTAAAAAAACCTTTTTGACATTATGGCAATTTTTAAAAAAATAAAAATATATGAACAGAAAAAAATATTTCCCAATTTGTTATTTAAAAAAATGTCTTAACCAACAAATGATATTTAACTGCAATAAATGAACAAATTTCAAACATTTTTAAAATTCTGTAATGTAATAAGTGCTAAAAAAACTATATATCACAACTTTCCAATTTAACACATTTTTTTTATAGAAATTAACTAAATTATACACTGTAACTATTTCGATTTTTTAGCATGTGATATTATTTCATACACAGAGGTCACAAAAGTGTATTTACTAACCACAATATATCATACTTACATACACACTCATTATATATATAATATATATGTGTGTGTGTATTTGTATGTATGCATATATTAACCTAAATAAATCAAATTTTTGCAAAGATACCCTATAAAGATCTGTTATAGACACATAATTTAATTATAAAAGACATTTGCATTAAAATTAGTTATTATTTATTATTATTACGAAATAAAAAATATATTAATTATAATATTCATTAATCACTGTTAACATTGAAAGTAATAAAGTATATATATTTTTTGAATTCGATTCGATTATTATACAATTTCAAATTAAATTATCTCACAAGTAAAATATACATTTAATCACAAATACATGTGATTTCAACGAGTGTATATGGCATGAATGCGATATTTAATACTGTCTTTGTCGAGACAAAGGCCAAATTACTATTTATAAGAAGTTGATATCTTTGAATAGTAATACAAATTATTAATTTATATGGATTTGACTATAATCCATATTATACATAATGAGAGATTAATTTGTCAACTATATTAATATGTATATATATGTGTAACAGCTTACAAAAAAAAGAATCAGTTAGTGCTATTTCAATACAAGACTGAATTTTCATTTCAAGATGTTTAAGGTAAGAAATTGCCTTAATTGTATTTAATATTTAAATATCTGATCATCATGTTTGTAAATACATTATATATATATATATATATATATATATATATATATATATATATATATATATATAAACATTTCCTTGTAATTAACTTTTTACTACCACAAATACAAATAAATAAATTACAAAATAAGCAATAACAAAGAATAAATTAATAAAACGTGAAAATATATTAAGTGAATAAGTGTAAAGTGACAGTAAAATGTTCTTATATTTAATGAAAAAGTGTTTCGTGTATACGTTATTACTTCCTCAATTTACAATAATACGATAATAGATTTTCAATATAATTGTTTATTGTTATTTTTAGTTATTTTTTTCTATACTTCGTTTAAAAATTTAATAAAAATCTCGATTAGTTTTTTGAGCCAAATAGAAAACGATTTGGCATGTATTTACTTTTTCATATTAATTTATTTCGGATCGACTGGTACGATTCACTTTTAACTATTAATATTTTTCAACGTGTAACATCAGTACTGGTAATCTTTAATGAGTTGAGAGGATTTGTAAACATAGATAAATCTTAGAAAGTGAAGTGTTCATTAATAATGAATTATTTATAGTTACAGATTTAAATAGGAGGAAATATTTATCAGTGTTGTCATCAACATATAAAAAAAAATAATATATGTACTCTTATTATTATATTCATTCATTTAACTACAATGGAATTACAACTACATCAATTAAATTTATACATTTATTGTAAACTAAATGATTATTTTAAGTAGTAAATATTTGGGATCTAATATTAATTGAACAAATTTAAATAATAATATAATAATTATTAACATTTTAACTGGAATAATTCCAAATACTCAAAAATTTTATTTAAATCATAGAAAAAACTTTAGTTCATTTAACTACATATATATACATAAAATAAAATATGCAAATATATATATATATATATATATATATATACGAAGTTTTCCAATAAGCACTTCAGAAGTTTAAATGGAAATAAAACAAAAAATATTTAATTAATTTTATTTTTTTAAGCATATTCTATGGCATTAATAATGGAACATAATTTCACTTATATGACTACTACAACTTAGCTTGATATTGTGCATTCGTTTAGTCCAATTTTTAGTCACTTTTTCACATAATTGTGGTCCAATTTCATGAATTACACTTCAATGTTTATTTTTAATGTTTCTGTTGTATGTGATTTATCAGCATAAGTCAATGG
Source organism: Neoneuromus ignobilis (assembly GCA_029203775.1). Classification (NCBI taxonomy): domain Eukaryota; kingdom Metazoa; phylum Arthropoda; class Insecta; order Megaloptera; family Corydalidae; genus Neoneuromus; species Neoneuromus ignobilis. The sequence goes on along the minus strand of CP092087.1, from coordinate 5,357,434 downwards.
TTTTACATAATCCCACAGAAAACAATCCAATGGAATTAGATCACATGATCTTGGTGGCAAATTAATGGATCCATTTCTTGAAATAATAGAATAATTAAACTTTTGTTTCAATGAGTCTATTGAAGTTTTACAATTTCTAATCGTTGCTGAAGTGTTAAACGTTCCATGATAATTTACCAAACTATACTGAGTTGAAATATCCAAATGAGCTTAAAAAAATTCAAACATTGCTGCCACTAACTGTCAAAATTCTAACAAGACAGAAAAGGGTAATTGATATTACAGAACTAATAAAACTGGTAAAATGAATATGAGCAACAAATTTAACAAGATAAGAAGAATATGGGTAACCCCTTTTTGACCAAAAATATTATGGAATTGCTACCAAAAAACAAAAAGTGACTTAAGAAGAGACCTTACAAATTGTATATGGATGAAATTGTAAGTATTATAAAAGTGAGGATTGGATGAAATTAGCAGCAAACAGGAAATAATGGAAGAATTTTGTGAAAATATTTAAAAAGACCTAATGACATTCAATAAAATGTTCGTCCAGTAATAGACTGATATAGAATTTTATGATGATAATGATATGTTAAGAAAAAAAGAAAGAGTTGAATAAAAAATAGTTTATTTATAAAAATATTTTTTAATAAATTTAGTTTTATCATTCAATTAGTTAATAATACAAAGTCATCCAAATGTGATGCCTAGATGCTAACACTGTATAATGTTTACACGTCATATCTTTTCAAAGGACATAATAAGTATTTTTGTTTTAGTAGATTACAATTCTAACCATAGATAGGTATATATTGCATCAACGTATTTATATTATTCAAACTTATAATGAAAATGGACGTTCTTTGAGAAATGCCCATTATAAAATTCGTAATTTTTTTAGTGTAAATAATCAGTCTAATTCAAAGATTAGTAAAAAAATCCAAGAAACTAGTTATATTTATTGATAAACCAAAAAGTGGAAGACCAAAAACTATACACAGAAATGAAAACATTGCTGCTCTAAGTGAAAGTATTGAAAATGAACCGACAACATCAATTTCACGTCCTTCACAAGAATTGGGCATATCTTATGGCTCTTTATGGAAGATTTTGCATAAAGATTTGCATTTACAAGCGTACAAAATTCAATTAACTGAGGAATTTAAAGAAAGAGATCATTTATAACGTCATAATTTCGCTAATTGTATTATTGAACAACGAAGAGCAAAACTATTATTTTTAAGAGTGATGAAGCTCATTTCATAATGGATAGATTCGTTAATAAACAAAATTGTCATATCTGGATTAATGAAAATTCTTGTGTGATTCATAAAAAATCTCTACACCCACAAAAAGTCACTATTTAGTGTGCATTTTGGGCAAATGGATTCATGGAACCATTTTTCTTCGAAGATAATGCTGGAAATGCTGTTACTGTGAATGCTGAGCGATATCAATCAATGTTAAGTTACTTTTTATGGCCAGAATTGAATGATATTGATGTGTTTGATATTTATTTCCAGCAAGATTGTGCTACAGACCACACAACTCGAGCAAATATTCAGTTTTTACGATCGAAATTTCGTCAACGTGTAATTTCACGAAATGCAGATTTCAATTGTCCCCTAAGATCATGCAATTTAACACTATTTGATTTCTTAAGGTTTTTTGAAAAGTTGAATCTATGCTAGCAAGCCACAAACTAAAAACAACATTCGAGTTGCAATTTATGAAAAAAATCCAACAACATGTTAAAAAGTCATTAAAAATTTCGATATTCGAATTGATGCTTGCAAACGCAGTCGTGGTGAACATTTGAACGATATTCTTTTTCCATATATAATTATAATAAATCATACATTCAATAAAAAAACAGCTTGAAAAAATTCCAAATAATTTGTATTTTATTAAAAAGAAACATGTAGGCGATTTTTTTGATGATCCTATATTTATCAAATTAATTATTTTTTAATGAGATATTTACATCTATTTTTTATTTTTAATTTTTAATCTTCTCTACAATATTTCAAATAAAATTAAATTTCAATGTTCAGTTTGTAAGAAAAGTAGGTTTTCAATATAATCAAATCTTTTCACTAAAGATAGGCAACTAAATATTATGTTATGTTAATACATATGTATATATATTCAATTTATTATATACATGTATGTATATATATATATATATATATATATATATATATATATATATATATATATATATATAATTTACTAAAATACATTTTTTTTTAGTTTTGGGCTTTTATTGGAATAGCAAGTATACTGCTAGCATCTGTAATCAGTTATCCGGCCCCCGACAGCGCCGACATAATTCCACTGAAGCCGGGCCTCGCATATGGTAATAAAACCACTTTCCTAATAACGTTTTGAGTGAATTCTTAATTCTTAATTTATTGTCTTTTGCAACATCATTGCCATGACACTTTTTCTACATCTAATTGTAAAATCATTATTTAGACAAGTATCTGAAGGTCGCCGAAATGACATTTCGTGCGTGTTCGCGATGCGTTAAGTAAATACGTTTAATATAATTAAATATACATTTTTCTTTGCAATTTTCAGGCGGAATTCCATATGGAAGCGTCACCGGAATGGTAGCGGATTACTTTGCTAATCATCCGAGAGCAGTGCCTAGACGTAGACTCTCGTCCAACTATCATAATCAATTACATTGAAACTAAAACATTTGTTCGATTTTTTTTTATTCTGTTTTGTGATTTTTTTTAATGTTAATTTTGTTTTATTAAAACTATTTGTTTGAAAAAAATATTTTGTCTTATTTTATTATTTATGACAAGAACGAAAATCTGTTTTAAAATTTGCCCAAAAATCTGCCTGCAAATATGCACAAAAATCTGTTTAAAAATCTACCAGGAAATATTTTTGAAAATTTGTTCCAAAAATCTCAAGTTTGTTCAAAAAATTATCCGAAAACTATCCGAAAATCTGTTCAAAAATGTATTTGAAAATCTGTTAGAAAATGTAAAGTTTGTTCGAAAATCTGCTAGAAAATTTACTGAAAATCTGTCCGAAAATCTACGGGAAAATCTGTCCAAAAATCTGTTTGAAAAATATTCCTGAAAATCTATTTTTTCCATTTTTTGTTAATTTTAATATTTCATAAAATTTTATACTTTAATAATTCTCGGAAAATTTCTGTAAAATTCTAAAACGAAATTTTCATATCAAATCGGAAAAAGAGGCGGAGCACTACTTTTTTATTAGACATAACTGTTTTTCTTTTAATAAAAAGAAAAATATATTTCTTTTAATAAAAAGAAAAACAGTTATGTCTCTGATTATTTTCATAACTAGAAATGAATTATTACTTTACACAACATTTTTGTCAAAATAATTAATAAACGACTATATAATATATTGTTAAACCTCTTTATATTGTGTAAGGTCATAAATACCATAGATTTTTTTACACTGTAGGGTATTTTTTTATTTAATTAAATTTACTGACCATACAAAATTATTTTTATAAATAACTTTTTTTCCACGAAATAAATTATCTGAATGATAGGAAAAACATGTTAGTTGATTTATTATATTTTATTATTGTTTATTTAAAAAAATAATTAAATTCAAATCAAATTTAATTGAGGTAAGTTTCTTAATCTATTATTTTAAATTAAAAAATGGATTTTTTATAAACTATAAAAATTTTATATTCTTTTTTTATATTTCTGTTTTTTGTAATTTCTGTAATGTATATTTAATCGTTCTCTTTTTTATTCTTTTTAAAATATTACTTCTTAAGTACTTTAATAAAAAAATAATATACTAGAGTTTATGAAATCAATTATCAGAATATATAAATCAAACAAATACACAAATCATTCTTATTCAAACGTATTATTAATTCTGCCTCTAAATTTTATTAATTATATCATTTGAAACATTAACACTGTTCATATTTCACCTGGCCGATGACTTATAGTTTATAAAACTATTTGTAAATACTATGACGTTATTTATCAAAAATATCCTAGACAGATATATATATATATATATATATATATATATATATATATATATATATATATATATATATATATATATGTCAGAATAATAAATATAGATATTGAAATTTATTCAGTATTTCAATAAACAAACGTGATGATGTAATCGACTCTACACATAAAATTTAATTCCAATGTCTTTTTCAAGTCTCCTTATTTACAATATAAATACAAACTCCACACGATTCATTCATTATATTCGAAATTGAATCACATTAAAAACATTATTTACAATTAGTGATGTCAAAAATGGCAGTAATATTAACTAGAAATTATTTAATGATCTTTAAAAAGGAGCAGTAGTTGCGTATGCAATTTTAGTGATATTTGAATAGGTCCTTGGAATTAATGACCAGTGATTCTTTTTTATAGATTTTAAGATTATTAAATAATATTCTTAATTAATTGATTGTAGTTTATTTATAAACTCTATTTTGTCTAAATTTTTGAATAACAGTAAATAATTATCTTGTCAAATATATTTTAATGTTATTCATGTTTAATTATACAAAAAATCGTTAATATGTCTATAAATAAATATGTACATGTAACCTGACACTTGACTGACAACTTCGTGTTAAATACTAATTTGCAAAATGTTAATGTTAATTTTTATATAAATCTTGCATAATGTTTTAATGAATCAGATTTATAGTTGTATTGTATTTTTAATTTTGATTCATGTATTATTTTATTTTTAAAATAATGTGAATGAAAAATTTAAATTTTTATTATAAAAAAAATCCATATCTTATATACATATATAGAATATATAAAATATCAAAATTTGAGATTAGGAAGTAATTTATCAATCAAATATTTAAATCGAATTTAAAAAAGGGGCAGTTAAATCAAGAATGGCTCATAGATAGTTTTAAAAAATTGCTTTCGGGGAAGAATTATCACAAAACAAAGCCAAATCTGGTAGACAATAAATTGCAAATATCGATGGATTACAAACAATGATTGATACAAATTCGAATTTAACGTGTAAATAACTTACTGAAGAGTTCAAAGTAAATGGCGAAATAATACGAATAAAATACATTTGTATAAAATACAAAAAAGGTGAAAATAAAGTAAATGGATATTGCATATTTTAGCTCTGATAACAAATTACAGCATCTTAATATTTGTACATGTCTTGTTTTACGGTTAAAATCGTAAACTTTTTGGATTAAATTTTTATCTGTGGCGAAAAATGGATTCTTTATTCAAACTATAAACGTAGTTACTCTTGGCTATCATCAAATGATCCTTTTCCACAAATTACTGAGGCAAAATTAACTGGAAGCAAAATTCTTCTTTTTCTGTTGCAGACTTCAAGAAAAATTAGTCATTATGAATATCTACAAGTTAATCAAATATCATAACAATAGATATAAAGAACACACAGAGGTAAAAAGAGCACATAGTAAATTACAATAAAAAAAACAGTGCTGATAAATCGTTAAAAAAATATTTTTTGAAAGATAACATATTCGGTTACAAGCTATGGTAATAATAAAAAAAAATCTGAATTTAGAATGAAAAATGCTCCCTCATCATCTTTATTTATCAAACATATCACCACTGGTAAAGTATTTAAGAGTAACACAGAAGTTTCTTGATTTTTTAAAATAGATATTCTGAATTTTATAAAAATGTAATTTACAGGTTATCTTCTTGTTAGTTAAGGGCTGTTGAATATGAAGGTATATTTTGATACATAAAGTTATTTCAAATAAAACATACAAACGTTCTCATTCTAATCTTAAAAGTGACGCAACTTTTTTTGTCACTTAAAATAATGTATGTGAAAATAATATTTATGATCTTAACCAATCTTTAATAAATAATCAAATAAATCATTTCAATGATTCTTTTTTAAATTGTCAATTTACACAAGTTTGCTTGTTAAATGATTTAGAATAATTTTAATATCAATTACTTTGTATGTTCTATTTTTATTTTAAGATATGTATTTCCAAACAATTTTAGTAAAATGCTTTTTAAAATTACTTTTTTAATGGGAACTATCATACGATTTAATTAATTGTTTAATTTCGAGATCATTCCAAAATATCGTTTTTATATGAAATATTACATGTTTTGAATTAATTAAAATATTTATAATTAAGAAAATATAAATGTTTCAATTTCAAAAACCAGTCAAAAAGATTTTTAATTCATATAAATAGGGTAGTTCAAATAAAACTGAAAAGTTTACTATCATATATTATTTTTTACTCTATTTCAATCTCATTTGGACACTCTTATAGTATCTTTTTAGGTTTATTTATATATTCTTCAAAATCTAAATGATGTTAGTAATGACCAAAAAAATATTCATTTGGAAACATAAAAATAAGTTTCTCATGTATTGATCTATTAATTGACTTTAATTTGTAATATGCCTTTAAAAGCTCATTTTTATAAATATATTATTATTTATATATATATGAACTTTTTCTCAAGATCTAAATATTATTAGTAATGAACAAAAAAATATGAATTTAAAATAATGAAAAAAATGTATTAAAAAAATAAAATTCCTTTTATATTGATGTTCTAATGGACCTTAATTTGAAATATGAAAAAATACCTTCAAAAATAATTTTAATTCAATTTAATATTCCTTTGAAATTAATATTCTTGATTTTATAAATTGTTACTACAAAAAATAAATTATTTTTACTATATGTTTTACAACTATGGTGAATTTATATCAAAGTGTTATGAAATCTAAATTTTAAAATGCAATGCTCTAATGATAATGTATTGTAATCGAAATGTACATCAACATATAAACAAACTGAACAAATTTTTCAATATTTTTTATTGTTAAGATAAAAATTCATTTGTGTGAATAACTTTTTCATATGAGCTAATTTAAATGTTAGTTTAGAATAATATTTACTTTTATATAAACAATCTATAAAAGTTTCATTTAAAAACATAAAACACAATATGTTAATTGAATAAAGTACATAATTTTGTTGAATTTTTTACAATGTGCATTCTAATAACATGACATTATTTTTTTCCGAAAACAGTAATCTTAAATTAGACAAACAACACAAGATTATTTATCAACAATTTCATAATTTCGAAATTAATTATATGTTCATAAAAAATAAACGAAGGAAAAACAGAAAATCCATACTGAAGACCTTGCTGAATGTTTAATAGATTATATCTTATCGTGTAACAACCTCTCAGAATTGTGTTATGCGTGTGGTTCGTACGCGACAAACTATATGCGTTTCTGTGAGACTCATCGACCCCAGACGCTATTAAAGACACGCAATGCTGCACATATTTAATAGTATAATAAGTAATTATTTGTACACAATTATTTTCTTCCTTAAAAATATCATTATATTAAAATAAGTAATATCCATTGCAATCATCTATTGTCCTCCTATTACAAGGACTACGCAATGAATTCGTATAAAAGCAAGAAGTTTTTATACACCCATGTCAGTTTACTCCCGAAAAGAAACCACATTTAAGTGAATTGTTATTAATTGTTTACAGTATATAACTTAAAATGGACTACTTTAGAAGTGTAAGTAGTTTTTTTTATATATTTTACTAAAATTATTTGAAAAAATCAAATGATTTATAACGAATATAGAATATTGATATTTTCCATAAGTAGCTTTGTAAAAAAAAGATTAAAAATGCAAAATATGCTATAGTTTTTTTATAAATTATATATTTGACAAAATATGATATTATCCTTTGTCAAAATTAACAAATTTAGTAAAATATATGGTCATATAAATGTGACTCTTAAATTCGTGTTTTATTAAAAATAAACATGTGTATAAAGAAATATATGTATAGTTTTTTTTGTTACTTTTTAATAAAACACAAATCTAGGTATCACATTTGGATGACCGTATACATGGATATTTCGTAAAACAACCATTAGAATTGATTTCATCCTGCTTTGTTATGGACTTCATTTAGTTGTTATTAATCTTATTTTTATTATAATTTAATTCAATAAAATTCTATTTTTGGTTATAATGAAATCTTTTTTTTAATAATCAAATTATTTTCTTGATAAAATCAATTTATTTAAAAATAGAATTAGAAGAAAAATTCTATTTTTAAATAAATAATTAAAAAAATTCTATTATGGAATAATTAAAAAAAATCAAATATGACTTTACTTCCTCCGCAAAATGTGCGATTAGGCAATAAAAACCATTTTCCAATTTTGGAATTCCATTCGATTGAAATGTAAAACTCTTAATTGCATAAACCAAATATATATAGGGAAAAGCACATAAAATTATGTTTTATTTCAAAAAAATACGAACAAGTAAAAAAAAATATTATTTCCCATTTTTGGTCTTGTATTTTGTAATAATAAAGTTTTTTTTAAAAAATGACGCATTGTAGGGTTATTATTATAATAAATGAAAACAAATAGAACACTTGTACACTTTTCCTTAAATTGGTCTAAAAATAATACAAAATTAAAAGTGATTCAAAGGAAACTTCAAAAAATCAATTATATTAAATACTCATAAATTTTCAACAAATTATTTAATTGTAATTATTTTTATTTTATATTCCATTAAAATGTTTTTTATGACTATAGTTAAGAACTTTATTACCAGTTTAATTGTTAATGCTTTTAAGAATTCTGTATTTGAGAATATAGTTAAAGGTAATATATTTTTATGCTATGTGTATTTTTGAAAATTCTTTATTCATATGATAAAATAATTATTTTCAAAGAAAAACATTAATATATTTTTGATCTTCTGATAATATTAAATTTCATCTTAAAAATAAACTAGTGCTATCTTAAACATTAATTTTGTAAAAAAAACATTCACATATACAGAGTATTTCATCAAGAGCGCATAACTTAATTTTTATTTAAATCCCATCATTTTTGAATGAGTAATAATGTTTTTTGAGCAAAGATGAGTATGCGGTCCTAATGGAACACCCTATATATATATATATATATATATATATATATATATATATATATATATATATCTTATAAAACTTCTATTTTTCTTTATAAGCATTTCAAATAACCTTTTAAATTTTCACTTATATATATACATATATATATATATATATATATATATATATATATATATATATATATAATATATATAATGATTTAATTGAAAAATACAGATAAACACCTAATATATAATTTTATAACTGTTATAAAATATTTAAAATTTCAATTTCGAAACGAATACAAAACCATGGCTTATTTTGAAATGTTTGAAAAAAATTTATTATCTTTTATTAGATATATAATTAACAAATGATTTTATATTCAGCTAATTTTCTCTAAACGCACTAATAATAAATTTTAAAAAGGTACATTTACATAACTATTTTAATTATTTTAACCTTTTCTAATCATACATATGTTTTTAGTGATCTGAATGTAAATTTATCAATTTATTGTCATATTGTATTTAGGACTTATTGAAAAGTGTCTTGCAGAAATTTGAATTTAAATTTAAAAAAATATACAATTTCCATCTCTTGTTTAAAGTTTTAGGATAATTATAATATTTTATGGAAGAATTTTATTATTTATGTAAAAAGACAAGAATAGACTATTAAATAAATATATCATACAGTTTTTAAAATAACATACAGGCAACCCCGATATAAAAAGGTTAGAGAACTATGGAAACTTCTGTATTACACAAAAAATTATAAAAGAATTTCGAGTACAAGTAAGATTATTGAATAAACCAATATATTTTACTTTAATAAATATATCTGGTATATCACAACGATTTTAGGAAAATTTCCATTGCAAACAACTAAAATTGTGAATTCGAATGAAATGTTGTTCGTGAGTGTCGAGATTTTTGCAAGGTTGTTCGTGATGTTAAAATGTTTGATTTTAATTTAATCTGTTAATTAAATATAAGCCTGCAGTTAATATTAATTGAAATTATTAAAAATATATTAAAACACTTTTGTTTTTTTGAAGATATTCAACAATTTCGGGTCGAAAAAAGACTGATGGGGGAGATTTGATTTAATGGAAATTAGTTTTATACCAAATCAATTCAGATGATGATAGGATAGAAGAAAATTCTGCAGTTGAAAATTTTGATTTATAAATACACAAGCCTAGCCTAGTAATTGGAATTCTATTTTTTAAATACAGATCCTTTTACTGAAATAAGTATACAATTCAAAAGAAAACTAAATAAATGCTAAACTCCATATTATGAAATTTATCAATATATCTGTCAAGAAAAATCAGGAAAAAATAACCAATTTGTGACAAAAAGAGAATATAAAAATAGTGCAGAAGAAATTTCAAGAAATGAAAATATTTTTCAATAAAAAAAATTCTTGTTTAATTAAATAGAGATAAAGAAAATAAAAATAGAGTTACATTCAAAATTACACATTTAAATATAGAGTCATCCATATGTGATAGAGATTTGTGTTTTATTAAAAAGAAACATGTGTATAGCTTTTTTTCAATAAAACACAAATCTAGGCGTCACATTTGGATAACCCTAAACAATTAATTTTATTTTTTATTAATATTTTCAATAATTTAAGCAAAATAGTGTATTTTTGTTACTTGTTAGAACATAATCCTACTTTTTCATTATTTCTTCGTTCCATGCAACACGATTTTTTAAAAATTTTTAACCATTATATTGTATGGAGGATCCCTGTAGATTTGAATTCAAGTTTATAATAACGTTCTCTTTCATTAAGAACGTGATTTTTCAAATTTTATAAAAATTATAATCTCTGAACTTCAAAAAATAGAATAAAATAATCAAAAACACAAATTAAAATGATTGTAAATAATGTTTTATAAAAAATACATCTACTATAATAAAAATATGATTAACATGACAAAACTAAACAAATTTAGGAATAATAAAATTTATATTCCAACAAAATAATTAATTTAAAATATTATAAAATATAAATTTGAATATTTTTTGTATAAAAATGTAAACTATAAAAAAGTTAAAGGTCTCGTATAGACATTTTAATTAAAAAATATGTCATTTCGATTGAATTAATCAAAATAACATGTGTTATGCAAATGATAACAGATGAAAACATCGTTTATCAAAATACTTCGTAAAATATTTCTGTTAATATTTACATAAATAAATATTTATACATTTCTGCAGTCCTAATTTATCTAATTGTCAAAAGTTAAAGAAATAATTTCAAAATATCATTTTCAGATTTTCTTCTGCCTCACATTCATAGCACTAGTATTAAACATATACAGTGCACCGGCCAAAAAACCTGATAAATCTGTTGAGTTTGTACCAGAAAGCAAGAAACCTGAAGAACGTGACTTAGATACATCAAGTTCACATTATTATGGATACGGATTCGGGTACCCGTACTATACATCATATTATGGAATTGGTGGTCTTGGTTACGGATATGGGCACGGACTGGGATATGGGCATGGATATGGACATGGATATGGACATGGATATGGACATGGATTTTATGGATATGGTAATTTTTTTATTTCTCATTTTTCCGAAAAACAAGTAATATCTTGATATTTTTTGAAAAGATACTAAAAAATTTATTTGAAAAAACATACTTATTTATAATAATTTATCATCTTAGTCATCTTAGGTAAAAAAATATCAGAATATGATAATTATATGCATGTATCCCTCCCCCATAAAATAATATAAATATATATATATATATATATATATATATATATAAACTTATATGAAAGAAAAAACTTTTCAGGTTATCCATTTTATGGATATGGCTGGCATGGCGGATTTTTGTAAAACATCTTGAAAAATTCCAACAAATCCAAATTAACAAAAAATTTCAATTCTCACTTAATAAATATTTCTCTACTATAATGTTTTTACACTTGTAACTTTTATGCAAAATAAAACGAATTTTCTATCGCTTCGTAAATTTATTTCCAGACACATTAAACGAGTTTTTTTTAATCAAATTTTATTTATAAATCATTACGTAAATTCACAATTTTATAAAATTATAATATGAATAAAAATATATGTTAACTTCATTTAGTTGTTATTAATCTTATTTTTATTATAATTTAATTCAATAAAATTCTATTTTTGGTTATAATGAAATCTTTTTTTAAATAATCAAATTATTTTCTTGATAAAATCAATTTATTTGAAAATAAAATTAGAAGAAAAATTCTGTTAATATATTTTTTATATACAATGACCCAGATAAGTCTGAAGAGTTAACACATACATTTACTTACTTACTATCATTTATTATTTTTTACTATCCTTCAATCTCATTCAATTCACCCTATAGTAATAATTTATCAAACGATTTGTATTTTTTTAAATAATTACTTATTTGATTAAAAAAAATTGCACAAATTTTACCAGTGCTATTTAAAATACAACAAATTTTATAATAAATATGTATCAACAAAATCAACCCTTTCGAGGTCATTTTGAAATATAAACCAAATTTTTTCTGCACTTTTTATTAAATTAATATTTTTCAAATGTACACACAAAGCATTTTTCTAAATAGTTTCCTCTAACACTTAAACACTTTTGTCATTAAATTGACATTTTTTAAAAATTTTATATCATAGACAGTAGTAAGGCATGTCAGAAGCTATTTTCACAAGATTTGTTCCATTTCTTCATTTTCGACTCTGAGGTATAGTAATTTACCCATGTCTCATCACAAATGAAAATACGTTTTAAAAATATTCTTGGTAGAGATGTAACAGTCTCTAAAAAATTTCAATTTAGGCAATTTTCCTTCAAAACGTAGAACCCATTAGTTGGATAATCCCCTACTCTGGTAAGTACTACACACTACTTAAGAAATAAATACAAAATCATGTACAAGACAAGAAGGAAGTCTAGACATCCTCACTAATATACCCACTCGGTTCAACCACAAACGATTCTTCGTTTAGTAGTAGAAAAAAATTATTGTAGAATAAGTAATAACTAATCTCCAAAATAAAAAAATCAAACTAAAAATAATTTAAGTACACAATGATTCAGAATCGAATTATTTTTTTTTATAGATTTTATGACCTTTTAATAACACATTTTTCAAACAGCTTATGAAACATACTTATTGAAATTCCCTCGAATTAACATTTTTCAAAGCAAAAAATCACGTAAAACTAGTAATCATATAGTAATAAAATTGAATATTTTCTTTGAACTCAAGTCATTAATTCGAAATTACTGAATAATAAAATTCATATCAATAACATTTTTTACAACGAACATGATTTCTAGTTACAGAATAAAAACGTTGATTATAGAATATCTTATAAATTATAGTTACGTACAGAAATTTCCAAGATATTAATTTTAACTGAAGGTATGTACAAATTTGATCGAAAATTGGCATCATACATGAAACTATGCATTTCTGAACGTACATTGTATACATTTGTGTATAAAAAAATTGTAGAAAAACAGCATAGATTTGATTGTTTGATATTCAGTTAAATCAATCTGTCTGTGGATTTAATCAAATTAAAGAGATGAATTGGATTATATTTTACATGATAAAATGTTGATAGGTTGTAAAAATAAATAATAATATGTTGCTGTATATAAAAAATATATTTATAAATAAAATAGAACATATTTTATTTATAAATGTATATTATTTTTTCATATTAGAAAAATTATTTGTAATATATATATATATATATATATATATATATATATATATATAGAGAGAGAGAGAGAGATCATCCAAATATGACGCCCAGATTTATGTTTTATTAAAAAAAAACATGTGTAAATTTTTTTTTTAAATAAAACCAAATCTAGGCGTCACATTTGGATGAATCTATATATTTTCATAAACGAACTTTACTTATGTAAACAGTTGTAGAAAATAAATCTTAATTACAGTTGTAAATTGTAATAAATTAAAAACTGAAAAATTAATTTTAAATTAAAGTAATTATAAAAATGTTTAACAAAAATTTAAAATAATATAAAAATAATATTATTTTTTTCTCCTATCAAATAAAACCAAAAATCAATAAAAATTTAAAACAAATATTAAGAACCAATATATTAATCAAATTAAGTTGGATTGTAAGTTCTTATCAATTTTTGGAAAAATAAATAATAGATGTTGATAAATAAAAGTAATTGTCTTATTATAATATTAAAATATTTTTTTCTATTTAAATTACTTATTAAAGTTTAATCTAGGATTTTTCTCAAAATTTAAATAAAAAATTCAATAGGTTTAGTAATTTAATGTAAATAAAATAATTAATTTAAAATAGTTATAATTGTCATTATAAAATATTTTTTAAATAATTATTTTTTGGTAAAAATATTTTTAATGCTATTATTACAATGCTTAAAACAAGGAAACTATTCAAAATTATTAATTTCTTTTTTATTAAAAATGTGATAATAAAAACGATTTGCAGTAAGTAATATGATAGATGGATTCATTTCATTTAAATTTCTTTATACAATCCACTGAAAGAAAATATTCCATAATTTATATTTCTACAGCAATAAAATATTCATACAAATGAATTATCCTTTAAAAACCATCAGATATTAAAAAGTACTCAATAATTATTTATTATTCAATATAAAACGACTGGTAAAATTTCTAAGCAGGAACAATGAATTTCTTATAACTTCTCAACTCTATAAATTAGGAAAAGAGTAATTTCTTAATTGAATTCGTGGCGATAAATGGGTTGTTTATAAGAATATTAAACACCTAAGATAATGAGTTAACCCCAATAAGACACCATCTTCATAACTGAACGGAGAACTCCATCCAAAAAAAAATACATTGTCAGTTTGGTGAAATATGGATGCAATTTTTAATTATGAACTGCAATTACATAATCAATCCATTACGAAAACGTTGTATTCTGAACAACTAAACCAGCTAAAACAATTTATTGATGAAAAAGGCAACATTAGCTAACAAAAAAGCGTATTTTTTATCATAACAACGCCCAACCTCACATGCCACAAGAAATACTTCAAAAACTGAGGTAGTTTGAATAGAAAATTATGATACATCTTCCATATTCTCTCAACCTGGCACCATCAGATTATCATTTATTTCGAAATCTCCAAAACCAAATAATTTAATACAAAAACTAATGTCTGAAGAGAGACTTCTTTATTGTTTAAGTATAACTAACAGAGTTTTATCATAAGGATATAGAAAATTTAAAATTAAGATGGGAAGAAATTATGAATAATAATGGAAAATATATTTTAGATTAAAATTAAAATATATTATTTTGTTTCATTCAAATCTTTCCTTAAAAACTGTATTATTTATAGAATGATACGATATTTTATAAAATAATAAACAATATCAAATGAAACTAATATTAATTAAAAATAATATTTTGATTTATTATTCTTTTATCTTTGTTAATAAATTAGGTATTTATTTATAAATTAAACAGAGAACTAATTTCCAATTCGATTAAAAAACATATATTCGTCAATTCTAGGAATAAAATAATATCACTATTATTAATACTCATCTTTTAAATAAATATTATCAAATTAACAGCAAAAATAATTAGTTTTAATTACATTTTTAATAAGATACAAAAAAAAAACGCAACACAGATCACCCAACAATATTCAAATCTAATAATGTAAATTTTCCAAAAAATACATTGCAAAATATCGAAAAGGATGTTACTAAATAATAGGTTTAGTGGAAAGGTCAAATTGTAAAACACAGGTCTTCAGAGGTCATTCACAATAAATAAAAATAGTTTCCTATGTTATGGATACGAAGTGACTAAACTGACCACTCTGTTCATGTATTGTAAAATTCCAAGAACAGATTACATTCTTAATGTACAATGTTTTCATTTTTGTCTGATAAATTATTATTCAGATTTTTTTTATTATATAGTTGCTAAGTCATTCTTAAAAATAATGTAAGATTTCTTTTCATTGTTTATGTTTTTGATAGACGAAATTCTGTAAAAATAAACAGGCCATATATGAACTTTAAACACTTTATATCAGTGGACCCGAGTTGATTCCAAGAATTTAAATATTACTTTAATTGACAATTATTATTTTTTTATTTATCTAAAGTATACACACACACACACACACACATATATATATATATATATATATATATATATATACATAATATTTATTATTATTGATAAAAGATACAAAAAAATACATATTGACAATGATGAAGACTTCTTTATAAATATTATTAAAAGATTTTATGACATTTATCTATTTACGGATTTTCTACTACGTCGTAGCACAATAAGTGAACTAATTTAGACATTTAATAAATAAAACAAAATATTTTTTGATTATATAAAAGACTCAGTCCTTGAACTCGATGGCAATTCTATTTGAAAATAAAGATTGTTTGAGAATAAATACTGTTTTATTTAAGCAATTCTGTTATTACTTTCATATATATATATATATATATATATATATATATATATATATATATATATATAGAGAGAGAGAGAGAGAGAGAGAGAGAACAATAGAAGCGCACAACTTAATTTCTAAATCTTTTTTGAGTGAGTAAAATTGAATATAGAAATATGGATTGAAAAATATGTCGAACTAAATTATTAACAAAAATAATTAAAGCTAAATAAAAATACTGCTAATAAAAGAAGTACTCATTTAAATAAAAGGCATTAATTCAAAATTTTATAAATATTGAAAAATATTTTTTTTTTAATAATATTTTTAGTTTTATTTGTGGAAATAAAATATATGTCTTTGATTTTAAAATAATAAGAAAAAAATGTATTTTCATGCAAACTATTAACATTTTAAAATATGTGTTTGTGTTTAATAAATTAAAAATTTACAACATTCTATCAAGAATAAAATAATCATATTTAATTTACATTCTGTTAACATTTCTAAACTTTTTATAATTCAACATAAAAGAATTATATGCAAGATTTCGATATATAATTATTTATGATATTTTTACACTATTAAATTAAATTATTTAAATCTATTTTTCAATTGGTTAATAAATTAAGAATTTCCTTGCACTCACATATTTCTTATGTATATGTATATATATATATATATATGTATATATATATATATATATATATATTGTATATATGCACAAAAGAATTATGTGAGTGTAATTAACTGTTTATAAGACAAATATCCTTCAACTTAAGTCAAAGATCAATACATTACGTTACCCAAAGTGGCAAGAGTAATTTAAACATAATAAATTTACAAATTGAATATTTTTTTACTACTCTAAAATTAATGATAGATGTAAGTTATGTGTTTATATGTATGTATATATATATATATATATATATATATATATATATATATAGGTGTTTTCTTAGACGTGATAGCACTTTAAATTAAATCCCTATCTAAAGTTCTAACTAATCTAAATATATCTTTATATGTATGTGTATATATATAAAGATATATATATATATATATATATATATATATATATATATATATATATATATATATATATATATATATATATATATATATATATATATATATATATATATATATATATATATATATATATATATATATATATATATATATATATATATATATATATATGTCGTTTACTTAAAAAGTGGCCTAAGTCCATTTTCCAAAAAAATCGAGCTAGCTGTTATAATATTTACAACTGTACGGTTTCTTTTCATTTTTTAAAAAATTGCAGTATATTTAAAATCACTAAAATTTTGTGAACAAAAAATTAGCTGGTTAATAGAATGATAAAAAATGTATTTTGAAAGTAGCCCAAGTCCAATTTTATGAGTTTTAAACTGATATGAAGTATATTATGTAGTGATATGAAGCTAAAGCTCTCTTTCTCTCTCTCTTTCTTTAAGTATATAAATACATATGTATATATTTAAATTTTATTTTATTTAATTTATACAATCTTAAAAAAATTATTAATTCATTACCAATAATATAATATTTTATTAAAACTGAACATAGCATTTTTATATTTCAATATATTTTAATGACATTTGTATATACATAAACATTTAGTCATTTTATTGATTATACATATTCATAGAATCATGAAATATTCTAATTAGTGGCAAAATTAATTTAGTGCTCTTGTCTAGAATTTATCTTTTCTGTCACTACAAATATATATATATATATATATATATATATATATATATATATATATATATATATCGTATTTGTACACAAATTGACTAAAATACAGTAAGGACTAAAATTTTGACTAAAGTTAGTCATAACTATTAGGTCATGTAATATGAAGAGTCGGATTTTTCAATTGGAAATCAGAGAAAAATCCGGCATTTTTTATTACAGAATCTAATAAATTAGATATCAGTCACAAATAAGTTTTCTTTATTAGTCATATTTATGAGCGTATTTTCAAACAGATTAATTTCAATCATGACTATATATTATCTATTAGTCATGACTAATTATAATAATTGCAACTCATTAGTGATTGGAAATAAGTATTGATAAGTTAATAGTCATCGTTTGTTCTAAGTAACTAAACTGAAAAGAAATTAAAAATGTAAACTTTACTATCATTAGCCTGTATATATATATATATATATATATATATAGAGAGAGAGAGAGAGAGAGAGAGAGAGAGAAAGAAAGAGAGTCCCAGCAAGATTACACATTCATCATCCCTCAAAAAACCTTATCGTTTACTAAAAAAAAAGAATTTAAAAATTAAGTTTTTCGCTCCTGATAAGGCAAACCATATATATATATATATATATATATATATATATATATATATATATATATATATATATATATATATATATATATATATATATATATATATATAGGGTGTCTCAGCAGGAACGCACATTCATCATCGCTCAAAAAACTTTATCGTTCATTCAAAAAAAATATTAAAAAATTAATTTGTGCATTCCTGATAATACAAACCCTATATATGTATATACAAACACAAATATATATTTATGTATATATTTATTAAAATATTTCATTTATATCATAGATTCTATCATAATATTAAATTTAAAATATGATGCTATCTCAAAGATGACACAAATGTCAACGATTTTAATCTTTAGCCCAATGTTAATGTACTTACGTTGACTCAACTATAAAGATCAAAACATAACAATATAACAATTAGTATACATAAAAGGAACAATTTTAATTTCAAATTGTTTTATCTTATAGTTTTAACTATTTAAAATTTGCCTTTTTTATTTTTTAACATTATTCTTAAATAAACAACAATTTATTTTATTTCAAGAAAAATGTACTTTGAAATAAATTCACAATTGTTGACAGTTACAAATAAAATACCTACACATACACCTTGACAATTCTGTATGTTAAGACTTTTATCAACCGCTATTTTTATACGAAAATACACACCTACGCTTCAGCTTCAAATCTAACATTGACTTGTATACGATTTATTTAAAATTCATTCGTCACCTATAAAACCGCCTAAATTATCAATAGAAAATCCGTCATAGATGCAAATTTCCGAACATGTTCATTTTACTAATAACCTTGTTTTAACATTGTATTTGACTGTCGTAATGCAATTCAAATGAGTAAGAACATATGTTGAAGACGTCGTCGCGGTTTGTAGTTACATGACATTAATTGATTAGAGCGTTAAGAATGGCATTTGAAAAATTATGTATTTTTTTATATATCAGTAATGGAAACGCAATTTGAATAAATATTCGTATATTGTTTTATAATAATGGCTGGAAAAAGTTTTCAATACGTACATTTTTTAAATATTTATACGAAATTAAAAAGTGTATATTTTTGGGATAATGAGTGTAATTTTTGATGACAGTGAATTCATTTTTCATATATTTAATTGCAGACTTTATACAATCATACATTATTTACAACGATTTTAATTTTTCAATTATAACTTAAGTTGAAGCATTTTACTTTTGTATATTTAAAACGAAACTACTTTCAAATTTTGCATGATACACAAAATAAAAGTAGTTATTTAAAAGAACGTTAATTATTATTTGAAAAATGAATATTTTATACATTTTTTAATATAAAGTGTATATTTATACAATACACACACACAATGTATATATATATATATATATATATATATATATATATAGAATTGTTATAAAATTATTTGAATAATGAAATCAAAGTCATATTTGACAAAGAAATCATCCTTATTCCATCATGATAATGCATCATCGCACAAGATGGCAATTAGGATGATAAAATTGCATAAATTACGTTAACACAAATTAATTTTCACCCCCAACACCACAAAATGTTATAAAGTGTTCAATAATCACCTATTGTTTACTTTATTATTTATGGCAATAATGAGCTAATGCACATTTCGAAAGCGATGCATCATCGTAATAGCCTTTTATTATAAAATGATTAATTAAAGTGAATTTGACACAGTTCCAAAACAAACAGTGCATAAATTACAATTAAAAATTATTGAATATATATCATAATTGTTAGATTTACCCCCTCTGATTTTTCATGTTTCCAAATTTAAAGAAATAATTGTGAGGAAAAATTTTCAACATTACTGAAGTGATTGAAGTTATAAATGGATATTTCAAGGGTTTGAACAAAACTTATTTTATTGGAAAAATGAGAACTCTCAAAAAGTGTCAGACAAAATGTATCAAACTGAAAGGAGTTATGAAGAAAAATAAATATGACTTTGCCAGAAAAAGTGTATTTTCTTTTTCATTTTAAAAACTTCCTTAACCACCCATATATACATACAAGTTTTATTTTAAATAATCGAAAGTACGGTTTTTAAAATAAACATATTTTATTTATCAATCAATCAATTACAACTTTTAAAATCAGGTTCTTCAATTATCAATCAACAACAGTGACTTAAGGAGTTCTTCTTGTTGCATCCTCCATTTTAGAATTGATGTTGTTGTTGCAACGTCCAGTGTAGAACTGCTGTTACCAAGTGTAATAAGTAACAAAAAAACCTCTAGTTCTCATTATTAAGATATTTTATTTACTTCAAAAATTGATTGTCGCGTTTTTATAGTTATATTTACTTCCTAAGGGAATTATTATTCAACAATCAACATGTGGATAATGTATGCTGTTCCCGTGTGACCAGCCTTGAGAAAGTTACAAGTGTTTCATATAACTTACATGTATATATATATATATATATATATATATATATATATATATATAAACGAAATAAATTAAAATTTTCAATAAAATCAATGGACACTTTACATTTCTTTAATAAAAATTACTTACAAAAAGTATTATAGATATCTAAAAATGATTAATAAAAATTTAGACAAAAATAAAAAGAAAATAACATTGATTTACTAAATTTTAAATTTTTTTAGTTAAAATTATGTTAAAAAATAAAGTTATAAATTTTACAAGTACTAATAAAAAAATTATATTTGAAAATCAAGAAAATTCCAAACATTTCACTCCAAAGATTAATATTTCTTGAGATTTTTTTTTCTAAACTTCAGAATTGCTACAATTTTTTTTTAATTTAAAACGATATTTCTAAAATTTAACTCCAATTAAAACATCTCTAATTTCAGTGTCTTTCTATTAAAAAAAAAATGATGCTCTGCTTGCAACGTGATGTGAAAATTTCGTTTCCAAACTTTCCTGAAGTTTTTCGAAAATTATCGAAGTGCAAATTTTATAAAATATTAAAATTAAAAAAAGAAAAACGGAAAAAGATAGAATTTTAGACAAACTTTTTCGACAGATTTTTGGATAAAATAAATTTTAATTGTATTTGCATTATATTTGAATGCACATCTGACTACCATTCTATAATAAACATCATCCACACATAGCTTTCTGACCATTTTATTTTTTAAAATTTATTTACATTGCTAAACAGATAAATTTCAGAGGTCGACAAGAGAGGCAAGTAGGGGATGGAGTCTTCTGATAAATAAAACCAATATTTTTTTTATAGTCAAGATTAAAAAAATAATATTTATACAACAAAACAGAAACTTGCATGTACTTACATATAAAATTTTTTTAGTTTATTTCAAGCATTTGTTACATCCCACTTTAATTTGGAATTCATGGTCATTAATATTAATATAAATATATATATATATATATATATATATATATATATATTATATATATATGCGTGTGTGTATAAATACATAGTTTTACCTTTATATATTTATATAAAATTAATTACGAATATAAAACAGGCGTTCATCAAACACAAAATTAAATAACACATTACTGTAATAAATATAAAAAAAAATTAACAGAACGAAATAATTATTTTAATAGTCTTCTCTGAGTTAGTAATTATAATTATGAGCATGTCATTATCGAAGAGGTTAAATATTTACATTACTTAGGGTCACACAAACCAATTATTTTTGTCGAATATTATAAATCATATAGACTCGTTTCATTCATAATGTAAATATTATTTAAATTCAGGAAATCGGATCCATCGGAAATGAATTAACCTTAATAATCGAAAATCTTTTTAAAATGTAAAATGTCAAGGTTATGTATACACTAAATATGTTTCGTTGGACGAAATTAAAGTCATTTGAATTAGTGTTCAATGACAATCTATTAAAACAGATTGTCATACGAACGTATGTCAAGATGTATATAAGTCTTGTATATGAAATTAACATTAACCTTTTTATATGTTTAATACTAGGTTTATGGGACGCAGCATTTCGAATTTCATAAGAAAATTTACAGAAACCGTTCACATTTTTCTTCTACCACTTGTATTGACTTTTATCTATTTAACGAGTCAAATAAAATAGCGAAATTAATTTTCTTCAAACCTTTCTAATTTAGAAATTGTGTATGTGGTATAGCTATCTCTACGGTACGTGTCAATTTGACGCAATCGTAAAATAAGCATTAATGCTAGTTGGAAAACCCTGATACAGAAAAGGCATATGAAGCAAAGTCACTAAAAGATGTTTATTTATGGTCGAAGAAATGGGGACCCGCTTTCTTCTCGAGGACAATGCCTAGAGATCAATTTACGCAAATTCTTCGATTCATATGATTTGATAAAAGAACAGAATGATCCGAACGTTTACGTACAGATAAATTTGCATTGATATCTGAAATATGGAACAAATTTATACATAATAGTCAATCCTGTTATAAACCTCACGAAAATATTTCAATATACGAGCAACTGTTCCCTACGAAAGTCCGATGCAGATTCACGCAATATATGCCAAATAAGCCACATAAATTTGGCATAAAATTTTGGTTGGCAGTAGATGTAAATTCAAAATATCTAAAAAATGGTTTCCCTAATCTGGGTAAAGATGAAATGCGAACTTCAAAACTTTTGGGCAGATTTTGTAGTTTTAAAGTTAGCCGAATCCATATTTACATCAAGGCAGGAATATAACAACTGATATTTTTTTACCAGTATATACGTATATATATATATATATATATATATATATATATATATATATATATATATATATATATATATATAATGTTTATTTATATATTTATGAAAAAGTATGGTTTTAGACATCTTTTAAAAGTTATTTTGATTTTATGTGAATTTATTTCATTTACGAGTAATAAGGTATAAAAATAAATACATGCACTATAATAAAGACATGTACAGTTTAAAATATAAATATTTTATAAATAATAAACTAATTAAATCTCTGTTAAAAATTAGTCACTTATTACCTTAACAGTAAAAAATTTTATCAAAATGTTTACAATTTCTTATCGATCACTTTTATTCGAAATGAAAGAACGTGATATTTAATGAACAAACGTGAATAATAAGCAATTATTTATACACTGATAAAATATTATAATGCTGGAAGCAAATGTTGACCTGCAAAAATAAAAAATCTTCTAAGTTAAAAATGAATATTATATTTTAAAATCTCAATTGATTTTATGATTTAAAAAAAAAATGATTTAAAATTTACAAATTTAAAATTGTTTATTACTACATATATAAATTATTAAATGTAAAATGAATAGTTTTTAAAATACACTGTATAGTATGACTAGATAAATAAAAAAAAAGATAACTGCTCTCATTTTTATACATTTAATAATATTATTATCAATTAACATAAACATTATTTGACCTTAAATAGGTGTGATACGTATATTTTTATATAAAAACGTTTTATATATATATATATATATATATATATATATATATATATATATATATGAATAATAATCATTTACATCCTGCTGGAAAAATACTTATTAAGGTCAGTTAGTTCATAGATTCTTTGGGTTTTATTAAATCCAAATTTTATTGTAAAATAATTATATAAAAAAATAATACTTAAAATGTTCATTGATTTTAATGGTTCTGATATAAATACTTGATATTTTATCTTCATCAATTATACCTTTGAACTTGACATGTGGCGATCATGTTTTCGATTTTTAATTTTGAGGGTTATGGGAATTTATTTATATTTATTATAAAAAGCTATTAATACTATTTCATATACATATATGACAGAAAACACGTGAAAAGTGGTAGGGAAAATTTCCTGATTGCTGAATATGTTTTTAATTATTTAAAGTTTTTTGCTGAATTTCAAACATGTTTTTCTACAAAAAAATATTTTATTAAGAAGAAATATCGATATGTTCATCGTTGTAATCATCGTAAAAGTATGTATCAACCCACTGCCGGATAAATGTGAGCAAATATTTTCACAAATGAAATTTATATTAAGCAAGAACAGGAACAGGTTAACTACCGAAAATTCAGATGCTTGTATTCATCTTAAAATGACTAAGGGGAGCCATTGATATCGAAGAGAACGTTTATAAATAAAGTTCATTCAACTATGTTTGTAATTATTTTCCTAATAAAATATATCTTATTATTTACTAAAATACTGTTTTAATACGAAAATATCTCTGACCCAAACGTCTCTTTAATACTCACATTTTGGTTGAGTTTGACCCTCGGCCAAAAAAGGTTGCCGACAGCTGCTGTAACAGTATATACATTCGAATTTAATCGTGAAAACATTATACAAACATATTTACTGCACATACAAATAAAATATTATGTAAGTTAGTTACGTTAACAATTTATCATTTCTTAAAATGTATCGACAAATCAACATAAAGGTCATCATTTTATGTAGTGTCATCATTATATTAAATGTGTTTGTATATGAAATAAAACACTTTTAACAAAACCTATTGTATAAACTTTTTTCAAAATATATTTATCGCTATTTATGACTTTTCATATATTTACATACAATGCATTTTTAATTCTCCTCTCTTGTTATTTTTTTTACCGAGAAATAAATGTAATGTGCCTTATACCGCAATGGGGTCATTTGACCCCTGCAAAGATTCATATGATATCATGAAGATTTGTATGTGTGGTTGTGATAAAACCATTGCATTATACATTTTTGCTATTTCATCATATATTTTGCTGTATTGCGTTATATTTGTTGTTGGCTGACGAATGAATAGCGAATTTCACTCTACTAAGCGATAAAAAAGTCAACGTTCGTTGGATTTAATCTCTGAAGTATGGTACAAATTCATCGAGAATAGCCAAAATTGTTACAAGCCTTGTAACTATCGATGAACAGCTTTTCCCAACCAAAGAGAGGTGTAGGTTTACGCAATATATGCCGAACAAACCGGATAAGTTTGGTATCAAATTCTGGCTAGCATCTGACGTCAGAAACCAAATACATTATAAATGGATTTATTTGGGAAAGGATGAAAACAGAGGAGCTTCATCTTCGCTTGGGGAATTCGTTGTTCTCAAATTATTGGAACCGTTCACAGAATGCGGAAGAAGCGTCAACAATAATTTCTTTACGAGTGCATCGCTAGCTGCAAAATTACTAGAAAAAAGAACCACTATTGTTGGAACTATCCGCGGAAATAAAAGAGAACTACCAAAATTCTCCAAGCAGGCGAAAGATGGTATGCCACGCTTCTCAACAAAACTATATAAATCGAGTCATTGTTCACTTACCATTTACAAAAGTAAGCCATTGCTTCTACTAAGCTCAAAGCATAAATCTATATGCATCGAAAAAACGGTAAGCGTATACCTGAAACGATTAGATTCTACAATAATACTAAATACGGTAAAATGTCTATTTCAAATAAGAAAATACTCCGTGAAATCGAAATCGTAAAGATGGCCTGCGCAGATTTTCTTCAATATTCTTGACCTGGCTGGAATCAACTCGTGGGTTTTATACAGAGAAACAACCGGCGAAAAAATTTCTAGACAACAATTTTTATTCCAATTAGCTGAAGAACTTGCCGAAGATTTTCAACATAAGCAACAGGAAAAAAAAGAAATTATACAGAAAACGTCAACAAATTCAAGTTCGGATTCTCATGTGCAAATGCGAAAAAGGTGCCAAATAGGTTTTATAAATAAATAAATAAACAATTTTGAATCGTTATTTGAAAAAAATTGTTTTATTCATGTACCAAATTGTGCTAAATGATATATTTTTCGCTATACATAGTAATATATACAACATTTTAAAGAGGGGTCATTTGACCCCGCTGTGGTAGGAATAGGTATACATGAAGTATCGGTAGGTTTAGTGTTAAAATATTAGTATATTAAAATATATTTATATATGTAATTTTATAATTAATTTTTTTAATTCGTATTAATTGTAATTTAAAATTATATGGTTATTGCTAAAATTCGTCGGTGTTCACAGTATGTTTCATTAATGTTCGTGTTTTATTGTTTTAGTAATCCAGAGTTTTAATTATAATATCTTTATTTAAAATATGATTTTAAAAAAACATTTCTATAAATTGGTTGAAATTCATTTATTGTAAACTGTAAAGTCTTGGAAATAATATAGACATGAAAATATTAATAATTTGATGTCTTAATTCAAATAGAACTATTGTACTCTAAATTAAAATGGTTTTTTTTTATAAAAGATTTTATTTATAACAAACTGATCGATCTTAATAGGTTATATCTAAGGATTTTTCTCTACACGCTCACACACACACATTCAACAAACATACATACGTACATATGCATACAAATTATATGCATATGTATGTGTGTGTATGCACACGTATATTCTAATTATTAATATCAATTTCATTTAATAACATTTAAATTAATTCGAAGACAAAAACAAGTACACTAACTTTAGTTTAAATTCAAATAATTCATAACCAAAAATTGTCTTCTCTAAATTGTAAACTAAATGTAGAAATGAATTATGATTGCACATAGTCATATACAATTAGTTGAAAATATAATTACGTATTTTTTTAATACATAAGGATTTATCACGAAAACAGCTATAAATTGAACTGATAATTATTTTCTTTTGTGTGTATTATCTACTTGTTTTACTTAAATATGTTACAATGAAATAAAAAATTGAAAATATATTTGAAACTATTGAATATACAGATGAAAACTTCCTGTCTTTTGCAAGTTAAAATATGGATTTTGTAAATTATTTTTATATTATATAAAAGAAGCAATAAAATAAATTCGAACATACATTTTTAGTAACAAGTTTTTTTTCATTTTACTACCAGTTTTCGAGAATGAAATGTAAGGTTATACTAATTGTCAATTTTAAGAACCCCACTAAGTATTTTTGTCACTTAAATATGAAAGTTTTCTTTTATGTTTAGAAATAAATACGTAATATATAACAACAAAACTATCAAAAAAATGTACAAATTAAAAAAAAACTACCGAAACTCCAATCCTTCTTATTATCCCACCTTCAGTTGAAATCACAAACACAGTTACACTACACTACACTCTAAGACTGACGAACACAAACTGAATTCAAATTTGAAACCAATCAACGATTTTGGGTAATACCAACCCAAAGAAACCACTTGAAAAACCACTGAACGAGTTTTGGGTCGTTTAAGAACTTGTCAACAGAGACTGTGAACATAGATTTCAAATTTATTTTTCTTGGGTTGGTATTAACCCAAAATCGGTTAAGTGGTTTCAATTTTGAATTCAGTTTGAGTTCGTTGTTCTTAGAGTGTAGTGTAGTGTTAGTGTTACTGTGTTTGTGATTTCAACTGAAGATGGGATAATAAGAAGGATTGGAGCTTCGGTAGGTTTTTTTTTAATTTGTACATTTTTTTGATAGTTTTGTTGTTATATATTACGTATTTATTTCTAAACATAAAAGAAAACTTTCATATTTGAGTGACAAAAATACTTAGTGGGGTTCTTAAAATTGACAATTAGTATAACCTTACATTTCATTTTCGAAAACTGGTAGTAAAATGAAAAAAACTTGTTACTAAAAATGTGTGTTCGAATTTATTTTATTGCTTCTTTTATATAATATAAAATTAATTTACAAAATCCATATTTTAACTTGTAAAAGACAGGAAGTTTTCATCTGTATATTCAATAATTTCAAATATATTTTCAATTTTTTATTTCATTGTAACATATTTAAGTAAAACCAATAGATAATATACACAAATGAAAATAATTATTAGTTCAATTTATAGCTGTTTTTATGATAAATCCTTATGTATTAAAAAAAATACGTAGTTATATTTTCAACTAATTGTATGTGTCTATGTGCAATCATAATTCATTTCTACATTCAGTTTACAATTTAGAGAAGACAATTTTTGGTTATGAATTATTTGAATTTAAACTAAAGTTAGTGTACTTGTTTTTGTCTTCGAATTAATTTAAATGTTATTAAATGAAAATTAATATTAATAATTAGAGTATACGTGTGCATGCACACACAGACATATGTATATAATTGTATATACATATATTTTTTTGTAGATTTAATTTCTTTTGAAAATTATATTTTTTTATCGATTCTGTTTTCGATTTCTTTGTCTTTTCTGCTATTCTATTTCCAAGAACAATTTTGATTATTTTTAATTTTTTCACTTTTACTTCTAAATTTTCTTTCAGTTGATGTATAAATTTGTATTTTTTAACACTTCTTTAATTTTCAATCTCATTCTATTTTTTTTTCATATTTTAAATAAACTAACTTACTTTTTTCTCCAAATTTCAATAATTTTCTTATTATCTACATTCTTCTCTAGTAGTTTTCATTTAATTTTTATTTACACCATCCTCATTTGATATTAATAATTAGTGTAAGTGCGCGCATACGTACACACACACATATTATATATATATATATATATATATATATATATATATATAATATGTATGTATGTATGTATATTTTTTTTGTATATTTAATTTCGTTTAAAAATAATGTTGTTTATTTTCTTTACAGATTTCCTACTCGTGTCCAAATCCAATCGAGGGATAATCTATCAAACGACGAAGGAAATAAGGCCAGATTATTTTATTTATTACAGTTAAAACTGTACACGCATCGCAAGTTCTTGTCCTCCCAAATATTTAGAATAAGTTTCATCAGATATCGTTTTATTTTTTCTTTATTAACTCATTTTTTTTATTAAAACGACGTCATGATGTATATGTTTATGTATATATTTTTTATATATTTTTGTACACATTACGTTGATTCTCAATTAACGGTCTTCAGTATATAAGATGTTATATTGATTGATTGTTGATTTTGTTATCAACGCACGGAGATTTCGGGGTGGATGAAGTGCTGTAAAGCAAAGTTGAAGCCCCGACTCCACCATTTTTCTACACATGATTTTCCAGCGTTAGAATAGGCTGCATTTTAGCAGTGTTAGATAGGGACGCATATATTAATCCGCTTCACGGGTTTTATATGTATGTTCACCTTGTAGCAGGTGTAGATAGGCAGGATCTCTTCGGTGAGCGAACGATCTAGCTCTCCGGAGAAATTCTATAGCATATTTGTTTACTAATCAATTTTTTTTATTTCATGATTTTCATGTTTTACTTCTACATATTTCGTCTTCGTCAACTTGGAGGAAACATACTGCAGCTTTCATCAGGGGCAATGGAACAAATAGTACCATTGTCCATAAAATCAAAACTATTCTATAATTGAGCTTGCATATTGAAGGTGCCAATACAAGTGATAACGAGTTTTGGAATCTTGTATGTAATGTTCGTTGTAATAATAATTTTGATTTTAAAGTGTCTCTTTTTGAACTTGCGCTTGCATTGTGTACAGTTTTTTTAATCATGCGCTGTTAGTGAATAAAAGAAAAAACTCG
Organism: Neoneuromus ignobilis; assembly: GCA_029203775.1. Classification (NCBI taxonomy): domain Eukaryota; kingdom Metazoa; phylum Arthropoda; class Insecta; order Megaloptera; family Corydalidae; genus Neoneuromus; species Neoneuromus ignobilis. The sequence goes on along the minus strand of CP092087.1, from coordinate 5,327,166 downwards.
AAGATTAGTGTGAAGAAAAATGAATTATTTATACCCTTTCTTATGGATTTTTTAATTTTATTGAATGTTTCAGATACCATGGTTGAGTCAAGAAGAAAGATTTACTGAATTTACGAATTCCAATTCATCAAAATAAAACATTTTTAATTTTATTAATTTTTATTAAATTTCAAATATTTTCAAAATTATTCATTTTTTTCAAAAACATAAAGGACTTAATATATTTTAAAAAGCACTCTTTTTAATAATGATCATACGAGAGTTATTAAAAGAGAAATAATTGATGCAATCTTGCGTTCATAAAATTTACAATACTTCATTCAATTTGAAGGATTTTACTTATTTTTGATTAAATTCACAGAGTGAAAGGAAGAACTTATAAAGAAGATTAGTTACAAGAAAAATGAATTATTTTAATTTTTCCAATGGAATTTTTTTAATTTTATTGTATGTTTCAGATACCATAGATAGTGGATAATACAAGTAGGTGGTCCTGGATTGTATAATTTTGGAATTTATTATTAACTTTCGGATTAAATTCAATTTGTCTTTCGTAATTTATTATATTTTAATTTTTCAAATTTTTTTTTAAATTTTAAAAATTATTTTTTTGATTAATTCAATTAATCTTTCGTCTACATACCTTTTTATATTTCTTGATATGATCATCTTGGATAAAATATGTAAGAGTGGTAATGGGAATTAAAATGTATAATAGGGTATTTTCCAAATTCATTTAAATTTAACACTTTTTTAATAATGTATAGATCTAAATTTTTCACTATATTAATTTTATTTTGATAAATGAAAAATTATATTATATTACTTTTTGAATTGGATAAAATTCCAATTCAAATATTACACACATACATACAACACACATTAAACTTACACATACACATACTAGTATAACTAGTAAAACTATTGAAGAAAATGGTAGATACTGAAAAATAAAACGAAATTTTATAATCTCCTATTTAAAAAGAATTATTTTCTGATGAGATGTAAAAATTTCGTTTCCGAAGTTTTCCGAGAATTAGCGAAGTACAAATTTTAACGAAGAGAGTATAGAGAGGAGAGCCCCCTGATGAAAAAATAAATCGTTCTAAAATTAGAGTACAGAAGCAAAACATATAATATATCCACAATAATCAAGGGAATAGAAGAATTAATAGAGAAAAATATCTAGAACAAAAAAGGCAGACAGTACCAAACGTTCCATAAGTTCCAATAAACGTTTCAAATGCAATCATAAATCTGAAAAAAGATTGAACTGAGTAAGAAATTTACAAATTACAGAAGAAAATATGACAAAAGTATTGGCTGATATCTTCACTCGATATTTTAGAAAAAAGAAAAATACTAATTGAATGGAAAGAAACTACATTAGTTCTTTTTTACAAAAAAGGGACAAGGAAAACTTAAAAAACCATCAATCGATTAGTTTATTTTCGACGATGTATAAAATTTTCGAACAATCATTTCAAAGCGATTACAAAATCAACTGCATTTTTCATACGCACCAGAACAAGCAGAATTTCGAAGTGGATTAGGATACTAAATTAATTAGGATTATAAATGACATTATTTTCTCAGCAATTCCAAATAAACTTGAAGAAACAATAGAAGAATTGAATAAAGAGTTAAAAAATATGTCTTATGGCAAACCTCAACAAAACAACTTATTATGATCATACTTTTATTAATTTTCGATGTTTTTTTTTTGTTACAGATATACGAAGACATTCCAAATTTTCTTTGTTATTCAATCAATAAAAAAATCGTCAAAAGAATCATTGTATGAAAATATTATCACAGCGTGATTAAAGCTCATTTTTCAAATAATTAGAAGATGCAAATTTCAATCATAAATCAATGGAAAAATTTATAACGTTTTAATAATTAATTCTATTAATATAAATTTTGACTGTTTCAGGAAACATGGATATTCTCCCAATAAATTACAAAAACTCAAAAGTAATTGTCAAAAGTTAACACATGAAAACAAGTAAAACAACTTTTGGTTTCACATAATATTTAATGGCTAAAAGTGGGATAATAAAAATTATACAGATATATTTAATTAAGAAAAATCAGTTTACGAAAAAAGATAATTAGAATTTTGATGAAATAACTTTTAATAATAAATATATATTAAAAGAAAAACATAAAGGAAAAAAACAACTTTGAATGGTTGACAAAGGAAATTAAGTATTTTGTGGTAATATTTTTTTATTTTTGATTTTCAGCTTAATGTAGTTGTTTTATTTCAGCTCTTAATATTTTCTTAATTTCAGAATAATAAAAATAAGAAGTAAGATAATTCAACTAATATTTTTTAAGTAACTATTAATTTTCTATTTTTTAAGTCTTACTTGTTGCCTCATTTATTTCTTTGTCTGTTTTTTGATTTATTTTGATTTTTAGCTTAACTTCATTTTATTTTCAGCCTAATTTATTTTATTTTGATTTTTAGCACATTATTTTATTTGTTTACATGATATTGTTTTACTTGATTTTCTGCATATTATTTTATTTAAATTTTATGATATTTGATTTGATTTTTAGCATAATTTCTGATTTATGTTTTAATTTTGATTACTATTTTAATTTTTTTCTTATCTTATTTTATTTTCAGCCTAATTAATTTTATTTTGATTTTTAGCTCATTGATTTATATGATATTATTTTACTTTATTTTCTGCATATTATTTTATTTAAACTGTAAGATATTATTTGATTTGATTTTTAGCAAAATTTCTGATTTGTTTTAATTTTTTTCTTATTTTATTTTGAGCCCAATTTATTTTATTTTAATTTTTAGCTTATTGATTTATTTAATATTATTTGATTTTCTGCATATTATTTTCTTTCAATTGTATATTACTTGATTTGATTTTCAGCCTTTATTTATTTTAATTTTCTATACATTGTTTTATTTTATTTTTAACATTATTTGCGATTTATATTTTCATGTTTTTTGTAATCTTTGATTTTCTTTTTTGATATTGTTTTCTTATATTTTATTTTATATATTTTGTCTCTCTTATATTCATATTCTCGTTTTTTAATATTTTTTTCAATGTAATAATCTGTTTATATATTTTATTTTTGTATGCCATTTACAGATTTTATTAAATTTATGAATATGTATATATATAATTAAATATGAATAAAATTAAATGTCAAAGGATGTGAAATAAAAAGAAACAAGTATGAAACAACAAAATTAAACTTATTAGATAAGATTTTCAAAATATAATTGAATAATGATGGACCAAATGAAAGCAAATTTTTACTATGGATAAAAAGTAACGAAAGGATTATATGAAATACAAAACTTTCTCTCTCTCTCTCTTTCCTATATATATATATATATATATATATATATATATATATATATATGTATATGTTTTTATTATTTATAAATTGTTTGTTTCAGATTTTTTTAAATATTAGCACCATTAATAACTTTTTAAAACTATACTTGAATTTGATTTATAGAAATACTAAGATAATATATAAATGAATATATGATTTATAATCAGATGAATATAAATTTATCAAGCAATATTCAGAATAAGTTCACTTCAAGGAATAAATATTAAAATTTGGACAATTAAGATAATTTTGGACTAAATACTTCTCAATGGAATAAATAATATATAAATTAAAAAATCCAGCTGCTTGTCACTGGAATATTGGGTTAAAATTGTTGGGTGATCCAAGATATATATTTTTTTACTTAGCTAGCTTAGGATTTAGCTTTTTGTTTATTGCATGTACATACTTTTAGAATTAGTTTTGTTTTTAATTCAGTAATATTACTTATTTTTTTAGGGCCTTCTACATGTCTGCAACCTCAACGTGGTGTAGAAGTGGCAACGTACATGAAATATCATTTATAAAAACAATGAAGGAAATAAAACTAATCAGTAATTATAAATTGAAAAATTTTATAAAATCTCGTCATTTGAAAGTATATTTACTTTAAAAGAAATTACATATTTATTTATTACTTTTTAAATTCAAAATTCTATCCTTAACATTTAATATAAACATTTTATGTACGGCGAATGCAGACTTATTCACATATTTCTAGGTATATTATTAAGTTTATTACACTAATATATGTATTGAATTTATATTTTTGAGGTATCAAAGCCAAGCTGCAAAAGAAAATAACTGTCAAAAATACTGAACTCTAATTCCACAAAAAATAAGAATCGAAGGTTTTTGTAATGTACATTTTTTTAATTGGTATGAATATAAAATAATAAAAAATAATTGAAATTAGCTGTATAATGTCATTTGATATATAATTTAATTAATTTATTTTAAAATGTAAAAGCTTATTATTTTATAATAAACTGATCTTTTTGAAATAATTTTTTTAGTTTTTTATACATCTATTCTAATTTCCTCGTACTTAATCATAAACACCAAATTTTATGATTCATATATTCCACTGAAAGAGCTCTGAAATTAATTCATTTCCATTATTTGTTTTGATACAGTGTCAAATTCACTTCATCAAAAATCAAGTCAATAAATACCAACAATATTTAATAAAAATGTTTGATAATTGCTGATTATTTACTTTATTTGCGAATATGCATTTCGTCAGCCAGTCGTTATTGTTAGAAAACTGCATTATAAAATCTAGATTTTATAATAAATCTATGTCGATGACGGGTATATCCATTGAAAGAGAAACATAAATGATTATTGAACAATTTTATGAAAAATTGTGATGTTGAGATGAGTGATTTATTTATGCCAATTTGTTTCTTCTAAAACTTTTAAATATGAAATAAAAAAATTACGATGAATTTAATGTTAAACATAGAAAAATATACAAGAGATAACGAAACAACAAACAATTAAAAAAATAAGGTCACAAATAAAGTCAAATAAAACAATCCATTTTCATTTTAAAGAAAGTAAATGAAATAATTTTCACTTTAAATAATTAATTGTTGAAAATGTGTACACTGTAAAATTTGAAGATAAATATCAAACAAAATGACTATAAATCTAAGATTAATTAAAAATCAATGGACTGATGATTTTATTTTTTTGATGTTTTAAGAAAGAATAGGAAACTGAATCATAGAAACGATTATTTCTTCAAACAAAAAATGAGTCCAAACATTGTATCCAAATTGTGAGGGGACGGTTGTTATTTATTATTAACAAATAATTGCACACTGTTCTCCAATTCTCATATCATAATTCTAATAAAAGTTTGAGAAATTCTAAAAAAAAATAACGTTTACCTATAACATATAACAAACTGACTGAAAATTTAGATAAAATAACTTTAACAAAAATATTTCTAAATAGGAAAACTTGGAACAAAAATGTTTACCAGTTATCAGTGCAGTTACATTTTTTCAGGTCAAATACTAGTTTTTCTCTTATTGATTTTTTCAAATGCAGATTTTATCTAAGGTATTTTTTTCAAAAGCTAAATAACATTTTATTTTGTTCATAAATAATTGAAATATAAAAATTATTATTTATTTTTTGATCAATAACGTACTTATTAAATAAACAACTAAAAATAACCTTTTTTTATATATCTGATCTTAACTTTCATCGATTTCCTTAACACATATTTTTTTTCTATTGTACGTATTGAAATAATAACTCAGATCTGCCATTATAAATATTGTCAATCGTTTTAATTTAGAAAATAGCACCGTTTATATCAACAATATTCCTTATTCAATGTTCTTCAGACCTCTTTGACCGCTGTTAACATAGTGGGTATTTCTAATCTAAATATAAATTTTAAAAACAACTTAATTTCATTACTTAAATTAAAATAAAATTTTATTTGCACAATGAATGGCAACCATTTTTCCGATTCGGAGTCCAGATATTCTTTAATATCCTTCAGTCTCATTTTGGCTACTTACATATACAAAAACAAGATTCAAAGTATAAAAAAATCAAAAATTGAAAATTTATAACATTTAAGAAAAGATTATATCTCATTAAAAAATTGTTTAAGAAATATTAATAATCATTTATCGCTATTTGTTCCCTAATCCCTATTTTGGTAACTAAGTCATCATTTTTAAATTTTATATTTCAGGTAAAAGTACCAAAAATTATTTAATATTATAATTTGTTACATTTTATATTTGACTGTCATCCCTTAAAAGAGATTAAAGCTAACAAATCACACACTAAACAAAAAATGGACTATAAATGATTATAAAACTTTGTAATGAAGAGAAGTAAGGACTGTGTTAAAAAATAATTTAGCTGTAGTTAAAAATCAGTTGTGAAATTTTATATAGATGCTTTTTTTTTGAATGTGATAGAACTTTAAATTGAATCCCTATTAAAAGATCTATCTAACATAGTAAAATATCATTAAATATATATATATATATATATATATATATATATATATATATATATATATATATATGTATATGTGTGTATATGAAAAATGATAAAAAGTGTTTTTTAGGTTAGATAAAACTTTCGATAGAGATTCTATTTAAAATTCTATCACACTTAAAAAACACCCTGTGTGTGCGTGTGTGTATATATATATATATATATATATATATATATATATATATATATATATATATATGTATATTATAATAACGATGAATATTTTTTCTATAAAAAATAAGTTTCAAAAACTATTATTAAATATTGAAACTCTTAAAAGTTTTATTAATTATAAATATTAAAATTTTTAAAAATTCCAAAAAGTGAAATATAAAAAGTAATACATAATTGAAAATTGAACTAATTACCTTTTAAAAATCTATATTTTTAAAAAATGTTTTCTAAAAAAAGTCAATTTATAATATTAAATGATTTGATTAAATTTTAACATTTATTCAGAGATAAACACGTAAATCTTATAAAATTTCTTAAACTCTTAATGACCTGTCAAGACATAAAACACATTTTATATTAAAAATAATTATACAACTGGAGATATTAATATTATCAATGCGCCAAATAAATATTATTCAATTACTCTAGTAGAGAAAATATTGTGATTAATTTTTTTTAAATATTTATCCTTGTTAAAATTGTAACATATTATTATAAAATATTATTATAAGTAAAAAAATATAAACATAAAAAATTAAGATTGGAAAATAATTAGGGCAGTCAATCTTAATTTTATCTATGTTCTAAATAAATATTTACAAAATTGCAGTTATTTCCATAAAATACACACATATTTATATGTATATGTATATGTATATGTATATATATATATATATATATATATATATATATATATATGTTTAAAAATAGTTTCTATTGTTGATAAATTAAATATAATATTTTTTAATTTATAAAATTTGAAAATAATTCCATTAAAAATGACAATTTTTAATTGCATACCCGGTACATTTTTAATTTTTTTATATAACAAATGCTAGGAAACAATTTATAAAAAAATATTGAAAATTAAACAACCAAAAAATGTTAATATTTACATCTATTATCCACTACCGTAATTATTTATTACGAAATTTTTTAATTTCCACACATAATCACATATTACGCATAGCATCAATTGCGGAAATATTTTTATTATCTTTTACTGATTTGTTTAAATTACCTGGTCATCATTTAATTTAATTACCAGTCGTTTTTTCCACACATTTCGGTAATAGCAAGTAATTAATGTCAAAGAAGAATTTCTTCGTTGGACACTTTTGTTTTCATTTAAATATTAGATGATTTTATATAATTAGTATTTAATTAGAAAAAAACATATCAAATTCGAGAAAAGTATAATTAGCACTGAAAATTGTCATTTTAATATCATTTTTTCTTATTACATAAAATTTTATTCTTTCATTAAACTGCATAGCATATATTTAGAAATGAAGTAATTGTATATTTTTATTCCTACTTGCTTTTTCTTAAATATGATTTTTTTGTTTATTTTTATCAATGTTCATTTTAAAAAAGTTAGTAAATATTTGAGTATTTAGATTTTTAAATATATATATATATATATATATATATATATATATATATATATATATATAAACCCGGATCTCTTTCGTTAATAACCAACCCAAATGAATTATAAAATTATCTATCTAAAGTTTAATTAGCCCCTTGAGCTGTATATTTTTTAATTTAATTATGGTCGTTCCACAATTAACAAAAAATAGATTTTTTATTTTACCTTAAAAGAAATATTATTATTTGTTTTTTTTTATTTTCAAGCAATTTAATTAATTTTGATATTAATAAAAGAAAGAACACATCTGAATCTCTAATAACTATAAAAAAATTATACATTAAAAAAAAAACTTTTTATATTTTTTCTCTGTAAATGTTTTTAAAAAATGTAATATGATGTTTTTATTAAATATCTTTTGAAATACATGCCGAATTTAATGTTTTATTACTTTTTATAATTTCAAACAAACATTAATAACAATTATTTTATTAAAAATAACCATAATATCCAGTGTTTTTTAAAAGTGATGAACTTTAATTTAAAATCGTATCGAATGTTCTATTTAACCTAAAAAAAACTTTATATAAATGTGTGGGGGGAGGGTGTATATATCTATAATTGTTTTTTAAGTTAGATAGAACTTTTGACAGGGATTCAATTTAAAGTTCTATCATTCTTAAAAAACACTATACAATTGAGAGGTTACAAAAATCAAAATACATACAGATGTGTAACTCTTGTCAAATTTTAATTATAATTATAACTTTGTTATACTGTAAAAATATTTCAGAGAGAAAATTTTAATTTCATTTTGAAAAAAATTGTCAGTTAACTAAAGTGATTTATGTAAAGAAAGAAACATATGTTAAGAAATGTTTAAATTCTTAAAATTGCATTATTATAGAAAAACAACTAAATAGTAATACTTCATAATTTATTTGCAGATATCAGTAAAAAAAATCTGCTTGAATGAATAACAATTCATTCTAATAATAAATAATTAAAATAACAGTTTTTTTATAGAAGAATGAGAATATTACAGAAAAGATATTAAATAATTTATATATATATATATATATATATATATATATATATATATATATATATAAAGCACTTCAATATCCAATTCTAATCAAACAGGACATAAGTATCTACAAACGTATTTAAAATAAATAACGACATTTTTTTTTAATTAATGAGATGAAATCCCATCCGTCCTTGAAACAATCAAGTCTGATGACAGTCAACTTTCATACGGATTTTATAAATTTTATATACTCAGTTACAATCGATTCCTTAACATTTTTTTAAATCGTTCTTTTATATTAATAGTAACGTTAATGTATTATTAACGGCAATTATCGTACGTAACTTGCCTGGAATAGGCAATGAACGAATGTATTATATCGTAAAAATAAAGATAAGTTAAATAAAAACATCTCTTCATATCGAATATGTTAAAAAGTTATATCGACGAAATGTTATACATATGTATATATTTTTTCGATAAAATGTCTTGTGTTTTATATTTTTATACACCTGATTGAAAATTGAAATAAACAGAAGTACAAATGGCGTCATAAGTAGCGAAATATTTTTAAAAATAGTCTGTGCACAAAAATGCATTTTGTAATAAATATATATATATATATATATATATATATATATATATATATATATATATATATATATATATGTAGGTATGTATGTATTTTTTACCTGCAATGCTTCTTCAAAATAAACAATAAAAAAGTATTTTAAAAATATTTATTTTGAAAACATGTTCTTATGAAAAGGTTTCTCCACTTATATTTTTTTTCTTTTATATATTGTTTACATTCTTTTAAAACTTCCAACAAAATTTACACAATTAGAACCAGGATCGTTTGATAAGTATGGTAAAAAAGTAAAGAAAACTAAATTGAAGAATTTAATTAAATTAAACAATAAATAAATTTACCATACTTATCAAACGACCCTCGTATATGAAATAAAATATCAAATTTAAAAAAAATAATTATTTTAGAAAATAAATACCAAGTGTTAAAGAAAATATTTTATTTTCTATTAAGTATAAAATATTTCCTTTGACATTTAGTATTTATTTACTAAAATTAATTTAATAAAATATGAAATTTTTGAAAAATATAATTTTAGCAAATAAACATTAACTGTTAAAGAAAACATTTTATTTTTTAATTTTTTTTCTCTAATTGAATTTTTTTTCTTCTGGTTGGATTTTTTTTAATGTTTTTCATTACTTATATATATATATATATATATATATACACCCTGTATAAACTTTTCAGTCTCATTTGATTCATCTCCTATATGTGAATATGTATGTTTATGCATTTGTCTGCATATATGTTGTAATAAATAATATATTATATTTTTAATTTTTTTCAATTACCTTCTTTAATCTATTTTTAGAACATTTAATTGAAGTAATTATTTAATTCAATAAATCACTTTATTTATTAAAAACCGATATTGGAAAAATAATTATATTATACCATCGTCATCTTTAGCCTCTATCTATTAATTGCTGAATAAAAATCTTTCACAAAATGTTCGACTTCCAGTAACCCAAAGATTTTACATTCCATTCCACACTGACACATTTTCTTATGTCTCAATCCTATTTATTTATATGTCTACTCTTAAGGCTTTTATATCTTTGAATTCTTAATCAAAAAACTTTTTTGTTCATCGACATTTTATTTTACACTGGTGTTGTTGTTGATGATAAATAAATACATTTATACATACATATATATATACATATATATATATATATATATATATATATATATATATATATATATATATATATATATACATATATATATATATATATATATATATATATATACAATTTTTATAATCCAGCAAAGCATGGAAAGAATAATGTTAAAATTTTCTAAACGTGATCAAAAAACATAAATGAATACAAGAACAGACAAAAGTAACTGATATAACAGAAAAAATAAAATCGATGAAATAAACATGGATATGACACATAACAAGAAGAGAAGATAATAGAAAGACAAAAATTATTATGGAGTGACAATCAAGAGAGAAAAAGAGACACAGAAAGAGATTTAGCAAAAGACCCTGTTAAAGATAGAAAAATTAAACTATCAAGTATAGTAGAGGCAATTAAAAAAATTAAATATTCAAATTAAAATTGAATTTTTCACATTTTTTTTCATCAACAAATTTTTAAAACAAAATATAACTTTTTTCTGGCATTTGTTCAATATTTCAAATTATCAAAACTAATTACACTAGTACAAAAAATTAAATTAAAATATTATTAAGAGAGTGAACACATAGCAGATAATAAATAGATGTGAAAATAAAATAAAAATAAATATAGGTTATAGAGTTTCAAAATAAATATAGGGTCAATCAAATGTAACGTCTAAATTTGTGTTTTATTAAAAAGAAACTATACACATGTTTCTTCTCAATAAAACACTAATCTAGGCATCACATTTGGATAACTCTATACTTTGAATAAAAAGGTATAAAAATAGTATAAGAGAAATAATTAAAAAAAAATAATACCTCTGATAACAAAAATATATTAAAAACGTTTATGATGAACATATGTTAGAGACAAGTTAAAGATAATGAAAGGAATTAAAAAAAAAATAAAAAAATACTCAAAACTAAAGAATTTCAGTTACAAAAATTTGTTAAAAATAATCGTAAGTAAAGGATTCGTGTTGACCACGACTGGTCAATGATGACCAATCATACACATTTTTTTATGAAACCCGAGACCAGATGAGCAACTGGTCGCGTCAACAAATATTTTATATGAAAATTTCGGCAACATATTCTCTTAGTCATTTTATATTTAGGTTTGACGTTATTAAAATGAAACCGTTTTGCAATTGTCAGTCTGTTGACACCATTGTCGTTACTTGACATATCGACTTCTTTATCATAACTATTTTTTATTACATGTACATATGAACACATCCTATTATTCATTCTTTAATGAATTTTATACAGTACGATTTAATCCGGTATTTCAATACCAAAATTATAAATTCTATTACGTTGCATACATAAAATCTAAAAGTATTCTATTACTACATAATATAAAAATAAGATTTGATTTCTTAGAAAATTATCAGTCACGTAGAGTTAGAAAAAAAACTTAAAGATTATTTTATCTATATGTTTTATTTTTTTCAAGTGGATTTGAAAATATCTCAAGTACTTAATTTATTTGTATTCAAATTATTTTTTTACGAGCTGTAATCAATTATGTGTGTATATAACAATTTTTTTTTCATTAATATCATATTTTGACATGTCATTTTTCATAATTTCAATAAAACATTTATTTTTATTTTATCTTTTTGTATTATTATTTCTCATTGTTATCTATGAATTATATTCAAAAATATCTTATCTGATTATCAATACTGTTAATATTTTTTCAAGTAAATAACTAATTTTGATCAAAATCACTTTTTTTCGTTATCTTTAAAACATTTATAACATTATAACTCGAAAGATAAAAATAACTCAGAATGATATTAGACGCAGATAGAAAAAAGTGGAATAATCTTGAGAAAACATTGAAGAGGACCTGGTTGTATTCGATGAGGTTTTTTCCCAGCAGTGGGCTGATGTTTGTTTTTATAACCTTCAATGCCCTATATTTACAAATATTTTTGTACTTCATTTTTTCTACAACAATTTAAAATAATAACAATGATATATTTTAAATTCCTATAAATAATAAAATCATGGAGTACAAAAATTTTCCTTCAAATATTAAATATCTGAATTATATATACTTCAAATGATTATAAAGTTAGTGTTTATTTAAAAATGGTTCATTTTCAAAATTCAGTTATCAGTTGATAAAATGTGTATACATTTTTTTGTGACAACCTGTATATATATTACTATAACTTCAATGTTATTCATTCCATCCACACACATATGTAACAATAAATAAAATGATGTTATGTATTCATTGTGAAATATATTTGACATTTATAGATACCAAGTAATGATTTCAAATCTGTGTTTATAAATGTAAAGCATATATTAATTACATAAAATCTCATAAATAGTACTAACTACCTTGACCGTAACAAAGAATCAGAATGGAAAACATTCTAATTACAATGTGAATAAATGGTTTATTTTAAAACATTTATTTCTCTACTACTTTTCAACATTAGAAATGTTAGTTGGTAACTAAAATAATCTCTCGAGAAATAATAATTAAAATACTATTTAACCCGGATGTAAAATGATTCTTATTAAAAATATCTAAATATGTAATACAAGAATAATTCTAATTAAACTTTTTTATGTCTTCTATTATTGATATAAATATATAAATTACTCTAAAAGAATAACAAATATGACTTACGAGAAAATCTGTTAAAAATAATGATATATGTAATCCATCAATTTTAATTTATTCTATTTATAAAATATCAGTAAACATCTATTTTAATACTGAATATTATTGAATGAAAAGATTTGATGTACATCACAATAACACAAAAAATAAACATAAAAATATTTATTGTAAAAAAACATTAATCATTTATTTCTTGTTGAAGAACACATGGTTAGTTTTTATATTAACTGAAAAATGTATAGATGTATTTTTCTTATTTCAAACTAATATATCATTTTGAATACGAATTTTATATGAAACGTATTATTAACGAATAAGAATATTTTTTTTTAAAAAAAATACCAGACCATTGAAAAAGAATACCTTGTCAAGTGTTGAAAGAAAACGATTTCAAAAAAGTGGTAATTTAATTAGTCATGTTTTAAAAACCACTGAGTAATAATTTAAAAGTTTCGTAAAAAAATAAAACAATATAAGTTGGTAAAAATATTTAAACGATCATCATTTGAATATTTTTTATCAAATTTGTATTCTAAACATTTATGTTTATCTGTAAGTCACAAGTACGATTTACAATGAAAGAAGTTGAATTTTTCCTGGTAATGAAATTAATACTGGTTTTTGTTCAATAAAAGTAAATTATTGGATAGATAAAATGATGTAACTTTCTTTGACATTCTTACAACACTAACTGGTCTTAAAAGAATTTAAATAAAATATTCATATTAATAAAAATTAAGAATTATTGTACAATCTGTTTACACATAAAATCATAATGTTTAATGCAGCATTATTGTTTTTAATATTTATTTGTATTCGGAAAACAATTTAGAAATATGTGATTGCAAAAAAGTATGTAAAATTTTATCTGTACTGCAATAGATTTAATATAATTTATTCAATAAGTGTATTTATTTTTATTATTTGATCAAACAAGTTTATTCTTTCATTTTATGAGTTTTCAAACAAACATTTTAAAAATTATTTTTTTATTTTTATGACTTGGCTTAGTAAATTTATTTTGTGATTTTTCAAAAAATATATTTTAAACATATATTGTTCATGTTTAAAAAAAATAATGAAAAATGGTACTTCGATAAAAATATATTAAATAAGAAATTGAAAATCTTTTAAAGTTTTTTACTAATATTTTTTAATAAAACTTTTTCAAAATTAATTTCTAATTATTTATAAAAAAATATAACAATTACTTATATGTATACATATGTGTGTATAATTCAACTAATTTATTTTCAACTAAAATAATTTAGAAATTATTATATTTCATTAATAATTATTTAAAATTCAATTTCATTAAAAATGATTTGTATTTTCTTCAAACAAAATAATTTTATTTGAAAATTTGATTTTTAAATTTTAAATAATTTCTCATTACGATTCAATTAATAGTCGTATTCAGCTAATATTTTATTTAACTAATATTGGACAATTTTGAATATTCAAATCAATCAGTTTATTAATCGCTTAAAACGATTGATGACTAAAAAATCAATCACAACTTATAATTAATTGAATAATCGTTATTCGTCGATTGATTTAAAAACGACTTATTTCAAATCAATCACTTGAAACGACTAGCGATTAATAAATTAATCGTAACTTACAATTAATGTTTAGTTAATATTGTACATTTTTGAATATTGAAAAAATCGATTTATTAAAATCAATCAGTTTATTAATCGCTTAAAACAATTAACGACTGAAAAATCAGTCATGATTAACGATTAATTTATTAGTCGTTTATTACAGATTGATTTAAAAACAAATAATTTCCAATCAATCTCTTTTACCAATCACTTGAAACGACTAACGACTAATAAATTAATCGTAACTAATCAAAAATTTTAATCGTTAGTCGTGAATCAGATAATTTTTACCCTACTCTGTTACTTTAGAACAAAAAAAAATGATTGTAAATATTATACATTAAATAAATTCAATAATTTACTGAAAGAAAATTTCAAATAATAATTCCGTATAAATATATTGAATAACAAATAATGAATAATAAATAAATATGTCCATATATCATATAAGAGTGTACTCGAAAAGTAAACACACGTCACAATTGACATTACATGAAGTATTTACCATTTTGATAGTACAACTTTCGTTTATTTACTACAAGACGTAAAAATTTTCACTCGAGACGAAAGCAAAATTATTTCTGTGATATTAATGACGAATTAAAGTTCATCGTAGTGTTTATATTATATGTAAACATATACTTTTATTACAGTAATAGATAACTATCTTTCATGTACGAACCACGGAAACCGTTTAGTATGATAATATAATTTCGAGACGTGAAATTTGTACGAAACGAATGTGTAATATTTATCTATTGTAATTCTTCAAGGATATATAATATATATATATATATATATAAAGTGCAATGATTTGAAATTATAATTTAATTACAAAATCTTATAATAACTTTAATCTCCCCTCAGGAAGTAATTCGAATACAGATAACCCCCGTCGTTAGGTTCTTGAAAAATACCGTGTTATGCAAATTCGTGTTATACGAAACAAAGAAATAGTTTAAAAAACAGGGTTAACTTCCAGAAATTTTAAAAAAATACTATTTTCTTTTCATAACTAAGAGAAAAATGTTTGATTAAGCAAACATTGATACAACGTATTACATAATGTTATTTTATTCATCACTGCTAAGCACCATTAAACAAAGACATTTTCTTTCTGGCAAAATATCCTCATCTTATAAGCTTTCTTCTACAAATACTTGATTTCTATACTCTATTCTTTGCAAAATATTGTTATTTTCATTTCTTTGCTCTTAGTTGAGAGATCTTTATAAATTTTGTTATATGGAACTGAGTATTTGTGAAGTTTTTTCTTAAATTATGTATTTTTTCAGTGTAAGGATCTAGATTTATAAAATATAACTCCAATTGTTCGGCTGAGTTTAGTTCTTTATTAATGATTTTTAGGGTAAAATTTCCAACTTCTGCGTTTCCATTCTCTGAATTAATTTGGTTTATTTCAGTCACCATTTCCACCAAATTTGCTTCATCTACCTCTTCTTCCACCAGTAATTTTTGAATATCTTCAAGATTGATATCATCAAAACATATTCTCCTCCTAGAAACTCAGCAAGTTCTATTCCCCAATTCTCAAACCGTGTTATGCGAGGATTATCTGTATATAATTTTATTTTATTTAATTTTTGATATGTGAAAGATTTTTTTTAAATATTGTAGTTTTTTATCTTATAAATATGAAATATTTTTATTTAAAAATATATTAATTTTATTAGATGTTATAAACTTTTAAAACATGTCATGTATGGAATTTTCCAATAAGTGCTTCAGAAATTTAAGTGGAATTAAAACAAAAAGTAATCTATTAATTAGTTATTTATTTTTTATTGATAAGCATATTCTATGGAATTAATGATAAAATACAATTTCACTCATAAGACCACCACGACTTCACTTGACATAGTGCATGTTTTTAATCCAATTTTTAGTCACTCTTTCACATAATTGTGGTCCAATTTTATGAATTACAAGTTCAATGTTTATTTTTAATGTTTCTGTTGTTGTTTTCAATGATTTCACATAACCTCATATAAAATAATCCAATGGAGTTAGATCACATGATTTTGATGACCAATTGATGGGTCCATTTCGTAATATAATGAGCTTAATAAACTTTTTAAGTTTTTACAATTTCTAAGCGTTGTTGAAGTGATAAAAGATCTATGATAATTTGCCAAATTATACTGAGTTGAAATGTCAAAATGGGCTTGAAACAAAATTCAAACATTGCTTCCACTAGTTGTCAAAATGTTGACATTCTTATTAGAAAACCATGTAGTATAAATGTAAGTAATCTTAAACAATAATCAGTTGAGATATTATAACAAATGGCTATGACGATGATGCATCGCCATCGAAATGCACATTAGCCTATTTTTGTTATAAACAACAAAGTAAGCAATAAGTGATTATTGAACATTCTATAACATTTTATCTTGTGGTGTTGGGGGTAGTAATTCATTTATGTGAAAATAAATTTATCACAGTTAGAAAACAAACTGTACCAATTAGTGAGATTAATATATTTCGAAAACAATATTCAAGGTTTAATATAAGAATTGCTAGTAAATATTTTATCTATATTAAACAGTTATATTATATATTACAACAAATTAAATATTTGATTATTTATGTAAATTTCGAATAACAAATTTATTTACAAATGTGAATACGATATGCGAAATAACTGAATTATTGAAGGGCAATCGTATTATTTCATTTTAAATATGTAGGTCACGCATTGACCGCCTATTAATAAATGGTATTGAACTGTGAATATTTTCACTAGAGACAAAATTCTTCGAAATGTTGACAGCATTTTTTTAAGTATATTCATTGATGATATATAAAGTGGTTAGTAGTCATGTTGCATTGAGGCAAAATTAATCTGTGATTTAATTTATAGATATCTGTTAAATATGTAAAATATTTTAATCCCAAAAATATTTTTTATTGTACAATACATGTGTGTATATTACAGTAGGAAAAAAATATTCGATTGACGATTAACAATTAAAATTCTAGTCATGTAAAATTAATTCGTAGTTACAATTAATTTTTTAGTAGTTAGTCGTTTCAAGTGATTTATTTGAAATTAGTCGTTTTTAAAAAAATTAAAAATTAATCGTTAGTCGTGATTGATTTTTTGGCCATTGATCGTTTTAAGGAATTAGTAAATTGATTGATTTGACTATTCAAAATTGTGAAATATTATTTAATGACTATTAATTAAATCATCACAATTAAAAATCAAATTTTCAAATAAAATTATTTTGTTTGAGGAAATTACAAATAATTTTTAAAAAAATAAATTGTGATTTTAATAAAATTAAATTTTAAATGATTATTAATGAAATATAATAATTTCTAAATTATTTTCACTGGAATATATCAAATAGTTGAAATAAAAGATAAATAAGGATTTTATTCACACTTTTATTTCATTTTTAGGCAAGGAATTGAGATTAATTCTGTTTAAAAAAGAAATTCATTTCCTAAGAAAAAGCATGTATATAAGGGATAAAAAAAACTTAAAATTTGAGATTTTAATCGGTTTATTTATATTTTTTCCAACTAACTTTTTATCAAATTAATTTTTTTAATCAATTAATTATTTATTTAAAAAACGACTAAAATAACACGATTAATTGAAAAGGGACACTGAAAAAAATTAACAAATGATTCAGTCAAATAACTACTAACTTAGTAAAATCAATGACAAAAAAAATAATTAAAATCCTGGGATTAAGGAAAAATCTAATCAAATATTAAATTTAATTTTTTTAAAAAATGTGATTGTAATTAATTGTGATCTTAGTACTACAATAAATTTTATGAGATCGATTTATATTTTTAATTGTTTAAATTTATTTATTTTTTATTATATATGGTCATCCAAATGTGACGCCTAGATATGTGTTTTATTAAAAGGAAACATAAAAAAACTATACACATATTTCTTTTTAATGAAACATAAATTTAAGCATTACATTTAGATGACCCTAGTAATAAAAGTGGGGAAATAATTTTTTTTCTTTATTTTTTAGACATTTATGTTTGGTTATATTTTTGTTTAAATAAAACGTATCAATTAAGCCTATTTTATTTTTTTCCAAATTACATAATTTCTCTATGACTTTTTTGACTTAATTTATATATGTATCAGAATATTGACCAGAATTAAAATCGTATTATGTTAGAATGTTGTTCGAAAACTAGAAAGATGAATGAGGATTTCACCTTTATTTTTATCAATTTTTTATTACATAATGGATAGTTATTTTGTTGACCCAGAATATATATATATATATATATATATATATATATATATATATATATAATGTGGGTGTGATATTCACAACAAACAAATCGTTTGATTTTTTTTTTTGGCTAAAAAAGAATCTACCAAATACGGCGATCTTTCTCTCTTTATTCACATAGTTTAATTGACTTTTTCTTGTTCTTCACCAATTACAGACACTAAACGACGATAATTGGATGCCGTATCTTCGCCTACATCCCACCCAAAATTTCAAATGATAATAGGCATATCATCGCCACCGCACAACAAAACGGCCAGGTATGTCTTTTTAGCTAGAGACAACAAACGGAAAATGAATAATTCAAATACCTGCTTCACCTTGTACGCGCCGTTGCGCAAAATACGTGTTCTGTATTCAGTTCTCGATAAGGAAAGAACGTTTTAACACATCTTTCGGCAATTTTGAGAATTCGCGCTCGACAATCGAACAGTTCGACAATATTGGAGATGAAGATGCTACCTTATGCTATCTTGTACCTTGGTTGCCTTGGACATATTACCTAACATGTATATAAACGTTCGATTTGTCAATAGTAACATTAAATTATTTTCAACCATTCGCACATTCACCAGGTGACAAAGGACTTATAAGAACATCATCATTGTTCGACGCGTATTCATTTTTTATTTATTCGCGGACTGTAAGGATAATTGGACTAATTTCAGCGCTGAAAGTTGATTATTATTTTTATTTTTTTTTTGGAATTGTTGAAGTGTTTTGTGTTACATTCGCGTGGATTTTACAATGACATTGTAGTTCTATAATACAGTGCTTTGTTATTTTTATTATTTTATTAATTTTTAATTTTTGTTATTGACAAAATGGTGAGTCGGTATTAACCAACAGATTTTTTTGTTATTTTTTTAAAAATAATTATGTGATTCAATGATCTTTTTATTTGTTTCGATTTTTTATATTCAAGTCAATAGTGAAAAGTGTCTTTATTTTATTTGCAAATATGAAAATATTTCAGTGTTTTAGTGCCATAATTTCACAAATTGTTTATATGATGATTTTTCATATGTAAAATGAAATATATATATATATAATCCAACTCGGGAATAATGAGCAAAAAAAAATTTTTTTATAATTTCTCAAATATTTATAAGTGAACAGAATAGAAGAAAATATATTCACTAAGACAAAATAATATCATGAATAATAAAAAATAATGCACGATTTTATTTATTACAAATTTCGTCATTTTATATATATATATATATATATATATATATATATATCGTATTAATCTGAATATTTTATATTAGATAAGGTCTGTTGTATTTTTTAATTTTGAAAATTTAAAATTAATAAACATACATTAATATATTTATGTATATATGATTATATATATAATTTTGTTTAAAAAATCAAATTTTAATTCTGTTTGATGTTTTTATTAATTATATACATGAATTAATTTACTTTTTTATGAACTTAAAAATGTACATTTTACTTTTTACGTTTTTTTAAATACTGCATGGTTACTATTATATATTCTATAAAATTTGTGCATGAATTTTAAGTAAACACACACACAAACACACATATATAAATATATATAGAGAGAGAAACAGATAACCCAAATGAGACTGAAAGTTTAAATAAATTTACATCTCGAATTCTTTAATCTCATTTGGGCCACCCTATATATATATGTCGATAATTAATCAGAAAAATTCTTAAAAAAATATTTATCATATTTTATAATTCCTTGATTTAGTTCTTTCTTTCATTATTGGGCTAGAATTGTGAATTTAATTTTTTTAAAAAAATAAATTTAACTACAGCTGAAAACATCAGCTCTATTCATGTTTTGTATCAGGGAGTCCTTTTTTATCAAAAAATTGTTTATTTATATATATATATATATAACACTGATATAGTGGCTAATTTACTTTATGCAAAATAAATTAACTAAAAATACCAGGCATATTAATTTTCTTCAGTAAAGAGAATCAAAAAAATGTTGAAAAAAATCTTATTTTATTTTGTAATTCCTGAATTTAGGTTTTTCTTTCATAATTGTACTGATATTGTGAAATAATATAAATGTTGTGAAATGATATAAATATTGTGAAATTTAGTTTTTTAAAAATAATATTAACTAAAAATATCAACTACATTCAATTTCTTGTATTAGAGAAGTATTTTATATTCGAAAAAAACTTGTTTCTTTTGTATATAAATACAACATTAGTACTGTGACTAATTTACTTTTTAACAAATAAAATTAACTAAAAATGCCAGACATATTAATTTTCTTGTATTTGAGAGTTATTTTTATATTCGAAAATACTTGTTTCTCTTGTATATATAACAGACTAATAAATAATTTATATACTTATATTTGTTCATAAAAAATTACTATAGTAAGTCAACAGTATTTTTTTAAAACCTTCAGTATTAACTTCTTTATTTTATTTTTTTGTTGCTTATGCTAATTTCAATGATACTATTATCTTTAAAACTCAGTATTTTAACAAAACTGTGCAATGTAAGTGAAAATAATCCTTTTGTAAAAAATAAATTAATCATAATTCCAAATTACATTATAATAAAATGTTACTTTGTTGTATATTATTTACATAATATGAAAAGATTAATCAACACAATAAAATTCATAAATACATTTAAATTCATTTCATTACAACAGGATTTTTATCAGAATATTTTTTTTAATTTTTTATACAACCATGTAAATTTTAATAATTTAAAATATCTAATTTCTTATACTTGAAATGTTTTATAATATTTTTTTCAACATTTCAAAACTTAAAGTTAATAACTGGGCAGAATTAAAATTTTTCTTGGTAAAAATTAATTTCGAAAAATAAATTGGAATATAGTATAAATTTTAATATTTTAAAAAATACTTATTACATATTTTAATTGATTGATAATATTTTCATTCAATATTTCCTATCTCACACTTTATAACTAGATGGAATGATTATTTTCTTAGTAAAAATAAAGTTGCTATTTTGAAAAATAAATTTAAAAATTGTTTAAATTTCAATAATTTAAAATATATATATTTTTTATATTTGAATTGGTTTAAAGTATTTTCATTAAATTCTTGGTACAAAAATAGTATATTTAAAAAAATAAATTCAAATATTAATATAATGATTAATAAAAATTGGATATGATGTTTTAAAAATCATATCTACTTAGTTACATTCACACAAAATTCTAAAATTTGTAATTACAGTATCTTCAGTTGATTATATTTTTTATTGTAAAAAATTTAAATGGTATAAAATTTTAGCTAAAAAAAGAATCTATAAATTGTTCTTTGACTAGAAGTAAAAATATTAAAATACATAAAGATATAAATTTTAAAATAAAAAAATGTATAATTAAAAAGTGAATTTTAATTTTAAATAAAAAAAACTATTTTATCTTTAATTGAAATAACTGTCTTTGAAAAGTCAATTGATAAGTAATAAATGTATTTCAATTATATTATTCATTCATTAATATACATAAAAATCGAAACGGATAAATACTTTCACTTTCTGTAATGGATTGATATAACATATTCATGTTATGCTCGAACAACTACATTATTATTTGTTTATTTTTATTTTTTAACAAGAAATATTATAAAAAACTATCATAAAATTTTATAGCTATTTCGAATATATATGTGATTATATAACTGAATGTAATTCGTAAATTTTACCAAAAATATAATAGATATAAAAAACAATATAAAACGACCATAAAATCAAATTAGAAGAATTAACTGAATGAATGTAAACATAATATAATATTCTTTGTTGTAAATGTTAAATCATGTACATACATTAAAACAAATCAAATAAATTTATTTTGAACGCACTGATGTGTATAATATTAATCTTATAGTATATTTGTTTATTTAAATTAATTTTTGCATTTTCTCGCCTTAAAACATTTTATAAATATTAAAATATTTTTTTCAATGATATTGAAAAATTGAAAATAAATATAACTAAGTGTTGTTTATAAAAAAATATTTAAATTTAGAAAATCTCAATTAAATTAATCACTTTATTTTACAAAAATTAACTATCACCCTAACACTACAAATTGAAAAATGTTCAATAATTATTAATTGTTAATTTTCTTTGTTTATAAACTGATATGCATTTCGATAGCAATTTTATAACGTATCTGATTTTATTGATTTGCGTGAAAGTGAATTAGTCACAATTACAAAACAAATAGTGGCATTTTATTTTATTTATGATTAGTTTCTTATAACAAATATCACTGAACGTAATTAAAATTTTTAATTAAATCTATAAATTCTTTCTTTACTTCTCACTTTATTACTTAATTATACAACAAATATGTTTTATATAAACATGTTACTTACATTCATATTTGTCTATATTAATTCTTTTATTATTTTAGAAAACAATTATTATTGAAATAAAACTGATATAACAATCAGTATTAAAGTTTGTTTTTAAATTATGATAAATTCACTTTAACCCAAATGAATTATCACCCCCAACAACACAATATTATTTGTGTTTGTATAAGTGTTGAAATTAATTAATTGTTTTTATTCGTATTTAAGATATAATTAAAATATTTGTACAAATTAAGTGATTTTCAATTAATTAAATTTCAATAAATCAATTTTTAAAACATTGATTGATTTGATTTTTGCACTTTTGATAAAATGAAAGTAAATAAAAATATTTATAAAAATGTTTAGTAATATTAAACATATGAACTTTGAATTATTGATATCAAATATTAAATAGCATCATAAAAATAGATTCATAAATTTATATTATATTATAAACCAATTATGATTTAAATATTATTATATTCTATATCCGTATACACACATATGTATATATATATATATATATATATATATATATATATATATATATATATATATAATTATATTCATAAAAATAAATATCTTAATATACACAAAACGAGAGAGACTGATATAATGTCAATAGTATTTATCCAACTCGTGATTCGTCCTCGTTTAAAATATTTTTATTAAGTGTAGTGATGTGCCTAAATCTTATAAGAATATTTATTCTAAACTGTCATCATTTGCATAAACATTTATTACCTGGACCAGTGACATTTATTTTATGTTCTGTGTACCATACGGTTTCATTTGGTTCAAGGTAACGATGAAACTTATTAATGAGATTTTAGAATTTTTTAACTATTTTTAATAAACGATTTTGTTTCCTTAATATTTATTTTTATCGATTATGTTCGTAATTAAATACATAAAATTTCTATACGAATAATAAAATGGTAATATTAATCATACACACATACAATTATACGTATTTATATGTATATACATATATATCAATAAATAAATTTCAAGTACATCAGAACATTTAAAGATCCAAATATAAAATAACTGTCAGTGTACATATTTCTGTAAGTGGCTGAAATAAGACTGAAGGATTTAGAAATAGATTTACTTATTTACAATAATTTATTAACATTCATTTTTATTTAGCCATCCTATATATATATATATATATATATATATATATATATATATATATATATATATATATATATATATATATATATATATATATATATCAATAAATAAGTTTCAAATATATTAGAATTTTAGAGTTCAACGAAATATTAAGTAATTATTATCAATGTTCACGATTTCTATAATATAAATATTTATTTTTTAATATTCACATTATATATATATATATATATATATATATATATATATATATATATATATATACATTACACATATATATTTACTCTTACATTTCTAGTTTATATAACTATCTCTACAATTATTTACTGAATAAACTTCCATGTGCAAAAAGTGATTTGTATATGAATTTATTTTCTAATTTTTACTTAAAAAATATAAAAAAAATATTTATAATATACAAAAGCAACAGATTTTTTATAAAACTAATTAATAATATTTCAGTAATATTATTTTATAGATTTTATCAAGACATGTTTTAAAAAATAATTAATATTGTTTTATAAAATAAATTATTAACTTATTTTACCACCCAATATATATATATATATATATATATATATATATATATATATATATATATATATATATATATGTATATGGTGGTTTAAATGATACTGAATGTTTTAGACATACATTAATTTGTCTACTATCATTTACAATTCTTTACAATCATTCAGTCTCATTTGGGCTACTCTATAGAATATCAGTAAAAAAAGATAATACAAGTTTGGTTTGATTTTTTTTTTAAATTTTATTTTCTAATTTCAATTCAATAACGAAATCTAAATATTAATTAATCAAAAGAAATATTACATAAAATGAATAAAACAAATCTCAAAAAGTTTCCTTAACAAGATATAAAATGTTTTTTTTCTTATACTATATTTCATTTTAAATTTTCGTTTCTTTTTTATACTATATTTTATAGTAGTGTATAATAATATATATTATGTAATTATTTATTCACTATCATTTGCTACTATATAAATATATGTATAAAAAATATACTACATACATATTATTGAAAAAATGCATTGTGTTTTCCATTAATTGAATACCACGAAAAAGATAGTAACAAGTTATACAATATTAGCCTTAAAGGTTTTTGTAACCTATAATTTATGTCAGTTGATTCTAAGAAAAAAATTCATTTGAACTTGTGCATTCTAATCGTCTCTATGCGGATATAGAAACTAAATTTTCATGTTTCATTTCTCTGGAATTTATGTCTAATGCCTTAAGCTCTGTTCATGCTAAATATAAGTAGTTGAAAAAGTACAACAGTTTGATTGTGTATATTGAAGATCAAAAAATGACCGACATGGAAATTAAAATATTCTAGTATTTTTTTTTGTTAAAAAAAATACAAATTATAATTTTTTTTTAAAAAAATACACAGTTAAAAATATTAAATATGTTTTATAAATATATTTATTTCGTAATATTCAAAAAAACTTCAATTTTTCTAATATACAGAAAAAATATTTTAAAATATTAAAAAAGTATTTGTCTACATTATAGGGTGGCTCAAATCAGACTAAAGGGTTTATATATACATTTACTTCATTATTGTCATTTATTACTTTTTATTATCTTTCTATTTATAATTTATCTATTTTTATTCTATTTATTATTTTATATATATATATATATATATATGAGATATTAAAAATGAAAACGCGGAACTTTTCAACCTTTCCTAGACATTATGTAAATTTAATCGAAACAACATTTTACACGATAATTAAAAAACAATTCTCTATATAAATTTTCAATAACAACACAGAACATATTTTACATTTTTAGATATTCAGTATGAAGTTATACGATGTGCAATTAAATATTTTCATAATGAGAATAGTAAATGAAATCGTTTACATTTCCGACTAGAGGAATGTTTAAGGAAAGAAAATAGCAACATACATAAAATTTCGCAAATACATTTTAGTAGCAAAATTAGTAGTGACTTTGGAATGTTAAAACTTTCGACTGATAAATGATATACAATTTGAAATAAATACATTGCCTTTTTTATAATCGGCCTTCAGAGGTCATCTCATGAATAATAAGAATTAGAAGCAGTAAAATGTGAATAATTGAGTTTGTGGAATTTTATTTTGTAATCAGATGCTTACGTTTGTGTACATACACACACATGCATATATATATATATATATATATATATATATATATATATATATATATACAGGGTGTTTCATCAAGAACGCACAACTCGATTTTTTTAAAAAAAAACATCTTTTTTGAATGAATGATGATTAGTGTGCGCTCTTGATGGGGTACCTTATACACATGTTTTTTTAAATAAAACACAAATCTAGACGTCACATTTGGATGATCCTATATAATTTATTCAACAGTATAATTTAATTTTCGAAGATTTAAAAATAAATATACAATAACATAGAATTTAAAGCAATTAATGAAAATTACAACTTGAAATTCATTCGACATTATAAATTATTTTACGAATATTCGTGTAAATCTTAATTCATTCAAAAAAAAATGTAATATTTACATAGCTTGAATTACTAGAAAATAAATTTGATATTCTATTCATTATTTTATAAATAATTTATTTTGGTGATTTATTTCATTACCATCATCCGTTTTTGTTAAATATTTATGGTAAAATAATTCAACAAACAACGCCGCTATAAAACTATTTCCTCGTAGATTTCATGAAAATGATGAATTGTTCTAGACGCTATTTCCTTATATTTCGTTATATTTTTGTATTATTTTTTATTCTTTCCTTAAAATTTACAATATATATAACTATATATTTTTAAACTAAAAAAATGATTATATTTCTTTAATCTTTAATTTTGTATTTTAATCAACTTTTTTTCGAACACATGATTTTAAATTCTTTTTATTTTTTGAATTATGAATAGAAAATAGATTCTTCATAAAAATTTTTATTTAATATTTAAGAAATAATTTCGTAGCGTAGAAAAAATATCCAATTTTATAAAATGATTTAATTATAATATACAAAAATATTATTTAGAGCTACTGCAAAATAAATTGGTGTTTAAAATTTTTTTTCCTTAGAAGTGAAAATATAAGATCATCCAAATGTAACGCCTGGATTTGTCTGTTATTAAAAAGAAACATGTGTATGGGGCTGTATATGGAGAAACATGTGTACAGCTTCTTTATTTATGTTTAATAAAACACAAATCTAGGCGTCACATTTGGATGACCCTATATATGCATATGCAATTTATATGAAACAAAAAAACAACTAATTTTTAAAGTTTGAGTAATTTTTTGAAATATTCAAATTTTATGTCTACTATTTTTATTTTTATAAAAATGCATTTTTAAAGATTAGTAAGTTTTTTTTAATCATATGTATTTTAATGAAATATGTAATAATAATATTATTTATTCTATAGGGTGGACGAAATGAGATTAAAGGATTATAAAGAATAATAAATGATAACAAACAAGAAAATGTATGCCCAAACCATTTAATTTTATTTGAACCATCCTATAGTACAAGGAAATATTTTTTAATATTTGAAATATTACTTTTATTTTTCTTTACACTAGAAAAATGAATTTTTTCTAAGATTACCAAACAAATACTTTTATAAAATTTCTGTAGTAATTTAACTTCGATTTGTATTTGAAAAAAACATATAAATAATACTAGCATATTTTAGTTTTCATATCAGCCATTTTTTGATTTTCAATTAACACTCATTGTACTATGTAATTTTTCAACTACTTATATTTATCAAGAACAAAGCTTAAGACGTTAGATTAAATTCTAAAGAAATAAAACATGGTATAGAAAATTTAGTTTTTTTATTCATATAAAGACGATTCAAATACACAAATTAAAATAAACTTTTCTCACTAATAATTGTATGATTCTAAATATTTCTTTATTTATACATATATTCAGAAGAAACATTAATACTCCAAAATTATCTACCCTTCTGTATAAAACCACCATAAATTAATCTATTAGGTCTTGTAATATGAAATGTAGGATTTTTCAATAAGAAATCAAAGAGAAATCATACATTTTATATTACACGACCTAATATATCTTTCAAGGTTATAAAAAATGTAATAAAATAAAAAAGCAAATAAATATGTAATAATTGAATAATATACTTGTACATTAAAACACACACACATATATATATTTAATTAACACTCGTTGCAAATCACGAAATATTTAAATGAAAAAACGACACAGTCGAAATATTCATTCAAACACAAATGTCACAAGATTTTCATACTTGTTAGTAATATAAATAGAATTTCGGTAACAACCGAACATAAATCAATTTTTATTATTACATAATTAAAAATTCCAATGACGTCAATATAAAAAAATACTGATATTTATTAATTATCTATTTTGATGTGCTACTTAAGTGATTTATCTTAAGTATCAATAACGATATATTAGTCATATGAACATAAAAAATACATTTTAAATGATTTTATGATATTAATTTTATTGTTCATAAAAGCATCAATGGCATTATAATTCTCGTATAAAAAATGACATTTTAAAATTCACTTTATTGTTCATAAAATCGGATTGAATTCGTTTAACGGCCTTACAAGGTGATCGACAATTATATAATAACCTTAAACAAAATAAAATACTCCATATGATCGAATTGATGAGGTGAAATATGGTAATATGTTGAATGCCTATTTCGCGTCTTATATATATTTTGTCTAGAATATGTAAATTGTACTCAGTTTCAAGGATCTTGGCGGTTTTTTATAAGCAAAGTGTTCGATTATTTATTATTTCTCAAAACTATTTTTATAGAAAAACCGTGACACTGAAATATTTAAGAATTTTGTTAAAGAACGTGTTATAATAAGTTTGCTTTCCGACAAAAGTATACATATATTTATATGTATGTGTGTGTGTGTATGTATATATATATATATATATATATATATATATATATATATATATATATGGCCATCCAAATGTGACGCCTAGATTTGTGTTTTATTAAAAGTAAAAGAAACTTTACACATGTTTCCCTATACACATATTTCTTTTTAATAAAACAAAAATCTAGGCTTCACATTTGGATGACCCTATATATATATATATATATATATATATATATATATATATATATATATATGAACATTTTTTAAAAATATTCAATATATTAGAATTTATATTTCAAAATTATTCGCTACTAATTTATTTTTATTTCAATAATTTAATTTCAATTTCCAGCCATTTGTTAATAATTAATATACATTTGAAATTGGTAACTAAAACGAATAGTGCGCAACCTGTAGGTCACGGCCCTCAAGTAGTCACAGAAAAATTATTGGGGGTCGTGAAAATTTTAAGAAATTCTCATGTTGAAATTCTCAAACCAAACGTCCAGAAAATAGGATGGTAACTACAAATAATGGGTCGCGTAAAATTTCAGTTTTAATGTGAGAGTCCCAGATATAAAAAGGGTGCGCAACACTGACTTAGACAACAATTAATAAAATTTTTATTTTTTATTAAATTTTTGAATTCAATCTTAAACATAATTAAAAACTTGATGAAATTTTCAACTTCAATCAAACAATAAATATAGGTATATAGTTTTAAAATACACACACACTCACATATATATATATATATATATATATATATATATATATATATATATATATATATATATATATATACTTGCTTTATATACGATTTGTTATAATTTAATTTTTGGTTTAATGTTTCTATTAATAGCATAAAAAATATACCTTAATATTTTTAAAATTAAATTAAATCACTTTTTTGATATCACCTACGAGACATTTTAATATAATCGACTATTTTAGTTTCTGATCACGTAATAAATATATTTTTTATTTAATCAAACCTTACTGAGAAAATTAGACACACACACACACACACACACATATATATATATATATATATATATATATATATATATATATATATATATATATATATATGTTATACTTTGCATGACTAAACATCTAATAACCTTCCACTAATTAAGATAAATATTACTTTAACAGTAAATTTCTACACCTATCAATTATTTACATTACTAAATAAAAAAATCAAATGTCAACCGAGTATCTAAAAATAAAATAAAATATAAACATGAAAATTCCGAAATGCAAACATTTTAATTGAACTAATGCAAACCAAACATCTGAAATATTTGACAGACATATTTACTTGTTATTACGATTACCAAATGCTATTTCATATTAACCCTGTAACCGATAACCTTTCGATGAAAGTAAATTTTGTAACATGACGACTTGAATGATTAGCATAGCTTCGTGAAAACGGGTTGAAGATCTGTTACAGTGCATAGATGTAATATTAAATTAATGTTGTGGCTGCGAATCTACATGAAATGAAGAAGATGCATGTAGTACGTGTATCGTTTAAATGTGTGTTCAAAACATACACTTGATGTACGCCTATGTAATGTTTTAACTGTTAACACATTTCACCTATATTATAGTTCGCACATGCTGTTCAATTAATAAACAACTTTCACTCTCTTGAACATATGATGGATATTATTTCTTTACCTACTATTACAGATCATTAATTTTTTTAATTAGAAACGTGTGGTATATATTTCGAACATAAACTACACAAATGGTAATATTTGACATTTTTTATCGACTGAAATCCATATTAAGCATGGAAATAAATACCAGAATAAATAAATTTCTTATAAAAATTGATTTTCTTATATATATATATATATATATAATAGTTTTTCAACGATACTTCTATAGATAATATAAATTATCTTACAAAATTCGTCCTAGAATTTAATTAGCATTAAAGGTAAAGTTTGAAAATTTTCATAGTATTTTGAAATCGATAACACAGACATTTACAGTACGTTTGAAATATTCACATTTATTTTTTATTTAAATAAATATTTTCGTTTGGTTTTCAAATATACAATTAATAAACTAATCGTATTTTTCAGGTAAAAGAAATCAAAATGAATTAAACATTTTTTTCAAAATTCATTTCATGGTTGTAATGTTTAAATAGTTTTGAATTTTTTTTTTAATTTATACAGATATATTTTAATAAAACATTTTTTGATGTTTAAAATAATTAAGTGTTTTGTCCTAACAACAATTTAAATATAGGGTGTTTTATAAAGTGATAGAACTTGAAATTAAATTTAACACAAACGAATTTTTATCCCCAACATCACAATGGTTATGAAGTGTTTAATAACAACTTATTATTTACTTATTGTTTATAACTATGTCGGTTTATGCGCATTTCAATGGCGATGTTATCATCGTCAGAGCCTTTTTGTAAAAAAAAAATTAATCCCTATCAAAAATTCTATCCAACCTAAAAAAACACCTTTTCTATGTATGTATGTGTATATATTAGGTTGGCAAGTATCTCCCTTCCGCTTTTTTTTTTTGTACATAGCTGCAAAATTTAAAAGACCAGAAGGCGGAAGGGAGATATTTGCCAACCTAATATATATATATATATATATATATATATATATATATATATATATATATATATAAGCTGTTTTTTTTTGTGTTTGATAGAACTCTCGATGAAAATTCAATTTAATTTTTATCACGTTTAAAAGAACACTCAATACTTTAATCAATTTCATTAAAATTTATTAAAAATACAATTAATCCGTTAGAACCTGTCATGTACCTGATTAATAACTTTACCTGATCACTGGTGGTTGGATCAGTACAAGCAATTTACTGTACAGTAAATCAAAAATTTTTTTTAAAAAAAACACCCATAATAAACTCAAGCAGTTTTCCAATGATTTAGGATTTGTTCATCGAAAATAAAATTTCAAAAATGCAATTACAATACATGTTCATGACACGAGTATATAGGAGAAGATATATAAAATCAAAATACACTACTCAAACATAAAAATAATAAATACAAAATCGTAACACATGCAGATACTTGACCTATCTCAATCATACTTCACAAATTGTTAAAATTTCAAATGCTGTTGTCCGAAAAGAAACATGCAATGGCAATATATCAATTTAGATTTCTTTGAGAATATACAAATCATGTTGTAAAAAACAATAAATAATATTTCTTCACTTAAAAATGACAGAATTCTTTCATACAGACAAATAAACACATGCAGGTACACAATGCATTCATTCGAGACTATTATGTCCGAATTAGCAGTGGAACCGAATTACTAATGGCTGGATTAGTAAATGTCAAATGTAATAATAAATTATAATATATTTTGGTACCGTGGTTAATTCGCTTTTCATAAAAGAATCATTCTTATACCGAAAAATTTTATTAAAATTATTAATATTTATTTATCACCTTTTGTTGCTTATTGACACTAAATTTCAATTCTATCATTTTTCTTTCTTATAAATCAAATGTTATGTTATTTTATGTTCTTGTACTGGAAACATGTTATATAGCTATTTAAATATGCAGAACATGACGAAAAAAATAATTATTAAATACTGCAATAAAATTTTGTAGAATTTCGAAAGTGACTTCTTTATAAAAATTATATTTATAAAATATTCACGATCGATCATTATTTTAATATCTGACACTTAGAAATTACTTAACATAAAATAACTTTTAACAAAAAACCTCTGACGATGACGACATCGCCATCGAAAAGCGCATCATCCGACTATTGTTATAGACAAAAAGTGAACAATAAATGATTATTAAACATCTCATAGACGTTGTGGTGTAGGCGATAAAAATTCATTGGTGTTAAAATAAAAATAATTATTTTTTAAAAAATATACATATATTGAAAACTGTATAAATAACAAATTCATATTCTTATTCAGAATCAGTTCTCATATTTTCTAATATTTTGATGTTGAACATTGAACTTGTGTAATAAATGAACAAAAAATGGAAGTTTATTTTTTTTCTTAATAAAATCAAAATATTAATATAGCTGAAATGAACAAAAATACATTTTCTAGACATAATAATTAAAATATTAACGTGGCTAGCAAAACCTTCAAATTAATTGAAAATTCATTTATGATAATTGTTTATGTTATTTCTAGAAAGAGGATACTTCCATTGCCAATACATATCAAATATATATATATATATATATATATATATATATATATATATATATATATATATATAAATTTGAATTTATTTATAGAATAAATATTACCTAAAGATATTTTCTCCAGGGTTATTTCTAAAATTCAAGATCACAAATTTAAACCCGGAATTCAATTATTTAGACTTCTCTTTTTTAAAAAAAATAAGTTATTAATCTCACATAAAAATACAATTTTATGAATTTTAAATTTAAATCTGTTTCATGAAGAACCTTCATGATCAGATATTTGAGTTAATAGTTCTTTCTTTGTTATCAAATCGGTTTTGTATTCATAAATATGATTAAATAAAATAAATATAAAAAACATACACACACATATATAGATACATACACACAATCATTCATATACACCCGTCCCTCAATTTACGCGGAGTATCCGTTCCACGTGGATTTGTTTTATGAGAAAGAAAATCGTGTAAATTGAATCAGTTCAATAGAAAAAATATTGGAAATAAAAGCTAGTAAAGTTGTAGAAACACATATTTATTTCACATAGCTTAACAAAAAAATAATGATGTTTTAGAAAACAAAAGTAGATAAATTTTATTCGGTGTCACTATCGCTACTGTAATTCAAAACAATCAACCTTTTATATATTTATATCGTGCTTTTATACGTTCAAGTAAGAATTTGCGTCACTGATATATAATAAATTCCATGAAAAATTATATAAAATGAAATCTATCTGACCGCGTATAAAAAGTGCCGCGTAAATCAATACCGCGTAAAAAAGTTCCGCGTAAATAGAAGTATAATTTTCCGCGTATTTACCGCACTTCCCATGTAAATTGAGAGGCGATTTTTTATATATATATATATATATATATATATATATATATATATATATATAATTTGGATTTATTTATAAAATAATTATTATATGAAGATATTTTCTCCATGGTTATTTCTAAAATTCAATATCACAAATTTAGACCCAGAATTAAAAAGGTGGTGTATAAGGAAACATGTGTATAGTTTCTTTTTAATAAAACACAAATCTAGGCATTACATTTGGATGGCTATATATTTGTACGTAACGTCGTTAAATTATAAACAAGGAATAATTAAAATGGATTCAAGTAACAATTATCAATGAAAGACTTTCAAAGTATATGAAAACTAAACTAAACACTTTTCTATTTCGTTAAACCATTTATCTATAAAAAGTAATTTAAAAGGAGTACACATAACTAATTTCATTGCATGACCATACAATTTCTTTAAATAATAATTTGTTTTATATAATGTTAGCTGATCGACATAATAAAAAAATAATCGAGACAAAAAAAAACAATAAATGATAAACGATCTGACTTGAACAAAATTAATCTAAAATATTTTAAGTCACCTTTACACTCTTGCATCTGAATTTTTATAAAACATATAACGTAATACGTTTATGATGTAATAAACGGCATACCAATTATGAGTTAAATGGAAATAAAATGATCAACACCGTTGACATTTGCATAATAGTATCTGTGAAGATACTCATATGTCGTAATTGTAAACGTGTTCTGATTGGATCCGAGACGAACACGTGACAATTTCTAAAAAAGAAACGGACGGCGTCGTTAAAGACTTCCAAATAAAAAGTATGATACGTGCCTCCGGTTTACACATTGTTATGTTTCAGTTGTGGTTTATGTAAAGGTCAAGTGTACTTAAAAAAGTTCTTGCATGACTAGAAAAATTATCTCATAATAAAATTAAATGTGTATGAAATCTTAAAAACATAAAACAAGCTTATTAGCGTTTAACAAAATGTTTAAATAGATTAAAATGCAAAATATTAAATATCTCAAAATAATAAACAATAGACTTATACCACATTCTAAATAAAAAGAAAAACAGTTCGTATATTAAATTTATTTTTAATTTCACTCTTCTCTCCCTCCCTCTCTCTCTCTCTCTCTCTCTCTATATATATATATATATATATATATATATATATATATATATACACAAGTATGGTGAATTTATTTATTGTTTAATTTAATTAATTTTTTCAATTTAATTTTTCTCACTTTTTCACCATACTTATCAAACAACCCTCGTATATATAACAAGTATTTTTTTCAATATGAAGAAATTTCATATTTTATTTATAAATATATAATTTATACACAGAAAAATCATATTATTTTTTTACAAGCTATACCAAATAAAATCCAATTTATCTCCAATTTGATTTAAAATACATGTATAGATTGAAAAGAGAACTCATTTATAATGAATAAAATAATTTGCTATCAAAAAACATAGTTATATTGTGTTATTTATGACCTCTTGGTCTGATAATAAAATTACAATTATTTTCGATAAAAATCAGAAATAAAAATTATTTTCTTTGTATTATTAATTTGGATATTTTTTTAATTCAAACTTTATTAGTATATTTTAAAAGATTTATTTAAACGATATACTAATCAGAATTCATACAATTTTTGATTATTTTTCAAGAGTTCATGAAAATTTTCATACTATATATTGTAATCACTTTTTAACCAAAAAAGAAATTCGAAAATTTGTCATTTTTTATGCACGACTTAAATATTATGTTGTCAAGTATCTCCCTTCCGCTTTTTTTTTTGTACATAGCCGCGAAATTCAAAAGACAAAAAGGCGGAAGGGAGATATTTGACAACCTAATATTTATAACGAATTATTAAGTCGTGTAAAATTAAATGTCGGATTTCTCTTTGATTTTCAATTGAAAAATCTGACATTTCATATTACATAACCTAATATATAAGTTTAAATAAAAAAATAGTCAATAAGTGTCATTATTAAACTTATTAAAAAATAATGAAAAATAAAATTGCAATCATATAGGTTCATCCAAATATGACGCCTAGATTTGTGAAACTATACACATGTTTCTTTTTAATAAAACATAAATCTAGGCATTACATTTGGATAACCCTATAAAACTAATGATCAGTTTTGTTAAAAAAAATAACGTTTAAAATAATAATTAACTTATAAAAAAAATCATTTCTTGTCAATAATTAAAGCTA
This sequence comes from Neoneuromus ignobilis, assembly GCA_029203775.1. Classification (NCBI taxonomy): domain Eukaryota; kingdom Metazoa; phylum Arthropoda; class Insecta; order Megaloptera; family Corydalidae; genus Neoneuromus; species Neoneuromus ignobilis. The sequence goes on along the minus strand of CP092087.1, from coordinate 5,290,186 downwards.
ACGAATTAACTGTTTAAAATAAATTATTTTCTAATTATAACCAATGTTCTTTTTAAATACAAATTACGTATTAATATGCAATCGATCACGTCAAACGTACGATTTAACATAATCGTGCTAATTAAAATCCACTACAATCAAACATTTTACACAATGTACAGTTGTAGACGTAAAAGTGATATCGAGTTGATTCAATTGAATTTGTAAAGTGTTTAATTTGTGATACGTGAAAGGCTGACCGATGACCTTGAAATAATACTTAAAAACATTCTTAAGGTATTAATTTACATAACCGTTTTTACGTTTTTTCAAGTGGACACTTAACATTATCTTCTGTCAGCATTGGTTCAATGTTAATAACATCATTATTATCGATGTTTTTTTCAAGTATTACAAAATTTCATTTCTTCTAGTGATAAAAAACTAGAATAATCAACGTTGGATCATAATAAATCTAATATACAAAGATACAAAATACAAAACTTTCGTTTTTTAAAAGAAAAAATGTAAAGGTCAAGGGTATTGAATAAAAGAAACTCATTTATCAATAAAGAGTTTCAAAAAAGAAGCAGATGTATTTTTTTAATTGGCTGGATTTTGATGTCAAACGGATATTAAAGATTTAATTGAATTACAAAATAAATAATATGGATGAGTAGTTAATGATTTATTTAAATTAAATGTACATTTAAAATTTATGTACAGAGAGCTTGTTTGTTACCTAAGGTATTTGCATCTAAATCAACTTTTTTATAGAAACAGATTAATACTTTGAACACCTAATGAGTATTAATATATCCATTGTTATAGAGCAATTTCAATTTAAAAAAACAATATTTTTGAAAAATAAGTTATTCATATTCAGCGAAAACTTTCATATAGATTTTTTTTTTAATTTCAAATCAAAAATATGTATCTTTCTTAATGAATGCTTTTCGATGATATACAAAAAAATATTTTCAACTATTTCACATTAATTTATATTGAATAATAAAAATTATATAAAATATTTACATATACATAATTTAAATTTAAATAATTTTGAAAGCATATTAAAAAAATTGTATTTGTATGAAATATTTTAAAGAATGATAATTTGGTATGAAACATAAATTATAGGAAGTATTTTAAAGAATGTATAGAAGAAATTATTTAATGAAATACAAATATTAACAATTATAAAACGAATACTTTATATTCAAGAAAGGCATGCAATTTTAAAAGAATTATTCTAAAAAATACTTTTAAAAATTAATATTTCACAAAATGAAAATTTGATGTTACAGATAAATCTGATAAAATATATTTATACACAAATATATATATATATATATATATATATATATATATATATATATTACAATAAATTTAATAAAAAAATATAAGATAGTACATTCTACTGAAAAAATCTAAATCTAAAATTTTATAAAATAATAAAGCAAAACTTTTACTCATTTCAAAAAATATATAAGGTAATAATTAATCCTTTTATCATCAATGATTTCCATATATAAACAAATCTAATAAATATTAAAATACAAATATAATAAAATACTATTTATATAAATGCAAAGAAAAATGATTTACCAAAATAATTAATTATATATGAAAAAAAAAATTAATATAAAAATATGTTCTTATTAATTAAAGATGTCATTAAAAAAACGCAATTACTAATATGATTTAAAATTTATAAACATATAATAAGAAATATTTATATTTTTTGAAAAAAAAATAAACACTTACCCTAGTCTTTTTCTTTAATAAAATAACGAATTTTTCTAATATGCACGAATTGTTTTTACACATCACTGCTTTTATCAAACACTTGATCACTGAAAAAAAATCTAGTATTATAATGTAATTCCATTCTGATTAAAAAAACATAAAAAATCATCATCAATAATCTTAATCATTTTCTTATATCAGATTATTTCATTTTCTACAGAATATAAATGGGATAATATGATAATTTTATTTTTTTATATTAAATTTCCTTTCATTTTATATATATATATATATATATATATATATATATATATATATATATATATATAATACACAATCAAAAAATATAAAACAAATAACACAAATGAATTTGTATTCCCAACATCACAATGGTTATAATAATAATTACTTATTGTTCAATTTTTGTTTATAACAAAAATTGGCTGATGCGCATTTCGATGGCGATGCCATTATCGTCAGAGCTCCCCTGTTAAAAAAATTTAATCATAGTATAGGTCAATTAGAATTAATCAAATAACAAATAAAACAGCCATAGACTACCATGGAAGCATGGAAATTTTCAAAAATAAATCGTGTATAACGAACTCAAACAATGACCCAATAACCTCAAGATTGTTTAACCTTTTCTACTACCAAAAATAATATTTAATAAAATTGTAATTATGAAATATATGCATGATACTAATCGTAAAGAAAAATATAAATTTATATATGCATGTGGATGTGTATGTAGGTGTGTGTAGATATAACAAATAGCTGACAATGATTATAACAAATAGCTGAAATGTGCATTAACCTATTGCTGTTATAAACAATAAAATGAACAATAAATGATTGTAGAAAACTTTTAAAAATTTTGTAAAATTGAGGATAATAATTCATTCTTGTACAAACATTAAATAAAGTTTATAATTTTCTAACTTCAATAACTACAGAAAAATATAACATACATCAATGTGACAAAAATATAATTAATTATTGGGAAATATAGAAGAAATTTTATTACATATATATAATTTTTGGACCATAAAATGTATATTAAGAAAAAAAGTATTACTTCTAAATTTCAATTTTATAAAAGCGTACAAAATTTCATCACAAACGAAAACGTTCATATAATACAAATCATGTACGAAAATGACGTTAGTTAATTAAAATTACACGCACGTAGAGTAGTAATAGAATTCATGGCCACATCAAAATTTGTAGAAAAATCTCATTAACAAAAACAAACAAACAAAATTCGAGTGACACAAATAAATGAAAATATTCACTAATTGTCAACGTTTGCATAAAATTACTTGACCTTAAATGAACATGATTAAAAAATAAATTAATCTGATCTAATAAATTCATACAAAGAATAATAATGTTTAGTAAAGAATGTGGATTAGTGCGGTTTGTATAAAACTTTATTCAGTTTGAATGTTTCTGAATGAAGATTGTCTTACAAGTGATAAATGATGTCATGATAATTAATCAGTAATTATGTGTTTCGTACGCAATTACAAGATTTCCTTCAAAAATTACAGATAAGATAAAAGTAATTAATTGAATTAATTAATAATTTTAATGATCTCATTAACTAGTGTTCGTGTAACGTTAAACTTCCTTCAAGAGTAATAAAATCCTACATCGTACACAACATTCTTCTCAATTTATTTTATTATTACAATCTGTATTTATAAAAAATATAGAAAGGTTTAATAAAAAGATATGAAAAATAATACATAAATTTATATGTACATGATTTATATGATCAATCATTTGATAAAAAAATAAAAATTTTCTTAATTAACTTTTTTTAATATTGTTTATAGTTTAAACTAAAATTTTCTATTGAATATATAAACTGAAACACTTTTTTAGACAAGAAATATGTAACAATTAGTATATGTTTTCTGATTTAAATATTCAGTGATGTTCATAAAATAATAAATAACTTTTTAATATTTTAAAATTAATTTCTTTGTTCGTTCATTTTATTCATATTTTTTAATTTGATTATTATAAAATAACACAAAATTAATTAGAAAAAAATCCTATTCACAATATCTTCAATTATTGTAAAGGACTATCCAAATGTAACGCCTAGATTTGTGTTTTATGAAAAAAATCTTGTGTATAGGGTGGTGTGAAGGGAAACCTGTGTATAGTTTTTTTGTTTCTTTTTAATAAAACACAAATTTAGGCGTCACATTTAGAAGACCATATATTTTTTTATGTTACATAAGCAGTTTATTATGAAAGTGATGTAAGTTTATTTTTTCTTGTTTCGAGATATTTAAGGGTTTTCATTTTAGTTAATTCAAAAACACTAATAAAGTCTATTAAGTTTGCCTATGTTTCTATAAATTGAAATATGTAAAATATTAGATAAATGGCGATTATAAGAATTAACTAAACCAATATATAGACATTTTTCACAATATTTTTTTTGAAAAAAATAAGTTTGTTTTAATTGATGAGTAAGTTGATGTTTAATTAATGAGTAATTAATAAATTTCATTTTATAACACTAGCATAAAATCAATTTTCTATTATTGTTCACTAGAAATAATTACTAAGATCTATACGATTAATTTTTAATTGAAATTTGATAACTTAGTACAAGTAAATATTTTTTTTATTTTTTGAATTTCGATGAAAAAACTAAAAGTATTAAAAATCAATTTTCGGCTACAGAAATCATATTTCTTAATAATTAATATAATTTTTATTAGAAATCGATTATTTTTTACTGACTGAATCGATTTTTAATAAAAAAGAAAGACTTGAAGTGATTTTTAAAATTTTCAATTTTTTACCTCAAAAAAACCACGACCTATAGTATGGAAAATTTCATGAAAAATCGAAATTTTCAGAAACCAATTTTTTTTCTTTAAAATCAAAGCTCGGTCATAAAATGTGACGAATCTATGATTAAAATCTCATTTTTGAACGTAAGACGAATTTTATTTAGAAAAAACCATGAATTATGTTTATTTCATGCGATTTATATTTCAATCGAATGAAAACTAATAATTTTCATTTTAAAATACTAATATGGAATCAAGTTTCTATTATTGTTCACTAAAAATATATCCTAGGATCTATACAATTAATTTTAAATCAAAATTTGTTAATGTAGTGCAGATAAATATTTTTTTTCGTGTTTTGAATTTTGATGAAAAAAACGAAAATAATCCAAAATTGATTATCGGCTGTTAAAATTGGATTTCTTAATAATGAATGTTATTTTCACTAGAAAACAATTATTTTTTATTAATATAATCGAGTTTTAATAAAACATATCCACTTACAACGATTTTTTAAATTTTCTAATTTTTGCACCAAAAAAATCATAAACTATAATATGGAAAAATTCATAAAAAATCAATAGTTTCGAAAACCGATTTTTCTTATTTAAAATTAATATTTGGATATAAAATATGACGAATCAATGATTCAAATCTCATTTTTGGACGTAGAATGAATTTTATTTAGAAAAATCCTAAATTATAATTTCTATGGTCTATACAATCGATTTTTAATTAAAATTTGATAATTTAGTGTAAATAAATTAAGTTTGTTTTAATTGATGACTTTTAAATATATTATTTATTTATTTCTAAAATTCTTATTTAAAAATTGAATTAATTGAATGCATTTTATATAAGATAGCTCAATCAGACTGAAGGATTTAGATATATTGTACATTTATTTCTTCACTATTATTTACTATCATTCAGTCTCATTTGATCAGCCTATATTTGAAATATGCAGTTTTTCTTTTATATAATTATTTTGTGAATTTGGAAAGTTTGTTCCAAAATAGTATAAAAAACATTGATAATTTTACACACACATATATGTGTGTTTCTATGCATATTTATGTGACATATGCATTCATTACATATTTTATCTAAAATTATTCTGTTGCAGAAGTACAAAGTACTGAATGAAATATTAGCAGCGACAATACTAGTTCTGTGTGTCGTTTCTGCCGAACAGAAACCTGGACAAAAACGTCTAGTAATACGCGCTGTATCATGGGACGATGCTAGTGAAAACGATCTTTGTTCGCATCCATTACACTCGTTCTTATGCCAGAGTGGTACCCGAAAACGAGTAGTTCCGTGGCGAAAAACTGAATTCGAATCCGCAGCACCATCGAATGTTTTCGGTGCACGTTTACGTCCCAAAAATAACCGAGATGGGTCAGTTGCTAGTGCTACGAATCAGGATATAAGTATAATTTTGCCTGGAGAATTAAGTGCTTCGAATACTAACGAAGATGGTTATTATTATCCGGTACCTGAGGTACCGTTCGAAATACCGACGAAAAAAACTACGACGACGCAGAGAACAACTACTACAGAGAGATATATACCACCATCTACTACGACAACTAAAAAACCTGGATACGAGTATCCAGTGCCGTCAATTCCTTTCAATACTGAAAGAACTACTACTGTAAGACCAACTATAAGATATACAACACCAACTACAACAGAAAGAACAACGAGATATACTTTTCCTACAACCACAACACAAAAACCCACTTTAAGATATACAACAACCACGACACGAAAACCTGATGAAGGATATTTTTATCCTTCGCCGTCAATTCCCTTTCCGACCGGAACAAGGCCTACAACACCACGTGTCATTATTACGACAGGTAAACATATTTTATGATACTAGTATAGAATCAAATTTCTATTATTGTTCACTAGAAATAATTAATAGGGTCTATACGATTAATTTTTAATCGAAATTTGATGATGTAGTGTAGATAAATATTTTTGTGCAATTTTTTAAATTTCGAAAAAAAAATTAAAATTCTCAAAAATTGATTTTCGGCTACAAAAATCGTATTTTTTAATTATTTATGTAATTTTTGTTGGAAAACTAATATTTTTTACTAACTTAATCGATTTTTAATGAAAAAGGAAGACTTGAAGTGATTTTCAAAATTTTAAATTTTTTGCCTCAAAAAAACCACGACCTATAGTATGGAAAATTTCATAAAAAATCAACATTTTCAAAAATCGATTTTTTTCATTTAAAATCAAAGCTTGGCTCTAAAATATGACGAATCAATGATTCATATCTCATTTTTTAATGTAGGACGATTTTTATTTAAAAAAAATCTAAATTATGCTTATTCCATGCCATTTATGATTCAATCGAAAGAAAATTAATAAATTTCATTTTAAAACACTAACATAAAATAAATTTCTATTCTTTTCCATTAAAAATACTTCCTAGACTCTAAACATTTGATTTTTAATTGAAATTTGATGATGTAGTGTAGATAAATATTTTTTGCAATTTTTTTAATTTCGAAGAAAAAATTAAAATTCTCAAAAATCGATTTTCGGCTACAAAAATCGTATTTCTTAATAATTAATGTAATTTTTATTTGAAAACGAATATTTTTTACTGACTTAATCAATTTTTAATGAAAAAGAAAGACTTTAAGTGATTTTTAAAATTTTCAATTTTTGATCCCAAAAAAACCACGACCTATAGTATGGAAAATTTCATGAAAAATCAACATTTTCAAAAATCAATTTTTTTATTGAAAATCAAAGCTTAGCTATAAAATATGACGAATTAATGATTAAAATCTCATTTTCGAACGTACGACGAATTTTATTTAGAAAACCCTTGAATTATGCTCATTCCACGCCATTTATGACTCAATAAAAGAAAAATTAATAAACTTCATTGTAAAAAACTAATATAGAATCATTTTTTTATTATTGTTCAAAAAAATAATTTTCAAGTACTATACAATCAATTTTTAATCAAAATTTGATGACGTAGTGTAAATAATTTTTTTTTAATTTTTTAAATTTCAAACATAAATCTAAAATTATCAAAAACATATTCTCGATTACAAAAATAGTATTTATTAATAATAAATATAATTTATACTAATTATATTGAATCAATTCCTAATTTGAATTGAGTCTATTTAAACATATCCAAAAATATTTGACACTTATGCAAACAGACAAACATACTAAAAAATAGGATTTTTCCAATTACATATCAAATCGTTGATATTAAGCGCATTTCATACTCATTAATAACTAAAATTATTTTCATTTTGTTCAATTTTATTTCCAATAATGTTGCTAAAAATTATTTTTGTTAGAAAATAATACAATCACATAAATATATCAAAGTATAAATACTAAAAGAAGCTTTATTTAAAATCAATCGAAATCTTTTAACTGATTTCTCGCGATTTAAATAATTTTAAAATAATAACATTATTAAAATTTTCAGAGAGAACAACACCAAAACCAACTACACTACTTAGAACAACTCTACGACCGACGACTCCTAAATACATTCCTCCGTTTACGACCACAACACAGAGAACTACTAAAGGATACGAATATCCAAGACCATCGATACCTTTCGAAGTTATTGTAACGAGACCAACTACGCCGAAATATATTCCACCATCGACCACACCTAGATATATTCCTCCTACAACAACAACTCCGCGACCAACAACTCCTAAATACATTCCTCCGTTTACGACCACAACACAAAGAACTACTAAAGGATATGAATATCCAAGACCATCGATACCTTTTGAAGTCATTGTAACGAGACCAACTACGCCGAAATATATTCCACCTTCTACAAAGTACATTCCACCTTCTACAAAATATATTCCACCATCGACCACACCTAGATATATTCCACCTACAACAACAACTCCACGACCAACGACTCCTAAATACATTCCTCCGTTTACGACCACAACACAGAGAACTACTAAAGGATATGAATATCCAAGACCATCGATACCTTTTGAAGTCATTGTAACGAGACCAACTACGCCGAAATATATTCCACCTTCTACAAAGTATATTCCACCTTCTACAAAATACATTCCACCATCGACCACACCTAGATATATTCCACCTACAACAACAACTCCACGACCAACGACTCCTAAATACATTCCTCCGTTTACGACCACAACACAGAGAACTACTAAAGGATATGAATATCCAAGACCATCGATACCTTTTGAAGTCATTGTAACGAGACCAACTACGCCGAAATATATTCCACCTTCTACAAAGTACATTCCACCTTCTACAAAATACATTCCACCATCAACCACACCTAAATATATTCCACCTTCTACAAAGTACATTCCACCTACTACAAAATATGTTCCACCATCGACCACACCTAGATATATTCCACCTTCGACAACTCCGAAATATATTCCTCCCTCTACTACACAAAAATATATACCACCCAAAAACGGTTATGATTATCCTAAACCTTCAATTCCTTTCGAAATAACGCCAGCAAAACCATATTTACCTCCTAGTCCATCAACATTAAGAACCACGACGACGACGACGTCACGACCACCACCCTCGACGTACTTACCACCTACACTATCAACTTTAAGAACATATCCTACAACAACTACGACGACAACAACACTTCCTCCAAGCACGTACTTGCCTCCAAGGCCATCAACTCTAAGAACAACTCCTACAACAACAACTACAACAACAACAACGACAACAACAACAAGGCGGCCAACTCCACCCCCAACACCTTATTTGCCACCACAGACTCCAAAAGATGATGGATATCACTATGATAGACCAGCCATACCGTTTAATTTTAAATAAAAAATAAAATAAAATAAAATGTACATTTATAGAATTAAATAATAATCAAATTTAACAAAAAAGACATAAAAAAAATAGATATGTTACTGTATATTCAGTAAAATCTTTGACTGTTAATATTTTTGTTGTATTTTTTCATTAAATCTATGTAGAAATTTTAAACAAAAAAAATCTTTACAATATTTTTAAACATATGTTTATATATGAATATATAAGAAACATATAAATGATATAAATATGAACTTTTAATATTTTAAAACAATTATATTTGCTATGTTTTTTATTTTTGTATTCTCTGCTTATATAAAAAAAATTAAAACACAAGAAATGAAATTATTACTTTTATTTATTTACTTGTTTTATTTCGACCTATTTAACCAATTTAAATCATCTTTTTTTATATACCACGAAGATTCACCTCTTATTCAACCCTCAAACTTGCCTCTGTTTAACAATGTAAATGAATTATGAAAAATAAAATGTTTAGAAAGGTATATTAATGATTCTTTATAGACGATGTTTAATATAAATTAGTGGTTTGATTCAAATTTAATGCTAATACAATTAAAATTTAATTGGTCCAAAAATCTGTCTTAAAATTCTTTTTCCACTTTTTGTGTTAATTTTAATATTTCATAAAATTGATACTTCTGTAATTCTTGGAAAATTTCAAAGCACCATTCTTTTTTAAATAGAAAAAAAATATTTTCATTTCGACCATGAATTATTCATCGATACCAAAATAAATTACCATTAATTTAAATTAGTAAATAAATCTTTAATTATTTTCGATCTCATTTCAAATAAAAAAATATCTGCTCTTTTTAAATAAATTAAGATAACATTTCATTTACTTTTCAAATTCAAATAATACAATTGATATTAATGCATAAACAATTAAGACATGTTTTAATTTTAAAAAATTTCTCAAAAGATAAAATCGATTTTATTACAAACTATTTTCACTCCTGAGACTGATTTAAAAATGTATAATAGCCTGTAATTATTTTTTCAATATGCAATATAAAATATATTACAATCGTTGATTAAAATGAAACCATATACTGCATTTCTACACAAATTTTAAAACTTTCGTCTATTTTTAAATGTAAAGTAATTAATTATATATCGTAATAAATATACAATCAGTATATAATGACTGAATAAATGTATCTGATTGGAATGAGTAAATGTGTGTTTCTATTCAAATTCAATTAATAACTTTCACATATTTGAGATAAAAATTTTTTTTTATAAAATAAGGTTAAATTTACAGATAAATATTAAAGTTTTTTTTTATTTTCATAAAATGACAATTAGAACCTTTTTAAAATTATTAAAATCATAAAATAAATTATTTATTATTTGAAAATTTATAAAAATATTTGTATAAACGGTTGATATATAAATAAATTTTAAGGTTTTAGTTTAAAATATTTACTAAAAGTTCCTTTAACCAATATCCATAACAACCTTGAAATTTCTAATGTTTTTGGTTGAGAATTTGTACTTGAAATAAACGTTTTTATTGATAATATATATTTAAATCTTCAAAAATATTATTAAGTTTAATGAGAAAATATTAATTGATTCAAACAAAAAATCGATTCAAAATTCCAATTACTATTTTGTCAAGTATTTTGTAACACTTGACATTTCTTATTACTTTACACGATTCCATGTAGAACATTAAACAAATAATGTAGTGATCTCACTATTAGACACGAATAATACTTTTATTATTTTCACAAGTCGTTCATTTTAAACGAAACTACCAACATGTTGAAAAGATTGAAAATGAAATTATGAACAAAAAATCGTCTTCATTCAACACATTTCATTAAAATTTTAATCTATATAATAGCACGTTTTTCCAAGATATTCTTTTCACTTGTACAAGTCGTATAAGTTAACCTTAATAACTACATATAACAATTATGTATGATAAAAAATGCATTTCATATAATACAAACTAACCTATAATAATGTTAAATTGTCTGCAACCGAATTAAAAACTACGTTTTTATTACAACGCGTGAATTTAAATTATTTGTTAATAAAAAACAGCACGCACTTATAAGCAGAAATAATCGTACATATACATTTGTAAGAAAATATGTATTTGTAAATGAATATATATATATATAAAGTAAGCAAAAAAAGGGAAATTCATAGCACTATTATTTTAGAAATTTCAATTACCGTCCTTTTCATTCCACGTTTCTAATGTAAAAATCGATCCATTCGTTCAAAAGATACAATTTTACAAAAAAAAATCTTTTAGAATGAAATAATAAATATTTCATTTCTAACAAAAAATTTGGCAATGATATATCAATATAAAAAATGTGTATCAAGTAATTTGATGTTGGATACGATTTTAGAAAAATCAATAAAATCTAACATCTAAATAATCATTATTGTTTGTTTTCATATGTGTCTGAGTATATATATATATATATATATATATATATATATATATATATATATATATATATATATATATATATATATATATATATATATATATATATATATATATATATACATATGATTTTAATTATATGAGTTGAATGAATGAATATGGTTGTTGAATTGAAAATGTCAGAATCATTTAGCGGTTAATATATTTATAAAAACTTATATATGTGTCTGCATATAAATACCTATTTGTATATATATATATATATATATATATATATATATAAAGAGAAAGAGATTCATAAATCTGTTTGAATTATTTTAGAAAATTCAATTAACGTTCTTTTTATTCCACGTTTTTAATATAAAAATAGTTTATTCATTCAGAATATAAGGTTTTTTAAAAAAAATATTTATCCTGAACAAAGTATTAAAAATCCATTTGTAGTAGAAATTTGATAAACGATGATATAACAATACAAATATTTTAATACTCCATACGATTTTACAAAAATTCAATAAAATCAAAGATCTAAACAATAACTAATGTTTGTTTTTATATGGTGTAAATAAATGCTTGTATGTTATATATATATATATATATATATATATATATATATATATATATATATATATAAATAACAAAATAATTCAGCAACTCCAGACAACTCAAAAAAGCATGCATGTCAGGAATAACAAGAAAAACAGAAAAAGAACTTTACTGATTTTTTAGGAAAACGGAATTATAGGATTTAACAGAAAAATTACTGATTTTATAGGAAAAATAATAATTTTGAAATATAAATTTATATTTCAAAATTATTATTTATCATTAAAAATATATTTATAATTTATAATTAAAATTATTATCGTTCATGTAGTAAAAACTGAAAATCATTAGATAGATAAGAAAAATTAATGATTAGGAACCTAGATATATTAGAAGGTTCAAAAAAAGATTCATGGATATATGGTACAAATATTTAAAAAAAAAATCAGAATGGACTGGAAAAGAACAACATTGGATTGGTCGAAATAGAAAATTTTTCAAAAAGCCTTCATCCAGCAATGGATAGAAATGGTCTGATAAAGAAGATGATAATATAATTATATGATACACATACTAGTAAGTATTTTAAAAAATTATACATTTTTATAATTTTTTTAAAAAATGAAACATTAATCTCGTTTCAATGATTATTTTTAAAGAAATATTGCTTTGTTATATTAGAAAAAAATCGCTTTCTAAAAAATACTTTACTTTATGAAAAAAATGTAGTGTAGAATATGAATATATTTAATCCTTGTTATATGTAAATACTTAATAAAAACCATACTAAAATACATTTCAAAATCATATACAATTCTCGTATTAAGTGAGTACTAATAACAAAAAACCATTGTACAAAAATACCTCTATTTTAAATTCATTTTTTCACTCTAAAATCTTTCATGAAATGAAAACATTATAAGAAATCAATTAAATCAATTCAAAACAATCTGTCAACCTATAAACAATTAATTTTATAATAAATAGTTAATTTTATTTGAATATTCAATAATTCCAAGTCAAAACTGTTCAAAATCAGTCAAGTATGCATAAATGTTATTATGGAAAATATTTAAATTTTACACATTTTCAGTTTTATAAAATTTCATGATTATTGATATATATATATATATATATATACGAGGGTTGTTTAATAAGTATGGTAAAAAGTGAAGAAAACTAAATTAAAAAATTTAAATTAATTAAATTAAACAATAAATAAATTTACCATACTTATCAAACGACCATCGTATAGAGAAAGAGAGTTGGATTTATAGGCTTAGCAACCTGAAATCCAGGCCCTCAAAATATAAAAAACCTTTAACCAAGGTTTATAATATGTGGAGGTGAATAATTGGGAGGGACTCAGTGGCCTTACAAATGGAATAGTCTAAATCAGTTTGTGTATATATATATATATATATATATATATATATATATATATATATATTTTGATAGTAATAATTCATGATGTTATAAATAAATCGAACTTCCTTGTAAATCAAAAAGGTAACTGAATACTAATTAAAAAGTTTATCAGTGCATGAGTAATTTTTTTCATATGCTTGACTCGCACATCAAGCATTATGGAACTAAATCATATAGCAGAAAACGCGTCATCTTAACACAGATATAAATCTTTTCTGACATCAACGAAATAATGACGATGTCTATTTTACATTGCTTTAAATGTTCACTGCCATTTCCACCATAACGACATTATTTTCTAATTTATGAAAAAATAGTATAAACTTACTGAAAAATCGTGTCAGATGTACAAGTTAATAGTTACGACAAAAAGTATAAAGTACATTTTAATGCAACATTTAATATTTAGTCATATCCTGAAACTGAAATTAAGAAGAAAGTTTATGTAAATATATACATACATACAAGATCAACACGGGTAGTTAGGTTTTATTATATCTACTACGAGTATAAAAATATGTTCGTTTTTTTAAAACAAGGGTGTAACAAACAACTCGTTACTGTCAATAAAATGTAATTTAATATTAATCTTCATTAAAAGTCTAAAAAGAAAATATACTATTATATTAACATTTTTTTCTTATCTCTTCTTTCTTGGAAAACTTTTTTTAATAATTGTTAATGATTCGCCTCATAAAATACATAAGACAAAAAATAGATTACTTAGATTTCAATACATTATAATAAATAAGTAAAAACAAACATCCGTAAAATAAAATCCTATAAGTTATTTAAAAATTAAGTATTTAAATAGCAAGTATATGATAATTTAATGAGCTAATAAAAAAAATGTATTTGTTTGTAAAATTCTTTAGATTTCATTAGCACTCGTATTTCATACAATATATTTATTAGCAAGTCATATAATATATTATTCAAATACATTCAAGTTCAAAAATGTTCAAATACTCTCCTTTTCAAAATATATTTATTTATCTTATTTTTTTACCATCGATCGCAAATTTCAAAATTTATCATTTAAATCACTAATTACAAAATATAAATTTCAATTCATTTTAATAATAAAAACATTTTTTTAGAATAATATTTTTTATTTAAATTAATTATAGAGGAATTATTACAGCGAAAAATAAAATTCCTAATTTTAAAATCAAACTAAATTTGATTTCAATTTTTCTATCTTAAAAAAAATACATAATTCAACCTCAATATTTTTTTTAAAAAAATAATTATTCTTATTTAAATTAAATACAGATTCGTTTACTTAGTACGATAATAAATCCCCCCGTTTACAATAAATATTGAATTTTATTAAAGTTTTTTATCTATTTTAAAAAAATGCAAAATTCAATCTCAACAATTTTTTTGAAAAATAATTATTCTTGTTTGAATTAAATACAGATTCATTCACTTAGTCTGATATGAAATCCCACAATTTACAATCAGTATTGAATTTCATTATTTTTTTTAAAAAAAATAATGTAAAATTAAATTTCAACATTAAAAAAAATAATTATTCTTATTTAAATTAAATATAGATTCATTAACTTAGTATGATATGAAATCCCAATGTTTACAATCAATACTGAATTTCGTTAAAAATTTGTTATCTTCAAAAAAGTAATGAAAAATTCAATTTCAAAAGTTTTTTCAAAAAATAATTATTCTTATATGAATTAAATACAGATTCATTAACTTAATATGATATGAAATTTCCCTGTTAAAAATCAATATTGAATTTCATTAAAGTTTTTCTATCTTCAAAAAAAAAAATAATGTAAAATTCAATCTCAACATTTTTTTAAAAATAATTATTCTTATTTGAATTAATTGCAGATTTATTAACTTGTGTATGATATTAAGTCTTTGTTTATAATAAATATTGAATTTCACGAAAATTTTTCTATCTTCAAAAAAAGAAAAAAATTACAATGCAGAATTCAATCTCAACAACTATCTCTGTTTTTTCTCATTTGTCAAATAAATAAAATTCTAGTAACTCCAAATTTCGAGAATAAAATAAAATTTTCAATAAGAAAAATAAGTAAGTTTTTCAGATCAAAATTTTAATATATGAACATTTTATACATACATACATTATTATTATTTATCTGACTGTTTGTAATAAAATAAATAAGAAAATATTTAAACATTTCTCTTATAAACATTGTGAAAAGTACGAAATTTTTTAATCAGAATATAAATAAATAATATTTTATAAAAAATCTTGAAAGAAAATAAAAAGTCATCATAATTTTATTTGAAAAATATCCTATAATTACAATTAAATTTCAAAAACTCTCGTTCATTTTTACTAATCATTTCTCAATTCCAAAAAAAGGAAATCGAAATAAAAATCAAATTAAATTTTTAGAAATTTTACTGAATATACACTTCATGTTATCTAATAAATTTAGATCTCATCTACCTACTTCATTATAATAACAAAATACATAAACGATGCACGAAGTTAATGATTTCACATACATTTTCCAGTTGAGAAATTTTCACGTACAACAAACGAGACTGAGTAAAACAAACGTTACGTGCAATTTTATTCTTATTTAAAATACTTTAAACATGTTTAGTTTGAAATTAAACATTAACACCTTCTTCTGCACTACTTTCTGTATCCTATTAACGCACATACTGTATCAAAATGTTGTGAAGATTGTTAAAAAAGATCAGTTGGAAAACAGACGTACTGGAAGTTAAATGTTAAATTGAAATAAAAAAAAATATCTATTTTTAGTCAAGAATATTTTAATCCAATTGCCAAATAACAACAATGTGTGTTTTATTTAATATTTGTGAATGAATTGATATTTTATAAAAGCGATTAATAAATTTTAAGACCGACAAATATTCTTTAAAATAAAGCAATTAACACTGAACGTTTATTGTAAATACAATTTCTAAATATCAAATAGTTTTATTATTACAAAATACATATTTTTGCATCTAAGAAAATGTTATGTTTATTAATTAGTATAAAAGTCGTGTAGTGTATTTTTAATGGAAGTTATTGTACAAGTGTCCTTAAAAACGAAGGTTATTTGATTTTTCTATTTTTTTATTACAATAAATACAAATAATTCAAAACTATAAAAGTTTATATTACGTATTTAAAACTAAAAGTCAGTGCCAAATCGAGAAAATTATGAAATCACAATATTTTAAATAACACTAAATTTTATATCTATATAAATTATAACATATCTTGAATATTTTATTTTTCCAATTAAAAGTTTTTCGTATTTTTTATACAATTATATTATAAACATATATTAAAACTATTTAAAATCAAATATATTTGATAAAATTAAATACAAATCAATAGTAATAATAAACATAAAGAAATTTTTAAAATAAATTGAAAAGTAAATATTTGAATGTGTAAACGTTAAGTATTTAATACTTAAATTTGGCAATTTAAGTCAAGAATTTTAATAATTTAATAAAATGCAAATATAAGCTATATTAAATAATTACGTAATTATTTAACTTTTAATTAAGTAAAAGTTTAGGTATGCTAATAAACATTTTGATTTATTCACATGTGAAGAAACGATATTTTTTTAATTAAATAATAAACACATTTAATAAAATCTGATGAACTGTGGATATAAATTTATAATACATTTTTAAAAACCAATAAAAAAAATGTTAAACTTGTGTATTTATCATAAATATGAAATAAATTTAATGGAATTTGCACCAAAATACAAGAATAAACTTGTTTAAAATGAATCAATTATGAAAATATTTCATATAAATTTTTTAAACTTTGTTGATTGATCTGTTCGATTCTAAACAATGTCTGCGCTTTCCAGTGAAGATGAATTTTATAGAAAACCGACCAAATATAAATGGTCATCCCAATTTGGACTATATCGATATACATCAGATGATGAAAATTGTAGACACATTTTAAATAATAGGAAGAATATTCGTTATTTTGCACTTATTGGATTATTGGGTTTTGGAATGATATTGGTAAGTAAATTCGTTATTTGAAATAAAAATGTATGTTCGATGACGTCATTTAAAAACTTGTTGCCTATTAGATTGTGTCATACCAAACTGTCAATTTTATAAATAAAAATTAAAACACTGTTATAAAAAAAATATTTACTCAATTAAAATCTATTCTACTGGTTTTAACAATTATTTTAATAATATTTTTTTTTTACAAAATAGTTCAAGTTTATATTTAATATAGGATCATCCAAATGTGACGCTTAGATTTGTGTTTTATTAATAAGAAATATGTGTTTAGGGAAACATGTGTATAGTTTCTTTTATTTATTTTTAATAAAAAAAAATCTAGGCGTCACATTTGGATGGTCCTATAAATTTCTCATAAATTCCAATTATAGACATGGGTCTAGAAATATTTTATTTTGAAAAATCACCGATTAATGCTAAAAAATGATAATTTACTGGTAAACGATTTGATGAAAAAAATCTCTAAACTTAATTAAGATAATTTTATTGTATAATCTAACTGATTAAGCATTTTCATGCAAAATAAATTCTCTGTTAAAATATTAAATAATAATTTTTGAAGAATAACTGATTTTTTAGAGCAATATCTTCTTCCGATTTTAAAAAATTAAAATTAAACACAGATGAATCGTCAAAAGATTTTATAAAAAAAATAAAAAAATCTCTTATTGTTTTCTTTATTCTCTGATATATACTTCAATTTTTCGAAACTGTGGCAAATTCACTTTAACACACATTATTTATCACCCCTAAGACCACAATATGTTATAGTGTTCTCTAATGGGGATAATATAGAATTTGTACATTTGTTTTCTTATTATCTATATCCATTTTAAAAGATGTGGTGTTTTTTAAGTACAATTTATTGTTATGTTTTATGTTATATACAAATTTATTTCCTTTATAACATATTGTGGTGTTGAGTGCGATAATTAATTTATGTTAAAGTACATTTCAATACACACACTATTGTGATATAAAGTTACCTCTATTAAAGATTTAAAAAAAAATTCGTTATGAAAATCGAAATTAATAGTGAAAAAAATGATTAAAATTATAATTACATTTGCATAATACTATAATATGTCAATAATTTTTCTGTCTACATAAATAATTTCCGAAAATATTTTTTTTTAATCAACATTATCTATTATTTAAATAATTCTCAATTATAAATACAAAAAAATTGCAAATATATAATTCCATTTGATAAATTAGATAATTGTATACAATTTTTCATAATGGACATTAAATTTCAAATAAATAAAAGTTGAATATTACTTGTAGTGTCAACTCAATACAAATAAATTATATATACAAGGGTCGTTTGATAAATATGGTAAATTTATTTATTGTTTAATTTAATTAAATTTTTCAATTTAGTTTTTCTTACTTTTTTACCATACTTATCAAACGACCCTCTTATATATATATATATATATATATATATATATATATATATATATATATATATATATATATATAGGATCATCCAAATGTGACGCCTAGATTCGTGTTCTATTAAAAAGAAACAAAAAAAACTTTCCACATGTTTCCCTTCACACCACCCTATACACATGTTTCTTTTTAATAAAACACAAATCTAGGCGTCACATTTGGATGACCCTATATGTTTTTATTAAGAGCATAAAACCGTCCATGTCTCTACAACTTTTCTAACATACACCTGTCGATATATTTTTAATTATACATTTCTATTTCAAAACTCAAAAAATATAATGAAACATTTGAATTTGAAAAAATGCAAATAAAATCAAATATATAACTGGTTCAATTTCATACGTATACTTTATTTACACAATTATTTCACATCCGATATGCAAATATATGTTAAATGAAAATATTTAATACTAATAACGTTTCAATCACGTCATAATTATTAACACAATTTTCACCTCGATTCAAAATGTTGTATATACAATAATAATTCGATTACTAGATATTACATTTTTTTTAAAAAAAACTTATATGTACTTTATTTAAACTTTTGTCATCTATAGATTTATAATATCATTTTATTTATTACAGCAATAATAATTCTATTAAGAATACTTTATTTGTTCAATATTTATATACAATAAACAACTTGTAATAATATTAAAAGAGATTTTTTATTTTCTAATATTAATTTTATTATCGATAAATATGAGAAACTTTGCTATATTTCAAAATAATAATTACTCATTAATATCACAATTTTCTAAGCATATAATTTAAAAATATACAACATATGTTTAGTAAAAATAAAAATTTCAAATTCCTAACACAATTCAATACATTTTTCAATTTTAATATACATATGACATCATAAATATTAACATTGAAATTATTTATAAACAATTTACAAAAATATCCACAATTTCAATTATATATAGAACAAAAATTATCACTGTTACCATTTTATCTAAACAAATGTGTTGTATTTATTTAAAACAATCAAAAAATTAAAAGATAGACGAATTTGAAATAAAACATAATACGGATATACCATCTTCAATGCCCAGAACTTCTTGAATAAATTAAATCTGAGTGAGAGTTTTTACGTTTGGAAAAAAACTAATATAATTAAGAATTCGTTATTTAAAAGAGAAATTTAACCTATTATTTAATGCATTGTTTCACACAGTAATATCTAGTTGAATCTTGATATAATATGCATAAGACCTATCAATTTAATATAACGACGCATAACATTTATACAGAATGTTTCTTCATGGCAAAAATATGTAATTTAGATACAGGTATTCTCTACGTTAATTTAATCACGAAAGCGAAGAAAACTAATATATATTTCACAGCAATAAAATTTATTATAATACGTTGTATCCTTCTAGAAAGAGAAAATATCCTAACATTTTATTCAGTATTTAATTAATTATTATAAATTCGAATATAATTAATCGGTAAATAATTAAATTTTGTCTTTTAAGCATCGTTTCAGTCAACATATACTTAAATCATTTTTTGAATTTAAATAATGTAATTACAATTTAAAAGATATAAATATCGTATTCGAAATTTATGAAAATATACTTGAATTTTATTCTTCATAAAAATATTTTATTCAATAACAATTACATGGATGAATCGGAAAGTTTTTAAAATGAACAAGAAAATATTTTTTTGTCCAAAATCATAATAATTTTTCTAGTCATCTTTAACTCGGTACATTTAATCCAACACTTTTCACCAGCTTTCATTTCTTCAATAAAATATATTTTGTCCAAACTCTCAAAAATTCATTTATAAATTTTACAATTTCGACCATTTCAATATCTGATGATAATTTTTTTCTATCTAACTATTTATTAAGGTTTGGAAAGAGAAAAAAAATCAGATGAGAGAAAATCTGGAAAATGTGCATTTTCAATTGTAATTAATGCAGTTTTTCCATCGTAATTCTGATTCTAGTAGAACAGGATGAATTTATTTATAAAAAAATGCATATTTCATAAAAAATCTTTGTATTGAATTTTATACGACATGCAATATAATTTTATGTATTTTTTAGGTCTGCTTCATCATTTATGAAAAAACAACCAGAAACGATATAGTAAAATTAAAACACGCGTTTACAGGAAATTCTACAGATGATAATGAAATTATTGAAGCTCGAGTTGATTTAATAAACATGTTCAATGATACTACAGGTGACGATATTTATTTTCAAACGAGTGACGAAAATATAGATATCGATGATGATAATACTACAAGTTCAGAAAATACATTATTCGATTTACCAATAACTCAAGCTCGAGTTGGCAAAAATCTTTTTCAAAATGAACAATCTTTCGATTCGCGTCCAAGTCTCTTACATCGACATAACATGGGTATAGTCAAAAATTCAAACCGATTGAATTTGAATACTGGAGAGATTTTACCACGATCGATTGAAAAAAGGAATAAACAAATCTATGTAGACGAGCATGTCGGTTATATTTCACCGCCTGACAATCTATTCGATCTGGATGACCATTCTACACATACGAATAGAAGACAACTACTTCTCGATTCATCTGCAGAACCGAGACCGTTTCAGTTTTCATCGAACGGACTTCGACCTCGTGAATTCTCGTTACCATCCATCGAACGTAAATCACAATACCCACAACTTTCGAATTACAGATATCCGACGAACGCGCACAGTATCCAAGATATTATTCAATATTTGTCGCAAGATAAGCAGGAAAAGAGCAACGAAGATACATCAGGTAAAGAAACAAAACACAGAATCAAATTTACTGGAAGATATAAGAGTCCGCATGTAAACAGATATATCAATAAGATATTAAAAACGCGAAAGAAACTTAAAAATAAACGTAATCCGTTGTTTAATGATCATCAATTTTACCCAGATCCGTTTTTTAATTACAGACCAATGAATCCGAGCGATATAAATTTATTAGCGACACATAAATTTAGATTCGCGCCAACGTTATTACAAACAAATCAACAAAATACACCTCAGCTTGAAGATAATTTCAACAGTGAACATTTTCCTACGAAATCAAATCTTCCATTAAGTGTTTTATTAGATATTTATCCTATGGTATCACAAGGAGAAGAGCAACTTAATTTTCCAGTTAGAACTACAAGAAAACCGTTAATAATGAAACCTCAATCACGGCCATTCGTCGAACAAGATTTCGATAATATAGATCCGTCGAATCCTGGAAATAACTACAATAATTTGAATAGTTTATATCATTTGACCAATTATCCCGTTAATCAAAACAACAAAAATCCAAATAGAATTAAATATCAAAATTACGCTCCGAATAATAATCTGTACAACAATCCAACTTTCGTCGATCCAAATTTCTATGACGTCACGGGATATCAGTTTTATGGGACGCCGAATTATAACCCTGAAAATGGAGTACCTGAATCGACACCTATTAAAAAGACTAAACAGAAAAAAGATAAATCTGATCCGCAAAAAATGGTCGTCCATTTAAATTTGTATCCGCGAAAAAAGACACAGAGAAACGATGACGAATACGAATTCGAAATTCCGTACGTGAATCGAAATATGAATATTCAAGATAAAGAACGTGAATATGACGAAACGAATATCACGTATAATAAGTTGAATATTAGTAACATCGAATTGTATGATCGTGACAATAAGCAATTAAATAATACAGAGTGTGAGTATATAAAAAAGTTGTTTATGGAAACGATGAACCAGTCGAATAACTTGAACAAAATTATGAAACAATTAGAACAACAACGTTCGGTTATGTTGCCATTAAATTTAAGTAACATCGAAGAAATCGATTTAAAGCAAAAGAAAATAAGTGATTTGCTTCTAGGAAAATTTGATGTCGGATCAAAAGAACTGGAAACAAAATACAATTTTCAGGTTATTTTGAAAAATAACGAAACGATGAATAAAACAAAGAATCGTGTAGAAGAACACAGTGACACAACTCCAAAAATCTTCATATTTTCTCCAGAAATGTTCAAAGAATACGAACTAAACAGAATTGCGAAACAAGGAGTTAATGTCTCACAGATTAACAGTTATAATGCAAATATTAGACCGGACATAAAAACAAGTTTCGTAAATAAAAACGTGATAAATGCAAATGACTTCTCAAATAATCAAGGCTATTTTTATAACAAACCTGACACTACATTTAATTATAACCGAGATACATTAAACTCTGAAATATCAAATGTACACGAGGACAATGTACAAAATCAAAACGAATTCAAGCCTATCATAGTTCCTAATTTTGATGAAAATTATCAGTATTATCAAAAATCCGCTCCTGTTACCATTGAAGAACAAGTACTTGATTTGAACGATTCAAAGTACAAAAATATATTTAAGAACGATCTACACGGACGTCAATTTTCAATTGACAGAAGTGACACAACATATGACATAAATGACAATCATAAAACCGAATCAGATAATGAATCTTCATTACCGAAGAATGGAATGAATCTGCAATATACAAAATCAAATATCACCAATCTACAATCGATCGAAAGTCTGTTTAAATTGAATGAGACGTCACAATTCAAAGAATAATGAGTGATATTTTTAGACATGTTAAGGTCCTACAAACAATCAATCGAATAATTTTAAGTGGATGGTTTATAGTAGAATCGAAAAAAATATACAAATATATTTATTTATTATAAATCTTAAATATTTTTTTAAAAAAAACACATATTGTCATTGTTAATTTAAAAATATATTAAACTAAATTGGTGATAATTTTATAGTTACTTTTTATATTTTTTAATAATAGAAATGTATATGTACGATATTTTTTTACCAATAAATATACAAAACAATATATATTGTTATTTTAAACGATTAGTACTGATTAAAATCAAATTAAGTTATTAATTTTTTTTGGTAACCAGAAATGTTTTTATTACTGAAAAAATAGCAACGATAAATATAAAATATAAGCTAAAATAAACAATTCTAATCCTCCTTATCGAAATGTGAAATTCCTTTGAAATAAAAAAATATATAATAAGAATTATTATTTATTATTCACTTTTATGGCAGTTGAGACACAATGAGAAAAATAATAACAATCTTACTAAGTTTGAACATTTTTCAAAAAAATACTTTTGGACTAAAGGTAACTTAATATATAATATAAAAATTAATATATATATGTACATGTTATTTTATATGAATTTATTAAGTGGTAATTATTTTATGAGGTGATAAAATGTAATCCCTATGCTAGAGACATAAACATAAACTGGAAAATTTTCTACGATTAGACAATTTCTATTTGTAAAAATATCTCATAAATAATCTACAGCACAAACAACATTAATAACATTAAAATATTATGAAAAGGTAATTAAATTTTCCATAAAAAATCTGTATTGTCTGATTCAGTTTTAAAAATACATTTAAAATCAAAACAAATATGTTTTTAAAATAGGGAATAACAATTTCTATTCCATTTACATAAATTATTGTGTAATTCAACAACTTTTAACTAATAACATATTGAGGACTAAATATAAAAATTCTGTTATTGTAAATAATGAATTATATTATATATGTATGTATGTATGTATGTGTGTATATATATATATATATATATATATATATATATATATATATATATATATATATATATGTACATACACATACATACATACACACACATCACAGTAATATTGAATAAACTGAACAAAAATAAACATACAATTACTCAACACATCTTTTATTGACAATAATGTCAGTTGTCATTCGTTCACTTTTATTAATAAAATTTATGACTTAAGTTTTGAAGTAAAATGTTTATATTTTTCTGTTTATTATACTCAGACTGATAAACATTACATCATTATATTAGGTTGGCAAATATCTCCCTTCCGCCTTCTGGTCTTTTGAATTTCGCAGCTATGTACAAAAAAAAAAAAAAAGCGGAAGGGAGATACTTGCCAACCTAATATGTAGGTGCGTACAATTGATAATGAATATATGCACTTTATATATATTGATATAATTATTTTTAAAAATATTTAATTATAATTGAGTTAACAGATATATACATCTTTCAAATCAATAATTAAATTACGTGCGTACGAAATAAGTAAATATTATGAAATGAAAAATCAAATTTCTAACAAGTCAGTTAATAATATTTTCTTTCTTTTACTATGAATTCCAAACTGTTATAGCAAAACAAATAAATATCCAAATAAAAATTATGTTTCCAAAGTACTAAAAATATCCCTAATGAATGTTGTTATAAAGATTTTTTTATGTAAACAGATTTGAACAAATTATAAATTAATTATATTCATTTATAAAGCAAATACCTAAAATAAATTAATAATTTATTTAGATATCAAGTTTTATTTATATTGTAAACTAAATATTTCTATCAAATTTAAATAATATTTTTATATTAGAAAATATTATCAAGAATATTAAAGGTTTTATACTAAAAATATTTTTTTCTTTTCTATAAAAAATGTAATTATATGAACTGTGGTTATTAATTATCAAAAACATGTACATGTAATTAAAAAATAAGTCTGATAAATAATATATATATATATATATATATATATATATATATATATATATATACATTAGTGATTATTTAATTTTTCAATTATTTTACATTAGTGATTATTTAATTTTTCAAAAATAAATATTTTATCTTTGAAATTCAGAAGCAAGTTATATAATGAATATATAAATGGTTATATATGTTATCAATGAATATAACTACTATGCTTATATATATATGCGTTTAATTTTACTTAGGCTTTCATGCATTACATAAGTTCTATAAAACGTTATTATGTTAGTCAATTCAGGAGTATGTATATTTGTATGTATATATGTATGTATGTATATATATATATATATATATATATATATATATATATATATATATATATATATATATATATATATTCATACACACACAAATAGAATATAATTATTTGTAATATTACATACTATCTTCTACTACATAAACATTAAAAAAGAAAATTATCAACCCATTTGCCGGTTCATTGCATATCATAATGAACTTGGTCTTCCGAAAAGAGTATATGTAAATTAGTACCTTATACTCTTGATAAATGACATCAAAGTTATAAAAAATTCTCTAACGAAAAATATGCTATTTAAAAAATGTAATTTATTCACTTACCTTTATAAATTCACCTTTTTGCTTTTTAAAAAACTTGCACATGAGAACTCAGATGTTCACTACAAATTTAAATTATACTACCAACTATAAATATCAGAGTTTTATTTCTGTTGGTTAATTATTCATTGCTAATTTCAAAATCAAAAATACTATTTTTGATTTTTAAATGTTGGCGTTTATTTGAAAATAAAATGCTGTACTCTAAAGAAAAGCATTAAATAATAGCAAGAATAGCTATTATTGGAATACTTTTTATGGAAATTAAAATAAATCCTTTTCTAAATAAATAAAGTATTTATTTTTTTCTATACACAAACAAAAGTACAATTAAAAAAATATTTTTTAAATATCTTACATACAGTGGCATTAAACAAAATTAATATTTCCTAGCATTCATAACTTCTTTAAACTTACAAATATAAATCAATATTTTATCCAATTATTTACAAAAGATCATAAATGTTACAAATAAATAAATAAATTATTTCATTTTCTAAACTACAAGGTGTAAAAATTAATCAATAATTCCGATAATGCCACAGGTAACTATGGAATTGATATACAAGACAACACTTGTATTGCTGCTTTTATTGCTATCAAAAAATAAATTAATCTAGAATTTTTGTAAGTAGAGTGTGAACTATGAATTAAATGCCATTCATTCAATTCACTACATTAATATCTCTCGTATTTGAAAGGCCTAATAATGGTAACCATTTTAAAAACTACAAAAAATATTATCTAAATGTTTCCCATTGACGCCAATATTCTTCACTCTGCATTTCTATTAAGCGTGAAAGTGTTCTATCAAAAGCAAAAATTTCTTCTTCTCCAGTGAAAACACTTGCTTTCAAATTTTCCTGAAGAATAATAATAACATATTTTTTAAAAATGTTTAAACAAAAAATTTAATGTTATTTAAGTTACTACTTAATTAAATTTACTTTCATTATAAACAAATAATCCTTTTTAAAGAAAAATATTTTACAGTAAATAAATTTCTATCTATAATTTTATTACTTACAGGGTCAGAAGTACCAAACTCATCGATTAATTCATTAGTCTGATGATCTATATGATTATCAGAATTTTCTTTTGAAAATAAATCTTTCAGCGGTACGTCTGCAGAAATGACAACTCGAATTTTATGATTATATAGTGTATCAATGAGTGTTATAAATCTACGAGCTTGAGATTTCAAATTGAGATTCAACTGTGGCAGATCTCTGATAAAAACAGTATGGAAAGCCTGTGATATTTGTAAATAATCACTCGCACCTAGAGGCTATAAAAAAAGATATACAATAGAAAAAAATCTATGAATTTCAATATTTAATATTTATCTTACTCTATCACATAATTCCTCGAAAGTGCTATCCAAAAGCCTTCCACATGTTTTTTTAAACATTACATTTCTACCACTAAAAGTTAAAGTTCTTGATCGGATAGTATCATTTTCTTTTGAGCACATATATTTAAAAATTGTATTTAAAGGTTCATCTTTGCAAAAGTCTGATTTTCTGTTAAAAAAAATAGTAAAATTAATTATACATGTTCATATTTTTTTAATATGCATATATATAAAATATGATTTTAATTACACAAAATATTTTGAATCCGTGCTATCTCCTTTCAAAGACCTATAATCAATTCCTGAATCCAAATTCACCAAGATACAATTTTTTTTCAAAATTGGTATGAAAGGTAGGAACCTCGACCTCTGAAGTCCATTCTTGTAGAGATCATCTGGATGTCGATTGCTTGTTGCAACAACTATAACTCCATTTTCGAAAAGTTGAGTGAACAATCTTTTAAGGATCATTGCATCAGCTATGTCCGTAACCTAATTTTTTTTCATGTAATAAATAAACTGATTTTTTTATTTAATTAAATAATTTTGAAAAACTTACTTGGAATTCATCAAAACAAATAAGCCATGATTTGTCACTAATCATCTCTGCTACCTGTGGTATAGGATCAAATACATGTTTGTAATCTGAATAATTTTGATTAACTTCTGCATTGAAATTTTTCAAAAGATGGATTTTTTTGTGCACGTCCAACATAAACGAATTAAAATGAACTCGTTGTTTCTGAGACACCTATACATGAAGGTAACAATCACATTCAAGGCTACATGTATATTATTAGAAATCAACTGACACTTACCTCACAACAATCGTATAGTAAATCCATTAACATAGTTTTCCCACCACCCACTGCACCATGAATATACACTCCTTTCGGTTCTGTAGAAAATGAATTCGGCGAATATGTGGACATTAATCTGTGCACTCTTTGTAATTCTTTTAAAACTTTCAGCTGATGATCATCCTTAACGATCTTGTCTTTCGAAATTTTTTCGTTATAGACATCGAATGGAGTTATCGAATTTTCAAAATCAAAATTAACTTGCGTGGAATATTTAGACATATTACTTCTTAAATAATTTAATAAATTTTTTATAAGCGTTGACATAGCCATTATTAATCATTAAAATTATAATACTGACAAAATTGACTAGCACACACTACTACAAAATTTCAGCGCGAACTGACGGGAAACAGTGGTGTGACTCAAATATATACATATATAGCTATCACTTTCTGACACGAGACATATTTATAAATATCAACGCCCTGCTGTTAATTATTGAGTGTTTTCATTATTAACATATGTGTAAATAAACATAATTATAAATTTATATCTACATTAAAACTTATTTTAATTCGGTCTCTTGAACTATATTCATGTCATAGGTCATCCATTCAAACCTAATTAAAAAAAATACTTTCAACTTAAAAAACTGACCTTGTACACCGACTTGGTAACAAAAAAATCTGTCTGGAATATAAATTGATAATACCGAAATTTGACCGCTAAAGTGTTTCACGGAATTCCCTGATAATTAAATTATCAATTTTGTATTGTACTCCAATACATGTTCCATCGATAATTAAATATATTGATATTTCTTATTATATACTCTTTTATACAACTATTTATTTTTTTACTCGAATTCTTTGTAAACATATGTATTTACATTATACACAGAAATATCATATATACAGGAAAAGCTTATCATTGAAATAAATTCGTGATAAAAGTATTATATTTTGAATTACAAAAAAATATCCAATTGTTTTCTTTTTATCAAAGTATAAAATTTAAATAAACATTCTACAGCATGAACCTTACTGTAAAATATTTAAATTAAATAGTACATCGACCATCACCCCGATGGTCATTAAATTCAAGATTCTAATCGAACGGTAAACAACATAATATAAGTCGTATGTCAATATCATTGAATAGATAATGATTATAAAAAAAAACTTAAAAGAATTTTTAATTAGAAAATAAATAAATATATTAATTACTAATTAAATTCTAACGATTTCAACAATAACTTATTTTAAGAACCTACACTGCAATTTGATTCAACTTCTTTTTATATTTGTTTACTTTGAAAACATATTAATTTAATTCTTAATACAAATATGTTGTCTTTCTTACATTATTTTGTGGTTTTCCTCAACTACAAACAACATACTGTTAACTTTTTTTTTAATATTTTGTACAAATATTTACCTTGTGTGCTATAGACCTCACACTATCATTTATAAATACAAAAATAAACACTATTAATACTTTTAGTACTCTACTCGTTATTTGTAATATTATAAATACTGAATATATATTAATTATTAGATATTAACAAATAAAGTTTTATATATATATATATATATATATATATATATATATATATATATATATATATATATATAAATATATACAAAAAAATTTACAAAAATTATTTCCAAGAATTCATTCATCTTTCTGTTTTTATACATGAAACATTTAAATATAACCTTCACAAAAAATATTATTACCTTGCTTTACTAATTACTTTATAAATGATCAACATATAAAAATGTTTTTTTAAGTGTGATAGAACTTTAAATTGAATTTTTATCGAAAATTCTATCGAACCTAAAAGACATTTTTATCATACCTTTATATACATACACACACATACATCTATATATATATATATAATATGTTTTTTAGGTTAGATAGAACTTTTGATAAGGATTCCATTTAAAATTCTATCATGCTTAAAAAAACCTATACATAGAAGTAAATTATTTCAACAAAACATACAAATAATTATTTTTGTAGTCAACGAAAATATTTTCTCTGAACTGTTATATCATTTTAAAACATTTTTTGTGTATTTTTGTATTCATTTATAAAATTAAATTATAGTTAGTTACATTAAAAAAATATATGATTGTGTTTTATATATAATGATGATTAATAATTTATTATAAATATAAATTTATATATATATATATATATATATATATATATATATATATATATATATATATAATAAAGAAATATATTATTTGAAAATATTTAAAGTGACTAATTTAATACTTTAATTACTAATAACTATTGTTTTACATTTTTATTTATTTAACAGATTGTAAAAGACTTTTCATAAGATAAGAAAGACGTAATCATTTTTCCTAAAAGAACGTGTTTGTTGAAGTTATTTATAAAATTTTCAATGTTAAAAACTGTGTCAACATTTTTAATATACGTACGTACATCTACTACGTCTATTTACTCGATTGCGTATATCAATGATTTTTCTTTGGCAATATTACAAGAAAATAATCGTACACATAATTGGATTGGAAAACGAATAATTTGCAAATGTATACATTTTAATAACTTTTTATACAATTAATATGCAAAACGGATAATTGCATTGTTACCTGACTGGTAACATTTAAAATGAAAGTTGTTTGCACTTTAACATTTTTGTTGTATGTTTTTATAGGAATTTTAAAGACTTTATTCGTATACCCACAATTGATTATATATATATATATATATATATATATATATATATATATATATATATATATATATATATATACATATATGTATATGTATGTATGTATTTGTATATAGATTACAAAAAAAAATCATTTACTGACGTTATAAGAGTAAAATGGAAATGACTTATATAAAAGGAAAAAAAGACTACTAATGAATAATAGAAATTATTGATTGATAACTCAAACATACAAAAAAGTCCAAGAAGAGATCTGTGGATAGATAAGATAAAGACATGATAAAATCTTTATGTGGACTAAAAAAGAAATAGATTATATCGCTAGAAGTGAAAGTTTTGAGAGAGGCCTTCATTTTATAGTAGATAACAAGGAGTTGATGATAACATTATATATATATATATATATATATATATATATATATATATATATATATATATATGAAATATATGAAAAAGATTACAGTTAAATTAATAGGTCTACTAATATTTGTTATATGATTGGAAAATAAAAAAATCAAAAAGTCCAAAATGTCAACGATAAATATGATAATTTATCCTTTGTATCTGCAATTTAACTTACATTACATACGGTTTAACACAAATTAATTTTTAACCACAACACAACAATATGTTGTAACGTATTTAATAATCATTTATTGTTCAATTTATTGTTTATAACAATAATGGGCAAATGCACATTTCGATGGAAATGCCATCATCGTAAAAACCTTTTTTCCTTTGACGATAGCATCTCCATAGAAATGCACATTAGCCTATTATTATATTAAATAATAAAGTGAACAATAATGATTGCTGAACACTTTACAACATATTTTGGTGTTGGGGGTGAAAATTCATTTATGTTAAAGGAAATTTGCCAGTTTCAAAACATATATAGTTTAATTTAGGTTTATATCTCGGCTTAAACGATAATTTTTTTTTATATAAATACAACATTACCGACTGAGTTAACATTTAAAATTAATTTTGTTATGTCAATTTAAAATCTTATAAAAATATTTTTAATTTGATGCTAATAATTTATTAACAATGGTGTATATACACTTTCCTTCGAATCTTACCGAAGAAGAGTTAATGTTACAAGCAAAGTACCAAAAATTAAAGAAGAAAAAGAAAGCTTTACAAGATTTGAAAACCCCTAAACCTGAACCAGAAAAACCATTTGTACAAAAACGACCAGCAGAAGCTCGCGATGCACGTGAAGTGGCCAGAAAATTAATTAAATCCGGGGTTATACCTGCTATTTCAAAACCACAGAAACCTGCAGACCAATCATTCAAAAGGCCTAGAGGGCTTGAAAGGAAATTAATATCGGATAAAACTGTTAGTAATTATCAGCCGTTTTCTGCTACTCAATTAGATGACCGTAATCCTGATTCACCTGAAAATAGACCACCACGAATCAAAAATAAAAATTTGTATGATACTTTTGTATCACAACGTGACAGAGATGAACGTGGAAATATTGATAAAAGGGAGAAAAATGATAAACCGAGACATGGAAATACTATTTATGTTTCTGGTTACCAAATATCTGAGGAGTATTTGAGAAAGCATTTCAGTGCTGTTGGAAATATTGTAAATGTGTCAATGGAAGTAGAGAAAAATCGTGGGTTTATAACATTTGATAAAATTGAATCAGCAGAGAGAGCAATTACTGAATTTGATGGAAGTATGGTCTCTGGTATACAGTTAAATGTTACTTTTGCAAGAAGACAACCACAAATCGATCCAATTAATGATGCAACTTCATCATCTACATGGTCAACATTAGCTGCAAGTCATTCTCAGAAAGGAAACCATAAAGATAAACGTGATGTTGTAACATATGATGATATGTTTGATTAAAAAAAGTGTAAAGACTGAGTTATAAAAAAAGTGAAATCATTTTATACTAGGTGTATTAAAACAATCGTATAAATCTTTGTGTATTTATAAAAGAAATAACTAAAATATAAAATTTATTATAAAATAAATTCTTGTATAGTTTATTATTAAGTATTATAAATATCATATTTTTAATAAATTATATGTTCAATTTTTTTGCATGTTAAACAACCATTTCTACAGTACTTTTTCAGAAAAAAAGGAAATAACATCAGTTGGTTTCATTAATAACAAAAGTGAAATATACAAAACATTTGTATTTATAGAAATTTATTAAAAATACAATTTACACACACTTTCAAATATTATTTCTGTACATAATATTGAAAATACTGTTCTAAAGAATAAAATTAAAATATAACAAGACTTTTTATCAGTCTAATCATACATGTGGGAATAATATTCTTGATAAACTTGTATATATACTTCCTTTTCAGTCGGAGACATTTCAGCTATTAATTCATCATCAACTTCAGTTATTGGTATTGTTTTGTTACCTACTGTTACAGTGGGAGTATTATCTTCATCATCATCAGAGTCCATTGTTTCTATTTCACCTGAAATATATTTTTAAAATGTTTTTTTCTGTTACAGACATATAAGTAACAATGTATTACCTAAACCATGATTTGTATTTTGAGATATGTTGTTTATTTCATGTCC
This sequence comes from Neoneuromus ignobilis, assembly GCA_029203775.1. Classification (NCBI taxonomy): domain Eukaryota; kingdom Metazoa; phylum Arthropoda; class Insecta; order Megaloptera; family Corydalidae; genus Neoneuromus; species Neoneuromus ignobilis. The sequence continues at coordinate 5,256,217 of CP092087.1, read as the reverse complement.
ATCATCAGAACTTGAATCAGATTCTTCTCCTGGTAATGATTTGACTGCATTTGCAATACTACTATTACCTTTCTTTTCATGAGCAAGTAAAACACTCATAATGTCATCAGTTTTTCCTGATAATCCACTAGTTATATTAGTTGTACTTATTGAATTTTGAGCTGCAGATTCTAATAATGCTTCTGCAGGTGAATGTGTTGTAAGGTCAGACTAAAATTTTGAAACAAATTATAAATACTACTTTTTCCTGCTTTTAAATGTTAAATACATTATTTACGTAAGATTTTATTCATATATATATATATATATATATATATATATATATATATATATATATACACATATATATACACACACACACACACACTTATGTGAACATGTGTGTGTATAATAAAGTCTTATATAAGCACCTGTGAATTTTCTTGAGAAATAACTGTAGACTCCAACATCCAGATTGGCCTTTCTTTTCTTGCAATTGCATCATTTTTAGGCACATTTTCATCACCAATTGTAACATCAACTCTAGTTTCTTCAACAGCAAATCCTTGATTTCTTGTTGCTTCACCAGACCAAAGTTCTCCAGGAGGTCTGAGTGCAGATGCTTTTTTCATATCCAATCTATTAATGTTATGAAATAAAATTTAATTTATGTAGTAAAAATATAATTATTATTTCCACAAATGTTACCAACCCTCTTATTGTACTAATATCAACTGGTTCAGGTTCTAATACTTCTGGAGCTAATTTAATTCCTTCTACTTCTTTGAGCAATATATATAATGGTTCTAATTGTTCATTAAACTTCGCTAATAATAATCTTGAATCTTTTTTTGGTAAGGCAGATTGATCTTCTTCTACTATTTCTCGACAAAATGTACATCGGAACTCTCCAGTTGCAAAATCAAATAATTGATCAGCCTAAAATTTTTTTTCACTTAAGATCAATTCTATGAATAAGATAAAAGGAAGTATATTTTTATTTATCATTAAATATTAATGAAAACACTAACAATGACTTACTTCTAAATCTGTGAAAGTTTTACAACAACCAGGGCACTTAAAACTAGCACGACTTGTAGCATCTCTCTCTTCAGTCTCCATTCTTTTCCTCATTAAATCTAACTTATACTTAACTACATTAACGAATGTTTTATAATTAATAAAATAATAATTTACTTTCTGTGCTTTTCCATCAATGCCAGTCTCCATTTTTAACTTTACTTGAATAAATTTATCATTACGTAGTAATGCAATTCTGGCACGTAACATTTTTCTTTCAAATTTAAGTAGTTCACATATATCGTCTTCTTTCATACCTAAAGATAAAAGTTTTGAAATTTTATTTTTAAATATATATACGTAAATGCTTACATGGGTTTCGAACTAACATATCCACTATTAAAGCATCTTCTATTGTATAAAAACCTCGAACAACAAGTCTTGCTAATTGTTTCAAACTACTTGGAACTTCTGTAACCAACCTTTCTTCTGTCATATTTTAAGTAATTGTTTCATATATAGAAAAGGTATATTGGTAATTAAATCTAAGGTTATATTTTTTACGTAACTCAGTAAGAACAATTTTTATTAAAACAAAAATGTATGTTAATCATGTTGATGATACATCTCTTCATTAATTTTAAATTTTATACCTATAATAAATAATGTTTAATATCAACAAGCATATAGGTGGTTAACCTCAATTATTTATGCATTTTATATACAGTAAAACATTGACGTTACGTTATTGTCGGTGTGTCAAAACTGACAGTTAATATTTGTTATTTATATCTTTTACGAAATGGCTGCTATTGATAAAGTACGAATAATCGTTGTAGGAGATTCAGGTTATTATATTTCTTTATCAAAATCTAAGTTTTGCTTAAAAATCTATTTACAAATTTACATTTATTCTGATATCTAAATTTCTAATTGGTCTCAAAAATAAATTCCCTAAATATTTTTCATATTTTATGAAAATAATGGCGGTAATATTTTTTTATTCTCATTTCACTAATTTTTTTTAATCCAAATTATAAAGTTTTTTATAGTTTAAATACTGCATTATATACATATATATATATATATATATATATATATATATATATATATATACATATATATATATATATATATATGTATAATTTCAATTTTAAATTAAAATTGTTCAATATAAATTACTTATGAATAAAATAAAAGATTAAAATTTGAATCTAAGTGCACTTTTGTACATTACATAAATTAAAAGTACTCTATAAAATAATATTATTTTTTTATATATTTTCATATGTAGTGTATTATTATTGTTTTTCATCTTTTTAAAAAAATATATATTTTTTGGGCATAAATTACTCTTATTTACACATTTATCTTTTTAAATATTTAGGTGTTGGAAAAACGTCTTTAGTCCATCTAATAAGCCATAATGAAATTATTAAATCACCTAGTTGGACAATTGGATGTTCTGTTGAAGTAAAATTACATGAATACAAAGAAGGTACTCCAAGTCAAAAAACATATTTTGTAGAATTATGGGATTTAGGTGGAAGCAGTAGCCATAGAAATACTAGATCAGTATTTTATAATCCAACACATGGTAAGAGAGATAAATGCAAATATTTTCAGCAAGATATTTGTGTAATTATGTAACATAAATATATTATTTTAGGCATTCTGTTAGTACATGATTTAACAAACAGAAAATCTGAAGAAAATCTTCAGAAATGGTTAGCAGAGATCTTAAATCCTGAAAGCTTAAAAATTGGCAAAAATATTGTGCAACAATCTTTTGATGAAGTTGATTTAGAGAATTTTATGGGTTCTACACAGGTTTATAATTTTTTTAGTAACAATTTATGTATATTTACATAATAATATACACATTTAAATAAGTATATTTTTGTAGTGGCCAATTCTTGTGGTTGGTGCTAAATCAGATCTGGTAGAAGAACAGTTTAGGAATTCACAAAAACGAAGAAGTAGAATAGCTGAACAATGTGGTGCAGATGAAATCTTCATTGATTGTTTAGATCAAAGGTCTCTTGCTGCAGGAAGTTCAAATGCAGTGATTCTCAGTAGATTTTTTGATAAGGTTTGATTTATTTTCATAACTTTAAAATGAGTTTTATTAACTATTACTTTTATTCTAGGTAATAGAAAGGAAGTATTATTCTCGTGATGGAAACAGCCCATTCACAGAAAAAAGAAAATATGTACCAAATACTTCGTTTAATACATTTTTATCGCCAAAGTTTTATCACATGGATTAATTAGTATTTTGTATAAAACACATCAAACAATATATGTATACAATAAAATACAGTATAAATACACGTTATTCTTATTATTCTAAGACTAGCAATGTTATTTGTGAACACTTAATTAGCTAACAATTCTTTGGTTTCATGTCTTTCCACCAATTATTTTCATAGTGGTACTTTTGTAATTCAATACCTTCCCTTGGAACTGGAAAAACATAAGTACCAAATTCTTTTTTCGCTAATGGTGGAGCAATTAATCTCGGTGGAAAACATTCGAGAGATTTCATCGATTTACAGTCAGGAGGCAGAACTCTTCGTTTCCATCCGATTCTGCGATACATTTGCATCTGGTAGAAAATTAATACTGATGAATAAAATCACCGAAATAATTATATTTAACTTTACCATTTTGTCTAATTCAAAAACAAATAATTCTACTTTTCCTCCCATAAAATTAGAATCAGTAATCTCATATATTCCTTCAGAAGAGAAATATTTGATATTTAATTCACTTTTTGTAAATGTCCGTATGAACTTTGCTTCTTCAATCGGTAGAATTTCTTCATTTAATATACATATCTGTGCACTTGTCGCCCAAGACAAAGCTTTTGAAATTCGTATTTGACCCCACAAAGAATCATAACACAAAAAATGAGTTAAATCCAATTTCGTCAATACTGAGTGAACTCTACAATTAAAAATCAATTCACAACAGTGACTTTAATTTACTTCGCAGTAAATAAATATTACCTAAATGCTAAGTCATGTAAATTCGTCATAAATTCTTCTGACTGTTGACAAACTTCAACAATATATTCATTTTTATTATGATAATCTTTAGCAATAGTCCACGTTAAAATTATAATAATCAATAATAGCACAGCGATTATTAATCGAGTTAAAGTAATTCTCATATTTATTTCTTTAAAATCATTTCGCTCTTAATTTTTGTCATGATAGGTTACCTGTATAGTGCGTATTTTTCAGTTGGTTTGTATCTAAACTATATTATTGATTACATAACCTACAATTCATAAATTACGAGTGTATATATATATATATATATATATATATATATATATATATATATATATATATATATATATATATATATATATATATAAGCGAAAATAATTGTTAAAGAAAAATATAATATATTAAAAATGTAAAAAATAAATATATTTAAAAAAATATTTTTTTAAATTTTTCTCCATTGAAAATAATGGTCAGGTTTAAAATAATTATATATCAATAATTTGTATTATTACATTTTAAATACAAATTATTGATATTCATTATTTAAGTGAAATCTAATAATTTTAAAAATATTTTTTAAAAGTTGACAGTTTCATTAGTCAATATTTGTCATGAATAATTCCAATGATAATAATATATTTTAACTAAAAATACAAATTATAAACTATTTTTAAATTATATAAACATTCATAAAGAAAATCAGTTAATGAATAAAATAGAACAAATAAATAACACATTGCTTAACATTTTATATTATATACATATATATATATATATATATATATATATATATATATATATATATATATATATATACATATATATATATATATATATATATATATATATATATATATATATATATATATATATATATATATATATATATATATATATATATATATATATATATATATATATATATATATATATATATATATATATATAAATGCACACACACTAGCAACACATTTATTTTTAAGCATGAAAAACTAAATGATTCTTATTTTTTAATTATAAAGAATTATATTAGTAATTAAATCAATGAGTTTTGTTGTTATTTATTATTTTATTTTCATAAAAATAGTGCTCTTTTTATTAAAGTATATAAAATTATATTTTACTACCATTTTAATTTGGTTTAGTCATTTTGAATTCCTTAAGCAATTATATATACAAGATAATTCAAGTAATCGTCAATAGAGTTCACTAAATGTATTAACATCAAAAAGAACTAATTGTAATAATAATAATAAAGAAAAATTAAAAAATTATGGAACCTTTCAAAGGAAATAGTTATTTTTATCTAAAAAAAAAATAAAAGAAGTGTAATAATTATATTTTGAGAATAATAAATGTTCGATCCAATGTTAGTTCATTCTAACAGTTCGACTTTTTTCGAAAAATTATATTAAATATTATTTAATGAATTAATGTTAATTTATTATTTATTTAATGAAATTTTAATTACAAACAATTTTTTGACTTTGTGTACTTGCATTTTGTGATAGATAGGTATTAAAATATGCAAAAGCTAATTAAAATGAAATTGTGCTTACTGAAAAATTTGATTTTTTTTCTAATCAAATAATGATTTATTTACAAAAGTAAATTTTCTATAGTTCTTAATTATAATTATTACTTGAATATATATATTTATATAGCTGAAATATTCAATGAAACTAGAAAAAAGTTTAATTATTCCAAATTAACTGAAAGCTATTTATAATAAAATATTAACCTATATCTGTTCAGTAATTTTTGGAATAGATTATATCTAATGTATGATTTACGTTATTTTTTTTTTTATTTTACATTAAGTAATTTGTTTTGGATTTTTTTAAAATAATAATATTCATTAATTTTATAAACGATGTGTTTGATTTTTTTAAAAAATAAAATTAAGCAGATACATACAAACATTTAAAATATACAAATATTAATTTCAGAAAATATTCTTATTTTCTTTTTGCAATAATCAAATAAATAATAATCTTATATATCTAAAAAAGATTTAAAAGAAAAATAAGATATTTATTGATTTTTTTCTTGTATCAATTTTAATTATCGTCATGAATAATTAATATTATTAAAAATATTACATTTCAGTGAATTATCATATAAATTTAACGAATTTGTCTAAAAAATACGACGTGTTATTTTAAAAAGAAAATACTTACAAAACGTTATATTTACTATTCACATGATTTGAATACCACCCAAGTCGATTTTAGAATCGAGCTTAAATGTTCACCAACATTCTTTCTAATCTTAATTGTACCTACTAAATGGTTTAAATCGATAAGGTGACCAATAAAAATTTACGATTAGCCATGTTCACATGACGTGGCGATCGGAGTAACCGCAGAGGTTCGTTCCCGCGACATGCACTCACCGAAGATTGTAAACAGCGTCCGAAACGGTAGACTGTCGTTTACCTGTCGGTGGAAGCAATCACCGATGACAGGTGAAACGACGAGTTGGTCCAATTTGGAAGGTATTTTCATTTTATAGCGAGATTCGTGCGACCGGCGTACTAAAATCGAAATGTTTATATAGGAGTGTGCCTTCATTTAATAGACATAACATTTATTGCACTATTATTTTTCGAGATGTTTATTTATACGGTTTTTTCTGCATTCAGATTGTATTGATAAATTGTGTTTATTTTTTTCTACTGTAAGTAAATTTTAAATGAATGATTCAAGGTGGATGTGAACGATTGTTTTTTAATTAACATTGCAAAGAATTAAATTAATTTTATAATATTTTAAAATTATTTATATAATTTTATACATAGCAGAGTTTCTAAAATACTTTTTATTCTCCCCACCCCCTCACTATATATATATAAGGAATAATATGAAAAGGTATGACCTAAACATATTTTTTAAAAATTATTCAAATCATTTTTTGTATTTTTTGAAAAGTTTTAAATAATTATTCTGGTAGAGATTTTTTTCAGTTAATTATTTTTGTAGTATATACTTAACATTGAAATAATCTTGGAGATTAATTAATAAAATGAATGTACCAAGAGAAATTTGTTTGGCAATCAAATGTAGAAAAAAATAATTTAGTTGTCGGTTAATACACACACACATTTATATATATATATATAAAATTACAAAATTGATATAGTATAAAACATCTTTTAGTTAATTTAATTTATATATAATTTATGGTCATAAAAAACACTTACTATTATTACTCATTGATTACAATTTAAAATTAACAAAAAATAACGTTTTGAAAATATTATTTACTTAAGTGAATAATTTGAATCATAATTCGATTTTTCATATTTCAAATTTTATATTTTTTGTATTATTTTATATAAATATATATAATATTTAAATGCAAAAAATCGTGTTATTTGTTTATTTATTATTATTATTTTTTTTACATTATTGTGTTTTGTTTGAAATTTATATGTTAAGATAAATATGTACATACTTACTCTCTCTCTCTCTCTCTCTCTCTCTCTCTCTCTATATATATATATATATATATATATATATATATATATTAACATTTTATTAAATTTTAATTTTACTTGAACTTTGTATGTTCAGTTTTGTTCAATGTAGCATACTTCTCAGTTAAACAAATATGATTAAATGCTAATTAGCATTTTTTATAATTTAATCACTTATCACGTACATAAAATCTGAGATGCTAATGATATCATTTGTATAAAACATAAGTTGAGATTTTCACGTCATGAATTTGTAACGAGCGATGAGTCAAAATATCATAAAAAGTAAAGGAAGCATGTATTGTAATTAAATTACTCGTTAAAACTATTCAACATAGATAAATAAATGGCGCCATTGTAGCACGAATCTCATTAATTCTTTTTTTAAGCAGATACATCCGCTAATAGTCGAAAATTTTAAAACTGAACAGTTAAATTGTACGATTAAAACTTACAAGTAAAAGGAATCGTGCACTGAATAGAAATATTCCGTTTTTAGTTCTATCGTTGGTTGTGACTGAGAAGTAAACAAAATGAATAATAATAAAAAATCATAAGTGATTGAAATTCGTTATTCTGATTAAAAATGATCGAATGTGACATTTTTTTTATTGTTTTTCATTTAATTATTTCAAATGCACTATTATTAAAGATGTTAATATTAATTTTAAATTATCATTTTAAATAAATAGGAATATTGATTGAGTTGTGAAAAATGTCGAGTGAAAAATAATTCAAGAATAAAACATATTTTTAATTATTTTATGAGAAATAATTTTAAAGTCTTGAAACAATATATAGCGTCATCCAAATGTGACGCCTAGATTTGTGTTTTATTAAAAATAAACTATACACAGTTTCCCTATACACCATCCTATACACATATTTGTTTTTAACCCTTATCGATCGTATGTCACCTCTGACGTGACATTACAACTTTGCTCTATCAGTCTATGTCACGTACGAGGTGACAAAACTGAACAAGTAACAACGTCCTTACTGCTGAATGTACACACTGTATGTTTTTACAGTTTAATTCTTACTCGATAGCAGACAACACGTTCTGTCATATTTCAGCAATTATTTTATTTATATTATAATATTTTATTCCTCCAAAAATGAATAAAGAAAACTATAGCAATATGGAAAGTAACAGTGATAGTTGTATTGAAATATGTGAAAATTTTGAATATTCGGCAAATGATTTTAATTCTTATGATGAAGGAGACAGAGATTAAAGTGTTATATTTTAGTCAAGGAAAAACAATTGATCCCTATTCAATATTCAAGTGAAGAGGAAAGCGAAGTGGAAAGAGAAATTGTTCCTGATTGTGATGAAGATTGGATTGAAATCGACGTGATGATGAAGACAATTTAATTTCAAGTATTCCTTTTACAAATATAGGACGCCAAATCTTCGGAAATGTTTAGGAGCCTAAAAATTATTATGGACAAAGTTATCTTTTTATATAAAGTAACTTTAGTTACTCTTCTCTTACAATAAGCACTCAAATATATCTCCGACCTAGCGGAAAGTTAAGTACAAAATGCTAACGTCCGATAAGGGTTAACAAAATACATATCTAGGCGTCACATTTGAATGAGCATATATAACGGTTAATTAATACAAAAATATAATGTTTCTAACAAAAATAGCATTAAACATATTATATGTTACTTTATATATGAAAAATGTTTTTTTGAAAAATTGATTTATAACCGTCTGTAGTAAATTAGCACATATTCATTTTAAAAATTAATTTAATTATTTATATCTTGTACATTAACTTAAAATAACATGATTTATTTGGAAGAAAAATGAAAGAAAGTTTCTAATTTCTAAATTCAATTACAGATTTGACTATCATCGATTCAATAACAACAATCACCCAGATATTTTCCTCAATATTTATTTATAGAAATATATTCAATTCAATGATACGTTTACATGTTAGAATTTGTCTCGAGACAAGTGTGACGAACAATTCTCATTTTAGAACCTGCCCCATCCGACTTTACACACATTAGATAACGGTATATAATACACGGGGATGACAATAAAGGGCTCTCCAACGCTAATAAATAAACCCTTCAGAATTCAGGCGGCTGCGAGGCGGCGAACGTTTATTTCGAGGGATACGCTTTTAAGGACATTATCCCTGCGAAACGAACATGCTACTGCAACATCATTGGCGGATAGTACAGGGGTCAAATTTAATATGTTTGACAAATAGTCACAGGATAAATCTGATTTTCACGGTAATCGTAATATAGTAAACTAGAATGCATACACATATATACAAACGTGTATGTGTGTGTGTGATATACATATACATACATATATATATATATATATATATATATATATATATATATATATATATATATACATATACATACATACATAAACATGTACATATGACAATAAACATAGGCTATTGTTTAATGTAGGTTGGTTTTAATAAATGAAAAAAGCTGATGAGGAATTTAAACTATGTGTATGGCTGTTATATTACATTTGGTAAATACCTTTTCGAAGAACATTTTTGCGGAGAAAAAAATTATAATAGATTTATTTTTTGATTCAGAGGGGTTGATCATAATTTATATATATATATATATATATATATATATATATATATATATATATATATATATATGTTTAGAGATTTTTTTAATTTTTTTTCTTAAACAGCAGTTAATAAAAAATTGAGAAAAAATGCAGGCATGTACAGTAATCAAAATAAATGTTACTAATTAGAATCAAAAATACAGTGGAACAATTTTTTGGATGAAATATAAACAAGATTATTTTATTATTAAGCCATTTCTAATTTATATAAATACAAAAAATACCAGTATTAAAAATTACAATTGGTAGGTATAATTTTTTATATTTTTATAATATGGATGCTTTATATAGGGAGGATTAAATAAGACTTAAGGATAGGAAAGAATAGGAAATTATTGTAAGTAAGTAGGTGCATATTTAAATCTTGAGTTTCATTTGGGCTACTCTACTTATTTAATTTTTGTTAATAAAAATTCAGAAAAATAGTAATAGTAAAAATTCAGTAATGAAAACAAATGTTAGTTATTAGAATAAAAAATATAGTGGAACAATTTTTGGGATAAAATACAAAAAAAAATTTTTTTATTTTAAGCCAATTGCAATTCATATACAAAAAATACCGATATTAAAAATTACACTTAGTAGGTATATTTTTTTTATATTTTTATAATATGGCTACTTTTTTTCGAAAAATGATTAAAATGGTTTACACGATATGTGGTTTCAACAGGATGGTGCTACGTGCTTTAAATCTATAGAAACAATAGACTTATTGAAATAAATGTTTAATGAGTCCATTATTTTATAAAATGGAGCCAACAATTGAAAAATACAGATATCTAACTCCATGGGATTATTTTTGTAAGGTTATGTAAAATAATTAGTTTATACTGATAAACCACAAACTACAGAAGCATTAAAAATAAACATGAAACGTGTAATTCATGAAATTGGACCACAATTATGTGAAACAGTGACTAAAAATTGGACTAAACGAATGCAATATGTGAAGGTCAAATGAGTGGAATGATGTTCCATCATTAATGCCATGAAATATGATTAAAAATAAAAAGTAACTAATTAATTAAATGATTTTTGTTTTACCTCTATTTAAATTTTTGAAGCCCTTATTGGAAAACTATATATATATATATATATATATATATATATATATATATATATATATATAAATTTTTCGCATTTTATATTAAAATTAAAAAGAATTTTGATCGTACATTTTAAAAATCTTCACTATAAACACTTTATAATTTTATGAATTAAATTTTGATAAAGTGATAATAAATTTCGTTACATTTTATAATTACTATTTGAACAAACCTTTATGGACAAGAATGTTCGTGTGAATTATCAGAGTACATAAATAAAATTTCTGATTTGTATTATCTGTGGACGGATATTGTATATTGCATTAGGATGAATGGAATAGCACAGCAGACAATTGTTTTCAGTACGAATGTACACATACATACATACATTCACATATATATATATATATATGAATATATGTATATATATATATATTTATAGATGTGTATATATATATATATATATATATATATATATATATATATATTTGAAATAACATTAGTGCTTTGTGTAATTATTAATAGATTGGGGTATGGAACATATTAAAGTATCTCTATTGAGGTGCCACACAAAGTATGTTAACTATAGTGTTTGTCTATGAAGTGATTATATATATATATATATATATATATATATATATATATATATATATATATATATGGTGTTTATATTTTTTTCATATAGTTATAATCAACATATTTTTATTGAATATTTCAACATTCTTCTTTTTATATTAAAACGAATTTAACGTTTCATTATATTTCTTTAAAAACAAGATGGAATTAACATTGTTCTCATTATATAGACTGTTTAATATGAAAGTGGTGTAAGTCAATTTTTAGAAAAAAATAGGAAAGTAAATAATTTAAGTATAATTTAATGTAAACTTTTTATGTATAGACAATTCATAGTTTATATTTTCAAATACCCATATGCTTAGTCAATTGAAAATTTTCATTTGTAAATGACATTAATAATTATTTATTATGTTAGTGGTGCAAGTCAATTTTTCGTAGTTTAATTACGCCTGTCTAATAAAGGAGTAAAATTATGAAATTTTACAAACAAACGTGCAATATAATGGGGAAATCTAGAAATTTTCTTCTTAATAAATATTTATTGAATTATGACCTCTGGAATCAATTATGTTATTGTATTTATGAACATGTGTGGACAAGTTGTATAATTGTAATTTAGCAGTATACTCATTAATTATATATTTGATTGTATCAAGGTGTAGACCTAAGATTTCAATTTACTAAATTGCTTATAGTCGAGGGAAACCAATAAGGTTTAAAAGCATCCTACTAACATCTTTTAAAAAAAATTCAGGCCCATTACATACGAAAAATGTAAGGTTATGATACAGTTATTGCTTTATATACCTTCTGTGTACTCTAAATATTTCAAAACATTTCCTTATAATGAGTTAAAGTGAAAAATTAGTATCTAATGATAAATTCATAATAATGATAAACTTACATTATATAAGCATAAAGTAGTTTAATAATAAGTGAATAAATATTAAGATTAAACAACAGTATTTTATTTCTTGTTCTGATTTATAAACAAAATTGGAATAAAATATCTCATAATTCAAGTAAAATTGAAATTTGATGATTTTTACAATTTAATAATTATGAAAATGGTGTAAGTCCATTTACAATTCAGGAAAAATTTATTGGTTTATTTAATTCTTATAAGTCATTTATAAAATGAATTTACATATATCTAAATTCATAGAAACATAGCCAAACTCAATAGACTTTTTTAATCTTTTTGAATCGACTAAAATTCAAACTCTTAAATGTCTTAAAACAAGACAAAATGAACTTACACCATTTTCATAATACACAGTTTATATATATAATATAAGGTCATCCAAATGTGGCACTTAGATATGTGTTTTATTAAAAAGAAACGTAAGAATCTCTACACATGTATATAAAAGTTTCTTTTTCCAAAACATAAATCTAGGCGTCACATTTGGATGACGCTTTATAATTTAATATAAAGAAATAATTTAATAAATACGCAAAAAATTCAATATTTGTACATTTGTAAGTACCATAAATTGCTTAAATATATATAAACTTTGTTATTTATTAAAAATTAGAATTTATTAATAACTGTTTCACAATTAAAAAAAATCATGGATTTTTCAAATTGTTTAACATTGTGACTAATTTAGTAAATGTGTTCAATAACTACTCATTGTTAACTCTAATTGTTCATGTTTTTATGACCTTTTCATAATTTTTAATTAAGTTATTATTTATTTATATATTAAGTCATTAAATAATAAGTTTAAGAGTCAATATATTAGGTTGGCAAGTATCTCCCTTCCGCTTTTTTTTTGTACATAGCTGCGAAATTCAAAAGACCAGAAGGCGGAAGGGAGATATTTGCCAACCTAATATTTGAAATTTTACTTTAATGGTTGTTTTTTTTATTATGAAAATATGTGTTTTTTAAGAGTGATAGAACTTTAAATTGGATCCCTATATATACATACATACATATATGTATATGTATATGTATATGTATATATATATATATATATATATATATATATATATATAAGATGTTTTTTTAGGTTAGGTAGAACATTCGATAGGAATTCAATTCAAAGTTCTATCACGCTTAAAAAAACCTTTACATCTCTACTTTTTCAAACGCACGTTTCAAAAACACGTCTAGTTAAAAAGTGAACAATAAATGATTATTAAATTATTTTGTAGTTTTCTGTTATAGCGATTTGATTTTTTTAATTAAAAAAACATTCGTGTTTGTTGTGAAGTATTTATGCGGCTTGCTTATTGAAGTAAATGTGTTAAAGTGGAGGTTTTTTTAAAAAAATACAATTTGTTTCGTTTCCAGTTCGTTTCTCTTAAAACCACGAATATCGTCAATTTACTTCTAGCGGCTAAATGAAAAGCCATCGACGCACTGTAAACCGAACCGATTTGTGTTAGTCTTGATCCCGTTTGTTCTTTTATGTACGACGTACGAGCAACGTTCTGCCCGTTTTTAATGAATCCAAATTGTACGGAAGTGGCCGTTGAAGGCGACCGAATGCATAAAAGAAACAGTCGGCTGATTTATCTTCACGCAATTAATAATTCCCGTTGGCCGCGTTCGCCGAAAGAGGCGCTGCGCGACCGTACGCCGCTGTCCGATAGGACGAGCGGATGGCGGCGGCGTCGGCGCTTTTGTAAAATCCGAAAAACACTTTTTAAAAGTGAAAATGTAAAACGCTTTCTGTGTGTCTCACGTCAAAACTATATATCTAAACAGTAGTTAGACATGTCGACTATGCGTGGAATGTTCGTGTATGGTACGACGCAACGTTACGTGTCCATTATACAGAAATAGTTGGCTCAATCAATTACGGCGTTTATTTATGAACTCGGCGCGCTTTTATTTTATTTAGAATGTCGATTACTTTTAATTTAGACGGTGTACTCGGTAATTACTTACTAGTTAATTGATATACAATATATATATATATATGTTCTGTATTTATACGATATATATATATATATATATATATATATATATATATATATATATATATATATATATATATACATCAATTCATACATATTCATATAAAAGTAATGTCTGACACTTAAACATAATATTCTAAGATTTTATTCATGAAGTTAGTTTATAAGAAGAACAAAAAATCAATCGATAGGATTAAGATTTATAATTATTTCTTTTAATTAATTCAGTGATACTAGTTGAATAGGAGATTAAATTCTAAATATGAAATTAAAATTAGTTGTAAATATATGTACATTTATATACGGTTTTTCAATAAATGTTTCAGAAGTTTAAATGAAAATACAACAAAAAGTATTTAATTAATTAGTTATTTATTGATTTTCATTTTTAAGCATATTCTATGGCATTAATGATGAAACACAATTTCACTCATATGACCACCACGATTTCGCTTGACATAATGCATTCGTTCAGTTCAATTTTTAGTTACTTTTTCACAATTGTGGTCCAATTTCATGTATTAATACAGAAAATCTAGTGAAAAGTATTTCAATAAGGAACAACGTTTTAATTGTTTTTGATTCCCTATTCCATCTTTTTTAATTATTTTTACTGAAGAAAAAAATGATTTTAATATACAGAAATTCTAAACATGGGTACTTTCATCAGAAATTTTTTTTTAATATTTTTATGATTTTATTTTCAGTGCATTTTTCTATAAAAGAAACAATAACTGCTATTTGATTAATTTTTTTCTATTCTAAATAAATTAAATATAAGAATTGACATTTTGTCTTCCATCTTCTATTTCTACTTAATTTTTTTCAGTTAAAATATATATTTTATTATAGCTATTTTTACAAAAATATTCAACAATATAAGATTTTATCAAAATGGTGTTCATACTCTAATTCTTCACATTATTTGCTGATTTTAAATTTTATGACCTTACCATCATCCTTGAAATCATATACTATTACTCTAATGATGATAGTAGGAAATCAATTTCAAATAATTTTAAAATATTTTATTAAATTCTATATAAATTAAAAAATAATAATCATACAATCTACTATATCTAAAATTTACAAAATTTTATAAAAATGATGTTCATACTACACTTTTTTTACTATATTTACAATTTTTTGTTTGTACAATCATTCACACAATGTTACTTTATTATTCTAATGAAGATGCTGGGATATCAACTTAAAATATTTCATAAAAATCTATCTAAATAAAAAAAATATTATAAAAATTCTCTAATGAACCTTTTTTAATACTTCAAAATGTTTGAAAATAATTTTATTATTCTTAAAAAAAATAAAATTTAACAAGATGTTAGGATAAAAAATATCATAACAAAAATTCTATTTATAGAAAATTCGTTACAAAAAGTAAACAGTGTAAAATGTTAAAATCAAAAATATAGTAAAAATTCTGAAAATAATATTTTTTTAAATCTTTTATAATTTTTATATACCATTTTATTATTATTAAATCAAATAAAATTAAACAAGTTGTTACAGCTTAAAAAATTTTATAAAGAATATTTTTCATATTTTAAAATGTTTACATGAAATTTTGTTATTATTAAAAAAATTAACAAAATTTTTCAATTCAGACAAATATTATAATACAAATTATATATTAACAGAAATTTTTTTACAAAAAAATAAACAATATAAAATATTTAAATAAAAAATTCTAAAAAAAAACTTTTATAATATTATTATTAAATAAATTATTATTTAATAGATTTTCTGTTTCAATGTTTATTTTTAATATTTATTCTGTTTATGACTTATCAGCTTAAACCAATGATTTTACATAACCTCACATAGAATAATTCAATGGAGTTAGATCATATGATCTTAATATCTGTATTTTTCAATTGTTGGGTCCATTTTATAAAATAATGGACTCATTAAACATTTATTTCAGTAAATTTATTGTTTCTGTAGATACACCGTCCTGTTAAAACCACATATCGTGCAAACCCCTCTCAATTATTTTTGGAAAAAAATCATTAACCATGGTTTGATAACGCACTCCATTTACTATAACGTGATTTCCAGCTTTATTTTGAAATTTTCCCTGACAGAAGCAATATTGTCCTCATTTTTTGCATTTCTTATTTTTACTGATACTGCTGTATCATCAAATATCACTAATAATTACTTTAACACGCACTATTTTATAATTGAAAGATATTTTGGTGAAGTATTATTTTAATTTTACTAAATACTTATTCGATTGTACCTTAATTTTGTAAAAATAATTATAATAATGACTAAAATATCATTTTTAAAAATATAAACACGATACATATTAAAATATGACGAAAGGAATAAGATACTCTTTTGTACGACAAAAATGTCTTGAGAAATTCTTTCGAAATTTTTTTTATCTCTAATTTTTATTTCCGGAATGGCAAATATTACAAACATGTAACAGTACATTTATCAGAAATCTTTTATATTTATTTTCAATTTGAATATATAAAAAATATCTTTATTATGTAATTTTAAATTCATATATATATATATATATATATATATATATATATATATATATATATATTTAATATTAATATATGTGTGTAAATACAAGGAAGTATTATGAATATAATCACAAGAGATATGATAATTATTTGCAAAACTGTAATAAAATAAAAACTATTTTTGAATTAAAAAATGGATTCACATGAAAATATAACTTATAGGTATATTTTTATTTATTAATTTCAAAATCTTATTTATTTTGTAAGAAACTATATTATTATTTTGTATTAAAATGAGGTGTCAAAACAGATTTATAAAATAATTACAATAAATTTACAAAGCTACTAATTGATTAATTAAATAATTTTTTTGCCTATCTCTTGAAGTTTTACAAAATTAAAAAACAGCAAAAGTACTAAATAATATAATTATTGATTTTTAGAGATTACAAGAATATGAAATAAAATATTTCGTTTGAAATATTTTATTTTTTGGATTTATATTTGAATTTACTTCTCAAATGCTTTATTAGTGGTTAATAGTAAACATGGTGGGAAATTTAACGAAGATATTTCAACTATGAAAATCAGTTTCAAGGCAAGTGGTATGTTTATTAATTGATTTTTGTTAGATACAGAATATTGCCTAAGGATGAAAGTATAATTGTAAATAAAAAAGGACTAATTAGTTGTTAATAATTATAAATAATACACAGGAAGATTTTTTAATAAAAATTCTATTAATTCATAAACCTCATAGTTTTTCACACAAGTGATTCTTATTATTAATAATATATTTTTAAATATTGAAAAAAAATCAGATAGTCCATTTCTAGGGAATTAGAGCTAATTCAAATTTTTGATAAAAGAATTACTTATTAGCTCCATTGAAAAGTTTTGTAATTTTTTAAGTGAAAGAAAATAATAAAATTTTATACTGTTTATTAAATTGAACAAGCAATAAAATTTTCATTCATATTACCAATTTCTTCCCATCTTGAAGGAAGATTTTCAATTCCTCTACGATAAAATAACTTGTCCTTGGAAGCTATAAACTCATTCAAAATATCTTTTTCATATCTTTATCTCCATTATTTTTTTAAAAAATGTCGAACTAAAAATAAATGATATTCATAAGTTGCTATATCTGGAGATGACTTAAAACCTTTTTAAAATAATACTAATATATTTGTCAAAAATTCTAATTAAATTAAACCGACAAAATGTATTACATTTAGGTTGATGTATTTTCTGTCATTATAATTATAATAGGAGAGTCTATTCTTTCGTTGAGTGTGGCAAATCAACCATGAATAAATATTTGTTATTAAAGTTTGTGAAATCTAATAAGGGGTAGATAGTAACAGGGGTGATATTTGAAGGGTCGATGTAATAAAACACGGGATCACATTATGTTAACTGATAATAAATTCGAATGAGAAGTTACACCTGCTTTTTAAGATTTTATTTGATTTTTAGTCGTGTGTGTGTTTGTAAGGGAAATTATTATTATTAATTTATATATATATATATATATATATATATATATATATATATATATATATATATATATATATATATATATATATATATATATATATATATATATATATGGTGTTTTTTAAGTGTGATAAAACTTTAAATTCAATCCCTATTGAAAATTCTATCTAACTTAAAAAAAATCTTCAATCATATTTTTAGACATACATATATACATCCATGTATATATATATAAATAGTGTTTTTTTAGGTTAGATAAAACTTTCGATAGAGATTCAATTTAAAGTCCTATCACCCTAAAAACACCATATATAAGCCAGTGATTATGAAAGTGGTCTGAGTCAAAAATGAAAAAAATAATTTTATTGTTAAATTCGTATGACGATGATCAACGTTAAATGAAAATAAATAAATGTTAACATAAAAAATAAATAAATAAAAACATTTTTTTTAAAAAAAAATAAAAATTAAGTGTTTTATTGAAGTGATATTTTTTTGTTTAATGACATTCAGTTGATTTTTACTTACATGTTTTATTAGCAATTTTAATTTTATGAAAAAGTAAATACTCTTAGATCATTTTAGAGTGATTGAGATGCAAATGAAAAAGGTAAATTGCATGCATGATCTTGAAAATTATTATAAACTAATATCTCAGTCATAGAAAAATTCAATTTATATTTAGTACAAAATGATTCAGGAAGATTTATTTTCAACCAAAATCTAGAAAAATCAATTACAAAATGAACAATATATTCTAATAGGAATTGTTTTAATTGGTTATCCGTAAGTTCATGAAGATTATTATAAGATAATATTTCAATATCGTGAAAAAGTTTCGTTTACAGTATATAAGATGACCAAGAAAGATTTTTTAATTAAAGAGTTAGAAAAATCAATTATAAAACGAACTATATATTCTAATAGGAATCATATTAATTGTTTATATTAGGTCATGTGATATGAAATATCGGATTATTATGATGGAAATAAAATAAAAATTCTACATTTAATTATACATGATCTAATAAATACGATAGACCTAATAAAAAAATCTTCCTATAAGATGTTTTTTTAAACATCATTAGATGAAAAAATGGAATTTCATATTTGAGTTCTTACATCCAAAAAGAGACGACTAAAAATATATGGAAACATTAAATTATTATCACTTTATGACGATTTCATGTCAATGACGACGGAAAATTAAAAAGATGTGTTGGATTTGTTACTATATATACCACCGATTTATCACAATTATTTTAAATCTTTCAAAACATCACAAACTGGAAATTATATGAAAATTAAATTAGGAATAATTATAATTTTTAAACGTAAATATTTTTTTAGCTATTGATTTTTTTTAAATAAAATCTGTTATTTTTTATATAAGACTTTTTTTATTTTTTTCAATAATTCTCAAAATGGTCTAAGTCATTTGAGATATTAAAAAAATATTTTGTTACACGATATTTTTAAAATTACATAAAATAATTATTTTTCAAGAATAAATACAGTTAATTTTTCTGTTTTTCATTATGAAAAAAAAATTTAAATAATTCAAACACAAAAGTTCAAATATTTTAAAATGACAAATATATGACTTTTTATTGACTTACTGTTGTTTTTTTATTTATTCTACTTTCAATTTATTTTATTAAAAAATTTAAATTAATTTAAAAAACATGTCAATTACTTCGAAAATATATTTCATACTAATTCTATTTAAATAACTTTTCTTACAAGATATTTATGAATATTCTTATTTAGATAATTTTCAAAATACGAACACATAATTTCGAACTCGGTCGATTTTCGTTCATCTGATTTTTATGACTGAACAGCAGATAAGATCTTTCCGCTTGTAATATCATATTCAAAGAGTTAATCGTGTGTGTAATCGGCCAGAAGCTGGCGTTAATTGTGCGCGACATGAACAGACGAGATGGTAATTTCTTGAAACGTGTCGAACAAAGCATGATGTGACAGCTCCCGCTTTGTCATAAGTGTCTTACTAGTAGCGTGGGCATTTTTATTTTATACTAAAAATAGATTCCGATACAGACACAGTTATGCAGTATGTTCTTGTAATTATATTTTTAAATATATATATATATATATATATATATATATATATATATATATATATATATATATATATAGTAGTTTTCATACTACGAGTTCATAAATAAAAATCATATTTTTCAACCGGGAAGATAATTTTAATTTACTAAATAGTGCCACATCATTTAACTGATTTTTTAAAAATATTTTTTACAATCAGGTAGTAAATTCATTCTTTTTATTCAAATACGAATTTTTAATTAATTTTTTGATATTTTTTTACCTACGAATAAAATAAAATTAATTTTAAACTTCTTTTCTAATAATAATTTTATCTATTTAAAAAAATTGTTTATTTAAAGTGCAATTTCTTACACATTTCTACTATTTATTCAATAAAGCAAAATTAATGTAAGAAATTCTTGTCATATTCTAATTTCATTTATTTTTGTAAGTAATATTTTTGTTATTTTCAATGGAATATCATATTGAATATATGTTTATATTTTAAAAGTCATAACCTGAAATAATTCATTTTTTAAGTGAATATTTTTCCCGGTTATAATATATTTTTATACACTGTTTAATTGATAAAATGAATCTGTGATTTTTTTAAAAAAATATCGTTTTGTGTGTGTGACAGAATTTTAGATACAGACAAATAAAAATATGCAAACATGCATTGTGTATATGTCATAAATTAAAAGAGAAATAATCTACAATTATTAGTAGGAGACTTATTGAATAAAAATAAGAAAATACACAGAAAAAATAGTAAATATAAGTAGTTTATAAAGAAATTATTAAACAATTTTTAATATCTTGTTGTGTTGGGGGAAATAATTATTTTATATGAAATTGAATTCGTAGCAGTTTTAAAGTAAATAACACAATAAATAATTTTTTATTTAAATATTCTAAAATATTTACCTTTTGTAACGAATTTTCTATAAATATACTTTTTGTTATAGTATTTTTATAACAAAAATAATTATATATTTTTTTATACGCTATCATATTTTTGAGCTATAACATTTTGTTAAGGTTTATTTATTTAATAATAATATTATAAAAATCCATTTTAGAATTTTTACTGACTTTTTTATTTAAATATTTTATATTGTTAATTTTTTGTAACAAATTTTCTGTAAATATATAATTTTTATTATAATATTTGTCTGAACTGAAAAATTTTGTTAATTTTTTTTTAATAACAACAAAATTTCATGTAAACATTTTAAAATATGAAAAATATTCGTTACAGAATTTTTTTAAGCTGTAACAATTTGTTGAATTTTATTTTATTTAAATAATAATAAAATGGTATATAAAAATTATAAAAGATTTAAAAAAATATTATTTTCAGAATTTTTACTATATTTTTGATTTTAATATTTTACATTACTTTTTGTAACGAATTTTCTATAAATATAATTTTTGTTATAATATTTTTGTTATAACATCTTGTTAAATTTTATTTTTTTTAAGAATAATAAAATTGCATGCAAACATTTTAAAGTATTAAAAAAGATTCTTTAGAGAATTTTTATAATAATTTTTATTTAGATATATTTTTATGAAATATTTTAAGTTGATATCCTAGCATCTTCATTAGAATAACGAAGTAACATTCTGTGAATGATTGTACAAACAAAAATCAGTAAATAGAGTAAAAAAAGTGTAGAATGAACATCATTTTTATAAAATTTTGTAAAAATAGATATACTAGATTGTATAATTATTATTTTTCAATTTATATAGAATTTATTAAAATATTTTGAAATTACTTTAAATTGATTTCCTACTATCATCATTAGAGTAATAGTATATGATTTTAAGGATGATGGTAAGGTTATAAAATTTAAAATCAGCAAATAATGTGAAGAATTAGAGTATGAATACTATTTTGATAAAATCTTATATTGTTGAATGATTTTTGAAAAAATCGCTATAATACATTGTATATTTTAACTGAAATAATTGAAAAATTTTAAGTAGAAATAGAAGATGGAAGACAAAATTTCAATTCTTATATTTAATTTATTTAGATTAGAAAAAAATTAATCGAATAGCAGTTATTGTTTCTTTTATAGAAAAATGCACAATAAAATCATAAAAATATAAAAAAAACTTGCTGATGAAAGTACCCATGTTTAGAATTTCTGTATATTGAAATCACTTTTCTCTTCAGTAAAAAGAATTAAAAAGAGATGGAATAGGGAATCAAAAACAATTAAAACGTTGTTCCTTATTGAAATACTTTTCACTAGATTTTCTGTATTAATATATCACAGTTATAATTTCCATTACTATTAATTATGATAATAATTCAATTTTAAAATAAATATCAAACGATTAAAACTGAAAATTAACTCATAAATTCTTGCTATACAGCTTATCAAAAATATTGTATAAACAAATTAGGAATTTTTGTTTTAGTACTGAAATAATTTGAAAATGATTCCAATTACCATATTTTGCTAATATTCGATTCCATCTTGCATATATTTAGAATACAAAATTCTCGGAACTCGTTTCTTTCTCTGTCAAGAATTTAAACATATTATAATTTTATTTTAAATTATTTATGTATGTGCGTTTCGTATTCCACGATTGACATTTTCGATCGATTTATGTACGTTTGTCATGTAAGTGTATCAAAAGTTGCTAAAACACAAATAGTATACGTTTCTTCTAACTATTTTCGGTTTATATCAACTGACCAATCAAGTATTCGATTCTTATCAGCTTTTTATAAAAATTTGTATAAAATTAGTAAATATTTAACAGGTTTTTTTAATATTATTTCTTGAATGTACTCCGAAATTCCAAAGAATGATACATAAAATAAATATTTTCATATTTATTTTTATATTTGAAATTATATGTATGTATCTATTTATAAAACTTGATTCATTATAGTTTCTTTTTTTAAAACACATTTTTATTATGAAATTTATTTTCAGT
>CP092087.1:5207500-5227500 GCA_029203775.1 Neoneuromus ignobilis | reverse complement strand
AAAAACTATGAAATTAAAAAGATAGATATTTATTGTAGGCTGGAAATTTGAAAATTGAAAAATAATTAATTTTTGCTAATGAATGTTATTATTTCTATAAACAATTGTTATTTTCGTGAATACTACGTTATTATTTATGATTTTAGTGTAAAATAATTTATTTTTGAAACATTTGATTTTTTGACAAATTTTCCATACTATAGGTCGTGGTTTTTTTAAGTCAAAAATTTCCAATTTTTTAAAACTGAAAATAATTCATTTTTTTGTTTATACAGCGAATGTTTATGATAAAAATATTCCATTTATAATACAAATTGTTACAATTATTTATTATATATCATATTATAGAGGAAAAAGGATTTTTTCGAAAAATCGATTATAGTCGATTTTAGAAACTGGCTTATTTTTATTTCAATTAATTATATATATATATATATATATATATATATGTATATTAACTTAGAAAAACATATATTTATTATGAAGAAAAATTATACTTGCTAAATGATTTTTTCTTCCAAAGAAATAAATATAAAAAATATATTTTTTGTAGATTTAAAATCAAAAAATATTTTTTTTCTAATAAATGACAATTTTTATAAGCAATTTTTGTTTTCGTCAATGATATTTATTATTAATGATTTTATTGTAAAATAATTTATTTATAAAACATTTGATTTTTTGACAGAATTTCCATACTATATGTCGTGATTTTTTGAAATTGAAAATAATTAAATTTTTTTGTTTATACAGCAATTATTTATGATATAAATATTGCATTTCTAGTAAAAATTGTAACTATTATCTATTATTTTATAGACTACAAACTAAATTATAGACAAATTGATTTTGTGATCAATTGTTAAAATTATCATAGTTTCATTTCAGAAATTTTTTTCATTAATTATATATGTGGATCCTAATACATATATATATATATATATATATATATATATATATATATATATATATATATATATATATATGATTACAATTAAAATTAAATAGAAGACTAGAAAGATTCCATAGAGAAACAGAAAAATTAGTCAGTGTAAATAAAATAGAACTAGATTTCTAAAATTTGAAAATCTTGAAACAGACTCCAATAGTGAATATCAAGAGGATACTAATATATATATATATATATATATATATATATATATATATGTATATATATATGTATGTATGTATGTATATATGTATACAATTTTTGAAATTACATTAAAACTATTTTTGCACTTTAAAATTTATGATTATTTCAATTATTTTAATACTGAGTCATAAAATACGAAGACTATTATAATTAACACAACAAATATGAGAAATAATGTAAATAATATTAAATCTAGAATGAAATTTTTATTACTAATTATTTTTTTCATACACATGTTTCATATAAAAAATGTAATTAAACTCATAACATATTATTTTTTTAAGATTCCATATAACATAATGCAAACTATCCAAACAAATAAAAATAAATATAAAATATAAAAATAAATAGTTATATTGCAAATTATACTATTTAAATTTATTCAGACATGTTTCAGGCAGTTAACATGTACGAGTAAAAAAACAGATATATTTTTAGAGCCATCTCATAAAAAAATAAAACAAAAAGCTTATAAATGAATATAAATAAACGAGACAAGTTATGAACAGAGTATAAAGAATTCCCACGACGACTCTAAACATATATTGTATTAGTTAATCTGATAATTTACGAAAGTTTCATAGTTGCGCTTGAATTATTGGCTTTGTTTCATTCACAAAATAAGATAATTGAATAAATTTATATATATATATATATATATATATATATATATATATTCATGTGTGTGTGTATGTGTGGTATGGTTGTAATTTATAGATATTTTTATAAAGATTAAATAAAATGAATTATTTGATAAAACTATTATTTTTTTGTTAAAAATATTTATTTGAAATACTTGTTAACATTTTTTTAAAAAGATAAAAAAGTTTTTATGATAAAATTTAATTAGTTATAAATTTACATACAAATCTTATATTCATTTTGTTAACATAATATTTTAAAATAAATCATTTTAATTTTCACCTATTACAACAATAATTTCATATAGACTTATATTTTTATTATACAGACTAAGAAATTCATTTAAACATTTTTTACAATAAAATAACGAAAATTAAAAATAAATTTATTTGAGTAATGAAACATATATTATTATCAAAAATTTTTACTAAAGAGTCACAGTGTTGGAATAAATACAAAAAGTTAATAATAATATTATATAATCAATTCAAATATTTTTTTTTCTATTTTCATGTTTTTTTATTTAATATCATAGCATTATTTTCATGTTGAGTTCTTAATATCTGCATATTATTCTTCTGAGTATTAAAATGTCTATTACAATTTTTATTTAATCATAAAAATTTAAATAAATATAATTTTTCTAAAAAATGTAAGTTTATATTTATATATATATATATATATATATATATATATATATATATATATATAGTCCCCTCATTTTCGAGGGTTAAGTATGAAGGCCGACAACCTCATCTTGTAAAATAACTGTCGAGAAGGGAGTAAACCCCGAATAAAAAATCTTCACCAATCCGCCTGGTCAGCGTGGTGAATTCTAAAAATGTAAGTTTATATTTATATATATATATATATATATATATATATATATATATATATATATATATTTGAAAATTAAAATTAATAATTTGTGTTTTAAGATTAAATATTTTAATTAAAAAAAATTGAAATTGGATGATATGGACATAGAAAACATGTGGTTCTAGAAAGACGGTGCTCCGTGTCACACAGCAGGTGACACAATGGTCTTATTGAGGGAAAAGTTTCCAGGTCACGTTATTTGAGGTAATGTCAACTGGCCGCCAAGTTAGTGTTACTTTAGACCCTTAGACTTTTTTTTGAGGCTACGTTAAGTCTCTAGCCTATGTCAATAAACCAGCAACAATTGACAACTTGAAAAATAACGTCATTCAAGCCATTACTGAAATTAAACCCGATTTAAATGGAAGAGTCATCCAAAATTGTGTCTCTCGGATTGACTCCTGCAAACAAATTTGTGGAGGCTATTTGAACGATGTTATTTTTAAAATATAATGACACTGAATATACTTTAATTTGAAATAAAGATTTCCGCCATATCTTAAATAAAACTCTTTTTATTCAATTTTGAAGATCAAACGCCCTTATTGGAAGAAAGTAAAATAGGTCGAAAATATTTCTGATTTTCATTCTCCGTCAATATTAATAACTTTTTACTAAATGCACTAATTTTATTGAAATCTATTTGAAAATACTATGTGAAATATCACCTTTCAAAAGATATGTAACACTAATATGTACCAAAATGGTGTACTGTCATAATCAACCAAACCTCTATCTATCAGTAAATAGTAAAAATACTGTTTTCCTAATCCTATATATATATATGTGTGTGTGTGTGTGTGTGTGTGTGTGTGTATGCAAATGAAACGTACACACAGGTAAACATTTGTTGATACTGAGAGACAGTAGCGTCAAAACATTTCCAATCTGATATCGAAACCGACTAATTGAAAATTACATATCTTGATATTCCTTTATGTTCGAATACAAATTTCCATATAAGCAATAGCAATTAGCAAGAACTGGAAATTCGTCTGTTAGCTCTCAACTAGGATCAACGAGTTCGCAGACAATCAATATCGAATAACAAGATGCGGTCGTATTAATATGGAAATGTTCTAATCGCAGTGTCGGAACAAATACAAAAAGATAATAATATCTTATATTCAAATCGTATAGTTCTTTTTCTAGTTTCATTCCTTCTTTATTTAATATAATTGCATGATTTTCTTTATTCTTCTGCTTATTAAAATTCAATTTTTATTTAATTACAAAAATATAGAACATAGAAGTGTTAACATAGTTTTTTAAACGTTTCCTTTTTTATAACTTATTAATATTATTAAAAAGAAAAAAGGTCGAGGATCAAAAAACAAAGCGAGTAAGAGATGGAGCCTGCTGATTGATATATAAAATTATTTCCAATAAATAATGACAAATATAGGGATTTACAAAATAAATAGTATGGTTATGAACAAAAAAATAGACAAGTAATTTTATATATAACAGTTTTTAATAAAAATCTAAATAAATTCAGAAGTACAAAGTTTGTATTCATAATTTGGTACTGTGTTCTGCTTGATAAAATTATTAGACTATTTCTTATCAATTTATATCAGCAATAATAACAATTTTTATATTTGAGATTTTTTTCTATAATTCGAAAAAGGTAAAAATGGAAAGTTTAGGATTTTTATTAGGAAATTTTTTAATAGGATTTTAATAGGAAAGTTCAGGATTTTTAAGGATTTTTTTTATTAAAAATTCTTTTGTTACATTTTGCTAAAAATCGACGTAATATTTATTAAATGTACTTTTTTTTAGATACCGGATTAGACTAAAATTATCACTAGTCTAGTTTCCAATATATATATATATATATATATATATATATATATATATATATATATATATATATATATATAATCGAGTTTGATCTAATTTTGATAAAGTTGTATTAAATAACTTAAATTATTCTAAACTTTCTGTTATTATATTCATATTTTCTAGAAAATATGTAATTTTTATACCATTAAATCTAAATTATTTTTAAAAAATATTTTAGTGTTTATTTCTGAAATATCAGATAACTAAGATGTTCCAATACTGCTGAAGTTACAAGAAAAATTTGTATCGTATTTGGAAAATTGACATGTACATTAATAACGATTTAGTTGTAGTTTAAAAAAATTACTTCAGGGAATGAAGTATTAGAATATAAATTAAATATAATTAACAACACGACAAATTAAATATAGACAAATATTAAAACAAATTCAATTTAACATGTCAACAGTTTACTGAAGAGCTCAAAGTAAGTGATGAAATAATACAGAATCATTTACATGAAATAGGGAAGATGTGGAAGTAAATACGAGGGTCGTTTGATAAGTATAGTAAATTTATTTATCTTTTAATTTAATTAATTAATTAAATTTTTCAATTTAGTTTTTCTTACTTTTTTACCATATTTATCAAACGACCCTCGTAAATGGGAACTGCATACTTTAACTCCTGACAACAAATTATAGTTTCTTAATAATTGAGTATTTTTTATTTCATGACTAAAATCGGTAAACTTATTGGATTAAATTTTGACCTATGATGAAGAATGGATTTTTTACTCTAACTATGAACATAGTTACCATTAGCTATCAGATATTAGGTTTCCATTTATTTTCGTTTCTGATGAATTTATTAGTGAAGCAGTATTAAAAGAAGAAGATTCACAGTTTTTTGAAAAAATATTTTGAATTTTATAAGAATGGAATCTATAAATTATCTTCTTGTTAAGAAAAGGTAATTCGATGTAAATGTGAATTTTGGACGAATAAAGTTATTTAAGTAAAAAATACAGCTATTTTTATTTTAATCTTCAAACATTAGAATTTTCTTGATTACTTAACCCAAGTCACCCGATGTGGAGTATTTTTGAACTCCATGATTTTATTAATTATATTAGTTATATTTTGAATCCTCATATTTAATGAAAAGCTGAGGTACAAAAATATCCCACTTTGGATTCTGAAAACAACTGGAGATAAAGGAGATAAAGGTTAATATATATATATATATATATATATATATATATATATATATATATATATATATATATATATATATATATATATATATATATATGAGAAAGATATAAATTACTGAATATTATTTCTCTGAAAAAAATAGTAAATGTTTAAATAATCAATTCTATTCGATTATTAGTTACGCCACTGGATGATGCGACTGAACATATTTGTATATCACCGAATTTTAATAGATCATTCGATTTAAAGATAAGAAAATGTACTTAATTTATAGGACTAATTAATTAAATTTTTGAATAGGTTAATTGATTAAAATTCGTGTATGTTTTCAGTTCAAGATATATTTCAGTTCCTTATAATAATTCTAATAAGTAGACAGATGTTAATATCAGTTTGAAACAATTTATATAAAATTTTGCAGGAAGAATAAGAACAAGAATAGAGTTCTTTGCAAATAATTATATGAATATTCATTCAGTTTTTTGATTTATTTTAATATATAAATGTATATATATATATATATATATATATATATATATATATATATATATATATAATGATGAATTATTTGAAAGAAAAATTAATTAAGTATAAATGTAAATATATTTTACAATATTTTTGACAAATTTTTTTGCAAACAGGATCTAAATTTCATTCATATTAGAATGTAATAACTTTGGTTAGGAACAAGAATATCTATTACTCAATGTATATATGTATATATATATATATATATATATATATATAGGATTTTCCAATAGAATCTCAGAACTTCGACAGCTGGTGGCAGACATGTTTGAATGTTTTTTAAAGCTCATTTTGATATTTCAACTCGGTATAGTTTGACAAATTATCTTAGAACGTTTAACACTTCAACAATGCTTAAAAATTGTAAAAATATCAATAAACTTATTGAAACAAAAATTTAATGAGTTCAAAATGGACCCATCAATTGGCCACCAAGTTCAGGTGCTCTAACTTTACAAGATTATTTTCTGTGAGGTTATGTGAAATCATTGATTTATGCTGATAAACCATAAACAACAGAAGCATTAAAAATAAACATTAAACGTGTAATTCATGTAATTGGATAGAAATTTTGTGAAAGAGTGATTAAAAATTGTAGTAAATGAATGTACTGTCAAACAAAGTCGTGGTGATCATATGAGTGAAATTGTGTTCCATGATTAATGCCATAGAATATACTTAAAAATAAAGTACGAGTAAATAAATAACTAATTAATTAAATACTTTTTGTTTTGTTTCCATTTAAATTTCTGAAGCGCTTATTGGAAAATCTCTCTCTCTCTCTCTCTCTCTCTCTCTCTCTATATATATATATATATATATATATATATAATATGATATTATTTTGGCGATTTGCGAAAGAACGTTTTTCGTTCGTACGTTCATCGAATGATGAATGAATCGAAATCAGATCGAATTACTTTCTATATTAAAATCAAAATAAGTGCTTCACTTGTGAACGAACCATATAAATACCAAATAATCACCTACAATCATATTCATTATCCGAATTTTGCCTGTTCATATGATTCGCATTTTCGTGGGGCGTACGTACGCCCGTCGTGCAGCTCGAGTAACGCCGCGTCACCGCATCCTCGCGTTTCCCCGTTCGAATCCCTCCTGTGGCCCCGCTCGTACGCCCGCGAACGAGCGCATTGACACGGATCCGCCTGCTGATTGGCGGACAACGCGTTACCATGACGATGCCCCCGCGCATCATCGTCATCGTCATCTCGGCTCACGTACTGTATTGTCATGCCATCGCCGTTTCATTCCGCAAAACCCGTACTGTACAGCCATTGTTCCACGAGGGGTGGCTGCTTGCGTTATGTCGTTGTGTGGCATCCAGTACCCGGGGTGGTTTGCAGGGTTGCGTTCAACGATATATTTTTTTTTCATAAACACTCGTGAATTCCACAGTCTTAGCAAAACTGGAAGCGAGTGTGTGTGTGTACGTATATGTTTAGGTATGAGTATGAGTTTGTATGTGTGTGTGTGTATTTTTAATTCACTGATGTTTTTACGAATTTTTTCAACGATTCCAAGAGTTGATTTCAGTTGAAATTTTGATAATTTAGTTCAATAATCTGTTCTGAATGAATAACGTATCTATTGAAACTGGAAAGTCATATATAAGCATTTTGTATATATATATATATCTATATATATATATATATATATATATATATATATATATATATATATATATATATATATAGATAGATAGATAGATAGATAGATAGATAGATAGATAGATAGATAGATAGATAGATAGATAGATAGATAGACAGATAGATGATTTTTCAATAAGCGCTTCAGAAGTTTAAATGGAAATAAAACAAAAAGTATTTAATTAATTATTTATTTATTTTTCTTCATTTCTAATCATATTCTATGGCATTAATGATGGAATACAATTTTACTCATATGACCATCATGACTTTGCTTGATATAGTACATTCGTTTACTTCAATTCTTAGTCACTCTTTCACATAATTATGGTCCAATTTCATGAATTACACTTTCAATACTTATTTTTAATATTTCTGTTGTTTGTAGTTTTTTCAACATAAATCAATGATTTCACATAATTTCACAAAAAATATCCAATGGAGTTATATCATATGATCTTAGTGTCCAATTGATGAGTCCATTTCGTGAAATAATGGACTCATTAAACTTTTATTTCAATAAGTCTATTGAAGTTTTTATAATTTCTAAGTGTTGTTGAAGTGTTAAACGTTCCATGATTATTTTCCGAACTATATTGAGCTGAAATGTCAAAATGAGCTTAAAAAAAATTCAAACATGGATGTCACTAGCTGTCAAACTTCTGACATTCTTATTAGAAAACTTTATATATATATATATGTGAGGCCTCTAAAAAATTCCTCCGCAGATATTTATATGAATTTGTAATAAACTTTCATAGAACATTTTCAAAAGCAATGACACAAATAGTAATTTTTCTACTGAAATCACTATTTATTATTAGAATAGAGGTTTTTGATGTTTTTAGTTTTTTTTTTACAAAAATATTTTAATATAAGCAACCACTTATTGTTTTAAATCACTAAGGTTTAATTTATTTAAAATTCATTTCAACGACATATAAAATCAATCAAATATTATAATGAAATTTTGAATTGTCCAAGAGATAAAATAATATAAAGCAGTCAGAAATATAAACAATTTTTTGTTCTATATTAGGCCTGTGCAACCTTTTAAGTGAAAGAGTCAATTACTAGTTTTGTGAAATCTTGGCGGGCCACACTACTTTTTATCAAGGGCACGGATTATGGTGTTCCCTAGGTCCAGAGATATTTTGAATAATTAATCTTGAGTTTTATAAATTTTCAGATTTGTCATTTTATTACATGTTTCTTTAACAGAAGCAATGTACAAAAATATCATTATTAAACACATTTTAGTTTTATTGTTTTTTTCAGTAATATTTTGTTAATTAATTCCTAGTAATAGACTTAATTAATTTAAATAAAAATTAATTTGAATTTATTTGAATTTACAATAAAAAATCAAACACATTTAGGCTAATAAATTATATAAGGTCATCCAAATGTGACGCTTAGATTTGTGTTTTATTAAAAAGAAACAAAAATAATTATACACATGTTTATTTTTAATAAAACACAAATCTAGGTGTTACATTTTGATGAACCTACGTAAAAGTTGATAAAATACATATATTTATATTCTAAAATCGTCAATTATCAACTAATTCGAAAAATATTTCTGTATAAAACCATTTCTCTAAAAATATTTGACAAGTTAATCTACAAACAAGTAAATAAATGTACTATTTAGATATTTCCTCACTCTTAAAACATTTTTACTTTTCAGACATATATATACTTTCAGGAGGGAAAAAATGAATAAGTTATTACATGTTTTGCACTCAGTGATTCGAATTTATTTTCATCGTTGCAGTGAATTATGTCGAGCGCATCTTTTGTAACTAAACATAATGTTAAGTGCACGAAGAAACATGCTGATTTCGTGTTTTGTTCATTCAGCTTTATGTGGTCACTGTATGTCTTTTACAAGATGTCACAACAATCGACCAACTCACCATCTGGCAATTACAATAAACCGTGACATATTTTATGCATGTTGACGTTGGCTTACGCCCAAATTGCTGTTTATATGCATCGAATTTTTGATATTACTTTGAAGTGATGTACGAAGTTTATTTTTTGATTGGATTGTGTGTATGTGTGTGTATGTATATATATATATATATTGATAGATAGATAGATAAATAAATATAACGATAGATAAGTATAAAAAATAATATAAATTTTATCATATATTTTTTTATTTATAGATGAATCATTAAATTTTATTTCTAGAAGACTTGAGGCTTTTATATGGAATAGCCCAAATAAGACTGAAAGATTTAGACAAATATTTATTTTTTTACTATTATTTATTTTCCTTCAGTCTCAATAAAATATTTCTTACATAGAATATTTTCCAAAAAAAAAAAAATTTTTTTTATCAATTTAATATATTTTAATGTTACAATATTGTTCATTGTTTATTGTCACTAAAATTATTTTAATTGTATTTTCTTTATTTAGGGACCATCCAAATGTGACGCCTAGATTTGTGCTTTATTAAAAAGAAATATGTGTATAGGGTGGTGTATAGAGAAACATGTGTATAGTTTATTTTAAAATCTAGGCGTCATATTTGGATAACCATATAGACTACGGTTATAGTTTTTATAAACTACTTGGATATTCTTAAAACTTGATAATTATTTTTATTTACAAATTTGGAACCTTAATAAATTCTTAAAATATTTATGACATGTGAAATTATTTAGAATTACGTACATGCCCATTAAAGAACCATTATATAACTGTCGTAAAAGAGCAAATTGTATCTGTACTCTTGTTCTAAACTTAACAACTTCAATAAAACACTCGAATGGGTTCGGTCGACTTGCGAACCAAAACACTGTTGTTCATTTGCTGTTTAAATTGCAACGTTCGTGTCATAAGTTTGCATACGAAACGCTGCACAGTAGACATTTGGCGTATTAGCTGTATCATAAATCTGTCAATGTTCACCGATGTCGTCCGTGAATTTTGCCCGTCCAAAGATAACTTCATTCTATTATATATTGTGTCGTTTGTGCGACGCGGTTCGCAAAAGTGCAAGGAAAATAAAGCACACTTGCCAGTCGATTTCGTATAAACATGATTTTATGAAAAGAAAAGAAAATGTTAAGCAAAAAAATACGAATCGAGTTCGAACGTCATATTTTATTACATTCGGTTTCTAAATTAATCTAAATTAGTAAGACTGAATTTTATGATAATAAATTCAAACTTGAATATTTAGTAAAAAAAAAAAGAAATTTATATAACACTTGAACACAAACACACATATATATATACACACACAAACACACACACGAGGGTCGTTTGATAAGTATGGTAAAAAAGTAAGAAAAACTAATTTAAAAAATTTAATTAAATTAATTAATTAATTAAATTAAACAATAAATAAATTTACCATACTTATCAAACGACCCTCGTATATATGTGTGTGTGTGTGTGTGTATTGAGCTATTATAATGATTTTTAGGAAATCATTTTTTTTAAAAATTGAATTAGCCACAATACCAAACAATGAAAAATTTTATTAAAATACGTTGTGATATATATTGGAAATAAATATTCAATTTTCGAATAAAAAATATAATTCCTTATATTCTGATAATTTATTTTTGAAGTTTTTACTTTTTGTATTGCCTTTAATTTGTTCATTTTTGAATATATTCTATATATTTTTTCTTAATCATTAACAAATATTTTCCCGCTTGAATTAACTGAGGTTTTTGAATTACTTTAATGTTAAGAACTCATATTTCAATGTCATTAATGAAGACAAATATATATATATATATATATATATATATATATATATATATATATATATATATAATTTCTAAAGCAGGTCCGTGCAATCGAAAGACCCTATTATAAGTTTTGTGAAATCTTAGCGAGCTGCATTACTTTCTATCAAGATCAAGGAATATTTAATCTTGAGTTTTGTAAATATTGAGATTTGTAATGTTATTGTGGAAAAATTAAACAACAAACATATCTTTAGTAGAAAAAGTGCACAAAAACCTCATTATTAAACACTTGTACATTTATATATACATATTGCTAAAAAATGATGTATTTTTTGTGTAGTTTGTTGAAAGAGTTATTATATTTTTTTAATGGAAATAAATTTGAGAAAAAACATTGCATATCTAAATAAATTGCTTTAATTTATTTTGCTTTTATTTTTTTCAAATATTCAATTCTGTGCCATGGACCGTATAAAAACATTAAAAGGGACTCAGGTTGCGCGAGCCTGTTCTAAAGATTTATTGTTTGTGATATCAAATCGAAGTAATTAATGTATATTGAATGGTGTTTTTCAAAATTATAATTTTAATTGTATCATTGAAGGAGTTACTTATATATATAGATATATATATATATATATATATATATATACATATAGATAGATAGATAGATATAATTTTTTTCAATAAGAATGTTCAAAATTTGACAACTGGTGACAGCCATATTTAAAAATTTTTTTAAAGCTTATTTTGACATTTAAACTCAGTATAGTTTGATAAATTATCATGTAATGTTTATGGAACGTTTAACACTTCAACGACGCTTAGAAATTATCAAAACTTATTATAAAAATCAATGTTTGGTTCATAAAACTGATCGTGCTCTTCGTGAAACTTACGGTCAGTACTAAATAAAGAAAATTATAGAATTTGGAGTGAAAACAATTCACAAGTCATTGAACAAAGACCACTGCAGCCACAAAAATTAACTGTTTTGTGTGCGTTACATGATGGTGGTGTCATCGGACCATATTTTTTTCAAAATGAAGCAGGAAATCATGTAACAGTGAATGAGGTTCGTTACTGAACAATGTTTAATGATTTTTTTTCCAAAAATTGAAAATGGTTTGCACGATATGTGGTTTTAACAGGATGGTGCTACTTGCCATATATCTACGAAAATAAGACATATTGAAACAAAAATTTAATTAGCCCATTATTTCAAGAAATGGACCCATCAATTGGCCACCAAGATCATATGACCTAACTCTATTGGATTATTTTCTGTGGGGTTATGTAAAATTATTGGTTTATGCTGATAAACTACAAACAACAGAAGCATTAAAAATAAACATTGAATGAGTAATTCATGAAATTGGACCACAGTTAAAAGAGTGACTAAAATTTGACTAAACAAATGTACTACATCAAGCAAAGTCATGGTGGTTATATGAGTGAAATTGTGTTTCATCAATAATGTCATAGAATATGCAAAAAAATAACTAATTATTAAAATCCTTTTTGTTTAATTTCATTTTGTTAAAATCTCCAAATAATGATAATAATTTATTGTTTCCATATATTTTAGTCTTCCTCATTAGGGTGTAAGAACTAAAATATGAAATTCCTCTTCATCATCTAATGATATTTTTAAAACATCTTATAAAGGGTTTTGTTTTCAATTTATACGATTCTTGTTAGTATTTATTGTTTGTTTTGTAACTGATTTTTCTAGTTCTTTGGTTGAAAAAGAATCTTCCTGGGTCATCTTATCTTTAGTAAATGGAAAATTTTATGGTACAATGAGATATTAGTTTATAATAATCTTCAGGAACATATAGGTAATTTACATTTTTTATTTACATCTAGACCACTACAAAATGACCTAAACACTATTGACTTTTTCATAAAATTAAAATTTGTAATAACACAATGACTTAAACCACTATCAAAATAAGAATATGATCATGTGATCTAACTCTATTGGATTATTTTCTGTAGGGTTATGTGAAATCATTAGTTTATGTTGATAAACTACTAACAACAGGAGCATTAAAAATAAACATTGAAAGTGTAATTCATGAAATTGAAATTTATCTTATAATTTTCCACAATTATAAAAAAGTGACTAAAAATTGGATTAAACGAATACACTGTGTTAAGTGAAGTCGTGCTGGTCTTATGAGTGAAATTGTGTTCCATTATTAATATCAGAAAATATGCTTAAAAATAAATAACTAATTAATTAAATATTTTTTCTTTTAATTTCATTTAAACTTCTAAAGCTCTTATTGGAAGACGCTATATATATATATATATATATATATATATATATATATATATATATATAAATGTTATATAACAACGTACACAAACCGAAGTGAATAATAGAGAAAGGTTACTTGTGTTGTAAAATATTCTCACAAAAGTTGTCCCATTCAACAGTAGCAAGAACTCTTATCAGATATATGCAAAATCGTACAAACACATTACTTGAAGCAAGCAGAGTTTCGTCGAACGGCGATGTATAACAGTGTATCTTTGCCGACAGAGGAGACCATTGGCAGTAGCAATAGCCGCCAATTCGGATGAACTATGACCCGAGATTGCAACGGGCTTTGTTAATGCACGCAGCGTCGAGCCAAACATATATTCGTTGAATACTTTCATGTTTTTAAAGCGTTCGACGCGAACGTACGGCTGGACAAGTGTGAAATACTGAATTGGAACGATTTAAATCTGTCCCTACAAGATTGTACGGGAATGCGAGACCTCTCGATCAATACTACTTGGCATTTACGATGGATCGCGGATCGGACGACGTGTTGATCTATGATCCATTTATTGATTTATGGAACACGTGAAGGATACAACGTGTATTTATAAACGGTAATGTGGTGATTGATCGAGTTTAATCGTGGATCAGTCACCATTTACAAATCTAACTTATTTATTTACAGATAGTGTTTACGATACTTTGATGTTGGTACTGTAGACCATTTTAGATACTTAATTGTTTCGTACAGACACCGATGAAATTTATTCAAGATCTAAACATTTTCAACCTATGACATTTTCATACACTTATAAATGATAAAACTTTTGATACTTCAAAGTCAATTTCGTATATTTTTAATTGTATATTCTGTATTATTATTCTTTATGATAATTAGATCCATTGATTTAAAGCAAGCCCCTGCAACCTTTTAAGCAAGAGGGCTAATTATAAGTTTTATGAAATCTTAACCGGCCAAACTACTTTCTATCAAGGGCAGGAAATATAGCATTCCCTAGATGTGGTGAGCAAAAAAATGATAAATTTTATGTAAAACTTGTTGAGAGAGACGTTGTTACATTTTTTAATAGAAAGAAATTTGAAACAAATATTACATATATCATATAAATATTATCTTAATTTACTTCACTTTTATTTTTTTTAAATATTCAATTTTATGCAGGCAGCACAAAAATATCAAAAAATCACAAAAAAAATAATCTTAAGCTCTCTACAAGAGAGTGAAATTGTAAGAACAGATTTAAAAAACATCAAATAAAAATTCATCCAAATAAATTTATATTTTGCCATAAATAAATTACACAGTACTACATTACCGAATACAAAATTCAGTTTTTTTTAAAAAAAAGTAATACTAGCATCAGCTACCAGGTTCAATTATACAAAAAACGTAGTATTGTAATTGATTGTTAAATTGTTAATAATGAATTATTTAAGTTATTACATTAACTATTTTTTAAAAAATTAATAGTTTTTCTGAAAAAAATATCTAAATTGGTTACAACTGTAAAAGTTGTTTAGAGAGCTTTATTTGATAAATTAAGTCCAGAAAACAGGTTAAATTTTCAAACAGACATACTAGTACTGTCATTAATTATAAAAGTGTTATTAAAGAATTATAAAAGTTATTACATAGGGTAATCCAAATGTGACGCCTAGATTTGTGTTTTATTGAAAAGAAATATGTGTATAGAGAAACATGTGTATAGTTTTATTTATTTTTAATAAAACACAAATCAAGGCGTCACAATTGGATGAACCTATATTAATTAATTGTTTTAACAATTTATAGCTTTTTTTAAAAAAAATCTAAGTTGGTTGCCAATGTGTAAAAATTGTTTATAAAGCTTTATCTGAAAAAAATGTCTAGAAAAATTATTTATTAAAGTATAAATTGATATTGTGTATTGATTTAACAATTTATAAGATATATTTTTATAGAAAATTTCTGTGTATTAAAAAATGACATTTGTTATTACCCAATTCAAATCAATTTCTATTTTATTAATTTTTATTCTAATTGTGAATAATTTTGTTATATAGAGTATTTTTAAATGTGATAGAGCTTTAAATTGAATCCCTATCGTAAGTCTTATCTAACCTAAAAAAATATCTCTATATTTGTACATACATATGCATGTGTGTATGTATGTATAAAGGTATGATAAAGGTGTTTTTTTTAGGTTGGATAGAACTTTTGATAGGAGTTTAATTTAAAGTTCTATCACGCTTGAAAAACATTTTATATTATATATATATATATAATATAAAATGTTTACAACTATCATTTAAAATAATGATAAGTGGTTGCTTATATTAAAATATTTTTGTAAAAAAAAATATAAAAATATATAATTCTAATAATATATATATATATATATATATATATATATATATATATATATATATATATATAGAGAGAGAGAGAGAGAGAGAGAGAGAGAGGGTGACCCATCAGGAGCGCACACTTCATATCGCTTAAAAAATATCATTGCTCACTAAAAAAAATGTCAGTTTTATTTAAAAATTAAATTTTGCACTCCTGATGGGGCACTCTCTCTCTCTCTCTCTCTCTCTCTCTCTCTCTATATATATATATATATATATTTATAAACTCAAAAAAGCCTCTATCAGCTATTGCTAAGTAAAAGTCTTATTGAATGTCATTAGGTTTTCTTCTTTTCTCAAAATTTGTGTTTTTTTCGCAGTTAAACTCATCCAAACCTCACCTCCACAATAATTTACAATATCATCTATCCATATTTAGTTG
Organism: Neoneuromus ignobilis; assembly: GCA_029203775.1. Taxonomy (NCBI): domain Eukaryota; kingdom Metazoa; phylum Arthropoda; class Insecta; order Megaloptera; family Corydalidae; genus Neoneuromus; species Neoneuromus ignobilis. The sequence goes on along the minus strand of CP092087.1, from coordinate 5,210,838 downwards.
GGTCTTTTTTATCTCTTGGTCACCATTATATAATCATTTTGTGATCTATTGTTTTTCCATTCTTTTTATATGTCCTACCCATGCTCATTTTATGATTTTTATTTATTCTTATTTTTTTTCGTACTCATTTACAGATTTTAAAATTACATTTAGAAATTCCTAACATTATTTTTCTATGCTTCAATTTCCATACACAACATTTTCCATGCTTTGCTGAATTGTCAAAGTCTCTCTCTTTCTATTTCTCTCTCTCTCTATTTATATATATATATATATATATATATATGTATGTATGTATATATATGGAAAATAAATTAATACAAGCATGTCTAAAATTTCATCCAAAAAATCTTAAACATATCAAAGTCATGTTTATACATTTCAACAAATTGTAAAATGTAAAAAATGTACTTATAAAAAGCATTATTATTTATATCTACTTTGAATTTTCATTTCTCTGCCACATGATTCACAAGATTTGTTCTTAACGTTTCAACACTTAATATTAACATGACATTTATTTATATGGTTGTTGACATAAAGTAGTGTACGAGATTAATATTTATTTTTAACACATATCTTGCGTTAAATAGAATTCTAGAATATTTAACAGTATTACACATTAAAATAACATATTTTTTTAATATTTAAGTTAATTGTTTTAAATGTTTATAATTTAATTCAAGTGATAATATAAAAAAAATCAATTCAAAAATTATGTTATTTTAAAAACTCATAATTTCATTAAGACATTCTTAATAATTGTAACATACTTGTATTTGTTAAGTTGGACAAAAACGATTATCTGTAAGAAGATTTGTATATCTAAACGAAGCAGCAGTAAAAAGTCTTTCACTTTATAAGTACGAAATAAGAATGTCATTCTAATTAAATTGTAAAACAGTTGTGTTTGTTAAATGAAGATATAAATGAACACATTTGCTTTCCGGAAGTACCTAACGATTTTGGGTTTACCCAACAAATATCCTCATTTGAATAATCAGTCTACGACACGTTCGGTAACTTTGTAAACTGTTTACATTTCAGCAACCACTTTTTAATACTACTGCTGATTCGTAAGTATATATACATCTCTTTCTTTCATACAAACACTATATTTTATATATATATATATATATATATATTAATAATAATTATTATTAGTAAAATGTTTATAATTTATTGTAAAGTTTTGTTGCAATAAAACTACTATTAAATATTTAATATTTGTTTGGGTTTTCAGAAAGCGTTAGAATAATATAACAGTGTTATTTCTATTATTTATCTCTCTCTTATACACACAATATATATATATATATATATATATATATATATATATATATATATATATAATAGACATACACACACATACATATAAAGATTTTTTCAGGTTGGATAAAATTTTCGATAGGGATCTAATTAAAAGTTCTGTCATGGTTAAAAACGATATATATATATATATATATATATATATATATATATATATATATATATATATATATATATATATATATATATATATATATATATATATATATATATATATATATATATATATAAGTAGTAAAATAAATTATATACTTCTGCTGCAAAAAAAATACTATAAAATATTAAATATTTGTTTGGGGTTTTAAAAAGTACTTGAAATATTTTAATACAATGTTATTTTTATTTAAATGTTAATTATTTTTAGAATTTATTTTATTTGACAATCAAAAATATTACCTAAGTTTATTTAGCATTATAAACCTCAATGTTTACAAAAATGTAAATTAATATTTTTATTTTATCAAAAAATAATAAATTATATACAATGGTTTAAATGTGACTGAAGATTTAAACATACATTTACTATCACTTACTATCCTTCAGTCTGTTTTGGGTCAACCTATATATACTTTATTTCAAATTTTGATATGAAACACAATGTACTGGGTTTAAAATATTTTTTTTTATGTTTATATTTTATTTAAATAATTATAACTATCATTGCAAAAACGAAATCATAAAGACATTATTATAACCTAGAACCCTGTGTATATGTATGTCACTTCGTCCACTGTTTAATATTCAAGAAATGTTTAGGCTTTACTGAGGAGAAAATTGTTTCCAGTGACAATAAAGCTCCAGTTAACGACTTACTGTTATTGCATACAAAATTATCAGACCGTTGATTAAATTGTTTCTGACATCATTACATTTCAGTAATAAACTCTATTTATAAAATTTTATTTATATATTTTGTAAATAACCTGAATATTTTTTAAATTTAAAAATTTATACTTAATAATAATGTTATTAGGAATAAAAATGTTTCATTAAAATTGTATTCTTCTACTTAGCAAATAACCTGATTTTTTATTTAAAGTGTTTAAATTGAAAAAAATGAGTATTTAATAATAAAATGATTAACAGAATATTATTTTAAAAAATTTTAGTTCTTAAGATTCAAAAAGTTTATAAATATTGCCAAAAATTGCAAAAAAAAACGTTTTTTATATTTTTTCATTAGAAATAGTTGATATATATATATATAGAGAGAGAGAGAGAGAGAGAGAGAGAGGGAGAAGAATACAACAGTCCTGAAAATAACCATAGTTTACAATACTTTAATTTTACCTTATAAAATGTTTGCAATTAAATTGTCTTATTATATAAAAGATCATCCAAATGTGACGCCTAAATATGTGTTTTATTAGAAAGAAGCATGTGTATAGTTTCTTTTTAATAAATCCCAAATTTAAGCGTCACATTTGGGTAACCCTATACAAATAATATACATAAAAAAATCATATTACATATGTAAATACCTAATAATAATTATTTGTATATTTATATTCATTTTATGAAAATAAAAAGAGGAATAAGATATTTTTAAATTTTAATAATATCGTAATAATTAAATCCAGGATTTTACAGTTTTTTATGTGGGTATGTTTTCGTATATATATATATATATATAAAAGTATATAAGTTAATTTACTTATTTCACCAAATTTAACAAGTAAAGTAATAAAAATATTTGCATAAAAACAATAAACACTATGCATAAAATGAATTAGAATTAATGAATTTAAATTAATATCTGCATATTTGAATATATTTTTCAAATACGTTGTTAAAACAGTAGTTATGCCTACGCTTTATGTAATTATAATAATAGTCTAGTTTGCGTAAATACAGTGTTTTAGGATGTATATTTATTATTTCTAATTAAAAAAATATATTTTTTGCGTAAGAATACTATTTTGAATTTTTATTACTATTATAAACAGATTGTAAACTTTATTTACTTATATTATTAAATATATGGACCTGAACGAGTAATTAAATTGTAA
>CP092087.1:4932500-5197500 GCA_029203775.1 Neoneuromus ignobilis | reverse complement strand
CTTTCTTGGAATATTTATTATAAACAAACAGGTGGGTAGAAATAAGAAGTACATAAATAAAACTTTTTTTTGAAAGAACTGTTCCATCATGAATAATGAAAACATTAACGTACATTAACATTGTATAATTATTTTAATTTTAATTACTTCTATTGAATAAATAAAAAAATTATATTTATTTAAAACTCGGTTGATATTTTTATAAGAAAAGTAATCGAGTTATGTATTAAATAATATGTTTTTGTATTGTAGGACAAAATAGATTTGTATTAATTGATTTAGTAAAAACAGGACGATTTAAAACTACATTTTGTATTTCGAATAAAATATAGCAACTTCAGCGAAGATCTAAGAGAGTAACATTTTGAAATATGAAGATTTATATAAATAAAGTCCACTTTTCATATAAAACACGGATGTTAATCATGCGTCCAATTACGTTTCTGTTCGAAACGATGTCCGTTTTTATTTATGTTCAACGCAGTCTGTTCAACGAATAACAGAGACTTTGTTTTTCGAATATAATTGCGTACAGTGTACATAAATCTAACAGACCATAAAAAATAATTAATTTCAATTAAATTATTATGTCTTGATATTTTCGAGAGTTGATGTCTTACTCACAGGTTGGCAATACACACAATCATAAATCTTGACATCATTAATCATTTTTTCGAATTCCGGAAAATATTTGAAATTGTGTCAGGCAACTATCTTGGATCATGTTCAAATATTTAACAACCACTCTAAAAATGTCACGAAATATTTGAATCGTGTTCAGCATCCGAAAAATCTCAAAAAATATGTATGATTTTTTTTTAGGAATTTGTGTATTTTTGGCTTGCAACCCTTTTTATTTTGCGTTGAATGAGCGCTAGAGATATTAATTTCATTGAAAATTAGTAACGGATATTTTATTGTTTATCGCAATTCTTCACTAAAAATGAAATTATTTTTTCATAGAAATAAATTAATTGTTTTTTATATGTTTTTACAATAACTATTTATATTTTTATTTAAATAACTATATACGTACAATATATATATATATATATATATATATATACATACATATATACACACATATTTATATATATATATATATATATATATATATATAGAGAGAGAGAGAGAGAGAGAGACAAAAAGAGAGTGAAAATTTTTTTTAGGTTAGATAGAAATTTTGATAGGAATTCAATTTAAAGTTTTATTACTATTAAAAAAAACACCTATATATATATATACATACATATATATATATATGTATATGTATATGTATGTGTGTGTGTGTATGTATGTATGTACATATTGTGAAAATATATTTGAATAGCTTTTATACTAACAAAGAGTAGAAAAATGTCTATTTTTAAAACATTAAAAATTGCTTTGAAAGTAATTATTGAATGTATTTAATATCATAAAAAATATGACTATTGAAAAACTTGAAAGTAAGCAGAATATTTTAATAAAATACAGTTAAGAAAAAAGGAGTGAAAACCTTAAATATTATATATAAGGTGGTCCAAATGAGATTGCAGGATAGTAAAGAATAGTAAATGATAGTAAATAAATATAAATTTCTAAAAATTCAGTCTCATTTGGTACACCATGTACTTATATATCGGTTGTTTTTTTAAGTGCGATAGGACTTTAAATTGAATTTCATTCAAAATATCTATCTAACCTAAAAACAGTGTTTATCATACTTTTATATATACATACATACACACATGTATATATAAAAATGTTTTTAAGGTTAGATGGAACTTTCGATAAAGATTGAATTTAAAGTTCTATCACATTTAAAAAAATATCCTACATATATATCATATATGTGTATGTTTATATATATAAATGCATAATTACATACACACAGGATGTCCCAAATGAGATTGATAGTTTAGACACAAATTTATATATTTTATCCTTCAGCTTCATTTAAGTTATCCTATCGGGAATCAGACTGTATAGTGTGGCCTAAATTAAATTGAGGTATGTACTATGTAAATATGTGTATAAATCTTCAGTCTCATTTGAGCCAATATATATATATATATATATATAATTATCAGTCTGTCTCTATCTACTTTTGTATTAAGATCTCTCTCAAATTTTCCACCTCAACTGATTTAAGGTTTTTTCATCCAGAAATTTATTTACATTTTTGACATATACTTACATACATACACACACACATATATATATATATATATATATATATATATATATATATAGGGTGTCCCATGAGGAACGAATAATTTTACTTTTAAATAAAATACATTTTTTTTAAGTGAGGATGATGTTTTTTGAGAGATGATTAGTGTATGTTCTTGCTGGAACTCCTATATATATATATATATATATATATATATATATATATATATATATATATATATATATATAGTACATGATGTTACTACTACTACTAGCTGATAGCCCACAACAGCCCCAATGCTGGGTGAAATGCCTCGTCGAAATATTATATATATATATATATATATATATATATATATATATATATATATATATATATACACACTACTACTACTACTACTGATAGCCCACAACAGCCCACTGCTGGGTGAAAGCCTCGTCGAAAGTTATAAGAAGAGTTTTCTGAATCTTTTCCATTATTTCCTATCGCTGGCCAATCTCATCTAACCTTGGCTTCCGCAATACTTCACAATTTCATCTCTCCATCTTTGATGTGGTCTTCTTTTAGTCTTCTTTATCTCTTGGTCTCCATTCCGTAACAATCTTCGTCCATCTGTTGTCCTCTCTTCTCGCTATATGTACTACCCATGTCCATTTCAACTTGCTCTATTATATCAATTACTTTTGTTTGTTCTCTTATCCATTTACTTGTTCTCTTATCCATTTACTTTTTTCGGTCTACTTTAGAAATTCCTAATATTATTCTTTCCATGCTTCTCTGGGCAGTTAACAGCTTCTCATATATATATATATATATATATATATATATATATATATATATATATATATATATATATATATATATATATATGATCATCATCATCATAAAAGTCTACATAAGCCCAGTGTTGGGCGAAAGCCTCATCGACTGTTACTGGCTCTTAATTTTTTTTTAATTCTTCCATTGTTTCCTTTTTGCATTTTATTTTATTTAACTCTCATCTCCACTATATTTCATAATTTCATCCCTCCATCTTTGATAAACTCTCTTTTTACTCTTGGTTGCCAGTTTATAATAATTTTTTCCATCTATTGTTTTTCTTCTTGCTATATGTCCTACCTATGTCTATTTCAGTGATTTTATTTGTATATATATATATATATATATATATATATATATAGAGAGAGAGAGAGAGAGAGAGAGAGAGAGAGGTCGAAATAAGACTGAAAAATATTAAATGATAGTCAACAAGTAAATGCATGCCTAAACTCTTCAGTCTCATTTGAGCCATCCTATATAAATATATATGTATGTTTATATGTGTAACAAATATAAAATTATTTGATAAACGTAACGTCTCGAAAATATCAAGTATTTTCGGTGTTCCATTGTACAAATCTTAATCTTTTATTAACTACATGTAACATTATAAAAAAGTCGAGTGTAAAAAAATAAACAAAACGTCTTCTCTGGTAAACTCGAAACTATATTCCTGAGTGTGTCGGCATGTTGTGGCCAATTACAAACATTCTTTAAAGCGGCGGTAAATCTCTCTCTGAAAGTCGATTGGCCACTGATAAAAATTTCCCATGTGCACGATATGATCACAGACAAACTTAACACTTGACTGACTATCATACGTCTATTATAAGACGGACACACGAACGAGTTCCGTTCGTCGTAGTTCACGAGACAATGACACATGTCAAAGCAGATGTTTTAGTGTGCTTTAGAAGAAATGGGAATATTCTTTTTTTAGTTTTGTTCATCTAGTTGAAAAATAATTATTACCGTAGAGTTAAATAATTGATTATTATTAATACGTTTTCAGATAAAACGAACGATGTTCCGATGCTTTTTTTCGTCGTTTTGTCCATTTCGAATGTTCCTTATTCTCATTTCGTTTCGCTATAATAAAAACAATCTTCGTATAGAATTGCGTGTATGTTTTTTTCATCTCTTAAATGTTTGTATAATTCTTGCTAAGAATTTGTGAGGAAGGACAACTACTGCGTATCTGGTGTTGATTTTGTTAATATCGTGGTATTTTGACAGGAATTTTGGAAATACTTTTCAACGACTCTTGAATTCCATTGATTCCGCATATGTTTAGATATTACATCTGTGTGGAATTCGAGCGTGCGTCTAATTAGCGGTTAGTTTGACCAATTAACGACGATTAAATATTCATATTTAATGGTTTAGTTCCACGTTTTTCTATATATAATTTTTTTCATACGTTCGAGTGAGTTTTATATTTTATTTCTTTATTTAATTACTTTATCTAATAACGATATTACATTTATTACGAATTTTATTAATTTGATACATTTTTGATATAAAACTATTACTTAATTAATTTAATTTGGTTATCGTACTATTCAATTAACTTATTTAAAAATTATTCGCTTGGCAGATGGGTATAACTATATATAATTTTTATTTAAGGAAACAAATCTAAATACATACACCTTTTTATTAATACGTGTTTTTTAATTGAACCAATTAAAATATTATCATAGTTTTTTTTAAAAAAAAAAATAAATACATTTATGAAATATTTTTAAACGATTAAGTAAATTTAAAAAGAAAATAATATAAAATATTATTCATTCTAAAAAGTAATCAATTTTTCTGTATATAATTTTTCTATTACAAATATTTATTAGAAATTATTTTATTACTTGTTCCTTTACTTGAATTTGAATTTTTTAATTTTAAGATTTCACAAATACTAATGAATTATTGGTATGAAAGTGAAAATTCATCACAGTTTCAAAACAAATAAAAAATAATTTTAAGGTATTTTGAACAACCAATTTTATAAGTATAAGGTGTTTTTAAGTGTGATAAAACTTTAAATTTAATCCCTATCGAATGTTTTATCTAACCTAAAAAGAGAGAGAGAGAGATTTATTGTTCATAATTCAGTACATGCTCCTAGGATACATAAGTTTTTAAATGATGAGCCTTCTAAAATATATTATACTATTTACATTGTGGTTAAGAATAAAGAATACGAGGAAAATTGATTGTTCATATGGTGAGGTCGCAGGAAAAATTTCAAAAAACCTACATGTATAATGTCTATTTTTTAAATTTTTAGCTTAACTAACTTATGCTAGACTTAACTAACTTAAAGTAAACTCTAATCTAAAAAAACAGGCTTTATAAATATATATATATATATATACATGTGTGTGTGTGTGTGTGTATGTATGTATAAAGTATGATAAAAGGTAATGAATTGTTCTGAATTAATTAATTAATTTAATTTTGTAAATAGAAACAATTTGGCTAAATAGAAAATTAATAAATGTTTAACACAGATGAATTGTTCACTCTAAAAGCGATCTGAAGTTAATAGTATGGTTGTCGAAATGTGTAGCAGTAAATAAAATGAAAAATAAATAATTACTGAATATATAAAATTTTATAATGTTGGAGTAAATGATTGATTGATCTAAAAGTGAATTTTCCACAGTACTATAACAAAGATTAAATTTTTTTTCAAATTTTTCAAAAATATTAAACTTTGAGTCAGTTTCATGTTATTATATATTGGGTTGATTTCATGTTTTTATATATTGGGTCATTCCATAAGTAATGCAGTATTTTCGTGTTAGTTAAATGATGCAATATTTTGCAATTATGGAAAAAATGTGGGGGTATAAATAATGTAGAAATGTGCATAGTTTTGGTAAAATTTCAAAACTGAATCTGTGAGTTTTTTACGAATTATCGGAACTTATTCTGAAGCAACAAATGTACATTTACAATTATTATCTCTTTAGACTAGGAAAAGAACCGTTCCTGAATCAATTGTTACTGGTGTTGAAAAATGAATTGTTTATAACAATATTAAACGTTGAAGATAATAAATTAACTGCAATGAAATATCATTTCCATTGATACGAAATTTGAGCAACATTTCAAGTTATGATTGTTAAAGTTCATCGTCGTTAAATTGTAAATCTATACTTGATAAAATATCAACAAAAATTTTTTCATCACTGTCAAAAAATGTGATAACATGGAAAAAAATATTTTTATCACCGGTATAAAATTTGTTATTATTCAATTGAATAAATTGTTAAAAAATATTTTTAAGTATACCGTAGAGTATGTTATTTAATTTTTAATTATTCATATTTTGTATTATTTGTTGTTAATTATATTTCTGATTTTAAAAAAAATTGTTTAAGTAAATAATATTTATAATCTCAATGAATTAAAATCAATTAATATTGAATAACACAAAATGTAAATGAAAAATTAGTTGTATAGTGTTTTTTAAGCATGATAGAACGTTAAATTGAATTCCTATCTAAAGTTCTATCTAACCTAAAAAAACACTTTATATGTTTGTGTTTATATATATATATATATATAAATGTTTTATTAGGTTCGATAGAACTTTCGATAGGGATTCAATTAAAAATTCTATCACGATTAAAAAAACACTTATATATACACATATATGAGTATAAATAAAAAAAATGAATCTGAAGAATTTAGTCTTCGTGTTAATTTTATAGACTCACAGTATTGTTTACGGAATGTTGCTATTATTAAATAAAATATCTCCCGGAAATCTCATTTACAATTATTTATTCCACAGTGTAGTAGAGAGAACTAAGAAAAAAAATGAGATGTATAGTGTAATCTATGATAGGCGACAATATCGAAAACGAACAAGTTGATACCCGCAGGGGTCGGCAGATGCCTATTCGGTCAGCGCCATAAATCACCACGAAGCCGCTGATACGACGCTGCGATAGCGTAGTTCAGAGGCTTACAAGGACGCCGACATAAAATTCACGACATTAAATTTTATAGAACCATTACATGCCCGATGATGGTATTCGTTTTATTAAAAGACTAAAAAAAAATAAATAATAATACACATGTGTGTGTATAAATACGTGTTTGTATAATTTCGCATACGAAGTCGTCACGTTCTCTTTTGAATTACAAGGATGATAGTAAACGGACATCGTTTTGTACTTATCATCTAATAAAATTAATTTAAAGCTTCTTGTCTTGCACTTGTGTCTTGAATAATGTGTGTTTCGTTGTTTAATTATTAAAGTTTTAAATGAAATTGACTGTTTGATGTAGTAATGAATTGGTAAAGCGAAGTGTTTCTATCGAAGTCATAATTTAAGGTCTGTTAATTTATGCGAAAAATATACGAGTTTCAATGTTATTTGGAATTGTAAAAGTTTATTTTAAATACATGTACATTGCCACAAAATACTTGTTTTATTAAATATTTATACTTATTGCCAAGAAGACCCAAATGAGACTGAAGATTGTAACCTTCAGTTTCGGTTTATATTCTTCAGTCTCATTTAGTCTACTCTATAAAATATATGAACAATATTTTATTATTGTTTAAAAATTTAATATATTTTAATGGTATCAGTTTTTTAATAAATTTTCATATATAATAAATCATACAATTTTCACTTAAATAATTGATTATGAATTAAATAAAGTCAAAAAATTTCATTTTTAAATTTTAATAGAAATATTATTTTCTGGATTCTTTTTGAATAGTTTTATTGAAATAAATATATTTGAATAATTCGAACAATGAATATTATGAAATTCTAATTAAAAGTTTTATGAAAATAAATTTTGATTAAAGTCTTTAGAACATGGGAATTTAACAAAATTAACGAATTAATACTTATATTTATTTACATAAGAATGTATATATAAACTGTTTTTAAACGTGATAAAAATTTAAATTAAATCCCTATCAAAAGCTCTATCAAACTTAAAAAAAACATCTTTTATCATACCTTTATATATACATTCATATACACATGTATACATAGTGTTTTTTGAAAAAAATAGATAGCACTTTTGATGAAGATTCAATTTAAAGTTCTATTACATTTAAAAAAACATCATGTATATATATATATATATATATATATATATATATATATATATATATATATATATATATATATATATATATATATATATATATATATATATATATATACATGAGCAGGTGATTAAGAAAGTGGTCTAAGTCATATATTTTTATTTTAAGATATTTTAACTTCTGCTTTTGAATTTTTTTAAAAATATTTTTCTATGATGACAAATAGAAAAAGTAACTGTATTTATCTAAAAAATAATTATTTTATGTAATTTTTAAATTTCAAAAATAACTTGTGACAATTTTTTTAATATCTTATATGACAGATCATTTTCTAAATTAATTAAAAAGTTAAAAGAAATTTTAAAAAAGAAATAGATTTTATTAAAAGAAATTAATTAAAAAATATTTTTTTACATTTAAAAACTATAACTATTTTTAATTATGCTCAATTTTTCATATAATTTTCAATTTGTGATGTTTTAAGAGTTCTAAAATAGTTAAGTTGATGGTATATAACAAATCCATCATATCTTTGTATTTTTCCTTTGTCACTGGCCTTAAATCTTCATATAAAGACAACAATTAATGTTTTCATATATTTTTGGTCTTTACTTTTTGAAAGTAAGAATTAAAATATGAAATTTAACTTCATCATCAAATGATGTTTTATGAAAAATATTATAGGGGATTTATTAAAAACCTTATCTATTGTATTTGTAATCAATTAATACGATTCCTATTAATAATTATTTTTCTAACTCTTGGGTTGAAAAAAATTTTTCCTGAATCATCCTATGTACTCTAAATAAAGTTGTTCTTACATACTAAGATATTGACTTATAATAAACTTTAGGAATATACAAATAATTTGTCTTTCTTATTTATGAGGGTCGTTTGATAAGTATGGTAAATTTATTTATTGTTTAATTTAATTATATTTTTTAATTTAATTTTTCTTACTTTTTACCGTACTTACCAAACGACCCTCGTACATCTCGAAAATACTTTCTTTTTCATAAAATCAAAATTTCTAATAAAATAAATAATTAAGTAACTACCAAATAATATTTATTTGAATTTCATTGAACAAAAAAAATATCATTTTAATAACACCCCTATTTTTTAAATTATTGTATTTTCAAAAAATGTTTTCGTTCATTACTTAGATCATTGACATACGAATTTAACAATAAATATTTTTTTTTAAATTTTTGATTTAGAATTTTTTCATAATCACCAGCTCATTTATAGAAAAATGTTTCGTTAAACAGTAATATTTTTTCCACTTCAAATAAAAAAAATCATAATTAATTCAAAAAATGGTATAAAAACGATCTTAATTAAAATATTATCAAGGTCTTTGATTTTTTCTTATTTTTTTCTTATTCTTTGATTTTTTCTTGTTTGCGTATGTCTATCTAAAGTCGAAGTCATCAAATTTAATAACGAATTTCAAATTATTACAATAATATTTATATTTATTAATAAAATAAATTGACGTTAATTATTTTCAACTTAACTAAATTTTGAATTCGAAAATAATTAATTAAATAAAATTTTAGTATTTTTAACTGACAATAAATCTGAATCAATTCTGATACATGTGTACATACACACACACACATGTATGTATGTATGTATGTATGTATATATATATATATATATATATATAAGAAGGTTTTTAATTAATGGTGTTTGTAACGAAAAAAAATATTCGCACGATTACTCACGAATCAAACTAAATTTTCGCTATAAAAAAGGTAAAGAACGATTATGGTTCGAATAAAATTCAACAAAAGTATTGACACGATTGGATATATGAAAAAAATCTTGTTTCGCGGAAATAGAAAACGTCCGTCTGTCGAAATGAACAAAATCAATGTGTATACTACGCACAAAGGAAATTTATCGTGTGAAAAATTGTTGCGGACTGAACAGCAAGAGTTCCTGAAATACTAACATTTCACTAGCGCTGTGGATTTAAGGCGGCGGCTCGAAAGGTCTTAAGAAATAATACTGTTGTCAAAGAAGTGAGCGCGCAGGGTGCAGTGCAACGCCGACCATTGTTTTAAGATGACAAGTCTTAGTTTGATACATTGTCTGAAAGTGACGGCAAGTGTTTATTCTTAGAAGAAAATGTTATCGAGATTTGTAAAAGTCCGTTCGAGAAGTTCAATATAAATAGAAATATATTCGATGGGTTGTGTTTAATCTGCATAAGAGAAATTTAATATAGAAGAAGTTCATAAATTCTAGACATAGTTTATTTTTCTTTTTTATAACGAATATAATTTATTGCATTTACAGGCTTTCTACATAGTTACCTTTAATAGACGTGCACAACTTTAAATAATGTGAAAGGAATCGAATTATATTATTGATTTATTGTTAATTCGTATAAGAATTTTATAAATAACGGATAAAAGACAGATATACTTTTATTGATTTCTAAGTGTAATGAAAATATAAAAAATTACCATATTTTTTATTAGAATTTTATATTTGATTATTTTTATACTATTTTTGAAATTTAAATATTATTTAGAATAAAATTTTATATAATCAATATTTAACCTTTCTATCTATATCTCTCTATTTATATATATATATATATATATATATATATATATATATACATATATATATATGTGTGTGTGTGTGTGTGTGTGTGTGTGTATGTATGTTGTGTATAAAAAAAATTCAAAAAATGTCATACTAACATTCTGAATTAATATATACATTTTTGAAATTTTAAATTAAAAATAATTATGTAACTGATTCAAAGTCTGTTAGTACTTAATGTTATTTTATATTTTAATTTTAATTTTTAGGGGTTTAAAAATATATTTCAATGTAAATATTCATATTATTAACATCTTGAATGTTGTGGGAGTCACCGGTGACTGACATTCGATTATCCAGTGGCGTTGATTGATAATACCAATATTAATAAAAATATTTAATATATTAAAAAGTGTTCAATAATTATTTAGGATTACTTTTTTTATTTATAAGCTGATAAGCATTTTGATGGCAATGTCATCCTTATCAAAGCACTGTAATCTGATGATGATGGCATTGATATAAAAATACGTATCAGTTTATATAGGGTAGACCAAATATTTCCTTACTATAATTTACTATTCTTAAGTCTCATTCGGGTCTTCGTATATAAAAGAAAATGTCTATAAATAACCATTAAACATTTTTTAATATTTAGTGATAATTAATTTGTGTGAAAGTGAATTCACCACAATTCCAAAACAAATAGTGGTAAGAAAAACACTTGGATCAAATAAATGGAAATATTTTTTAACACAAATGAATTTTAACTTCAACACCACAATGGTAAAAAACAACACAATTGTGGTGTTAGGATTAAAATTAATTTGTGTTAAAATGAATCAGCCACAGTTCTAAAACAACAAATAATATTTTTTAATTAAAAAAAAAAAATGGTGTGGTGTAAAAATTTTGTTTTTGGAATTTTCTGAAGTTTTCCGAGAATTGCTTAAGTAAAAATTTTATGAAATAAAGTTATGACGCTCTTTATATTGTTAAATAGAAGTAAGAGTGAAGCGAGTAAGGGGTGAAACCTCCTGGTTTATAACATTTTAAATGTTGTTAATTTTATAGTAATGATCTAAAACAACAAATGTATAATTTAGTAATTATTTTTTTTTATAAAATACATATTACATATGTATATTGCGGTGTGTAGTAAAGAAACAAGATAAAAAAATTAGATAAATCAATATAATCATCACAGAATATTACCATTTTAGAAAATTTTAAAATAATCTTAAAAGGTATCACAAAATTATGAGATAAATAAATAAGTTAGAATCAAAAAACAGTTCAGATTTTATAATATACAGCACTCCGACGGTAATGGAATGGTTATCGAAATTCATAACAGAGAATAAAGTGAAACAACGAGTGATAATTGAATGTTTGTAAAATCTCCAAATTATATTTGTTTACCAAATTTTTTTGTTAATATGTTCATTAATATTTTTTTATTTAATAATTACTATATCATATTTTGACTCTTTTTTTTAGAAAATGTAATTTTTTTTTTATTTTAAAAATAATTATCACTGCTTTTTATTTTTTTGTTTGACAAAACTACTTATCATTAAAACTACCAAACCAAAAATTAAATAATTTTAAATTTTCATAAAAATTCCATATTTAATTACATCGAATTTTCTTAGATTTTCCATGACTTTTATTACAAAATACAGATGATTAATTTTATATATTTTTTTCTTTTTTTAAGATATATATGTAGTATAGTTAGATATACCACCACTAGTCATTTTGACTATCTGAGGATTTATCTAAACATAAATTTCTCAAGTTTCTCATAACATTTCTGAATTTTTTACTCTTATAAAAATGTTTCCGGAAAATGTATCCTCAAAAAAATCTATTTTTAAGAAATTTATTGACAAATATCATTTTCTAGTCTTGTAATATAAAAATAAAACTGAAATTTATTATTCACGTAAAAAAAATATATATTAAAAAATCTTATGTTTCTCATGAATTTACTTAAAATTAAATAAGTAAAAATATATAAATATATCATTTTTAGAACTTCATATTTTTTTTAAAAAAAAACTCATCATTTTAACCGATTTTTGATTCGATTTATTAGAAATAAATATATCTTAATCGTTAGTAATTCTGGTGTTAAAATTGACACTTGTCATTTTATGATCATTTGATATGTATTTATGGAATGAAGTTACGATTGAACAATTTTCAAATATCTTCATATTCTCTTGTACAAACAATACATTATATGAAAGTAGAATATTGTTTTTTTTTTAGTTCAATCGTATCAACAAACAATTAGAAGAAAAATTTATCTGAGGATGGTTTTCGAGCTGAAACCGGTCGTAAAATATAGTAAAAAGACAACATGTGGTTCCAAGAATAATTACATTAAATACGAATGAAGAAATACGTTGTGGAATACAAAACAAAACTGTAATTTTTAAGAGAAAAATATTATGAGCAAGATTAAAAATAATAGATAATTGTATATGGAGACTCTAGTGAGACTACAGGATTTAAATTTGCATTTACTTGCTTATTATCATTTAATATTAGTCTGTTTTATTAAAAAGAAACATGTGTATAAGTTTTTTTGTTTATTTTTAATTAAACACAAATCTAGGCGTCACATTTGGATGATCCTATAGTATTTTATTTACCAAAAACAGTTATCAATTATAAAATATATCTCGAATTTGTTTTTACAGATTTGAAATTGTTATACACTGATCAATAATTTATTCTGATTTATAAATTAAATTAATATAAAATTCATCTGATTTATGGAAAATTGTATTTAAAAATCAATATAGAAGTTAATTAATATAGAAGTTACACGAAATAAAAAAAGAAAATTTATCAATCATTTGATAAACAAATTTATATCCATCTTTCCATCAACTATTTAATTTATATAACAAATTACTAAAATATACGAGAATATACACAATTTCCTTTCCCTGTTATCAATTATTTCACTTCTTTACTGAACCTAATATCAATCAATTATGTTTATGACGTCATGTTGATGACGATGTCAAATTTGATTGGTTTGTTTAATTCCATTTTTACGTGACAGGTGGAAATTAAGATAATATAGGGAAAGTTTACGTTAACATTACGTGAGATTAACTCGTCTTAATGTTGATTACCATCGAACCGATTTGAATACTTACTTTGTTTCATATAAAAATTCACTTTACATATAAAACATATGCTAATATGCGATTCATTATGGAACCTTTTAGCTGTGATAATACTGATAGTAGGAGAATTGAATAAAAATGTAGTATATTAATGAATGTATTTATACACACACACAGATATATATATATATATATATATATATATATATATAATTGATGCATAAATAATGAAAATTTTCGAAATATAATCCAAAATTATCATTTAAAAAAATAAAAATTTAATATTTATCAATCAGCTATATAAAATATATTTATTTTCTAATATTGATTTATTATTATTATTTTTTAAAAAAACATTTTAAAGCTTAAAATTAAATCAAAATAATTCTCAAATATTTAAAAAATTATTACGTTCAGAGGTAAAAAGAGATTTAATTTGAATTTTTCAATTTTAAATAATTAATTAAAAGCAACTTTGGAATTATTTATTTTATATTTTTTCAAAACAGATTCTAGAATTATTATCATATCTTGTTTAAGTTACTCAAAATTTTTGTTAAAAACATATTTTAAACATAAAATTAGCCATTTAAATGCCAAATAGTGATATATTTCTCTTCCAAACATTTCTAAAATGTATCAAGAGCGATATATCACTTTTTGTTTTTTAAAGTGCAAAAATTTATAAAAAATCAACTTTAACGAAAAAAATTTCAAAATTTAATGCATACATATTTTTATTTTTTCTACTGATTATATTCTTAATAATATTATAAATTCCTGTTAATTCCATGATTATTACATTTGACTCATAATTTTCATTTAACTTTTTAAGTTATAGGCTGTATATAAAATTTCATCCTTCGATTCAAAACACGAACAATATGTTCAAATTTTACTACACTCCTTGTAAAACCCTAAGCATCGATGAATTATTAGTGGGTACTAAGTTTAATTGTTTAATCAATCAATAAGGAACAATCAGTGGTGAAATAAATTAATTAGCTATTTATTTTTTAGCATATTCTATGGCATTAATGATGGAATACAATTTCACTCATATGACCACCATGACTTCGCTGGATAAAATGCAGTTGTTTAGTCCAATTTTTAGTCACTCTTTCACATATTTGTGGTCCTATTTCATGAATTACTCGTTCAATGTTTATTTTTAATGATTTTGTTGTTTGTGGTTTATCAGCATAAACCAATAATTTTACATAACTTCACAGAAAATAATCCAATCGAATTAAATCACATGATCTTGGTGGTTAATTGATGGGTCCATTTCATTAAATAATGGACTTATTAAACTTTTGTTTTAATAATTTCTAAGCGTTGTTAAAGTGTTAAACATTCCATGATGATTTACCAAACTATACTGAGTTGAAATGTCAAAGTGAACCTAAAAAAATTGAAACATGGCTTCCACCAGCTGTCAAAGTGAAGAAATTCTTATTGAAAACCCCTATCCCTACTCATAACAGTTATGGTTTACAAAAATCGTTGAAACTACTCATTCCAAAGATAATAAATGCAGTTTTTGAAAATAAATTCGTTTTTATATTATATAAAAATATATTTTTTAAATTTATTTTTTTATATTTTTTTAAAACTTATTTCTGATTTTATTAACAATTAATAAAGTTCAATATGTTATTAGTATTGTCTGAAAATTTCATTAATATTGACTCAAAATTAATGGAAGTACTATTTTTTCCCCTAACCATGCATTCGTTCTTAAAATCGTTGGCATTTTGATATTTGTATTTTTATTTATATGATTCAAAAAAAATGAAAGAATTTTGTTTAGGAACATTCAATTCCATATTTTTTTAAAAAAATCTAACATATATAGGGTTTTCTAATAAGAATGTCAAAACTTTAATAGCTGGTGGCAGTCATGTTTGAAATTTTTTTTCAAGCTCATTTTAACATTTCAACGCACTATAGTTTGGCAAATTATTACAAAATGTTTAACATTTCAATTGTAAAAATTTAAATAGACTTATTAAAACAAAAATTTAATGAGTCCATTATTTCACGAAATGGATCCATCAATTGGCCACCAAGATCATGTAATGTAATTCCATTGGATTATTTTCTTTGAGGTTATGTGAAATCATTGGTTTATGCTGATAAACCAATATATACATACATACAAATATATATATATATATATATATATATATATATATATGTTTGTGTCGAGTGCCGAATCATCTATACTGTGAGCTCGACTGCAATCTTGAAATACAAAAGATGCCGCAAACATAGATTATTGTAATCGGTATTTGGGTGAGATTTATTCGTTTATAATCGGTTATATTCGTAACGTGTGTTGAATTAACAATGTTCTCATATAGTTTGAAAATATTTTCACACGACTTTCGAAAATTCGAACGATATCGATTGGTCGATTCACTTTGACTCAGTTTCATTATTTTCTATTTGATTTAAACACTTTTCTAATAAATCATCATTGAAAACAATGCAAAATGGCTGTACTCTCATTCAACAATAGTTCATAAAGAAATATCAACATTCATTTACATTCTTTTACTATATTTCACTTTTTTATTTTCAATTAAAATAAAATATGACAGGAACACAACTTATCTGTTAAAATATGACAAGGGATCGTTTAAATTATCATATTAAGTATTTATTTCTTAGGTCAAACAAGAAAATGAATAAAAAGAGAAATAATTTTATTAAATATATTAATTAGTTCGTTATAATACCTATAAGGTTTTGTATATTTTCTTTTCATATATAAAGAATAGTTTATAAATTCATATTTTTTATATTTTACATTGTTTGCTTGTATTTATACAGTAAATTATATTGTAAAATATTTCTTGTATTTTCTTTTGTATTTTTTAAATTGTTATAAGATTTTCTCATCATTTTCTATGTTATGTTTTTTGTTGGAAAAATTAGAATTAAAGATTGATAACAGACAATGAAAAGTGGATAACATACAACAATAATATTTTTAAAAGATAGTGGTCGAAGGGAGATAAAGCACCACAAATGATTTCAAAGTCCGGATTGACGCCTAGGAAGGTGATGCTGTGTGTCTGGAAGGATTGGTAAGGAATCGTCCACTATGAGGTCTTGCTATTAGGTAAAATGGTTGATTCTGATTTCAACTATCAACAATTAAAGCGATTAAAGTGATTAATTCGGGAAAAGAGTCTGGACTTATCGAATAGAATGGGCATTGTCTTTCATAATGCAACAGTAGACCACACATAAATTCGAAAAATCGGCAAATATTGAAAAAGCTTGCTTGGAAAATTTTGATCCATCCACCGAATGAACATGAACTCTCAGACTACCATTGTTTTGGTCATTGCAGCACTTCTATAATGAAATAAATTTGATTTCAATAGAAACCTGCAAAAATTACTTGTCTCTATTTTTTGGCTAGAAATCTCAAAAGTTCTAAATCAATGGAGTAATCACTACTCAAAAAATGAAAGAGGGTTGTAGATCAAACTGAAACATGTTTGATTTAATAGAAGATTTGTAAACACTTAAAAAATATGTTTAAATTACGCTTTAATTTATAAAAGGGTTTTTTTCCTAACACAATAAATAAATAAATATATATATATATATATATATATATATATATAGATATATATAGAGAGAGAGAGAGAGAGAGAGATAGAGTGTTTTCCAATAAGAATGTCAGAACTTGACAGCTGGTGGCAGCCATATTTAATTTTTTTAAGTTCATTTTGATATTTCAACTCAGTATAGTTTGTCAAATTCTCATGAAATGTTTAACATTTCAATTGTAAAAATTTCAATAGACTTATTGAAACAAAAATTTAATGAGTCCATTATTTCACAAAATGGACCTATTAATTGGCCAACAAGATCATGTGATTTAACTCCATTGGATTATTTTTTGTGTGGTTATGTGAAATTATTGGTTTATTCTGATAAACCACAAACCACAGAAACATAAAAGTGTAATTTATGAAATTGGACCACAATTATGTGAAAGAGTGACTAAAAATTGATCTTAACAAATGCACTATGTTAAGGTCATATGAGTAAAATTGTGCTTCATCATTAGTGACATTAAATACACTTAAAATTAAAAAAAAAAATTAATTAAATATTTTTTGTTTTATTTTCGTTTAAACTTCTGAAGTGCTTATTGGAAAATTCTATATATAAACACACATACATATTTACAATACATTTTCAATGCTATATTAAAATATGAACTGAGATAATTATTGTGGTAAAATATATAAGAAGTGACTCTAAGGTCTGTTCGAAAAAAATAAAATAATCTATAATTATTATTTTAAAAATAGAAAGGGATATTTGAATATAAAATTGTAATTAAAACACATATTTTAATTTAAAAATATATAGATACGAATATATACAGATGTTTGTTTTAATCGTCCTCAAATTAAATTTTTCGGTAATACATGTTTAAATAATATATTCAGAAACATATTTATTCACATGCTGTGTAAAGTACGTGTTTTTAACAAGAGTATTGTAAAACATACATAACAGAGTATTGAGAAAAAATATTTATTTTTATAATCCAACCATGAAAATAACTATGACACCTGATAAACTGAAATTAACATAAACCGAACATTACTTTTTCACTAATAAATAGCTATAACTAGACATTTATGGCAACGCGTCTGTATTAAATAAGATTATATCTCGAGCGTAATAAAAAGTTATGTACATAAAACAATTTCATACTTTCAAATCGAATAAAATAATTCAATTATAAAACGATAAACGCACCTTATCGACTCATCATCGATACCTATATGAGTTTATATTCAAATACATGGATTTATGTGTTTTTAACGATCCGACGAGGAAATCTGTTGACGATATTCGACCGGGTGTTTATAAATAGTGAAGAAAAATATGTAAAATCGAAAATCTGACGGTATTGTTTGAAAAATTCAAGTGACTATCATGACCGATTTAGCTTTGAACTTATCCTGAACACAAACGAACATAAAACTAAAAATGTACCCTCATTAATCGTTCCGAATGTCTCATAACAGTAGATTTGAATGATGCGATAAAAGAGAATCTTTACGAATGCCGTTTCTGTGAACGGTCGAAGAGGATTTAAATAGTTTTTTTTTTGTCCGATTGTTTGTTTTCTTAGAGTTTATTAAACGATTGTTCTCTATTATTCCGTATAAAGATCAGATGTTTATTTTTGAATTTGTTAAGTTATTTTTAAAAATCAGTTCTTTTTATAATAATAATGACATAGTGTGACCAAAATGAGTTTGAAAAATAATAAAGGATAGTAAATGATAGTAAGAAAGACAATGTATTGTATGTTAAAACCTTACAGTCTTTTTAGACCACTCTATATAATAATTTCCTTTTTATTGGAAGTAACTTTTTTGTAAAATTTCATTTTAATTACACATTTACAAAAATAATTCCTTTATTTTTTTTAATATTTACACTAAAAAAAATACAAAATAAAATTTCACAAAATGACAATAAAAAAGGAAATGTATGTTTAAATCCCTCAATCTTATTTGGACCCACTCTATATAACAATTACCCCTTTATTGGAAATAATTTTTTTGTAAAATTTTATTTTAATTACAATTTTTTAAATAAATAGCTTTATTTTTTCAAATATTTACACTAAAAAAATATAAAATAAAATTATATGGATTAAAAAAATTAATTTGATAGTAAGAAAGTAAATATATGTTTAAACTCTTCAATCTCATTTAGGATAATTTATATAGCAATAGCCCTTCTATTAGGTGTAACTTTTTTGTAAAAATTTATTTTATTTACAGATTTATAAAAAATTCCTTTATTTTTTAAATTATTTACACTAAAAAAATACATAATAAAATTACACGGATTAAAAAAAACATTTATGATTAGTAAATGGTAGAAAAAAAGTAAATGTATGTTTAAATTACTTTGATCATTAGAGCCACTCTATATAACAATTTTCCCTTTATTGGTGATGACTATTTTTCTAAAATTTTATTTTAATTACATATTTTTAAATTATGATTACTAAAAAGAATGTCTTTAATTTTTTAAATATTTACACTAAAGAAATAAAAAAAATATACGTATTAAACATTTAAGTTTTTATGAAAAATGATATTTAAAAAAATAAAATTAATTGAATAAATAATAAATGATTTATCAAAATCTATTTTTGCCTTTTATCAATTTTCAATATTAATTTCAATGTGTGCATATCAGAAATGTTTTTTGAAAATATTTTGATAAGATGAAATTTTTATTTTACAATTTTCATCGAATATTTTTTCATATAGTCGATTGAGGTACATTGAGTGAGTATTTATATCTCTAGTAATTTTTTAAATTTCAAAACCAAAAAATATACACAAACTAAATTAAAAATATATATAGAGTAACCAAAATAAAACAGAAGGATAGTAAAAATGTTTAAATTTTTTAATTTCACTTGAGCTACTCTATAGATTTTATTATTTTTAAATAAAATAATATTTTACATTTCTGTAAACTTTGATGTTTAGAATAAAAAATGAGCTTGAATAATATTTTTGTTTGTCAATTAAAAGAAATTCTAAAAATAATTGACATTTAAATAAAAATAACACTTTGTGAAAAAATATTCTAAATACTTTTTTGAAACACCAAATTTAATATTTTATAGTAATTTTATTCCAATAGAAGTATGAAATTCATACCTTATAGATGGTTTATACTAAAAATAAAATAGTTACATTAAACTGACTCATTCTTTTGAGAAAAATATTTGTATATCAATCTAACAGACACTTATATACATTTTATCGAAAACCAATTTATTCAAAATCTTATTTTCATTCAATCGTTCGTTAGACATTAATATACCGAATATAAAACAATATTGAAGATCCCACATTCGTAAAGAATCTTCTATAATCGTTGTACAGTAGCAAGCGGCAAAAATGCGGTATTAAAAGAATGCTCGTTCACCTGATTCCATTCCCATGGACCTTTTAGCTATACGTAACTGGACACAACCGTGAACATGCTGTTATAAGTTTTATTATACCATGAATTGGTCAACACACATATCTTTTTCTAAATCTCTGTCATCAATGGACATACGTAATCTATTACACGCGCGTTTGACTTTTTTATTTACTCGTTTGAAATGTGTAGTTTTAGAGGTACATAAACACACATACATAGGAATATATACGTAAACACATGCATACACACATACAATTTATTTATACATTTGAGTTCCTGGTCATACACACTATATATGTGTATATATATATATATATATATATATATGGTTTTTATATTTATAAAATTTCCAATAAATACATAAAAAATAAATTTAATCATTTTTTAATAAAAATCACAAATGTTTAATTGTTTAGAATTTGAATACAAAAATCTGTTCAACAAATAATTTTAATAGAAAGTCAATTTTCAATCAGTTTTTGGGTTACATTTTGATATATATATATATATATATATATATATATAAGGCTTATATATATATATATATATATATATATATATATAAGGCTATTCAAATGTGACGTCTAGATTTTTATTTATTGTTTTGGAACTGTGACTGATTCACTTTACACAATTGAGTTAATAAGTCAATTCAGGTCAATTGAGTAAAAAAAGTCAATTCAGGTCATCAAAAAGTCACAAATCTATGAAAAATACATGTTGTAAAAAACAATAAATAACCGAAAACACTTCATGCTTACAGACCAGATGACGAAATGAAAAGAAAGATTCAACCCCCAGTTGTAGTTGGATTGAATAAGGACACAAAACACAAATTAGTATATGTTTATATAAAAATTCAATCTATATTTAACAGAAAGACTCTGACGATGATGGCGTCGCCATCGAAATGCATCAGCCGATATAATTATAGATTTTATAATTATAAATAATAAGTGAACAATAAGTGATTATTGAACACCTTAAATTATTGTGGTGTTGGGGTTAAAATTTATTTGTGTCTACATTTTTGTTTTATTAAAAAGAAACTATACACGTTTTTCTTAATAAAAAACAAATCTAGGCGTCACATTTGGATGACACTATATATATGGTTTTTATATTTACAAAATTTCCAAAAAATACATAACAAAGAAATATAATATTTTTTTAAGAAAAGCCCATATATTTAATTGATTGGAATTTAAATACAAAAAATATCTGGTCAAAGAAATGATTTTAAAAAAATCCAATTTTCTATCAATTATTTTTTATTCAAATTTATATATATATATATATATATATATATATATATATATAGAGAGAGAGAGAGAGAGAGAGAGAGAAAGTTTGGATGAGTCAAGGTGGAAAATTTTGAGAGATCTTCATCTAGCAGTGGGCAGTTGCATGAATTGGATATATTATGTTGTCAAGTATCTCCCTTCCGCTTTTTTTTTGCTTTTTTTTTGTACATAGCCGCGAAATTCAAAAGACAAAAAGGCGGAAGGGAGATATTTGACAACTTAATATTTTAAATATTATCAAATATTATAAAAAAAATATTTGAGGAATGTTGCATTTTAATTAAAAAATAAGTCTAGTTGTTGACTTTTGTGCTACTTTTGAAATATAAATTTGAAAAAAATGCTAAATAACTAATTTAAAGAAATGATGCTTGATTTGTGTTAAATAGATATTTCAGGATGAAAAGCTCTATTGGATTGATAGAGTAACTCTATAGAGAGTGCTTAAAAAAATAAACTGGGGTTCATAACTTTAATTTATATTTTTAAAATCTTCTTGAAAAAAATTTACTTAAAATATAGCATCTCTTCGTTTTATGACAAAAATAATCACTAGTCAAAAATCAAATTCAAAAACTACAAAAAAGCAAGTCGATGAAAGTTCAATATTTTAAATATGTACTTAGACTGAGAGTGCCTTTAGAAATATATTTTTATTTTGGACACAGAATTATCACCTGTAACACCACAAGATTCAATAATTACTTATTGTTCACTTTATTTGTTTAAAACATTAATAAACTAATTTATGTTAAGAAAAACAAACAGTAAAATATTTATATTTCTCTTTTTAAAAAATATGAAAATTTGTCAAAAATTTACTTCAGGTATAAATATTCATTATTACTAAAAAATATCAATCATTGCTACTAGTATAGAGTCATCCAAATGTGACGCCTAGATTTGTGTTTTATTAAATAAAAAAAAAAACTAAACACGTGTTTCCCTATACACCATCCTATACATACGTTTATTTTAAATAACACACAAATCTAGGAGTCACACTTCGATGACCTTATAATAATTAAAGGTAAAAAAACGAAATCATTTATATAGGTATCCCGAATGAAACTGAAGTATAGTAAAGAATAATAATTGAAAATAAGCAATTAAATGTATATCTTAATACTTCAGTCTTATTTGGGGCCTCCTGTAGTAGACAACAAATCGTTACATAATAATATAATAAGAAAAAATATATAAAACAGTTTTACATACATAAAAATCACTATAAATGCATTTTAAAATTCGAATATATAAAATCTGGTTTAGTTGCCTTCTTGGTAGTAGCAATTAACACATATAATATCATCCGATAACAATTTTCTGAGAATTTCAGTAAAACAACAATTACCATTTTTTAATTGAAAAAATTCATGTATATTCAAATTCAAAATCGAAAAAACTTGTATACATGTCAATTTTTTCTGATGTTTTAAGTTTTATCATAATTTGTGTTTATCATTATTGTAAAAAATCTCAATTTAATATATAAATATTTATATATATATATATATATATATATATTTATGTGTGTGTGTATTCATAAGCGTTTATGCTATTTTAAACGAGCATTTGATAATCAATGTTTGCATATATTTGATATTCATGCACTTACATTAAACTGTACAGTAGTAAATTGCATTGTTTAAGTTCAGTGACTTTAATTGAAACAAATGGATACAAAATAATTACTGTATACATAATTTTCATAAAAAAAATCAACGAATTTGCATCATGAACATTAAATATATATTTGATAAAAGTTGATATGTAATCTTAAATACAATCCTAAGTGCGTCATCGTACTCTCTGATGAAGATAAATGATAAACTAGTAAATTAAAGCAAATTATATGCTAAAACGTCTAACTAAACGAATTTAAGTATTGTTTTTATGAGTACATGTATCCGTTATTCAAATTCTTAATCCATTCGAATATTTTAAATTTGAGTGAAACAATCAGTTTATGGTTTAATTTATTCAAGTTTTTTCAGTGGTTTTAATTTTCTGGTTTGTGTAGAGTTTTTCGTTGTTGGCAGATATATATATATATATATATATATATATATATATATATATATATATATATATAAGAATATAAAATGACAATTAATATTTTTAATATAAACTAAAAATTCAATTTAATTCTTGAAAAATATTTATGAACTCAAGTTTCAATTCTTGTCTATATTTTTGATTTATTATCCAATTATATATTTATTATGGAAAAAATTAAAAGATTATAATTTTTCATATTTAATAAATTATTTTCAAAGAAGAAATAAAAATTCATTAAAATTGGAAAAAATGTTAAATTTCTTGTATATTGTACAATGACCTAAATGAAAGTGAATTATATAATTTGTAATTGATTGTTTAAACCTTCAGTTTTATTTGGATCACTCTGTATTTAGATAACAACTGATATATTTATAGTTAATAGATTTTTTTTGGTAATTTATTTTTGTACAAAAATATTTTAAATCTTAAGTTTATTTATCTACAAATGTTCATTAAGTGTTAATTAATTATCGAAGATAAACACTGCTTTCAATTTATTCTATTTATCTTTCTTTCAGTTCAATTCTTTTCAGATACGAAAATTCATTGAACATTTTGTTTCATTAAGGTTTACCATACGATTTTTTTATCCAATTTTTTAATTTTTTTTTCAAGTTCATCTAGATTAGTTGAAGAAATAATAATGTTCTCAGCAAATCTTAAGTAACCAAACATCTCTTCATTTATTTTAATTCGTTCAGAATCACAGTTTAGTCTCTCAAATATTTTCTAAAATAGATCTAAATAGTTTTAGTGGTATCTCATTGCTCTCTCTCACTTCTTTCATAAATTTAAACTTCCCTGTTTCTTTGTATACTTGTATGGAGGATGTGGTATATCTATAATTATTTCCTAAGAATTTTATATATGCTTCTTCAAAAAAATTAATATAGCTGATATATTGACTGAGTAGAAAACTTATATATATATATATATATATATATATATATATATATATATATATATATAATATAAGAGAAGATAGGAGGAAAGAGGAAATTTTATGTTATCGCATGAAGGCACTAGGCCGTAGAATGTTACATTACCTGTTTTAGTTTGTTCGTCTTATCGGCACATGTTTTAAAATGTATAATTAAATGCAGTTCATGAATTTTTTACTGGAGCGTATGAATTGTTCTTTTGAATAATAATCCTGACTACTTGTTTCACTACCCTAAATGTATAAGTACTGGTGTTTATATTTATACAAATTATTTATAATAATAAATATAATTGTTGTAAGTTTTTTCAATTAATGATAGATTTATATGAACAGTATGTAAATAAGTTTGAATTTATATGAATAATATGTATATGAGTATTTTTTTTAATTACGTTATAAATTTCATGGCTGTTTTTTCTTGTAAAAAAATAATTTTCAATTTCGGTTTGCTACTGAATTAATACTAGATTTAATAAATTCATATTTTTATAAAAAATAATATTTATGTGTTATTTTCAATTAGATATTATAATATCATGTGTTATTTAAAATATAGGGTCGCTTCAGAAGTTTGAATGGAAATAAAACAAAAATAAAATTCTTGTTTCAATAAGTTTAATTAGGTTTTTACAATTTCTAAGCGTTGTTGAAATGTTGAACGTTCCATAATAATTTGCTAAACTATATTGAGTTGAAATATCAAAATGAGCTTACAAAAAAAATCCAAATTTAAACATTCTTATTGGAAAACTATATTTTAACATACAGTTTAGAACATTTTATTTGCCAAATATAAACAGTAAAAATTTAATTATTATAAAATTTTATTACATTAAGGAGTTGACTTAAAAATTCACAAAATAATTGTATACAATACATTTTACCATATAAAAGTAGATACTAATTATAACTTTTATTGATTTTGGATGCCAAATGTTGTATATCGTTGTAAAATTTTTATTGCATATTTTTTTTTGATATCAGTGCCATCATCTTCAGATCGTAGAATTATAAAATCTTTATAAAGTCGTTCAACTAGGTTGATGATTTAGTTAAAAAATTAAAAATTATATAATTGAATACTTATAAACATTTGGTTATATTTAGAAATAATATTTGTTAAGACGTAAATAAGTTTTAATTACAAAACCAGCTGTAAAATTTTATTTCGTCGGAAAATAGAATATTTTTCAATTTTTTCTACTCTCCAAATCCCTCCAAATTTTTTCTTTACAAAATTTCATTCTAAAATATTTTGTATATTTTTTTGTTGACATAAGATATTTTACATAAATGCTGATCAAATAAATTAACTTCATTCAATCGTCTACGTATAGTTCCAGCACTAATATTGAATTCACTTTTTATCAAATATCTTTTGCTGTTTGAAAAAATCTTTTTTACTTTTTAAAATGATTTTTCTACAGCTTGAACAGTTGTTTTCGTTTTTTGTTACTTAATTCATATATTTTTACATTTGAAGACATTTGAAACCAAATTTACTAATCAACTGACAATTTTGGCAAAATCTCTATAACTTTTCCCCTTTTTTCAAGTGTAATGTATTTTTTCCTCAAGAGAACAATGGTTATCTTAACCTATAATTTCACCACAATAATCAGCAAGTCGCTTGTTGTTTTCATTTAAAACACATTACTTTTTTTGAAAAAAATCAAAAACGAATTATTACTTATTTTGAGAAAATAAACAACTGTTTGCACTGTATCTATTTTTAAGTCCACTCAATATTGAATTATTTGTAACTTATACAGGAAATCCCTTAAAAATGTCATTTCAATATGACACTAAATAATATCAAGGTGGAGTATTTAGTGATGCAAATAAATTGCAATAGTGTTTTAAATCACTTCATTTCTATTAGAAAATGGCGAATGCAATGAAATGGCAAATTCATTTCTTTTAGAAAATGGTCATATGAGTGAAATTCTGTTCCATCATTAATGCCATAAAATATGTTCAGTTTTATGGTATAATTTATTTTTCTTTATTCTTATACTGTTTTAAATATTTTTCTATATCTTATAATTACTAGAAATTGGTTTAAAAATTAATATTGAAATATAATTAACCTTTTTTTCACTTAAATTACAATGACAACTATTTTTCCTTGGTAAAATATGTACTTTTGTATAAAATTCTCAGTTTACTATTTATATTTTATAAATAAATTAATTAAAACAGCTCTTGTCATAATTTATAATTATTACATTGTATTAAATATTTTTATATGTTATTAATAGAAATTTGTTTGAAAATTTATAATTAAACATGAATAATTTTTTTCCCTTAAATTGCAATACACAAATATATTAATAACTATATTTCCTTAGTAAAATATGTAAATTTGTATAACAATTTTAATTTACTATTTAAATATACCTTATAAATAAATTTATTAAAACAGATCTTGTCTTCATATATATTTTCTTGATTGTTACATTGTATTAAATATTTTTATTATATTTTATTATTAATAGAAATTTGTTCGAAAATTTTTGTTAAAACATGAATAAACTTTTTTTACTTAAATTACTATACTCAAAAAAATAATAATAAGTATTTTTTCTTAGTCCAACCGTTTTTGTATAACCATTTTCAATTGATTATTATATCTTTTGAATAAAATAATTAAACAGGTCTCATCTTGACATCAAAATATTTTTTTTATTCATACATTGAAGAAAATATTTTCATAAATCTTACTACTGAAGTTAGTTTTAAAATTATATTTTAATGTAAATATTTTTTTTCACTTGATTTAAAATACATAAATGAATTAACAATTTCTTCTTGGTAAAATACGTACTTTTATAAAACATTAAATGTATTATTTATTTTTATATGGTTAAAAAAATAAATAATACATTAATCGATTAATTTTGTTTTTTTTTCCATTTAAATTTTTAAAGAGCTTATTGGAAACCCCCATATATATATATATATACACGTGAATCGTTTGATAAGTATGGTAAAAAAGTAAGAAAAATAAATTGAAAAATTTAATTAAATTAATTAATTAAATTAAACAATAAATAAATTTACCATACTTATCAAACGACCCTCGTGTATATATATATATATATATATATATGCATATGTTCAAACATAAATATTAATTTTATATAACAGTTTTTAGTTTTAGAACGTGTCATAATTTCGAATTCATGTCTTCAATATCAACTTTCATAAAGATGACACATATGTCCTAAGTTTAGATTCGAAATCATCAGAGACATTGTTATTTCTGCTACGACCGCACATCACTTCTTTTATATTCGCACTCTGAATATAATACGTTCGTATTTAAAAAAATATGGAAATATACAATGTACCTATTTAATAATTTATTTTTATTTTACATTCCACACTAACATCAAAGCCGATCGACATTAATATTCGATAGATACAACTCAACTAATAGCTCACGCAAAATTTCTACGAACGTCTTGCGAAATGGTACGTGAGCAGCGCCAGTTCACAATCGGCAATTCGACTGTGCGTAGCGAGTTCCCATCACACAGACACCCAGACAAACATATTACTTGTGAGGCGTTCAGATATAAATCATCAAGCAAACCGGAAGCATCTTCGCGACCAACGTGTCTGTGCTGTCAATGTGAGTCCGGATTCTTCGCTCAACATTTGCGTTTCACGTCCTGTTTGGTATACAACGGACGAGAAAAACAGCTAAATTCTAAATCGTATTTATCGAACGGAGATAGACAGACAGCCTTACAGATACGCGTTGAAAATATTGAAATAATATTCGAACATTTGTATCATTTTCGCATGTTTTACACTAATTATGATAATTAATTCTGTTCCAGTTGTTTTGTGTTTTATTAATTTTTATTATACACTTTTCTAATGTAAATAAGTAGACTTTTTATATTAATAGAATCCTTCATTTTTTATTCATACGCGGTCGTTCATTTCGACTAAAATATTTATGAAATTTAATACTTTACAGTTGTTACATATTTTTTTTTATATTAATTTTTTAATGCGTTCTTTGATGTAAATTAGTGTTATTTTTATAGTATCTGTAATTTTATTTGAGTCATAATTATATTTGGATCGAATTTTTTATGATGTGTCACAGTTTTAACACCGGGCTTTTCGAAAATGTAAATTAGTTACGAAAATTATTATTATTATATTCAATTTAACACCGTTTCCCATTAAAAATAATAAATGGCTTTTTTAATTGTTTTAATTAATAAAATATTTATTCATAATAGAATGTATTTTCAATTTATATAAACACACACATTTATATATATATATATATATATATATATATATATATATATATATATATATATATGTGAGTGTAAAAATTGATTTTCAAATTTAAGTAGTTATTAATTACTAAATCAATTACCAATTATATAAAAAATAACATTTACATTTGTATTTCACTGATTTCTATATTATTTATTTACATAGTTTTCCAGTAAAAATGTCAGAACTTTGACAACTGGTGGCAGCTATTTTTGATTTTTTTAAGCTTATTTTGTCATTTTAACTCGGTATATTTTGATAAATTATCATGGAACGTTTAACACTTCAACAAAGATTAGAAATTGTAAAAACTTCAAAACACTTATTGAAACAAGAGTTTAAATGTATAAAAGTACGTATTTTACCAAGAAGAAAATGTTAATTCATTTATGTATTTTAAATCAAGTGAAAATAAAATATATTCATATTAAAATATAATTTTTAAAACTAACTACAATAGTATGATTTATGAAAATATTTTCTTCAATGTAGGAATAAAAAAATATTTTTATATCAAGACAAGTTGTGTTTAATTATTTTATTCAAAAGATATAAATAATCAATTTAAAATTTTGTACAAAAATGTTTGGAAAAAATACTTATTATTTATTTTTGAGTATTGTAATTTGAGTAAAAAAAGTTTATTCATATTTTAACAAAAATTTTCGAACAAATTTCTATTAATAATAAAAATATTCAATACAATGTAACAATAAAGAAATTATATATGAAGAAAAAATCTGTTTTAATAAATTTATTTATAAGATATATGTAAATAGTAAATTAAATTTTTTATACAAAGTTACATAATTTACTAAGGAAAAATAGTTATTATATTTGTGTATTACAATTTAAGGGAAAAATTTTATTCATGTTTAATTATAAATTTTCAAACAAATTTCTATTAATAACATATAAAAATATTTAATACAATGTAATAATAAAATAATTATAAATTATGACAAGATCTATTTTAATTAATTTATTTATAAAATATAAATAGTAAACTGAATTTTTTTTACAAAAGTACCTATTTTACTAAGGAAAAATAGTTGTCATTGTAATTTAAGTGAAAAAAGGTTAATTATATTTTAATATGAATTTTTAAATCAATTTCTAGTAATTATAAGATATAGAAAAATATTTAAAACAGTATAATAATAAAGAAAAATAAATTATGCCATAAAATTGAACATAAATTTGTCCTAAATAAAAATAAAGTTTGATGTTAATTGTTAATTTGCTTTTGATTAATATTTTTTGTAACGAAAAAAATTTTTAACAAAATATACAAAAATTAATATTTCATATTGAGTCACTTCTTAGCTAATATTTTTTCAGTAATTTAAAATTTTAATTAAATAACATTTCCAATTTTATATACTTGAATTACGAATATGACATAATATCACCATTGAAATTGTATAAGCAACAAAATGTAAAATAGGAAAAAGTATTAAAAGTTGTAATAAAAAGTCCTATAACATTGGAAAAATCAATTCTAAAAAATAATTTTAAAAGGGTATTTTTTGAGTGCGAATTCTAAAAAATAATTTAAATATTTATAGGGTATTTTTTGAGTGTGATAGAACTTAAAATTGAATCCCTATCGAAAGTTCTATCTAATCTAAAGAAAACACCTTTATCATACCTTTATATATGTATACACACACACATGTTTATATATGTATATAAATATATATATATATATATATATATATATATATATATATATATACAATAATTTTTTAAGTTTGATAGAACTTTCGATAGAGATTCAATTTAAAGTTCTATCATGCTTAAAAATATACTATATATATATATATATATATATATATATATATATATATATATATATATATATATATATATATAAATATGTGTGTGTGTGTATGTATGTGCATAAGAAATATTGAAAATGTTAATAAAATCTTATAGTATTGGAGTAAAAAAACAAATTTTAAAAAATAATTTTAACAATAATATATATATATATATATATATATATATATATATATATATATATATATATATAATATACATATGTATACATTTATAAATTCTATGTAGGTACGTATGTGTACAACAAGTAATAAATATTAAAGTGAAGTGTGTAATTTAATATATGTCAAGAAAAATAAACATATCATTAGAATTATATTCCTAATTATCACTTAAAGTATCTCAAAGAAAACGTGAAAAATAAAACATGTTCGAGTGACATTATGTGTGCCTGTCTTTAATGTTTGATACATTGGTCTGCGCACAGCCGAACATCTGGCCAAAATGTGCAAGGAAACAGCATATCGAGTTGGACGCGGGACGATAGTTTAGATAACAGTCGACGTGTCTGAACGAAATGGCCTTAAGCAAAAGTTACTCAGTTGTCAGAATACACAATAAATCGTAAACGTCTGTTCTTGTTCGTATACTATTGCATAGGTTCGGTTTTTTTTCTTGTTTTCTATAAATATAGATTTCTTGTATTGCGAAACTATTTATATTATACGAAGAATTATTGATTTTTTCCCTATATGTATAATACTAAAATAATCATCTTAACAAACAAGAATTTTATTTATTAATTTACTTGTTTAGGCGAACAAAATTAAAATATCATTCATAAAAGAGTTTAACAAAATGTTAATTACTTTAAGATAAATAAAAAAATATAATTGATTTTCTATTAATTTCAATTAAATTACATATGTAAAAAAAAATACAATTTCATTTTTATACTAAAAATGTTATGTGAAGATGAACGAACTTTTAATAAAAAAAATATTATTTTTGAAGTTTTACAAGACAATCTAATTTAAATAAATTTGTGGCATAAAACGATATAATCTTAATAGTTGCATTTATAAATCATAAATGTACGAGTTTAATTTTAATTGGATTAATTCAGTATTGAAAATAATTTATGTATATCTTTTGTATTATTCGCAAATTAAATTTTTACACGAATTAATCTTTTAATCAAATTAAAAAAAAACACATATACACACACACACGAAATGATAATTTATGAAACATAATTCATAAATATACTTTTAAAACGTGGATTCTAACACAACGTTCTGCTTAAAATTAAATTCCCTCGAGCATAACCTAAATATATATAAAAAATGTATATACATTATTACATGTCATCTATTATCACGTACTTAACTAATGTCAGATTAATGTTTTGTGTCTGTTGGCCTCATGAATGAACAAAATACCAACATCGATATAAAAAAAAGAATATAATGGCACTTTAGAGAAAATATTGTGACATTACTGTCATAGCAGGACAGATTTTTTTCGGTCTCCGGAACGGGATCGTTTATAAAAAAGTGTGACTTTATGATTAACCACGCGCTGATTGTCTGCGAATCTTCGATGAAAAAACAATATTTACGAAAAGAGTAAGGGTTCGATTACCGTACGAGTATTCGAAACATCTTGTCTGTTTTGTTATTCATAAGGAAACGGTTATGCTTTTTTCTATCTACTTGCGTGGAAAGTTCAATATTGCGTATGTGGATACGGTTTTTTTTCCATATGTCTTGTTATTAAGAAACAATGATATGAAAATTATTCACAGTGCATTTAATGATGACAGTGAATGCATTCATCATCGTTATAAAGAAAGAATGATATAGTACACACTTGCATGTTTTATAAACAATGGACATGACTGGAATTAAATTATTTTAATGAGTTTATCATTTCAAACATCGATATGATTAAATAATTAAATGTATTACTTCTTGGTATAAATAATTATGCGTATTGGCATTAACATTCAAATTTTATATTTATTTAAATTTAATGTATATTATTTTATAATACAATTCAAAGAAAAAGATATTAATTAAACATTAATTATTAATTTATTTTAATCAATTTCAAAATTAACTCACATACAAACATTTAATTCTATTAAAATTATATTGATTAATTTAATATACATTCTAGTATTTTTAATTTATTTGTGAAAAACTATTAAATTACACAAAGAAATAAATTATAATAATAACAAAAAAAATTAAAGTTTAATTGTTCACAGAATTATTTAATCTCAGGAAAAAAATCCTTTAAAAATATATAAATAAAAAAATCAGTTAAAATCAAGTTCTGTTGATTCAATTATGGAATTTATTGATTTAATATAAATATTATATATTACCTTTAACATTATTATTAATTATTCAAGATTTTATAATTTATTGCTATGTCAATTTCTACAATTATTTTCCTTTATCAATTTTAACATTAACTGAATTTTCTTTTAACTTTTACTTTCACCACTATATATTATTTTTAAATTTTAAGAAAAATGTATTTTTTAAATATTTTCTTTTAAATTTTACAATTTTCTCATTTTATATTTATTCACATAATATATATTTATATAATTATTTTGTGACTGGTCACAATTTTGAAAACTTTGAGATCTTGTTTCATCATACTGATTCCACTTGCGTGTTAGTGAGTACCACTTCACTTTGGCCAGGAATGTTTTTTAGGCTTTCTCTGCTGAGTTAAGTTTACCAATATTCAAAGAATATCGTAGTACTTCTTCGAATTGTGTTTTCAAATTCACGACACTTTGAGGAAGTGAAGTAGGAATTTAGATAATTATATATATATATATATATATTGAATTTTCCTATAAGTATATTAAATAATAAAATCATTTAAATAAAAATGATATTTCTAATACTAAAATAAATTTCATATTTATTTAAAAATACTAAAAAATTATATTAAAATCAATTGTAATTCTAATAAAATTCAAATTTTAACATATGAATTATTACTCTCAACACCACAATATGTAGTATTTAATAATTACTTATTGTACATTTCATTGTTTATAACAACAATTGGATAATTCTTATTATGATGTTGGGGGATGATAATTCATTTGTGTTAAAGTGAATTTATCACAATTTAAAATCGAACAATATCAAATTTTAAGATTTTTCTTCAAGATATTATCATTATTATCATTTTTTTATTATTATAAATAATTCAAACATTTATTAAGAATAAATGAAGTAATAATTTTACAAATTATACACACACACACACATATATATATAGGGTTTTCCAATAATAATGTCAAAACTTTTACAGCTGGTTGCAACCATTTTTGAAAATTTTTTTAACCTCATTTTGTCATTTCAACTCAATATAATTTGGTAAATTATAATTGAACGTTTAATACTTCAATAATACTTAGAAATTGTAAAAATTTCAACAGACTTATTGAAACAAAAATTTAATAGTCCATTATTTCACGAAATGATGGACCCATTAATTGTCCACCAAGATCATGTGATCTAACTCCATTGGATTATTTTTTGTGGGGTTATGTAAAATCATTGATTTATGCTGATAAACCACAAACAACAAAAGCATTAAAAATAAATATTGAACTTGTAATTCATGAAATTGGATCACAATTATGTGAAAGAATGACTAAAAATTGGACTAAACGAATACATTATGCCAAATAAAGTCGTGGTGGTTATATGAGTAAAATTGTGTTTCATCATTAATGTCATATATGTTTAAAAATACAAAAAATAATGAACTAATTAATTAAATACTTTTTGTTTTATTTCCATTTAAATTGCTGTAGCACTTATTGAAAAACCCTATATATATATTATATATATATATATATATATATATATATATATATATATATATATATATATATATATATATATATATATATATATATATATATATATATATATATATATATATATATATATATATATATATATATATATATATATATATATATATATATATATATATATATATATATATATATATATATATGTATATGTATATATAATATGTATATATTTCATTCTATGATTTCTCTTGGTAGATAGAATATAAACAACAGTCAATAAACGTCCAAGATAATCCCACATAAAGTCGACAAGGTGAGATTACCGACACCTAATTGATAAGAAAAGTATCCGGTCGTCGGTACTACACCGTTTGATATAATCGACTTTTCGAAAATCGTTAACATTATTCAACACTTACGGATCATTACTTCAAGTAAGACTTTCGAAACATTTCGAAAGATAAATGGTTTGTTTGACAGTTGCTTTTCACGTAACACAACTATATTAATGATGTTTTAAAAAGTCTGACAAAAAGGCAAAGCTAGTACACACGAACTGTAAATATAACTTCATAAAAATAATTATATTTAATAATGTTGAAAACATATTTATATATATATATATATATATATATATATATATATTTATTTGTGTGTGCGTGTTTGTATTCACAAATAATAATATCTACGTATATATTTACAAAAAATTATACCTGTAAATGTGAGAAATGATTAATAATCAACCAAAACATAACAGCTTCATTTAATGACATCTGAAAAACTGATAATAAATAAGGATGAAAATATCTAATTATATATTATTTTAACTTATTATCCTACACATACAAAAACGTACCCACACAATAAATATATATATATATATATATATATATATATATATATATATATATATATATATACATACATATAGAGTACTCTAATTAATTAAATAATGAAGGTTATTAACATTTTAATTTATTAAATTAAATTAAGAAAAATTAATGCTGGTTTTGAACTGATATGATAATTTAATTGTGGACTTAATTAGCAAATACGAATATTTGTATATGTGTAGTAGTTGTTTATTTCTAATGAATTAGGTTAGAAATCCCAACGAAACGACAAAGATGTGAAATATTTTCTGAATTTTTACTTTCATCTTCACTCTTTAGTTAGAGAAAAAAATATACGTATATATATATTGTATATACATGTCTACAAATTTTTAAAATATTATCTTACTTTCGTTATCTGTACCTAGATACATACAGACACATTTATTAATCTACATATACATATTTAAATCATTTTTAAATTTACGTATATTAACCTACATATACATATATGAATGTGTGTATGTGTATGTATGTATGTATATATATATATATATATATATATATATATATATATATATATATATATATATATATATATATTTATATATAAATTGATTCGTAATGAATTTCCAATTTTTGACTTAAAAAAAAACAACCTTTAGTAAGTAAAATTTCATAAAAAGTCTATATTGTCAAAAATCGATTTTTTATCTAAAATCAATGATCGGTTATATGGTACTCTAAAACAATCATTAAAATCATATTTATGATCCTATAATAAATTTTATTTAATAAAAACCCTGATTTAATCAATCAGGCAATGATTTAATCTATAAATTACTATTTTCATTTACTATCCAATTATTCTTAAAATTCATTTATAAATTTTTGGCTGAAATTATTAACCCGGTATATAATTATACATTTTAAATCAAATTATCACGATTATTTGATTGCGAATTATTTTTTTGGAATTTTTGAATTTTGATCAAAAATTAAAAATCATCAAAAATTATTTTTTCCTCATAAAATTTATATTTTCTAAAAATGAATAATATTTTTACCGAAAAACTATTAATTTTTACTAAAATAATCGATTTATAGTGAAAAAGATCCTCTTCCAGTAAATTTTAAAATTTTCAATTTTTTGACCTAAAAAAACCACGACCTATAGTATGGAAAATTTCATGAAAAATCGATATTGTCCAAAATCGATTTTTTTAATCTAAAATCAATAATCGGTTATATGATAATAAAAATCAATGATTAAAATCACATTTATAGTCATATCATAAATTTTTTTTAATAAAAATCCAAATTTAACCAGTCAGTAATGATCAAATTAGTAAATCAGTATTTTCGTTTTTTATTAACTACTGTCAAAATAAATTTCTAATTTTTTTACTGAAAATATTAATTCAGAATAAAACTAAAACTTTTACATAAAAATATCACAATTATTTGATTAAGAAATATTGTTTTTGAATTTTGATCAAAAATTAAAGATCATCAAAAATTAACTTTTCTCTTCAAAGTTAATATTTTCCAAAAATAAATGCTATTTTTACTAGAAAATGATTATTTTCTACTTAAATAATTGATTTATAGTGAAAAATATCGGCTCTGAACAAATTTTGAAATTTTCAATTTTTTGACCAAAAAAAACCACGACCTATAGTATGGAAAATTTCATAAAAAAACAACATTAATGAAAATCATTTTTTTTCATCTAAAATAAATCATCAACTATATAAACATAAAAATCAATATTTAAAATCATAATTAAAATCATATAATGGATTTTATTTAATAAAAACGTTAATTTAAACAATCAGTTAATAATTTAATCAAAAAATCAATATTTTCATTTTAAATCAAGTTTTCTTAGAATATTTCTTTAATTTTTTAGTGAAAATATTAACTCTGAATAAAACTCTACTTTCTAAATCAAAATGTCACAATTATTTGATTGAAAAATATTTTTTTAGAATTTTGATCAAAAATTAAAAATCATCAAAAATTAACATTTCGTCATAAAAAAATGTATTTTCAAAAAATTCACATTATTTTTATTAGAAAATAATTATTTTCTACTAAAATAATCAATTTGTGGTCAAAAAAAATCAACACTACATGAATTTAAAATATTTCATTTTTTGACCTTAAAAACCATTACCTACATTATGGAAAATTTCATGAAAAATCGATTTCGTTAAAAAATGATGATTTGGATTTCCTAATATATATATATTTCATAACAATAGTAACATTTCAGATTCTATATAAACATTTATTTATAAAACAATAATTATAATGGTTTATTGTAATATTTTCATTTCTATAACGAAAATATTTCATTCTATAAATATTTTCTAATCTAAATACTTAGGTTTAAATAATAAGTATATTTATAATAAAACTGTCAGTACTGATTGTTAACTATAAATTTACTTTTAATGACATATTTAAAAAGTTGTATTACTTAAAAAAATATATACAACTGACTTATATTATTGTATTCAATAGAGTTGTAACGATTAATTAACCCGCAAAGTCATATCAGAAATAAATTAATACCGAACTATAGAATAAATTATATCCTAAAATAGAACATATTCGCTTGAAAAAGTAGCTAGAAAACAATCATAGAACCTATAAATGGTAAAAGAAAAACATTATATCGTCCACAATGTCAGTTATTGGGTGTAATGTTCCAAGAATGATAGATGGAGTACTTTCATCTCACATCTTCTATTTCTGAAATTCAATCGTACGATTTCAATAAAATCGTTTATTGTAAAAGAATATGTTCTCGTATTCTCTTATATTGGATGATTCAAATGAAACTGAAAGATTTAGAAATATATTTACTTGCATACTGTTTTTTATTATTCTTCAGTATCATTTGGGCCATTCTGTATTTATTAGATTATTTTATGATTAATATTATAAATGTAACCATGATAAAAATTACTCATCAAAAACTTATAAGCTTGTAAAATGTAACCATGATGAAATATTGAAAAATTAAAAGGTTATAAAAAATTTTCATGATTAACTTTTAAATAATTTTAAGAAAATTTTATTTAATTTGAAAAAATATTTTAATTTAAATTTTATTTGAAATACTTGATACAATATAAAGTGAAAGATTTAGAAAAAAAAACTGTTTTTTGAGAATGTTGGCAATGGATTCATTTTATTTGTCATCGCTTGTCATCCACATTTAAATTATGAACAATCATCAGTGATATGTATTTGAACTGATATTTTTTCTATTTAAAAAATAATGGTGCTTGGTCTTCGTCTATATTTCGTAAATTATCGTAGTATAAATTTGTGAAAATTTTAAAATTAACAACAAATTTAAAAAGATAGATTTTCAAGCAGATTCTTTGGACAGATTTTCGAATAAAATAAATATATATATATATATATATATATATATATATATATATATATATATATATATATATATATATATATATGATGAAGACAAGATGACCACATTTCAATATAACATTGGTAAACCACTCATAACTCGATGTTTTATTGCGTCAAGGTAGTTAACCTGTCGTCCAGTAGTTAA
This sequence comes from Neoneuromus ignobilis, assembly GCA_029203775.1. Lineage (NCBI taxonomy): Eukaryota > Metazoa > Arthropoda > Insecta > Megaloptera > Corydalidae > Neoneuromus > Neoneuromus ignobilis. Next base: position 5,158,045 of record CP092087.1, on the reverse strand, counting down.
CGAGGGTGAGTTCAGTCTGACCTCACTAAATTTACCACCCGCTGATTAGATAACGATCAGTAGCGAAATGTTGCTTTGTCTTAAGATTCATCTTATAGGGTTCGACTTCGAAGATCAGTGTATGTGTAAGGAATCATTTCGTTTTCTTGTGGGTAACAAATAATTTTCAGTTCAAAGATATTTGACGTTATTTGTTTTATAATATATTTTTGTAAACAATTCTTCTAATAGATTTTTCTAATAAATTTTTAATTCTTCTAATCAATTTTTCTAATAGATTTACTTCTATTTTCATATAAAAATTATACACACTTTTTAATAAAATATTTATCAAGAAAATAGATTTTATCATTTATATATATGGGTGTTTTTTTTTAAACGTGATAGAACTTTAAATTGAATCCTTATCAAAAATTCTATCCAACCTAAAAATCATTTTTATCATATCTTTATATATACATAAAAATGTTTTTTTAGGTTTGATAGAACTTAAAATAATATCACGCTTAAAAATAGCCTCTCTGTCTTTCTTCGTCTCTCTCTCTCTCTCTCTCTCTCTCTCTCTCTCTCTCTATATATATATATATATATATATATATATATATATATATATATATATATATATATATATATATATATATATATATATATATATATATATATATATACACTTTTATTTAAAATTATTAATTTTCAATCAAATATTAAAAACAGTAAAAATATTTAAATTCTAATTTGAAATCACAAAATTCGAATTTTGAAAATATTTCTCAATTTATTTATATAGGGTATTCCATCAGCAGCGTAGAACTTAATTTTTAAATAAAATGAATAAATACAACATAATAGAAAAATAAATAGAAAATTATAAATTAAGACAAATAGAAAAATAAACAGGATATAAAAATCAGCTAAACAACAAAAATTAGGTAATGATGTTTTATGTGGCTATATCTTTTATCTTCAAAAATATAATTTATTTAATCATTTTGTAATCATCAAATCAATGTAAAAAACAATTAATATATTAATACCTCAGTTCAAAAAATAAGAATATTTTAATTGAAATTAGTGAAATATTTATTTGGCATTAATTTTGAACAGTAAATTTATATATTTTTGAAAACGATTTTCTTTTCAATTTTTCTAAATGAAATATATATATATATATATATATATATATATATATATATATATATATATAGATGTTTTTTAACGTGATAAAAAATACATTGAAATCAATTTAAATTTCTATTCACGTTTAAAAATATCTCTCTCTCTCTCTCTCTCTCTCTCTCTCTCTCTATATATATATATATATATATATATATATATATAAAAAGATATTGTATATATATATATATTTATATATAAATGAATGCTATTTGAATCATTTGTACCAATCGAAATTTATGTAGTTGACAAAACACATCATAACCGAATGAATAAAAATTAAAGTCGTCTGGAGACAACCGATACAGTTGTAACTATTTTGAACAGATATAATAAATTATAAAACTGAAAACTATACCTGCTGCGTGGACAGTTCCCATAAGCACACGACAGCGGTCCGATCTCCAACAGATCATAGGCACGAATGATGGATGATCGAGAAAATATTGAGAAGCAGAAGTTCTCAGCGTTTATTTTTTTCTTTATTGTTTATGGATAGTTCTCGTCTGTCTCCGTTCAAAAATAAATGTATGTTTATTCAGAGTGAAATTCGAAATTGAAAGAAACACACTTATAAAAATTTACACACTCACTTTTGGCTGTGTATGTATTATACATACACATCCAAAAGTGAGTATGTAAATTTGTATAAGTGTGTTTCTTTCAATTATGAATTTCACTCTGAATAAACATACATTTATTTTTGAACGGATATAATATATATAATAACATATATATAATAACAAAAAAGTCCCTGACGATAATAGCTTCGTCATCGAAATGCGCATTAACCCATTTTTATTATAAACAAAAAAGTGAATAATAAATGATTATTGAACACTTAATAACATATTGTGGTGTAGAGAGTAAAAATTCATTTGAGTCAAAAAAAAAATAATTCCACACTCAATATATTATATAGAAACAGGTTATTCAGTTTACAATAATAAACAACAAATACTATAAAAAATAATTCTTAAATTGATTAAATTGCAATAAATATTTATGCGAAATATTTATTACGATCGTATTTAAACGACAAACTTTTATAAAAATAATAATTTTATTTACAGTAGTATATAATTTTTGTATGACAATGGTCACAATATATCATTTTAATGAGAATGCCCCTATTGTCATCCATTTATTTATTCTATAATTGAGATGTATCCTTGAATGGAAACATTGGATGTAGTAAAAAATATATTTAAATATAGAAACTTTTACATACACACACACACCTATATATATATATATATATATATATATATATATATATATATAGAGAGAGAGAGAGAGAGAGAGAGAAAGACAGAGGACTGTTTTTAAGCGTGATAGAATTTTAAATTGAATCCTTATTGAAAGTTCTATCAAACCTAAAAAAACATTTTTATGTATATATAAAAATATGATAAAAATGCTTTTTTAGGTTGGATAGAATTTTTGATAAGGATTCAATTTAAAGTTTTATCACGCTTAAAAAAAACACCCATATATATAAATGATAAAATCAATTTTTGAAACAGTTTTTTTTAATACGTGTAGATTTTATGCTTGTTCAATTTTTAAACGCTAGTCAAGTGTAAGAAAATTAATATTCGACTCTTTAAAAAGGAAATAAATGCTGGTTGAGGTGATGGTTTCTTTTAAAAAAGTGATTTATTTCGAATTATTTTAAAAACATATGATATTAAATACAATGTAACATATTTCTATAGTAAATTACTTATTTCCTTTTATTAAACAAATTATTTATTTCAAATCCATAACTAAAAAATAAGACGTTATTTCATTTATGATTATATTAATGTCATTAAATGTTAAATACCAAAAGTAATAAATTAACAGAACGTACAATTATAGGTAATAAATATTAATGTAATAGAAATGTATTTTTTATTAATTTTAATTTTTATACTGTTGTTATAAGAATAATTGTAGTTAATTGGATGAAGGGGTTATAATGGTTATCATTTTTATTTATTCATTTCCTTAATTTATTTTTAATGATATACACTAACAGTCGTTCGAACGTACATGAATGAAAAAAATCCAAACATACATCATTAAACAAGCCTATATTCTATTAGAAGTTTTCTTGCAATCAATTTTTTGATTGAAAATATTAACTCGGAATAAAACTCCAACTTTTAACACAAATGAATTTTCACCCCTTACACAACAAAATGTTATGAAGTGTTCAATAATCACTGTTTATAACAATAATAGACTAATGTGCATTTCGATGGCAGTGTCATCACCATGTAAGTAATTATCGAACACTTTATAACATATTGTGGTGTCGGGGGTAAAATTTCATTTGTGTTAAAGTAAATTCCACAGTTCCAAAACAGATTATAGATTTTAAATCAAAATATTGCAATTATTTAATCAAGAATTATTTTTAAATTTCTAATTCAATTCTGAATTAGTATTTCATAGTCATTCTATAAAACGAATCAAATTATACTCTAAGTTTCTTCAATATTAAATTTTCTATAAATGGTTTAAATATATAAACTCAAGTTATATAAACTTTTATTTATATTTTCTCCTTATTTAACATATTATATCATTTTATTTAAATTAATTGATTATTAAATAACTGTATTAATATTACTAATTTTTAATTTTTTTGAGTATAAATAAAAATTGGAATTTTAATTTTAATTCAATTTTGAGATTAAACACATAACAGTGAATTAAAAAAAATGTTTTTACATAATGTCTGACTTAACCTACAGTTCAAAATGATTTATATTAGGTTATGTGATATAAAATATCGGATTTCTCTTTGATTTCCAATTGAAAAATCAGACATTTCATATTACATAAACTAATATATGAAGTATTGATATTTTTGTTAGTGGCTTTGTATTAAATATTTTAAAAATGTTAAATGTGTAACGGTTCGTATATGAAATAACCATCTGACAAAACGTGATAATACCTTTTATCAAAATTTAATAGACGTTTCATCATATGAACGTTTTATTCTATTTTTAAAAATAAAAAATCAAATTAGACTCCACTCCTTTCCCAAGATATACGATTAATAATGAAAACACTTTTCCAATTTGAAATTCAATTCGATTGAGATGTAAAAACATTAATTGCATAACCTAAACATAAGTTTGTGAAAAATGAAAAAGCAACAGCATTATGTTTTTTTTTAAGAGAAATAAATAAAAAACTAAAAAAGTTTATTATTTTCCCATTTTCAGTCTAGTATTTTCTATTAAATTATATAGTTTATTTTTTAAAATAACAAACTGCATTGTAGAATTAATAATTTACATCAAATATTTTTTATTCCACACAAATGTAAATATCAACAATAAATTATCTTTTCTTATTTTGTATCCAAATACCATAAAATATAAATAATGTTTCAAATCGATCATATATAATAAATAAATATTTAAATCTTACCTTTGCTGTAAATTTCATTAAACTCCAAAAAACACATCACATGATAAAAAATTGAACTCAGTATTCATATTTTAATTTATGTTAGAGAAAATGACGATGGTGTTAAATTTCATACTATTTAAAACAGTTATATATTTAATTAAATGGTACTAAATATTTATCATAAGTATGTTTTGAAATAACTAAAATTTATTTCAAATTACACGTGTTTGATAAAGTAATTTGATATACACTTTTCACAAAGAAATACATATTTAAATACCGTACAACTTTATTAAAACATTTTTACATCGATATTAATTTCAAAAAACTAGTATATAAAATCGAAAATTTTTAAAAAATACTTTAAGATAACTCGAAAATAATTTATCAAAATTTTTTCACTAACAATAATCAATTATATGACGTTTTTTCTAAATTTAAAAACTGTAATTTGAAACAAGATAGAAATTAAATGAAGCACGAACAAACTAACAAATATTATTTCTATTGAACCTTCTTCACAATTCATAGTAATGTATAAAATCTACGAACTGAAAATATAGAAGCATAACGTATTAAATAACAACGAGTCAAGTCACATTTCAATTCAATGCACGTAATACAATTTTAGATTTATTTTTCTATCGGCTTCGGTGTATTATGAAATCTTTTGAAATATTTTGTATAATGTAATAAAATTTTAACATTTTATTTTATATGTTAGTAGTGAAATTTATCATATATATATATATATATATATATATATATATATATATATATATATATAAATTAGATTTTCAAAAATAACGTCGAATTTATTTAAAAAAAAATAATAATAAATAACGACTATACAATATTTAGGTATTTCTCCAGATAAAAATATTTTTAATTATTAATATAAACCGAATATAAGAAAAATCTATCAATTTTGTCTTTCCATTCTGAAATTTTTCGAAGTTTCTGCATGTCTTTTCAGATATTGCGCTTAATTTTAAAACGTTTAATAATTTTTTATTTATTTTTACAGTATTGTTTCCTTATTGATATTCGCAAATACACAGTCATAAATTAACCTTATCGACAGACATCTTTTCTTCATTATTTCTTAGTCAATATTGATGATAAAACATTTGTTTGAGTATATTTAAATAGCACTAATGATAAAATATAAATAGAATGATAAATAAAATGTAAATAGAATGAGATATTAAAAATCTTATGAACACAAATAAAATTTTCATTAAAATACTTTTTTAAATACTCAAAATAATTGTCCAATAACCGAATAGATTTTTTTGATTAATTGAATAATTAATAAATTATTTTTCCATACAGCTTCTTGTATTTAAAATAGTTGATATAATTGAATCTTTAAGTAGAAGAAATTTAAATATAGGGTCATCCAAATGTGACGCCTACATTTGTATTTTATTAGAAAACAAACATGTGTATAGTTTTTTTTTATTTCTTTTTAATAAAACACAAATCTAGACGTCACATTTGGATGACCCTATATATTAAAGAAAAATCAATGAAAAATCTTGTTCATTATTAAATTAAATTGAATTACTAAATTAAATTGAATTTTCTATCAATACCAAGTGTCAAAGTTATTTTTCTAAATTCATTCTTTTTATCCTGTTATGTTATAATAATTTTTATTCTTAAGATCAATTCAAAAAAGTCTTAAAATCAATTGTTATTTATATCTCTCTACAAAATGAAAATTAATTCTAAGATCTTAACAGAAAAATAGTTGTCTAAGTAAATGTACAAAAGGATTTTACTTTTCAATCGATGACATAACCTTAATTATTATTTATGACAATTTGTCTCCAAAAATTCAATGCTTCACTCAAAAAAATTCTAGCTTTACTAAAGAGGAAAAATGACTAAAAATAATTTTTAATTTCATTAGGTTTCAGCAATTTAAAATAAATTATCTGAAAAAAATTCCACAAACACTTTTTTCAGAGTTAAACTGGGCTTTGGTATTTGATTTGATGAAATCCATTACTTAGTTCGATTCGAATTGGTATATAGAACCCATTTTTTAACTCCAATTAAAATTCTATAAAGAAATAACTGTTGTAATAATTTTTATTCTTAAGATCAATTCAAAAAATTCTTAAAATCAATTTTTATTTATGATATCTTTCTATAAAATGAAAATTAATTCTAAGATCTTAACAGCAAAATAGTTGTCTAAGTAAATGTATTAAAACTTTATTATTATTGAAAAAAATATATTAATATATTATTTGTTTTGAAAATGTGAGAAATTCATTTTCATACAAATAAATTATCATCCCCTACACTATAAGATACTAAAAATTGTAAAATAATTATTTCTTAATCACTCTATTTGTTTATTATAACAGGAAGTCTAGTATAACAACCATAATTCAACAGTAAATCTAGATTTCAAAATTTATGTCGAGGGCATTGATAGAGATTTTTTATAAACAGACAAAATGAACAATAATTATTGAACACTTTTTAACATCTTGTGGTATTGAGATGATAATTTATTTATGTAAAAATATACTAGTATAGTTATTGAATTATCTATAAAAAGAATATTTTTGTTTGCAAAAAAAATCATAAAAACAAATCAGACATTTCTTAAAGACATTTCGGAAGTTGAAATGCACAAACAACGGTCCTGTCCAGCCAGACATACAAAGTGGGACAACGATATCAGACAGGAAATAAATTTATTGTTTTAAATTATACTAATTTTATATTCGCATAAATTGTTTCCCACATGCTGTGCGTTCTTTGATGCTTGTCATCGACTTGCCACTGAATGACACAACTTTAACGATTAAATACGCTGTATTACTGTCCGTTGGTATTTATGTGGCGTACGTTCTTGTTCAGATAAAATTTTAAAATATGAAATACTGTACGATGCTCGATGAATATTAAAAAAAATGATAATTATTAGTGTTGATATTTGTATGAATAACTCGGTATGAAAATTACATATTAAAGTATGTACATAATCTATGACTACATCAAATTAACATTTCAAAAGAGATAATATAAAAAAATGAAAATAATTTAAAAAATTGTTTAATAAAAAATAACGAAATTTATTTTTCTATAAGTTGATTAGGATTGATGCCACTCAGCATTTTTTTGATATAGCATCTTCTAACTACCATTTAAAATTTTTTAAATGAAAAAAATAATCAAGATGAAAATGTGAAAAGAGCACTTGATTAGTTTTAATCATCTAAGGATAAGTCATTTTATCAGAGAGGAATTTAAAAATTTCTATCAAGATGGAAAAAGTTATTAATCATTCAAATTTCAATGTTATTAAATATTAATAAAAGATATAAAAAATTATTATTTTTTATTTAAAGAAATGGACAAAATTTCTCAGTACACTCAATATTTTTTTATAATCATTTAACCATTTTTTTCATAAAAAGAAGAGAAATTATTTTTTAAATAGCTTTTTTTTAATCTATGTATATAAAAAAAAATTAAATATACAAATTAATTTCGTTTGATTTAATATTTCTTTTGAATTTTTTTGTTTTTTTCTTTGATAACATATTTTAAAATATTTTTTTAATATCTATATAAAAAAAATAAGCTTATGGAAAAATAAATAATTATTAAAAACTTTTTTAATACCTTATGGTGTTGAAATGATAATTGATTGTTAAAACATCTTAAGATATGAAAAATTGTTCTATAATTATTTATTATTCACTTCTTTATAATAATTGCATCAGCTTATAAATAAACAAATAACAATAAATAATTCTTGAACATTTTAATATCTTGTAGTGTATGGAAGATAACTCATTTGTGTGGAATTATATTTTAATTTTTACTCAATTTTCTGTTTATAAAATAAATTATCTATTTTTGATTTGATTTATACATTTGATATCGATTAAAAAAAATTAAGAAAACAAACTATTTTTCATTAATATAATCAAATTTAAATATAAAGTAATTTTATTTAAACGATATTTTTTAAAAAAAATAAATTAAGACATTTAAATACTTTATTGTTCAATTTTGCAAACCAGAAGACACAAAATAAAATACTTAGTAGATTGGCTTACGAAAACAAACTGACTGTATTTAAATGTCATTCGTTTGAAAACGTTTTTGAGTTATGGCAAAATTGATATTGTTTGATATAAAGCAATTAGAAAAATATTCGTGCACAATTTTCTATTTCCGCAATTCTTGCGCATTGTAGCGATTCTTTGAAATATTCATGTCTGGCTGTACGTTGACGTATTTACTCAGTAGGGTAACAACCGTTTCATCGACATTTGTAAACATCAATTTTAACATATGTAAGCTGATTGTTCTATACAAATATATATATAAAATTAAAATCACTAATTATATTTCATATTTAAAAATTTTACAAATAAAAACATTTTTGGATTATTGCAATAAATAATGTTAAATTTAATTTTTCTAATTCGTTAATTAAAATTTTAAAATAAGGTTTAATAAAGGTAATATTTATTTAGGAATTGAATAAAAAATCATTTTCATTCCACTGTTTATTTAAAATAAAATTAATTCATTCTAATAAAATATTCATTCTATAGGATCATCCAAATGTGACGCCTAGATTTGTGTTTTATTAAAAAAAAACATGTGTATAGGATGGTGTATAGGGAAACATGTGTATAGTTTTTTTTTGTTTCTTTTTAATGAAACACAAATTTAGGCGTCACATTTGAATGATCTGTATTAAAATCTGTCTCCGGCGTGACGTGTTTTTGTTTCCGAACTTTCTCGAAGTTTTCCGAGAATTGTCGAAGTAAAAATTTTATAAAATAAATTAAAATTGATTTGTACATTGTTAAATACAATAGAAGCAATTTTGGAAATTGACGATTGAAGCGAGTATGGGGTGAAATTCCCTGGTATATAAAAAAATTGAAATGTTTAATGAAACTGATAATCTATATCAAGAAATGAATTGAATTCGTACAGCAGTAGTTTCAAACACGTGGTTTCGGGTCGCATGTGTTCTACAAGACTCTAGAATGTGGCCCGCTGTTCGAAACTTGAAGTTGTAAGAATCTTGGTGATGTTTTATATATAAACATCATCAAGATTATGATGAGATTATCTATGTGAACAATTAGTTTCCTTTTTGAAGACTAGTAAGACTTCACACAGGGTAAAATTTGTGGCAAAAAATTACACCCAACAAAAAATAGTTTTTGCGAGAAGATAATAAGTTTCGAGTAAAAAATATTAATTTTTTAAATTTCTCCAATTTTAAATTTTGTTTTAAATCTAAAATTTTTTTTTAATTTCTCACAAATGAATTTTTATCCCCAATACCACAATGGTTATAAAGTGTTCAATAATCACTTATTGTTTATAAATATGTCGGCTGATGCGCATTTAGATGGCGATAGCATCATCGTCAGAGCCTTTCTATTAAAATTTATCTTTTTTAATGTATTACTTTGATTTTGGAAATTTCCTTTTTCTCTACCTCATCTATCCATGGTTCTCTATCTGAGATTTTTTTGTGTATGTATGTATATTTTATTTTGTAAATTATATTTTGAAAGATAATTTGATATACAAAAAAGTGTATTCCAGTAGCTTCTTTTTGAATAAAACATTGTTTTATTAATTTCAGTTCAATGAGATATAGAAAAATAAATCAAGTCTCGACTAATCATCTAAGAACATGGATCAATTATGATTTGTATGTCTGCGTGTCACAAGAAGCGTTATCTAAAAATAACGCCCGAACAGATAAAGTTATATGTTTTAATGAAGACGAACCCTCGTAACCACCTCTCATATATATATGAACATATAAAAACATCACTCGGCTACAATCTTACACACGGTTACAGATGTCATGAGCCGTACGATATTAACGGCGTATGACGTGTCATTCCACAACATTCCACGTAAGCATCGTACGGATTGGTGGCGTTGAAATTGCGTCGGTAATGGAATTATGCAGATGAAAACATAATTACATATTATATTTTAAGACATATGTATGTTTATACTCATATATATATATATATATATATATATATATATATATATATATATATATATATATATATATATATATACTAAGATGCTGTTTCTATTGCGTAACTTTCTATAAAAGTTGATGAGATATAAACACACACATGCACATACACATATACGCACATATATATATATATATATATATATATACAGTAGTCTACCCGAAATTGGTAGTTCCAAAATCACAGACAGTACTAAACCTTATTTTTAAGTCATTTCTCATTTACAAACATACATATGACAAATTTTAATTTAAAAATTATACACATAAGGCATTATTAACATTAAATAATAATAAAATACATTGTACCTTATTATATATTAGATTTACCGGAAAGTTCTGTCCGATAATGTCATCTCAAGTTTCAAAGATGAGTCATTCTACAGAAATGTAATTCACAAATTACCATCACGCTAGGAAGAGGTCATTAGTAACGAAGAAAAAATTAAATTGTTCAGTAAATATTAATAAATATATTGAAGATATATTATTTTTTTAATTCAAAAACGGACAGAACTTTCCGGTAGACTTAATATATTTTATTTACAATATAATTCTATATGCAGGCACAAACTTTGAGAAATATTATGAACAATGACTAGGAAAATAAATTATGTTTTAAAAGCATAAGATTTTTTAATGACGATTTTTTCAGATTTTTTATAAAAAATATATGATTACTTTACATATTATTTTAAAAAAATTCATTTATTTGTATATAATTTAAAACATAAAATAAATCACATGGCTTTTATACTGTTGATTTAAAAAATATCAACATTTTTCAATAAATTCAAAAAACTTTAATATTTCTTTCATTTCCCACAATTCGTCAAAAAAAACATTCTTGATTAAAAAGAAAATAAAAATCTGAAATTTATCTAAAATAATCTTTATGTTCTAACCAATTTCGATAAAAAAAACTATAAAAGTTAAATTATTTAAAAACAGTTAAAATTAAAAAAAAATTATAAAAGTTAAAAACTATTGAATTATTTAAATATTCAAATTGTACTCTGTTAAATATTTTTATATAGATGAAAATTTGAAAAATAACAGTTTGTACAGAGTTTTCTAATAAGAATGTCAGAACTTGGACAGCTGGTGGTAGCTATGTTTAATTTTTTTAATCTCATTTTGACATTTCAACACAGATTTTACTAACGATAAATAAAGTCTAATATGTTTTTAATACTGTGTAAAAATTTCATTAATATTAACCCAAAATTAATCGAAATATATTTTTTCTATAACTATGTATTTATTCTTAAAATCGTCTGGCATTTTGGTATTTATATTTCTACTTATATGTATAAAAAATTAGAAAGATTTTTTTTATCAGCATTCAATTCCATATTTTTAAACTTTCTAAGATATATAGAGTTTTTTAATCAAAATATCAAAACTTTGACAGCTAGTGGCAGTTATGTGTCATTTTTTTTTAAATTTCATTTTGACATTTCAACACAGTATATTTTGTTAAATTATCATGGAACGTTTAACACTTGAATTGTAAAAACTTCAATATACTTATTGAAACAAAAGTAAGTCCATTATTGCATGAAATGGACACATCAATTGATCACCAAGATCATGTAATCTAACTCCATTAGATTATTTTCTGTGGAGTTATGTGAAATCAAAATATTCCATCATTAATGCCATAGAATATGCTTAAAAATAAAAGTAATAATTAATTAATTAAATACTTCTTGTTTTATTTCCTGAAGCGCTTATTGGAAACCCTATATATAATTTAGAATATGAAATAAATCACATGGCTTCTATACTGATGATTAAAAAATATCAACATTTTTCAATAAATTCATAACATTTTTAATTACCATTTTTTCATTTTTAACAATTTATCATAAAATTATATTCCTTATTAAAAAAAAAAAAAAATGTGAAACACAATTTGGAAATTTATCTGACATAATTTTTATAATCTAACCAATTTAGACAACAAAAATATAAAAGTTGAATTGACTATTAGATTATTTAATTTTAAAAATGGTTAAATATTTTTGTTAAAACTTTTATATCAATGAAAATTTGAAAAATAACAGTTTATATAAAATAGTCAGGAATATAGAATATATCATTTCAGTACACATATATAAGTGTGTGTGTGTGTGTGTATAATATATTTATATATATATATATGTATATATATATATATATATATATATATATATATATTAAAAACTCAATGTCAATGTTTAGTTTTTCATGTATATTATTTTTGTCATACACGACTATTTCGTGTTAGACAAAAGGCGTAAAAAACGCCCGTACAAAAAAGAATCATCAGACACTGTCAGACGAGTGCAAATTGAAAAATCTCTCAGCACATGCGAAGCATTTTTGTATGACATTAATATTTTAAATTTGGACTACGCGATGCTATAAATGTGTCCGTGCTTCTAAATAAATCACGCGACAATCAAGTCCGCTCTGTTTTATCCACAACGTTGTGTTGTGTTGTTGCGGCACAATTGGCCCTATCGTGTCTGCAGACGCATTTAAAAATATCATGTTCCCGTTTTTATTTATTTTTTATATTCGTTTCGGAACATGACTATAAAAACGTATGTTACTCAGCTAGAAACAGGAATTATAGTCACCTTTACAAGCAATATTTTATTTTACGTGCGAAAAATTTTGTATCATGTTGATGGTTTAGTAGACACATTATTAAATAATTTACACGTTTCTTAGAAAAACACTCTTCTTTGAGTTATGATGATTTTTTAAATGAATTGTATTAATGTTTTTCGTTCTATAGTGTGGTTTTATCAATTTAATTGTAATTTTATATTTTTATCAAAAATCTTTTATCATCATTAATTATTATTAATAAAAATGAAAATTTTCAATAATAACATAACTATTTAAAATTATTAACATTACTAATTATATATATATATATATATATATAGGTGTTTTTTTTAACGTGATAGAACTTTATAGTGAATTCCTACTGAAAGTTTTATCTAATTTAAATAAATACTTTATATGTATGTGTGTGTATATATATATATATATATATATATATATATAATATATATAACATATATATATATATATATATATATATATATATATATATATATAATATTACATAGAGATAGAAAGAGAAAAAGGAATTATTGTATTTAATTATTTTTCTACTAAACCAAGTAGATAAAAAAGAATAATGGATAAGTGAGGAGTTTGAAGTGAAAATGGACTGTTCATACAGTAAGAAGCAGAATAGGGTAAAAATTAATCGATTGTCGACTAATGACTAAAATTTTAATCGTTTAAAATTAATCGTTAGCTACGATTAATGTCTAAAAATTAATAGAAGCACGGACTAGAAGGAAATAGATTATGTCTAAATCACCGAATCCCATTTCAGCCACTCTTTATTTAATCTTATATTATTTATTATTTTTTTTTACACGAAATCATATCAAATTCTTGTGAGCCATATTAAACACACAATATAATTTTTTTATAGCGAGAAATAAAATTTTCATTAAGAGATCACAAAAGATTTTTTTTAAAAAAATAATTTGAATTAATTTGTAAATAAAACAGAAATAAACTAAAAAATATACACATATACTTGAGAAGTTGTCGTAAATTATTTCTTTTCAAAAATTAATAAAATAAAGAAATCAATTTGTAATCAATCATATCAACTACACTTAACCTTCAATGTCCCACCTTCATAAGATTCGATGTGGGATATTTTTGTACCATAGATTTTCTATGAAATTTTAAAATATAAAAAATGATATTTTTTAAACTAATATAATTAATAAAATCATGGGATATAAAAAGACCATATGTTGAGCGGTTTTAATTTAGTTAATAATTAAAAAAAAAATGTTTATACATATATATATATCCATAATTATTAATATTAATGATTACTGAATAATTCCAAAAAAGTAATATTTAAAGTCTTGTCTATTTTTTCAATAAAAAATTCTTATTTAAAAAAATAATCCGTTCAATTAATTTCTGCAGTCTATTAATTTAAATACTCAATTTTGGATTATCAGTTCGTACATATCCTTTAATGTACTGGTGGGTGAGTGATCCTATCTCAAAGAGAGGTCTTGTACGCTTTACATAACACTTTCTGAAGCAATTAGATGCAAAGCGCTAGAACTTAGTCAATTAACACTTTCTCGATTTAATTAAAGTACCAAAGTGCTATCTAAGATTACCCACAGTAACAGGGTTGATTATAAGTATATGAGAATGAACAATTATTCTCAATGCAGTTAATGAAATAAGAGCATATACATACACATACATATATATATATATATATATATATATATATATATATATATATATATATATATATATATATACACATTTGTTTCCTTGTTAAAATATGTTAGAATTTTCATTGAAAATAAAATTTTTAGTCCAAATTTATTACAAATTATCTTAGTTTTAAAAGGAAAATAAAACGATTGTTATTGCTCTTTAATCTAAAGTGATATTTAAGAAAAAAATTCAAAAGCAATCAATATAAAATTTAAATATATCAAAATATAAAATAAAAATACAAAAAATGGATTAATTGGAAATTGAGTCTTATACCTAAAGTTAATAGTAATGTGTTTTTTATGTAATATAAAAAATGAGTGTTTTAATCAAAATATTACGTTAATGATTAATTTCAGAAATTTATTATTATTTTATATATAAAACATACTGTTTTTTTGAAACAAATATTAATCAAGTTATTTTTACTTTCAAGTTAGAATTATTATATTTATATTGTGAATTACGCTCTCATTCTGTGTTATTGAAGTTGATGTTTGTGCATTTACAGTTTTATTAGGCCTTAAAACAAAAACAGAAAGACTACAGGCCTTAATTGGAAAATTGAGAAATGGGGATGAAATATTTGTTTTTTACAACACCTTCGGTAAACTCGATTTTTTTGAATTTTTTTCTGGGTTAAGCAAACGAAAAAAGATATAAAAATAAAAAATCAATCAAGAAAATTTCAATATACAAGTAATATATATATATATATATATATATATATATATATATATATATATATATATATATATATATATATTAGGTGTACCCATAAGTGATGTCGTTTTACAAAATTCCCTTTTTATAAAATGAAGGCGATTTTGAAGTAAAATATTCTTTGAGTGCAATTTTGAGTGAAAATACTTTGACAGTGAAAATTTATACATATACTTATATATATATATATATATATATATATATATATATATATATATATATATATATATCTATATATAATGTATTTACAATAGGAAGAAAAATCGTGAGAAGGATCAATAGATCACAATCTAGAGAGATAAAAGATGAATAATTTCTCTTATTTAACACTTGGAAGAAGTCATTTATTTTTTTCTTAAACTTTACACGGATTAACCTCTTGAAACACAGTGGCTCCACAATGTAACCACCTGTTTAGAAACGATTTTCAGCTTACTGCACATGAAACCACCCCATCTACATATCTCTGCTTCCTGAGTCTCAAGAGTTTTAGAGACATAGTGGTTCCATCATGGGACCATCCCTATTATTTATTAATAATACATTTTTTTAAAAAAAATCGAAATCTTGTTCATATGAGTCTGAACAGACAATTAAAAAATATAAGGTTTTCCAAAAAAATTTACTAGCGTGTTTCAAAAACTTAAATAAATAATAATAATATCAAAAAACATATTCGAACAAGAAAAACATTTCAGTAAAAGAATATTTGATTTAGATACGAAAACATCCTTGTAATTTAATCAAATCAAATGGAAATTAGATATAAAAATCATTAAATTTGTCTAAGAAAAATAAATATCTGCCATTATATTGATTGACCTTGAATAAGTATACCTATTATATTTAACACAAAAGAATTATCACTGCCAACGCCACAATATTTTATAAAGTGTTCAATAATTACTTATTGTTCACTTTGTTGTCTATCATTTCGAAAGCATTGCCATCACTGTCAGAGCATTTTTTAAAATATTATAAAAAATAAAGTTCCCAAAAATTGTTTAAATATTAAAAAAAATATATTAAGCAATTGCTTGCAAAATCGACCTTTACATGTAAATACAAATCTATGATTTTCAAAACAAAAATACTAATTCTAAAAAACAGGACTGATTTATAACACAATTCAACAATATTTAAAACAGAAATTATAGAAACGAATGATTAGTGAATAATATTCGAAAATGTCCTCCCAGTGACATTAAAAACAGCTCAAATCTATTTTTCGATATTCTTTATCACTATTAACTCTAATACTGACATATTGTGACATTTGTATTTTGTGTTAATTAAACATTTCAGTAACAATAATATGTTTACTGTTTAATTTAGCTGTTCTTTTGAGGTTACTATCAACAAATGTCCAGTAATTTATTTTATTTTTTATATATGTTTTATATATATATATATATATATATATATATATATATATATATATATTAACACATATGCGTTATTTCCGTGATATATGATTGCGTGAAAACAAAGTAAGCACATGTCATGAACACGTGGGATGACCAATATGTCAAAGTGTCTCGAGGATCGGCACTCTTTAATTAGACGCATTTCTCATCGTAGGTCATCAGGGCCACCGCAAGGAAAACGAGCAGAGAATTCTTTGTTGGTCAAAATACCGTATAAACCAATTTTTAAATTATATTCAGACTGAAATATATTACACCATTTACAATATTGCACATAAATCTCTTAATAAATTCATTATTAAAATATAAAAGATATTTTGATAACTATTGGATATTTAAAGAAATATTTGTAGAATTCAGTTCTGTGATTTTTCATTTTTTAAAAATAGATTTTTTTAAATACAATTCAAAATATTTATCGAATGAAATATAAACAGAATTAACTAATATATTTATTATAGTTATAAGTGTAAAAAAAATATCCACTTATTAATAATTTAATTAGAAGAAAATCACTTCACAAATTATAAGTTCACCTGCTGTAGCACATTTTTGCATTTCGTCTTATGACACTTTTAACATATATGCATATAACGAAATGCCACATGTTCAACACATCCTGACCAATTAGTAACTGTGCTCGTTATAATTAAGAATCCCATAAAATAATCAGTTTGACATGGGCATAAATTACGTATTTTCCCATCGGAAATCAATGGTTGTATGTGCTACCTTTTTCAAAAAACATGTGTGCTTTTACATTTTTGTCAAAACAGTATGACGGTAATGTCACTTGACTATAAATTAACATTATAGACACATGCATGTGTGTGTGTATCTTATAATTAATAATATATTTGAAATAAAATACATAAATAAATTTCTGTTTTATTAAAAACAAACATGTGTATAATTTCTTTTCAATAGAACACAAATATGGGCGTCACATTTGGATAACCCTATAAATTAAAGAAAAAATCTTGTTCTTTCTTAAATTAAACTGAAATTGAATTGCTAAATTAAATTGAATTTTCTATCAATACAAAGTGTCAAAGTTATTTTTCTAAATTCATTCTTTTTATCCTGTTATGTTATAATCATTTTTATTCTTAAAGTCTTAAGATAAATTTTTATTTATGATATATTTCTACAAAATGAAGATTAATTTTAACATCAAAATAGTTGTCTAGGTAAATGTACAAAAGGATTTTACTTTTCAATCGATGACATTACCTCAATTATTATGTATGACATTTTGCTAATTTGTCTCCAAAAATTCAATGCTTCACCAAAAAATTCTGGCTTTTCTAAAGAAGAAAAATGACTCAAAATAATTTTTAATTTCATTAATATTTGGGATTTTTTCTCATCAAATCGATACTCCAACATATAGTTTTGAGTTTTCGTACTGTAAGATAATGCTCTTTCTCTTGATCATCGCTAGTAGTTATTCTGAGAGGTTCTAGTCTTCAGCCATTATAGCCGAGCGAAAGTTAATGATTTTTCATTATAAAAATGGAAAAACTTTAAGGGAAAATAGTTAATAAAAGCCACGCTACAATGCTATCTGTAATAAAAAGATTTAAAAACGGCCAAAGTGTTGACAATAAAGTCAAAAAGAGTCTCCGCAAGATTTTTAATGACCATGACGAGCGTTGGATTCTACGAAAAATTAAAGAAAATTCGAAAATTAGCGCACCTAAATTGACTTTAGATGTTAAAAAATATAAATAAAAAAGCAAGCCCCAAAACAATTTGCAATATACTAAATAAAAATAAGTTTCATAGTCATATTACCAGGAAGAAATCTTTCATAAATCTAGCTAATCGCAACAAAAGGTTAAGCTTCGTTTGGAAACATGTTAATTAGAGTTTTAATTATTGGAAAGATGTTTTGTTTACGGACGAAATAAAATATCATTTATTTGGATCCAATGGGAGAATTAATGTATGGCAGAAACCAAATACAGAAATGTCTTTAAAACACTTACGTCCTACAGTCAAACATGGGAGGGGTCATGTTATGGTATGGGGGTGTATGTCTACGAGAGGGGTTGGAAATGTAATTTTATAGATGGAATTATAATTCAAAATGTTTATATTGATCTATTAAAAAAAATTTGAAAGCCAGTGTTCAAAAACTTGAGATTTTACAAACATTTAATTTTTATCAGGACAACGACCCCAAGCACAAAGCTTATAAAACACGTAGTTGGTTGTTATATAACTGCCCCAAATTACTGGAAACACCACCACAATCACTTGATATAAATGTGATTGAAAATCTTTGGAATCTCTTAGAAGTTGTCGTTAGAACACGTATTATTAGTAATAAAAATTATTTAAAAAAGGGGTGTTAAAAGAATGGAAAAAATTGATCTAGCTTATTGTGAAAAATTAGTTAAATCCATCCCGAATCGTTTAAAGGCTATAAAAATTAATAAAGACTACTCTACTAAGTACTAAAATAATTCAATCCGTTGTAAATTTTAATTTAATAAATAATTTGTTAGTTGTATGAGTTTCATTTTGATGTGTTTTTGAATGATTTTTCAGAATTCGTACTTTTTTTGGTCTTTAAGTATTATTTTATGATTTATTTATTTTTATATGATAAACATATCTTTAATAAACAATTTAAGTCGAATACAAAAGGGATTTTTTGTTTATTTAAAAATTTATATACAAAAATTTATTGAACATAATACTGTATGAGTTTCACTTTGACTCACTATATATATAAATATAAATATATATATATATATATATATATATATATATATATATATATATATATATGTATATATGTATGTATGTAAATATAATACATAAAAATTAATAATCAATTTCCTTTAAAACAATTTAAAAAATAAATAATAAATAATTAACCTCTAAAATTGAACGAACGTTTATTTGATGTCACATTCAAACTTAAATGGTATTCGAAAAATCTCAAATAATCTTATCAATCTTGTATTTAATCTAAGCAGTTGTATTATATCTCATTTCATAGATACGAAACGTTTTACTATTAGTAAAATAACATTTTTTTACATGATACGAAAAATGTATTTACGATAACCTCGTATAAAATATCTTAGTTTCTCTTTTTCTCTGTTCTTATAATTAGTTCGTGTTTCAACTTACGTTTATTATTACTTTCAATTATTTTATAAAAGATCGTGACAATATTTACTTTCATCTACTTAATGATGATATTTCTTTACTGATACAGTTATTCTTGTCATTTTTATCTTAAAAACGTCACAAGCTCAGTTCCATTTTGCTAGAATTACAACACAAAAAACGATAATCCAGATCTGTAAATGTTATTCGGATCGAAATATAGTAATCATATTTCAATTTTCATGATCGATGATAGAAAATATAAAAGAATCGTGATATATTGTAGGATAGATACATTTTTCCATCATATGTGAACGCAACGTACGTCATTCTGTTCTATTGACGAGCATTGATTGTTTATGTTTTTGCAATAGATACCGGTTTTCGTTTTTTATCGTTTTTACGTTTTCCTAATGCGGGGATACGTTGAAAAAATTCCATTTGTGATTATGTGTGCGGTCTGTTTGTAAGATACGTCACGTCATGACTGTCAATTACACTTTGTCAATCGAATACATCGACGATGAAGTAGGTAGTAGTGGAAGAGCAAGTGCGTACGCACTTTTTCGTTTAATAAATTTTTATGGCCGTGTGTATTTTATGTTGTATTTAACGATTGTTTGCTTTTATCGACACATTTAAAATAACTCACTAACCACACATAAACATATATACTAAGTATCTACATGGAGGTATGTACACATACTCACACATACAAATATAAATACACTACTTGAAACTATTTCAGAAAGAAATGGATTAAAAATAAGTATGGAAAAAACTAAAATCATGTTTTATAGATTTATATGTTCATGTTTTATTTTATACAGAGTCAATGATTGAAATTAGTGAATGAAATAAAATATCTAAGAAAAATTAAACGATATAAGAGATTAAAGGCAACATGAGATGTATTTGAAATAATTAATATAGTAATTAAAAGTAAATACCATTCAACTTGAACCATTAAACTATATATATGTTGGAAATACAATATTTTAATTACCATTTGATTATTTCATGTGATATGAAAATTAATAAAAAATTATGTAAATTGGTATAATAACAAAAAGCAAAAAAATCTTTGAAAAAGCCAAGATAATATATTTTTTGTCAATAATTATATACATAATATATATTATATAATCAAACTGAATATTTTAAATATATTAAATAATAAAAGTTTTTTCCCAGAAGACTAAATAATTATTTACATGAAGATGATATTGAGTAATTTATTTTCATTATATTTTTATCTACAAAAATTTAATAAATTATTTTTTTTATTGAAATTACTCCACTCTGAATATATATTTTTTATTGGAAATATATTTATATTATCATTTGATTATTTTATGTGATATAAAAATTAATGAAGAATTCTGTAAAATAGAACAACAGTTCAAAGTCTTCAACAAACCCTCACTGATAAAAATTTAGCGCTTAGAGCCGCTGTAAATAATATTTCTAAATAGGTTAAGTTAGCAAATAAGCTACTTACAACTAAGTCAGTATAATTAATTAAGATAGTTAAGTTAGCATAAGTTAAAATAGTTAAAAAATTCACATTAAAACAGGTGTTTTGAAACTTTTCCTGTATTGTTACAAAATCTCACTAACACATATCGAAAATAATACTAACTCAGAAAATATCATGCAAACTTCAGGTAATTATTAGACAAAATAAATTTTTCTGATTCTGTAAAATAGTACAATAACAAAAAGCATACAAATTCTACAAGAAAGTCAATATGAAATATTTGTTATCAGTTATTACACACACACACACACACATACATACATAAAATTAAATATTTCTAAAAATATCAAATAATAATTTTTTTGGAAGACCAAATAGTTGTTTATGTCAAAATGATTGAGTAAATTCAAAAATATCTTTTGTAAATATAAAATCTACTTTAAATCTATCTGATAATTTTGTAATTATAATTTTTGTAATCAATAAAATATTAATTAAAGTAGAAAAAATAAATAAAACAAATGTAATAAATTAATTTTTTGGCGAAAAATGTAATCAAACAGTAATTAAAAACAATGTAAAAAAATCATCTTAAGTAAATCAATTACAAATAATAATAAATAAATTTAATTCACTTACCTTTCATAAATCTTCTAAAATTCCTAAGACACTGATTAAATTCTTATTTGTATATTAATTTATGATTATTTTTTGCTAGTTGAATAACATGTTCTTATCTAAAAATAAAAAAATGTTAGAATCAAAAGGAGTAATAAATAAAAATTTAAATTTAAAAAAGATCTAAATCAAAATTCGAAAATCAATTAACCCTGTAAATAAAACAAGTTTATTCTATAAAGAAAATAATCGAGGCAGATAAATATTTTTAACCATTTTTTTATTTTCGAATATTTCAAATATAAACGAAACGTTTTTATCACAACTGACAATGTTTTGATCAAAATAATAATTAAATTTCTTTCCATATATTGATTTGATCAGAATCATACATTTCAATCTAAAAATCAGTTAACAACTTATTTATTGTACTAAAATATACATAATTGCACTAGGTTCATGTTTAAAATATGGCATTTTTTATTATTTTTATACATACTTATTCAATATCACAATAGTTGATAATCAAACGACGAACAAATGTAATAATTTACTTTCAACTATAGAATTAGCACGAAATTACCAATTACATGCACTTAGATCCAACAAAATTAAATATATAAATAAATAGATGGACTTTCTTTCAGTGTGTCTAACTTGTATGGTAGTAAATCAACAACTATTGTGATTATATAAATGTTTAAACGATTCTCGATTGCACTGGTTAGTAGAGGTGGGATCTTTTATATTCAATTCAATCGTGTGTTTCGTAACATTCTTTCAATTATATAAATATATATATATATATATATATATATTTATATATATATATATATATATATTTATGTAATATTCAGTACGTCATCATGGTTTCTTTTATGTATTAATTATTCTCATTCAGTAATAATAAAACGAAATAATATTTTTACATTTCGCACTTGATTTAAGCACAGCAAGAATTAGTTTTTATTTACAATGCATTATATTGTTTCAAGTCAATGTTTATATAACTGAATATATGTAAATATATATTTTTTATGATATTATATGTCTGGATCTCGCTCGTATTTATTTTTATATAAAATATGATGTAATTAATTATCATATAGAATCGCTTTATGCATTTTATAAAAAATAAATTTGAAATATTTGTAAAACATGATATTTCAAATTCAAAAAAAATTAATTATCATATAATAATTTATGCAGTATTAGTAAATAAATTTGAAAATTAGAACCCTATATATATATATATAAATATATATATATATATATATATATATATATATATATATATATATATATATATATATATATGATGGTCGTGTGATAAGTATGGTAAATTTATTTATTGTTTAATTTAATTAATTAATTAATTTAAATAAATTTTTCAATTTTATTTTTCTTACTTTTTTATCATACTAATTAAACGACCCTCATGTGTGTGTGTGTGTGTGTGTATGTATATATGTATATATATATATATATATATATATATATATATATATGTTTTTGTAAGCATGATAGAAATTTTAAATTGAATCACTATCGAAAGTTCTATTTAACCTTAAAAAAACACACTTTATCATACCTTTATATATACATGCAAACACTCATGTATATATATTAGGTTATGTAATATGTAATGTCTGATTCTTCAATTGGAAATCAAATAGAAATCCGACATTTCATATTACACAACCTAATATATATATACATATATAAAGTGTTCTTAGATTAGATAGAACTTTTGATAAGGATTGAATTTAAAATTCTGTCATGATTAAAAAAACACCTAAATATATGTATATATATACATATACTCAAAAAAATCATTTTCAAATACAGAAAAAATGAATTGTGGATGTCTGATTATTTTTTAAAATTCTCAAATATTCTTTTTAACACAATAACGAGCTAAATAAAGAAAATTAGGCATAAACTAATTGAAATTTATTTTTTTTATAAATTCAAAAATTAAATATGTCCAATATACTGTATTATATATTTAATACAGTGTGGCTCTAATAAGACTGAATGTTTTAGTCATATATTTACTTCTTTACTATCATTTGTA
Organism: Neoneuromus ignobilis; assembly: GCA_029203775.1. Classification (NCBI taxonomy): domain Eukaryota; kingdom Metazoa; phylum Arthropoda; class Insecta; order Megaloptera; family Corydalidae; genus Neoneuromus; species Neoneuromus ignobilis. The sequence continues at coordinate 5,133,611 of CP092087.1, read as the reverse complement.
ATCTTTTAGCTTCATTTGAGCCATCCTATATTTATTGTAATAAAAGTTTAGAATATCATATATATATATATATATATATATATAGAATGTTTTTTTGCATGATAGAAATTTAATCCCTATCGAAAGTTATATCTGACTTAAAAAACACTTATATATATTCATGTCAATATGTATGTATATATGAAGGTATGATAAGATAATAGTTTAAATTATAAAAAAATGAGATTGGGAGGGAAAATATCACCAATACTGCATACACATTAGATTAAGTGTTTAAAATGAAGGACATCCAAATGTGACACTTAAATTTGCGTTTTATTAAAAAGAAACAGAAGAAACTATACACATGTTTCCCTATTCACATGTTTCTTTTTAATCAAACACAAATCTAGGCGTCACATTTGTTTTTTGTTTGAGTAAAAATGTTTTTTTAAGCATGATAAAACTTTAAATTGAATCTCTATCGAAAGTTCTATCTAACCTAAAAAAAATCTTTATATATATAAAATAATATTTCTGATTTTTTCTTAATAAAAAAATAATAATTATTCGATTAATATAAAACGTTTAAAATAGATTAAACAATTCATTAAAATGTATTTTTACTGTTGATTCAATATAATGATATATATATATATATATATATATATATCCAATAGTATCTTATTGATTTAAAAACAATTATTTTTTCTATTTTGTTAATAAAAATATTTTTTTCTGATAAAAGTGATTTTTTCAGATAGCAAAATAGATTAAGTAGATATTAAAATCGTTGATGATATGAAATTATAAACATTTATATTAATAACGTTTGAAAATAATTTTTATAATAATACTTTATCAACAATCAAACTCAAAAATTAACTTCCTCGCAAATAGAATAGACATCTTATACGTTTTATATAAAACGAATAAAAAGAAAACTTTACTCGACTGAATAACAATAAATTTGTCGAACTTTTACAACTAGTAAATTATAAATGTTTATAATAAATTGGAAGCAATAAAAAAGATTTGTTTTCAAAAATAAACGACGAGATATTCCAGACATACAAACGTGCACCTGTCATTAAATATATTTTACCATAAATTCGTAATATTATTTATAGATATACGAATATTATAATGCATATTTTCACTGATCACGAGATGTATTAAGTTAAAAGCAGGTATAAGCCAGTAGGGAATTGTACAGTTTTGTTAAAACCGGAACAGAAGTGTATTATAATCTTTAATAATAATCATAATAATAGTAATAATAATCATATATCGGCGCGTATTTATTTCATAGAACAACGACGACTAATTATCATATAAATATTTGCTTATTCGGAACATTTGTATCCATGTTTTGTTATTTTGTTTCTCTCTCATATACGTACACAGGTTATGTTCACTCGTGTTATTTTTTTATTTATATTGAAAATGTTTTTGAATCACATTTACAGTGTCACTGGACTCGAAATTGCACTCTTTATAAAATATAACAACACTTAATTATACGATGTTCGTTTTGGTTTAAGGAAACTTCGATTAAAACCAGTACAGGTCTTTTGACGTTTCTTGCACTTGCGCTTCCAGACCTGAAACAAATAAACGTATTAATTATACAAACAAACAGATTAATTATACTAGTTTGGATACTGTGAGAAATTTATAACTGAATCATTCACCTCAAACGCTGTAAATTTTATAAAAGTGTTCAGTTAATAATGATTAACGATGATTTTCAGTAAAAGTACTTAATAATTACTGATAACTTTAATTAGTTTATTTATATTAGATGTACCCATTAGTAATATTATTTTTTGATACTGTACAAAATTTTATTTTATTTAAGGGAGTATTCTAGTCTAGACCGTACGAATTTTAGGTGTTTTTTCGGGCGCTATAAAAAAAACAACAAATATTTTTACTATCCATTTTTGATCAGTTATTTATTGACATTTTAAGAGTATAAAAAAGTATTATTAAAAACAAAAAATTCAAAATTGAAAAAGGTACAGGCTGGCAAAATGGGGGCTCGAAAAAAAAGGTGTCTCCTGATTGACGTGGTTCCAAACCTTCCGGTCATATGAAACAATTTTTTTTTAAATTATTGAAAAGAAGATTGTAGTAGTATCCCCGCCTAGGGAAATTAAAAAAAAATTTTTTTTCGCAAAATGACGGCAGTGTGAAAAAACAGTCTTTTTTACCTTATTTTTTCAACTTTCGGAATTTTTTAAAAATAGTAAAAAACAAAATTTTCAAAAAATCCTAAGCAAGAGTAATCACTGTTATATTGAGAAGCTCTGTACCAAATTTCAAGTAAATCGGTCTATTAGAACTTGAGATATCACGTCAATCGTTTCGAAAAAAGTAGTTTCGAGAAAAACGCGTTTAAAGTTGATTCGTTTCGGCCAGACCGGATTGGTTGGCGCGTCACAAAAATAGCTATAACTCTGAAAATAATTCGAATTTCGAAAAATCCTCTCAAGGAAATATTCTTAAAGATCTAAACTTTGAAAATATGCAAAAAATCGATTTTTTCGAAATTCTAGACTAGAATACCCCCTTAAGAGTTAATACAGTTATTGACAATCTTCACTTATCTCTCTTACAAAACTTTCTATTCCCTTTTTGTAAAATGAGGGTGATTTTGAAGTAAAATATTCTTCTAGCTGTCACAGTAGGAATTTTTTTCCCAGGAAAAAATATTCCATAGATCTGAAAAGATGGTAATCTAACTGTGTAGCATCAGGAGAATACGGTGGGTGATAAAGTATTTCCCAACCTAACTCTTTGATTTTTTCTTGGGTGATTCTGGCACTATGATGTCTTGCATTGTCATGCTGCAGAATAACACCTTTTCGATTAATCAGTCTTGGACGTTTTTGAATCAAAGCCATGTTTAGTCTATCAAGCTGAGCACAATAACATTCAGCACTTATGGTTTCATTAGGATTCAGAATATCATAGTGAATAATTCCTGTAAAATCCCACCATATTGACAGTAACACTTTTTTAGGGTTAAGACCTGGTTTTGGAGTGAGCAAAGGTGGTTGTCCTGGTGTTAACCATTATTTTTTATTATGTGAATTGTTGTATAGAATCCACTTTTCAACTCCAGTAACAATTTGTTGAAGAAAAGGATCTCTGCCTAACCTGGACAAAAATTCATTGAAAATGGTTACTCGTTGAATTTTATTTTCAACTGAAAGTTGATATGGCACCCATATTCTTTCCCTTTGCACTTTGTTCAGTTGTTTTAAACACCGTTGTATTGTGGACCATGAAATTTTAAATTTTTTGAATAATTCCTGAATATTTTGTTTGGGATCAGTTTCAATTTCAGCCAACAACAGATCCTTATCAAACTCAACAGGTCATCCAGATTTTATAAAAGATTGAAATCACCGTTCTTAATTTTTTTAAACCAACACTGACATGTTCTGCTATCAAAGACACATGGATAATAAGACAACAGTATTAATAACATTTATGACATTAGTGGCATTGTTATGCTTTCGAAACTTATAAAACATTAAATGTCTAATATGGAACTTATCCACATTTTGCTCTTCCATTTTTATACGGAGTAACCTAATTTTTTTCAAAATTTAACAATAAGCACACTAAATATCATTATATTTTACTGGAAAATAGGTTATGTTATATTAAGTTAAATTATTGTCAGTAGATGGCAATGGTTTTAAAATTTGAAAAAAACGACATTACTTATGGGTACACCTAATATATATATATATATATATATATATATATATATATATATATATATATATATATATAAATACATTGTATGTATATGATTATGTATGTGTGATTTACTTAGAAATATGTTTTCTCCCCTTTCGATATAAAAAAATTCACTCGATCCGTACACACTTCTTTCTAGGAAGTGAACAACCGTATAGTAATTTCACCATATCTCCTTCGTTCAATTTACTTGCTTTATGGTTAGCACTACAATTCCATGTCTAGACAATACAGTATAAATAATTGATTAGAAAGAGAGCGTATCGGTTGTCCTGTACGTGCGAGCGAGACGACGTCGTGCATTAAAAAGGGTGGCATGAACATAAAAAGACGCCGATGTTGTGTGGGAGTGGTCAACACGATGCTGGCTCTTTATTGGTCGAGTCCAGTATACGCATCACAAGCTTCACCAAGTGACCATAGCATGCTGAGGTATTGATTATTGTGTGTGGTGCATATAATAACCGGCCTTGTTGGATTGTAATTCCGAGTAGGGTGCTGTGCACAATTATTATTAATAAACAGTTGATACACGTCTTGAGATATGAGATCATTCGAGATCTTTTTATTATTTATTTTATTGCCGGAATCCACTTATTGAATTTAAAATTCGAAATGATTATAATTCGCATTTTTATTCAATCTAAATATTTATATTGTTCACAATGTTTTAATTTACATTTAAAAAAAACACTATTAAAAATCCACACATATTACACGATAAAAATTTTCGCATGTTATTTAATGTCTCTTAACATTTAAAACATTGAATAATTTTATACAAAGGACATTAATATATAGTATGTATATATATATATATATATATATATATATATATATATATATATATATATATATATATATATATATATATATATATATATATATATATATATATATATATATATATATATATATATATAATATTTATATCAAAAAGAATTGAATTGAAACCAAGTGGACTGATATAGTATATATATATATATATATATATATATATATATATATATATATATATATATATATATATATATATATATATATAAAGGCTCATCCAAATGCAACGTCTAGTTTTGTGTTTTATTAAAAAGAAATAAAATAAACTATACAAATGTTTCTTTTTAATAAAATACGAATCTAGGCGTCACATTTGGATGATCTTATATATTAATGAATGAAAAAAAATGTCTATAAAAAATTATAGGTTATGATCGTATCTATGACTAGAGATTAGATCAAGAATTAGAACTACATGAATAATATTAGGTATCAAAATTTGAGGTTAGGAAGTAAGTTTGCTATTTGATGAAATGTCAAATATTGAACTATTGTTATTTAACATTTGTTTATTAAAAAGTTGGAAAATTTTAGTGATGGGAAATGTTTGTTAATCGGTACCAAGAAAAAAAGCAGAAAATGCTGATTTTTTTAACAAAATCATCTTCAGTGATGAATCTCATTTTCAATTAAATGGTTGTATAAACAAACAAAATTGGTGCATATGGGGAAATGAAAATCCAAAATCCATTGTTGAACAACAATTATGTCCTCAAAAAGTCACTGTTTGGTGTGGTTTATGGGTTGAAGTCATGATTGGTCCATACTTCTTTGAAAATGAGTAAGGTGTTCGTGTTACAGTTAATTCGGTGCGTTACTAACAGATTTTTTTATGGCCAGAACTTGAAAATATTGATATCAGTGACACGTGGTTTCAATAGGATGGTACCACAAGCTATACAAATTGTGCAGTAATCGATTTACTAACAACCAAATTTAATAGACTTTTAATTTCTTGTAATCTCGTGCTTAAAAAATAAAATAATAATTAAATTTAAAAAGTTAGTAATATATTTTATAAAAATAATCATACATAAATTGAATGGTTTAATGAGACTGAAAGGTTTACATATATATTTAATTCCTTACTACTTATTATTGTAAAAAAATACAAATTTAATAAATTAAACATTGAATAATTTTAATCATTTTTTCTGTATATTTCAATGGTTGAAATATTGATTCATTCTTAAAGAATACAATAATAATTATATTTAAAAGATCTGTAATATATCCTATAAAAATAATCACAATTATACAGAATGGTCCAAATGAGACTAAAAGATTTACACATATTTACTTCCTTACTACTTATTATTGTCAAAAAAAGAAATACAAATTTAATAAATTAAACATTGAATAATTTTAGTTATATTTCCTTTATAATTCATTGATTAAAATATTGAAACATTCATAAAGACTTTAACAACAATTAAATTTAAAAAATTGTAATATAATATATTTGATAACAATAATCAATCTTATATAGAATAACCTAAATGAGATTGAAGAGTTTACACATACATTTATTTTTTCATTATTTGTTAGAAAAAACTAATAATTTAATAAATAAATTTTTAAATAATTTTTGTGTAATTTCTTTTATAATTCGTTGATTAAAATATTGAATTAGTCTTAAAGAATAGAACAATAATTAAATGAAGAACAATAATACATCCTACTTGTTTTCATTTATGGCAGTTAAACGTGGATCTTGAACGATTGAATAATTCAACAGCTCCAGATGAGACAAAGAAGCATAGAAAGGTGTATATTTGGAATAACTAGATAAGTTGGAAAAAGAACCGAATGAAAACACAAAGTTACAGATGTTGTGAACAAAAATTAGAAGTTTAAAATGGAAATAATTATCATATAGCAAGAAGAGAATTGCATTGATGGACAAGAAAAACATTTATTGGGACTCTAGATAAAAATACTTAGAAAGATACTTATTTGTTAGAATGGACTAGAGGAAACAATTATTGAATTGGAATCTTTTGAGAAATGCCTTCATCCAACATTGGATAGAATATATATATATATATATATATATAGAGAGAGAGAGAGAGAGAGAGAGAGAGAGATTCTTAAAATAACCAAATTAATGATTCTGCACGTTTATATTTATTATGAAATAGTAATTATAAGACAACAAGAACATAACCTAACTATTAATACATTTATGTCAAACATAAACTAAATTTAAATAAAACAAAGCTGAAGAATATTTATTAGATTTGTAATGATTTTTTTTTAATTTCTGAGCATCCATATTATCTCTTTAGTTATAAATTGAAATCTATTGCTTGTTCAATAATTTGTCAGATTTTTTTTAATATTTATACCATCTGAATAAAATGTCAAGTACAAATAGTAGATTGTAAGTCCGACGGATTTAAATGAGACTAAAGTACAAATGAGACTAAAGGAAATAAATGATGATAAAGAAGTAAATGTATATGTAAACCCTTCAGATATTAAATCAATTTAATCTTTCAATATTAGATCATTCTATATATGACTGATTATTTCAATATAATATATTATAATTTGTTTTTTTTAAAAATTTAATTATTGTTCCGTTCTTTAAGACTAATTCAATATTTTAATCAATGAATTATGGAAGAAATTACACAAAAATTATTTAAAATTTTATTTATTAAATTATTAGTTTTCTTCTAACAAACAATGAAGAAATAAATGTATGTGTAAATTCTTCAGTCTGATTTAGGTTATTCTATATAAGATTGATTATTTTTATCAAATATATAACAGTTCTTTTAAATTTAATTGTTGTTAAATTCTTTATCAATGTTTCAATATTTTAATCAATGAATTATAAAGGAAATATAACTAAAATTATTCAATGTTTAATTTATTAAATTTGTATTTCTTTTTTTGACAATAATAAGTAGTAAGGAAATAAATATATGTGTAAATCTTTTATTCTCATTTGGACCATTCTGTATATATGTGATTATTTTTATAGGATATATTACAGATCCTTTAAATATAATTATTATTGTATTCTTTAAGAATAAATCAATATTTCAATCATTGAAATATACAGGAAATATAATTAAAATTATTCAATATTTAATTTATTAAATTTGTATTTTTTACAATAATAAGTAGTAAGGAAGTAAATATATATTTAAACCTTTCAGTCTCATTTAAGCCATTCAATTTATGTATGATTATTTTTGTAAAATATATTACTTATTTTTTAAATTTAATTATTATTTTATTTTTTAAGCACAAGAGTACACAAAATTAAAAGTCTATTAAATTTGGTTGTTAGTAAATCGATTACTGCACAATTTGTATAGCTTGTTGTACCATATTGTTGAAACCACGTGTCACTGATATCAATATTTTCAAGTTCTGGCCATAAAAAAATCTGTTAGTAACGCACCGAATTAACTGTAACACGAACACCTTACTCATTTTCAAAGAAGTATGGACCAATGATGACTTCAACCCATAAACCACACCAAACAGTGACTTTTAGAGGACATAATTGTTGTTCAACAATGGATTTTGGATTTTCATTTCCCCATATGCACCAATTTTGTGTGTTTATATAACCATTTAATTGAAAATGATATTCATCACTGAAGATGATTTTGTTAAAATAATCAGCATTTTCTACTTTTTTTTTTTGGTACCGATTAACAAACATTTCCCATCACTAAAATTTTCCAAGTTTTTAATAAACAAATGTTAAATAATAACAGTTCAATATTTGGCATTTCATCAAATAATAGCAAACTTACTTCCTAACCTCAAATTTTGATACCTAATATTATTCATGTAGTTCTAATTCTTGATCTAATCTCTGGTCATAGATACGATCATAACCTATAATTTTTTATAGATATTTTTTTCATTCAATTAATATACAAGATCATCCAAATGTGACGCCTAGATTCGTATTTTATTAAAAAGAACTATGTGTATAGTTTTTTTTATTTCTTTTTAATAAAACACAAAACTGGAAGTTACATTTGGATGACCCTATATATATATATATATATATATATATATATATATATATATATATATATATATATATATATAAAGTAAATTCATACATGACCCCCTTTTAAATTAACATCAACAATAATCTTAATGAAACGATACGTGACCAGCATAAAATTCAACAGCAGTTATTTTAAACGTGATTATTTTTACGTAAAAAAACACTCCCAAAATTACAAATAGTTTTTCGTAGTACCATAAATACCATCTCGTTCGTAAATAGACGAAGTATTACGTCATTATACGTACATCCTATTTAGATTTATCTATAATTAGGCAAGGCACGCCTAATTTAATTAAAATAGGTGTATATTTTTTAATGTTAGACAAAGAAATAGAATGCCTAAGTATGTACGAAATATATTCACGTTAATGTGTGCATATATATATATATATTTATATATATATATATATATATATATATATATATATATATATATATCCTATTAAGTAATAGTTTTGTTTACATTTTTTATATAGACATTTTTCAAATTTTTAAAATAGTACTGATTCCATTGAAACACGAGTAGAATGAGAAAAATTGAATGAAAAAATTCAATTGCCAAATAGATGTAGAGAAGGATATTGATTTGAAACTATTTTGTATTTTTGAGCAATAAGAAATTAGTAGATTTTTATCATTTCGATATTTCATATGAATTGTTAATTTAATATTTTTGTTCTAAAGGCCGGACATATTTGCTATATACAACTGGATATTTAAATACATAATAAAAATTATCTTCCAAAGAAGAAATTCGTATATAAAAACCGTATTAATTCAGTAATGGACTATATTTGATTGTTATTATTTTTTTATTTATATAGGTGTTTTTTAAGTGTGATGGAACTTTAAATTGAATTCCAATCGAAAGTTCTATATAATCTAAAAACATGTATATATATATATATATATATATATATATATATATATATATACATAAGTGTGTATGTGTGTATGTATATAAGTTTTATTAAATACGCCAAATGTACAATTTTTAAAAAGATATTTTTTATTTATAGTCAGCTACAGCTTTTTACAGTGTTTAAACAGATATTTGTTATTTATCAATCAGCTGCAACAGTGGCTTAAGGAGCTCTATATGTTGTTGTTACAATTTCTATATTAGAACTGATGTTGTTACAACATCCATTTTAGAACTGATTTTACAAAGTGTTTTAATGAACAAAGAAACCTCTGGTTCTGGTCATTAAGATATTTTGTCTACTTCAAAAATTGATAATGGATTATGTTGCATTTTTATAGTTCTATTTACCTCTTTGTACTCACAAGGGAATTTTGTTCAATAGTCGACACGTGGTGACAATGTATGGTGTGTTTTGTGTGACTTGTTTTGAGAACGGATTTTGTGTTACATATAACTTATATAAAAATATGAAAAGATATTTTTTTAGGTTTGATAGAACTTTTGATAGAGATTAAATTTAAAATTCTATCACCTTTAAAAAACATCTATATGATGAGATGGTGTTGTTGGTATTAAATATCGTGTATTAAATCCACTAAAAAATGTAGTTCAATTTTTAAGTAAAAATAAAATAAATTATATACTATTTACTAATATTTAATTAACAATGTAATTTCCATTATTATCAACAACTTTTTCCCATTTGGAGATTTTTCAATTCTTCTCTGATAAAATTACTCATACTTAGAAGTAAAAAACTTATTAACACCTTTTTCATATCTAGATATATATTAATTTTTTCTATTTAAAAAAAATATAAACCCAAAAATAAACAGTGGTCAAAAAGTGATATATCTGAAGAATATTTTGGATGACTTAGAACCTCTCAACTAAGTTCTATTATTTTTTTTGAGTTGCTAAAAAAATATTTATGCATTGTTATGTTGTAAAATATAATAAATTATTTCTTATTAATAAAATCCGGACGTTTTTTTAATACATTGTTCAAATTTTCTAATCATCGAAATGAATCCTTTTTTGCTTGAGAAATTCATAATAAACTAGTGCTTTCATATTTTATCAAATAGATATTTTTTTTTATACTTAAAATAGGTTTGAATGTTAATGGAATGGATTGTCCATCTTTGCAAACGCACTTTTTTACTACATTTTCATATCTAATTCACTTTTTATCTCCAATTACAAGGCATTACAAAAATAGTTCATTTTTAAAGCATGAAAGTAGAGATAAGTAAGTAAACGATTATATGATTTTACCTGTTCCTAGTAGTTAATTCATGTTACAAATTTTGCATACTTAAACATTAATTTAAAATTAGTATATATATATATATATATATATATATATATATATATATATATATATATAAGATTTTATGTAATAAAAATATGGGAAATGACCTTCAATAATAAATGACAATAACATTAACAGTAAATGCATGTAAAAAATATCTATTGAATCCTCAAACACGGCACAAAGTTGGTTCATTATCGACTTTCATCCACCTGTCCGAATGAATCGGGGTTGAATTCATTGCTCAGCTTAATAAAACGTCCCCCGATGATTTTCTAATTCATTAATTTCGCAGTCTGGAATTTAATAAAACCATTGTGCTACGTTCAAGCTCCGTTTCGCGTCGGCTTCTTTGCACCCTCGAATGTTCATAACGAACGTGTCCTATTTTAATATGTAGTGTGCGTTTATCATTCTGACCGTCCAGTACCTCTTTTACAAGCAACCACCCTTACGTAGTACATACATATACTTATATATATATATATATATATATATATATATATATATATATATATATATATATATATATTCAAACGCATATGTTTGTGTCGAGGGTCAAAGGTGTGGTGTCTTCATGCGTACATGATGTAATGTTATTGCGTTTTACGTTGGTAACCGTAAACGACGTCTGACCAACGTCGACTATATTGAGATATTTTAAGGGACTTAGCAATATGCTGTATTTTCGATTCTTCATCTCTCTCTCTCTCTCTCTCTCTCTCTCTCTCTATATATATATATATATATATATATATATATATATATATATATATATATAATTTGAATAAATCTAGAAATATATGAAATGTGATATTTCAACTATAAAAATTACATTGAATTTTTCCTAATATAAATTTTTTTCATAAAATAATTTCAAGTTAATAATTACAGTTAATTTTCATTACAAAAAATAATTGTTCAATATGATAAAAAGAACCGTAATAAATAACTCAATTTCAAACTAGAAAAAAACAACATAACAACAAAATATTTATCGAATATTTAATAACATTTATCAACACGTATATAACGAGTATGAAATTTTTGAAATAAAACTGAAATGTTATGTTCTAGATATAAGCAATAAAATTAAATATATAATACAGGTGAACATAACGAGGTATCTCCAAATTAAAATCACGAATTCATGTATAATAAGTGTGTGTTGTTCGTAATGAATGGACGAAGTTTAGTGAAATCGAAAGTTATTATTCAAAAAATTTACATAATTATAATAGCCATTTCATTCATTACATTCTTAAGTAGTGATCGTTTAAAAAAATCGTAAAATACATTTTATGTGTAATAAACGTGAAATTCGTAGAATTTTTATTACATATAATAAAGTGACACTTCACGTTATGTAATAATAAAATTGCTCTAGAATTGGTTATATATATAAATATGGGTTACATATTTTATTTTACTCCTAGCTCAAATTTATAAAATTTAACTAGTGATTATGAAAGTGGTTTAAGGGGGTATTTTAGTGTATAATTTTGAAAAAAATCAATTTTTTTGCATATTTTAAAAGTTTAGACCTTTAAGAATATGTCCTTAAGAAGATTTTTCGAAATTCAAGTTATTTTCGGAGTTATAGCTATTTTTGTGACGCGCCAATCAATCCGGTCTGGCCGGAACGAATCAACTTTAAACGCGTTTTTCTCGAAACTATTTTTTTCGACACGGTTGATGTGATATCTCAAGTTCTAATGGACCGATTTATTTGAAATTTGGCACAGAGCTTCTCAATATAACAGTGATTGCCTCCGCCTATGATTTTTTTGAAAATTTTGTTTTTTACTATTTTTAAAAAAATCCAAAAGTTGAAAAAATAGGGCAAAAAAAATGACTGTTTTTTCACACTACCGCCATTTTGTGAAAAATTTTTTTTTTAAATTTCTCTAGGCAAGGATTCTACTACAACCTTCTTTTTCAATAATTTCAAAAAAATTTTTGTTTCAAATGACCGGAAGGGTTGAAACCACGCCAATCAAGAGACACCTTTTTTTTCGAGCCCCGAATTTGCAGCCTGTACCTTCTTCAATTTGAATTTTTTGTTTTTAATAATACTTTTTTATACTCTTAAAATGTCAATAAATAATTGATAAAAAATGGATAGTATATTTGTTAATTTTTTTTTATAGTACCCGAAAAAACATCTAAAATTCGTGCGTCTAAGCTAGAATACCTCCTTAAGTCAAAAATTTAAAAAAATAAATTTATTGCTAAATTCGTATGACAATGATTTAAATTACAATAAATGAAAGCAATTTTTCAAATAACGATTTTATTAAAGCAATAATTTTTTCGATTAATGAAATTCAATTTATTTTTATTTTGATAGTAGTTTAAGCTACTTGTTTTATTAGAAATTTTCATTTTATGAAAAAGTAAATACAGATAGGTAATTTTAATTCGTCGAGATGTAAATGAGAAAGGCAAATTACTTGTATGTTTCTAAAATTTTTTATAAGTTGATATCACAATGTCGTAAAAAAGTTTCATTTACAGTACATATGATGAGTCAGGAAGATTTTTTTCAACCAAAGAACTAGAAAAATGAATTACAAAACGAATAATAAATTCTAATGAGAATCATATTAATTGGTTACGAATACAATGAAGGTTTTTTTTTAAAAAAAAATCATAAGATATTTTATAAAACATTATTTAATAATGAAGTGGAATTTGATCTTTTAGTTTTTACACTCAAAAGAGAAGATTAAAAATATGTGGAAACATTAATATAAACATTTCAGTCTTATTTGGGTCACCCTATATATACATATATACTCGTATATATGTTTGTGTGTGTATGTATAATTAATAACAATTTACATTCCATCTAATTATTACTAATCATTATTAAAGGTCAGTATTATCGATTCGACAATAATGACATTACTTTAAAAATACTCATAAAAAACAAAATGAACATTTTTATATATTATTTATTAATTATGGTGTTTAGATAATTGATTCATTTATGTAAAATTAAATTGTAATTTTATGTTTTTGGAGCAGATACTAAACTAGCATTATGTTATCTGTTACTGATATAAAAAATCTATTTTCAAAATTAAATTTTAAAGTGATGTCATTTTAATCGATAAAGTAGAAATCCTTAAATACCAATGTCAAGACAAAAAAATGGATAAAAAGCAATTTCATTTTTAATATAATACTAATTCTATATATATATATATATATATATATATATATATATATTTGATAGTGATATATAAATGTAGATAGAAATTATTTCAATGAAATGTGATCGTTCAACTATTCCAAAGAAATGTATGATTGTTCAACACTATTTCAAATATTTTTTATGAAATTAATCTTATTAGTTTTCTAACAGACTACTATACGATACACACATGCACACATAACATCTATAAGTGTAGAGATATATCCCCTCCCCCATATATGTGTGTGTGTGTGTGTATCCCAATAATCCATAACAAATAGATATTTAAAATAAAATTCGTTCCATGTTCACTAATTGATATAGATGTTATCGAGTTTCAAAAAATATTTTGCTTAATTATTTGCTAATGATACCGGAAATAACCAGTTTTGAATTTTATCGCGTTTGCAGATCAATATAATTGACAAGAATTTTTATTGAAGGAACATCAACATAATTCAAATACAATTAATTTGATATTTTAGATATAAACGAGATTTCAGAAGCAACATACATAAATACACACACACACACACACATACATCATACATATATATATATATATATATATATATATAAATATAGGGTCATCAAAATGTGACGCCTAAATTTGTGTTTTATTAAAAAGAAACAAAAGAAATTATACACATGTTTCCCTATATACCACCCTATACACATGTTTCTTTTTAATAAAACACAAATTTGGATGATCCTATATATTAGATTACAAAAAAATTAGAAAATAAAATGGACTTCTAAATAAGTTATAGGCAATGACACAGTAAAGAAAATAAAAAGTCTTACGTGTCTATAATAACGATATAGTAAGACACAATTAATAGATAATAATAATTTTAGATTGAAAATGGAAAAATATGAAAATACCAAAAAGAAACCGATGAATATGTTAACCGATAAGTATTTCGCGCTAGACTTCATTTAGAGTCCGGTGAATTTCACAAAAAAATACACAAAAATAACTTCTTCATAAAATCGATGTAATTCTTAAACCAACGAACATTTTGAAATGAAATTCGATATCTGCCTTTAAAATGGTTCTATGCATAGATATATGTAAATATAATAGTGGTTTTCAATCTGTAATGCGTGTACCAGCGTGATAAAGTACAAAAAAGAGATGCTTTACAATAAACATAATTTATTATAAAAAAACATTTTTTAACGCAAAAAACATCTAAAAGAAATAAAAATATGATAAATTATATACAGCATATATTCTATATACAGAAGTTGTTAGAAAAAAAATAAGAGAACCAATTTCGATTTTATTCCAAAAAAACTGAACTTTACTAGGGATAGAGATTACTTTATTTAAAATATCTGAAATATTTTTTATAATTTACCAATATTTTGAATATATACACCACCATCTTTTGATGGAATTGAAAAAAAAATATAGCTTGTGTATATATATATATATATATATATATATATATATATATTTTGGCGTTAAAAGTTCTTACAACAAAACACGTGTTAACGCGTGAACGGATTTATAGTAGTCCAATACGAAATACGCGTTTAGTTGTGGCCGGACAATAGTGTATTAAAAATATAACACGAAATTTATAGAAAAGCAAGCTAACAGGTCGTTCAAACTGGAAGAATTTAAAAAATGTATTTATTGAGTTGATATCAACTAAAATTATTTCTCTCTCTCTCTCTCTCTAATATATATATATATATATATATATATATATATATATATATATATATATATATACACACATATATGTATTTCTATTGTGTAAGAATGAAAATTTTTTCGAATTTAAAATTAATAGTTAATGGTTGATTTTTAATTATAAATAAATCACGAGTACAGAATAAAATTTTAGTTCTTTAAAATATTTTTTTAGTGACAAAGATATTTTATAAATTTTAAAATGTTATATTTTTATAATAAAAACAATGATAATTCATCACAAATAATTATATTAGTTTAACTTTCATTATAAAAATATTGTTTATACATAAAAATTTAATAATGAATAAACTGTATCTATTTTACACGTTATATTAAAATATTATTTCCAAACTTGAATGAAAACTCATTTCAATGTAAAGAAAAAATTACAATTGTCTGATAATAATTTTTAAATTATTTGATGGTTTTTAACAAAATTACAAAATAATATAACTTAAAAATGATAATTGAATCGTTAAATTAGAAAGTGGAATAATTCCATTTATTCATATATTGAGATATTTAAAGGTTTGCATTTAAATGAATTAAAAAATATTGGCAAACGTTATTAAATTCGGGTTATGTTTTTAAAACTATAAATTTGTTAAATTTTATTATGTAAAAATAATAATTAAAATTGTTAGGGAAAATAATCGATTTTTTTAGTTATTCCACTTTCATTTTTAACAAATTGAGCAGTTTGTTTTTTAGTGGAATAAGTCCATGGATTCATACATTGAGATAAAGGTTTGCATTTGAATTAAACGAAAAATCGACTTTAAAATATTTTTAGTTACATTATATAAAAATTTAAAAATGAAAAATAATTGTCTATTTATAAATTTTCCAAGAAATTATCATAATTTCAAAATGCAATTTTTATTTTGATTTCATCTTTTTTTATTAAATATATTTATTTTTAGTTATATTATAACTAAAATGATTTTGAAATTATGATAATTTTTTGAAAAATTTCTTTAAAAAGTTTTTTTGAAAATTTATTAATAAACAATTATGTTTATTTATAAATTTTTATATTTATTGTAAATTTATCTCAATGTATGAATAAATGGAGTTATTCCACTTTTTAATTTAACGTTTTTGCAATAAAATTACATAGAAAATTTCTTTTGAATAATTTTTCCAAAAATGGAAAAATTGTTTCTCCAAAAATGGAGTTATTCCACTTTCAAATTTAACGGCTCAATTAAAAATTCTGATTGTTATTCACTTTCAAAAATTTTTATAGGGTCATCCAAATATGACGCCTATATTTGTGTTTTATTTTTAAAAAAACATGTAGGCGTGTTTTTTGGATGTCCCTCTAATAAAATAAACATTTTCTACATAGAAGCATTAACATAATTTTATTTTTCATAATTTATTTACATTTTTAAATAAAAGCAAATTCAGAGATCGATGAGCAAATCGTGTGAGGAACGAAGCTTCCTAGTGCAAAAAATATATTTTTTAAATATTCATGTATGAAAATATATAAATTTTTGAACAACACAAAAAATATAAACGACGGAATACAACAAATATATAAAAATAATTCATAAACAACAAAATTTGAATTGTTGTTATAATTCTTTTTAACTTCGTATAACGACACTCTATCTTCGTATTTATCAATAAAATATTCTTTAAAGCTGCCACTGCGTATCATCATGAATACAAACAGGTACGAAGTGGTACAATGAACAAAACGGTGACAAGATAAACAAAATTACGTTCAACGTTCATTTCTCTACTTGTACACATGACAGTTTAAAGTAAATGTTAAAGGCTCGTTTTCGTAAATTTATGGTTAAACCATGTCATTAAATGACAATAAAATATATTTTACATTTCAACTTCGTAAAAATGACGTTTATATTCAAATCCGTACCGAATCTTTATTTCAGACATATTGCATATTCCATGTCACTGGTTCGAACCGTACGAGTGTAAGTTATAAATATTTGTTTTAAAGAAGCCTGTATTTATTTATATCATATCGTTAACAAACAACAGCAGTCGGTTATTATCGTTATTTTTATAGCTGAGTAATTTAACTGATAATAGACTATAGGTTTTTATGGAGTATTAACATTTTATGGAGTTACAATATGATAATTTACACATGTTGATTGTTTAGTCTCTAGAGAATTAAATACTTTTATTTATAAAACTTGAAAAATATTATTTTTACACATACTTTTACGTATTATTAATTTAATGATTATCTGTAAAATTCATTCATTGCTACAATAAATAAAAATAAATTTATAAAAATGGACCATAAATATGGAAGCTTTATTTGAATAATAAAAAATATATTAACATTTTAATAACTGTACTTAATTTTTAATTATATATATATATATAAAACATGACTATAAAAACCAGAATTGAGGTTAGAATTTTTTTGTTCAAATACAAAAATTTTGTCAACAATTTGAAATTTTGGCATATTTTTCCAAAACTTAAGATCATTTTTCATGACTTGTTTTTTTTACAACTGGTTTTAATAGTTTGTGTTATCTTCAGGTAGCTAATTTATACTTTAAAATTTAGCTGAAATAACTGATATTTAAATAACAATTAAATACCTGAAGATAATTTGTTATTGAAACCAATATCAGTGAAATAGGAGGGTCAGTCAAATATAAATAAATTACTCATTTCAACACAAGATCCTATATAGGGTGGCCTAAATGAAACTGAAAGATTTAGACATACTTTTACTTTCCTATTATCATTTACTATCTTTTAGTCTTATTTGGGATAACTTATATTTGTCTTAACCCTCGTACCAATCATAAATAGTGACCTCAACAACTTAATAAATCAGAAATGGATTCAAGAAAAATCGATAATTTTCATTTTTTTAAAAAAAATATTAGAAGAATAATTAACGATTTTTTCCATATTATTTATTTTTGAACTTGTGTTTTACTTCCATCCGTTCTGTTGAATTAAAATGTATTATATTATTATTAATTATTTATTAAATTCTAGGAATTTTTCTTTTGAAAAAATATTTAAATCTTGTACAATGAATGGAATGACCATTGGAATGCACATCAGCAAATCAAGTGAACAATAAATTATTATTTAGCACTTTTATATAAAGTGATTCAAATGAGATCGAAGAATAGTAAAGGATAATAAATTATAGTAAACAAGTAAATGTAAATATAAACTTTCCAGTTTTATTTAGACAATCCTATGGATTTTTTTATATTATTTATTTGTGAAATTGTCTAATTCCAACAGTTGAATTAAAAATTATTAAATTATTATTAATTATTTATTAGATTCAATAAATTTTTCATTTCAAAAAATATTTAAATCTTTAAATTGAATGAAATGACCGTTAAAATACACATCAGCAAATCAAAAGAACAATAAATAATTTTTTAACACTTTTAGATAAGATGATCTAAATTAGAATGAAAGATAGTAAATAATAATAAACCCTTCAATCTCATTTAGCCCATTCTGTCAAATCTTATGTTGAATTTTTTGATACTATTTATTTTTGAAATTGTATTTTATTTCCAAACGTTCTGTTGTTTTAAAAATTATTATTAATTATTTATTAGATTCGAAGAATTTTTCATTTGAAAAAAATAGTTAAATCTTTTATATTAAATAGAACGACCATTGAAATGCACATCAGCAAATCAAATGAACAATAAATAATTATTGAACAGTTTTATATAAGGTGATCCAAATGAAACTGAAGGATAAAATGATACTAAGCAAATATATATATATCAAAACCTTTCAGTTTTATTTGAGTCATCCTATATAAACAATTTTTTTTTTATAAAATAAATATTTATCAAATGTACACACAAGTCATTTTTCTACATAATTTCATCTGACATACAAAAATTTTTGCAACCAGATTGGATTTTTTTTTTTTGATTTTTGTATCGTAGAAAATAATGGAACGTATCCAAAGCCAATTGCACATTAAGTATAGAATTGTATGTTGAAGTAAACAATTTTTTGTGTCTACTATAAATAAATATAGGGTAATCCAAATGTGACGCCTAGATTTATGTTTCATTAAGAAGAAACAAAAAAAATATACACTTTTTTTTAATAAAACACAAATCTAGGCGTCACATTTGGATGATCCTATATATGTTTTTAAGTAAAATAAATTGTTAGTAAAATATTTAGTTTAGATGTAAAAATACAATTTGACGTTATTTTTTTATTAAAAAATTGTAAAAAAGAACCCTTGTCCGGTTATAAAATATGCAAAAGAATATTTTAAAGTACAAACATCAACATATTTGTTTATTACAAGGTGTTGAACTCTCTTGTGTATATTTAATTGTGAATTATTTCAAGTTGATGGTCAATAACTCGACCGTTTATTTTAATTTGTTTTACGAAGCGCGGCTTTTGCGTCATTCTATTTGTATATAAATGAATGTACGTTGCACAAGTATGTGTGTGTTTGTGTGTGTATATCTAATTGGATCGTTGAAATGAAATATATGGTAAAAGTGTGAAATCATTTATAAAAAGTCTAATTATCTCGACCAAGAGACTTATAATTAATAAACCACATCAAATAAAGCTCGGGTGTCGTCTATTTTGCGAGCAACAAAACCAAACGTGCAACACCTGTTTAATATTCGACTTGTAGGTAGACAAAAATGATCCGCCACTACTCTTTTTGTCATTAATAAAATTCTCGTTCAAAAGATGCCGCCAGTATCGAAAAAACTCAAATTATATGGACATAGGAATTCGTTAAAGAACAATGTAAATTTCAGACTCTACGTTCTTAGAACATAGGGTCGAGAATTAAAAAAAAGCACACACACACATGATGTATGTACGCACACAAGTATAATCTTTCGGGCGTATGATCTTGTTCGATGGCGAGGCGCGAGCGGTATGGAAAGAAGAGGAAAAAGAATAAATAGCCGCGAAACAAACGTTGAAAAACAACGAATAGCCGCGATCGGTACGCCGCGCATAACAGACGAAATGTGGCAAGCGGCAGAACTATACAGAAATGGCGGTAAACGCTTTACGACAGTTTTTGTAAAATGATTTTTGTTGTTGCGACGATGTCTTATGTCAAGATTATACATTTCGTTCAGGTGTCGTTTCATTTTTGATGTTTGTCCTTCAATTTTATTCGATCGTTTCATTTATTTACTTGTTTTGAACGACGATATTATTCTTTACATTAACTCATATTCAATACAAATTTATATAGGGGTTTTCAATAAGCGCTTCAGATGTTTAAATGGAAATCAAGCAAAAAGTATTTAATTAATTAGTTATTTATTTTTTTTATTTTTAACCATATTCTATGGCATTAACGATGGAATACAATTTCACTCATATGACCACCACAAAGTGTATTCGTTTAATCCAATTTCTAGTCACTCTTTCATTGTGATCCAATTTCACGTCCATAATCAAATAATCAATTAATTAGTTATTTATTTTTTTTACTTTTGAGCATATTTTATGGCCTTAATAATGGAAAACAATGTCACTCATATGACCATAACGACTTGACTTGACTTGAAATAATACATTTGTTTAGTCTAATTTTAGTCACTCTTTCGCATAATTGTGGTCCAATTTTACGAATTACACTTTCAAAGTTTATTTTTAATGTTTCTGTTATTTGTGATTTATCAGCATAAACCAAAAATTTCACATAACTCCACAGAAAATAATCCAATAGAGTTAGATCACATGATCTCGGTGGCCAATTGATGGGTCCATTTTGTAAAATAATGGAGTCATTAAACTTTTGTTTCAATAAGTCTATTGCAGTTTTTGGAATTGAAGTGTTAAACATTCCATGATAATTTACCAAATTTACTGAGTTAAAATGTCAAAATGAGCTTTAAAAAATTCAAACATAGCTGCCACCAGTTATCAAAATTTTGACATTTTTATTAGAAAACCCTATATTTTTATGACAAATTGATTGATTTAGGTTTCAAATTAGTGCGGTTAGCAATATTTGAGAAAATGGCAGAATTAAATAATTATCTTATGAGATTGCAAAAAGTATGGAATAGGTTATGCTAAAAAATGGTCAAGTGTTGATCGGAGATGTCATTTAATTATTGATAATAATTAAAAATGCACAGTGTACTCATCTATTTTCGGATTAGAACTTTGCACATACTTTCAATGTGAATTATTGAAACTTATTGAAAGGGAATTGTAAGGGAATTATTGAAAGGGATTTGTATTTAATGAATTTTAGGAATTTGTATTAATGAAAAGTAATTTAATCGCATATAACTATGTTTTTTAAGTTTTATTTTTCTATTTTTTCAAATATTAGTGATTGAATTGATTTGAAACTTGTATCAATCGATTTTTTATAAAAAAAACCCATAAAAACAATATCTCATTCTCACATAATATCTCATCCTCTCTTTTTAATAAAACACAAATCTAGGCGTCACATTTGGATGACGTTATATAAAAGAACGTAGACCATCTGTTTATAATTACTATAACATTCATTTACTAATTACATATTGAACATTTATATTCGACAAAAAAGTTTAAACAATAAAAAATAGTTAATAAAAAATAACTTTTAAAAAAATATCAAATATCTGTTTGAACGTTTTTTTAAATACAAATTTAAAATTACTTATTTAAAAACATGACAAATTGATATTATATTTTTATTTACAATGAATATTTAGGTTTTATAATTAGATTCATTCGATTTATTTTAAAACTGTTATAACTTCATTTCTGTGAATATACATTTGAATTTCCTTTGTAATTACATTTTTTAAAAATATATGACCCACAAATTTTTTTTTCTTGTGTATCTTTATGAACATATTGTTTTTTCAGAAATGTTTAGAGAGTTTATAAACACTATAGAAATAATAAACTGATTTTTATTTCATAATTTATAAAATTTTATAAAATTCATTGTTCTATAGTTAGCACATTACCCATCTCTCTCTCTCTCTTTCTCTCTCTCTCTCTCTCTATATATATATATATATATATGTGTGTGTGTGTCTGTGTGTGTGTGTTTATGTTTACATATAAAGGTGTTTTTTAAGCGTGATAGAACTTTAAATTGAATCCCTATCGAAAGTTCTATCTAACAAAGAACATCTTTTATCATACTTTTATATATACATACACACACACACATGTATATATCAAAGATGTTTTTAGGTTAGATAGAACTTTCGATAGGGATTCAATTTAAAGATCTTCCATGCTTAAAAAAACTCTTATATAATATATTTAATGTGTTTTTTTTTATTAAATTATTACACCTCATATTAGTAATTTTTATGATCAACACACTTTTTTATATAAGGTAAATATTTAAAAGAAGTGACACTAATTAACAAACCCACAATTTCAATTGATAGCTAAGATGCAGACACACGTACTGCAGTTATAAAATTTCCTTTTTGAATAAAACATTGCAAGCTACCGAGTATTGTACATATTAAGCTCAAAACTCATCAATATGGCGAACGTGGACATCATATTGACATATTTCTTTCTTTCTGGAAATAGCAGACATTTATTTGCTTTGTTTAACGTTATATCTTAGTTTGTAAGAAGTGATTTTGTAGTTATATATATATATATATATATATATATATATATATATATATAGAGAGAGAGAGAGAGAGAGAGAGAGAGAGAGTTAAAGAATTATAACAAATTATATTTTTGTAATTATTTAAATTCTAATTATTTTATATGTTTTGAAATATCATATTTAATTATTTTTTAAAATTTGTATAAATTAATTTTACAATCAAAATATTTATTAAAAATACATATACGAGTATTTTATGAAAAATATTTGTATATAATGAAACACATAAAATGAACAAAATAAAATTGAATACATAAAAAACTAAAGTAAAGATGTTATAAAAATCAATGTCCAAAATAATATATTAGAAAGGATATATATATATATATACATATAAAATATGAATATATTTTGTCTGGATGTATTTATATAAAATGTAAATTCGCCTTTTCTTCAACAGATTCTTTGAAGTCGCCACATCAAAGCAGCCATCACGAATGAAAATGATATCGTTCTTCATATCAGTCATCCCCTTTATAAGGAAGTGTGGAACAGGTAACATTAAATGATTGTACTGGAGTGCGCGTATCGTACAAAAGCGATGGGGTGGTTAGGGGCACCGTTGTCAAAAGATTGCGTTTTCCTTTGACGACGTCACTGTAAACTGACGGAATCGTCAAAGCGTTTGCGTTTAAGAATTTCTTTAGGAAATATTTGATTGTTTGTAGCAAAAGAGATCTGTTTTTCATATTTCGAAATTAATATTCAATAGAAAGAACTTTACAGGAAAATAAAACATTTTTGGTAAATGTGGACTTTTTATTAAAAATATACGTTTCTTAATTTTTTAAGAATTTCAATTATATAAAAGATAATTATTTTATATATTAGGTTGGCAAATATATATATTAATTTATATATAATAAAATAAAAAAAAAAAAGCGGAAGGGAAACTAAATAATAAAATTTTTATATTTAATTAATTAATTAAATTAAACAATAAATAAATTTAATTAATTATCAAACAATAAATAAATTTACCATACTTATATATATATCGTATATATATATATATATATATATATATATATATATATATATATATATAGAATAGAATGTTTTTTTAAGCGTAATAGAACTTTTAATTTAATCCCTGTCAAAAGTTCCATCTAATCTAAAGAACACTTTTTACTTTTGTTTTTTTAAGTTAGATAGAACTTTCGATAGGGATTTAATTTTAAGTTCTATCACGTTTAAAAAAACATCTATATATACATATAAATTATATTTGAACAAATATCGTCAATAAAAGTATTAACATAATTCTCAAAACGTTTTATTTTTTGTAATTTATTTATTTTGTTAAATAGAAGCAAATGCAAGAGTTGTATGTATGGAGAGGAGTCTCCTGGTTAATAAACATTGTATTATTAATTAATGTTAATAAATAATAAAAAAAATTATCTGAAAATCAAACAGAATTTTTCGGTAGACTAACATGTATAATATCAATTATTTTTTTTTATTTTAACACATTTTTAAATGAATGTTTTTTTTTTGAAGAAAAAACTTTTGTAATAACATTTTACTTAACTATGTTATAATTAATGGATAAAAAGTAAAAATAAATTATACTAACAGAAAGTAAAAAAACATGAAAATTTATTTACGATTCTAAATTGGGTATTGTTTAAAATGCGTTTTTTTATTTAAAAAATAAATCCCAAGATAATAATCATGACCAACATAAGCAATTTTCAAAAAAATAATACATTTTTTTATTTTCTGTCTGCATTTAGAATAAAAACTGATTCAATATCCCTGATAATATATTCTTATGAACGAGTATCGTATAGAGTACAAGTTAATTTTTAATTTCCTGTAAAGTGTTTTTATACGAATACGCGATACAATCATCATTTCACCAGCAGATATAAAATTATTGACCATAAAGTTTATTTGTAATTCAATGTACTTGTTAACACATAACTTACTACTTTATTTACTTATATTTTCATATATAAAAAAAACGAACGAACGATAACATCACATATGAAAGTTTTCATACATTAATTGTTCGTAAAAATAACTTGAAGAGTGTTAAAGACTGATTTTAATTTTAAAACGTCTGGCGAATCTTGTATTATTAAAACCATTTTAAATTGATGTGATTTAAAGTACACACACACTGAAAATCATTACGTATGCTGGATAGAACAGTCAGTATTGAATTAGATTTCTTTCACTGATTCTCAGATTACATAAATTAGTAATAAAATTGTACTGTGACGATGTTAATTATCTTCTATGTATGATTCTTTGTATTCTCTATACAATAGACAGATTTGAATTATCTCTCAACATTTGTGATATATTTATTGTCTACTTGAGTGATATGGAAGACGTCCAGAGGCAATTATATAACTTGGAATTGTTAATGGTATTTAAATATGCATATATATATATATATATATATATATATATATATATTAGGTTGGCAAATAAGTAATTTATATTTTTACTAATAGATATCTTCAAGTGTCATTGTATTTATCTAATTTTTTTCTAAATTATGATTTCTTTATGAAATTTGACAGATGACAGTTCAAGCTTGATTTGAAAAAAAAATATTTGGTATGAAGTTAAAGATGGAAAATCAAAAAGAGGATTATTGTCACATTTTTCTTTATTATTTCCATAAAAAAACGCAAGAAAGTTCATAGAAACTGATGTGCTTTATATAGTGGTGATGTCTTAAAAGAACAGTAGGGTTAAAATTGATTTACTAAATTTTGTTTTGATGATTTTTCACTTAAAGAAAAACATTATTCTGGTCGTCTAGTTGAAATTTATGAGTACTAAATCGAAGCATTATTATTTGAGAGATTGTATATCAGCTAAAAATATCACATACTAGAATTAAAAATCATCTGAAATAATTTGGTTATGTTCATAAGCTCGATGCTTGGATACTACATGAATTTAAAGAAATTTGTCTCATCAAGTGCATAAATATCTGGAATTCAGTTATAAAACGTTATGAAAAAGATCCATTTTTGAAACGATTTATAACTGGCGATGAAAAATGGATTGTTTACAATAACATTCAACGAAAAAATTGTGGTTGCAGCTTGGTAAACCAGCTCAAAGCACATGAAAAGCAGATAGTTATCTAAAGAAGATTTTGTTATCAGTTTGGTGAGATTACTAAAAAATTATGTTTTTTAAACTGCTTTTAAGGGACCAAATGATTAATTCGGATATGTACTGTCGACAGTTAACCAAATTGAATTATGTATTGCAACTAAAACGTCCAAAATTGGTAAATCATAAAGGTATTGTGTTCCACCATGACTATACTAGACCATATACATATTTGATCACTCTTCGAAAATTTTTGGAGCTTAATTGGGATGTGATACTACATCTACCATATTCACCTGACTACCATTTATTCTTCCTTGCAAAACGCTTTAAATGTGAAAGTTTCACTTCAGGTAAAGCTATTAAATTGTATTTGAATCATTTTTTCGCCCAGAAAGATGAAACATTTTTTAAGCACAGAATTATGAATATTCTTTAAAGATAACAAAAAGAAGTGGAATAAAATGATCAATACATTATTGAGTAAAATTATTTCATTTCATTAAAAAATCGTTTTTCATATTCTTAAAAGAACACAATTACTTATTTACCAACCCTATATATATATATATATATATATATATATATATATATATATATATGGATTAAATCCTAAATTATATCAGAGAAGAAACAAGTAAATAAAAAAATATTTAAACAAATTAAAATGTATTTATTCAATTATATTAGGATGTAAACTACGTCGTTTTGTTTTTGAACCATGAGAATTCTCCAGCTGAATATGTCTTTAACAGAAATTTATGAATGTCCGGGTGTAGAGTACGAATAAAATTTCAATTTATTTTTTTAATAAAAATATTTCTAGAGATATAGAATCTTCAGAAATAAAATTAACGTAAAACGTCGTATAACTTAAAACTTTTAAAAAAATTAAATAATACAGTAGTCATTGGTAGTGATTAATTTAGTTTACTAACAAATATCAGCTTTTATAAAAATTGTTCAATAATTATTTATTATTAATTTTATTCTATAACCCACATTTCGTTATCTATGATAATATCAATAGAAATCTGTATTATAAAATCTGAAATGTTTTAACATAAATGATTTTTCATCCCCAACACCACAATATGTTATTAATTGTTCAATAATTACTTATTGTTTACTTTGTTGTTAATAACAATAATTGGTAATATGCATTTCGATAGCAATGTTATCATCGTTAGAGTCTTGTTGTTATAAAAATTATTTTTTATGACAAAAATATTTTAACACATTAGTCCATTATTTTTATAAACAAAGAAGTAAATAGCAAGTATTGTAATTAATGAACACTTTATAACATATTGTGGTGTTGGGGATGAAAATTCATTTGTGTTAAAGTGAATTTGCCACGATCTAAATTGTTCTTGATTGAAATATTTTTTTATACACAAATTATTGTTATAATTACTCATTAATTTTTTTTATACATATTTGATTATTTATACTGATTCACAATTATTTTATTCTTATTGCTTTTATTTATTTTATTATTTTTATAAAATTATCTTTTTAATTAATTTCCAACAAATAATATATTTATAATATAACAATAAAAACTTGGGCAATTGACTAAGACACTCCAATCAACTTAATCTATTATTTAATGGTATTTAAAAAAATACAATAATTACTCAATTGGAATAACGGATTTTTTTAATTTTCACATGGGAATTAAACAAAAAAGAATAAATTGCTCTAATCTTCTTTCTCAATTGAACATTTTTTGTCGAAATGTCATTGAGATGAAAATTTTTAGATAAATTTAATTTGATAAGTTAATTGGATGAGAAAGAATTTAATAATCTATATAATTTTTTTTCATAAACACATTAGATATATCTTGTAATTTTATATCTTGATCTTTATAATTTTTGAATTTTGCACAGTTACATTTTTAATATTAATTCTTTGCATTTTAATTTTATTACACGAATAGAGTTTGGGTAAAAGAGTATGGAAAATAGATGAAGATTCGCGATTTTTGTTCAAATCTTTTATAGGATGTCTGGTTTCGAAGAAATTTTATAAAAAATTTTAATAGTAAAAATGATTATGCATTTGAATGTTTATTGTAAAATTGAATCCAACTCGAGTAATTTTATGGTGTTAAATTATTTTTACTGTTCTTTCTCATTTTATCTGACCACAACAGGAAAATTAACTTTTTGCTTGCATATCCCGTAAAATTCTCACAGAAATTACTCTATTAACATTTCCTTCGTATAATATTTTTATTCTAAAAATATTTATATTTATCACATCCGTTGATGTTCTGTTTATTTACATCAATATTGTGTTATTCACCAACTATTCAAAATTTACCTTAAGCCTTTTTTATTTTTGAACTAATTTCTTTATCATATTATCTACATTAATCCTATTAGATACTAAGATAATACGATCATCATCAAACAATAAAGTACAGTCGACCATCACTAATCCGGCCATAGGTAATCCGGTTTTACTACTAATTCGGACATAATTTCCGCAAGTGTAATTTCTTTTGTATTTTCTTATCTATATTCAATGAATCTCTAACTGGTGGTCAACTTTTTTTAACTTTTTATTACGTTTATGCGTATTTGCATGTGTTTATTTATCTTTATCTAAGAATTCTGTCATTTTTAGGTATAAAGATGTTATTATTATTTTTTATAACATGGTTCGTTAAATTCGTATCTCTTTTAAAAAAAACCTAAATAGACATATTACCATTGCATATTTCTGTTCAGTTAAAAGTATATATTTGAAATTTTAACAGTTTTTGATGCAAATTATTCACTTTAACACAAATTAATTTTCACCCCCAATACCACAATATGTTATAAAATGTTGAATAATGTAGTGTTGGGGGTGAAAATTAATTTGTGGTAAATTTTATGAGGTCTGTTTGAAATGAATTGAATAGTTGCATGTGTAAATTTTTTATGTTTCTTATTTCTATGCTAGAGTAATGCGTTTTGAATTTATATATCTTCCCCTATATACTAGTATCTTTCAAATATTTTATATTTGTATTTTTTTAAATATATTTTCGCTGGCACAAAAAGTTGAACAAAGTCAAATTTATTAGATTATTATTTAAGTTTACTGTATGAATTTGAAAAAAATGAATGAAATGTTTACTAAACTATATGTGCTAATTTAATTACCGATCATTTCACAAATTTACAATTACCTATAATGCTGGATTTGTATATAAAAAATCTTCTTCACTCATATTTGATTATAGTTTTTTATATTTTGTCAGATATTTGTTTAGGATTTTATTGAAATAAATTTTAAAAATTTGGAAGAGGTAAGAGGAGAATTTTTATTGAAACGATGACAAAGTTGTTCTTCTAATTAAATTTTTATAATATAGAATTTTCCAAAAAAATGTTAGAACTTTAAGAGCTGATGACAGCCATGTTTGAATATTTTTTTCAAGATTATTTTAACATTTCAACTCAGTATAGTTTATCAAATTATCGTGGAATATTTAACACTTCAACAACGTTTAGAAATTGTAAAAAAATTTAGTAAACTTATTGAAACAAAAGTTTAACGAGTCCATTATTTCATGAAATGGATTCATCAATTGGCAACCAAGATCATGTGATCTAACTCCATTGGATTATTTTCCGCAGAGTTATGTGAAATAATTTGGTTTTGCTGAAAAACCTCAACAGAAACATTAAAAATAAATATTTAAAGTGTGATTCATAAAATTGGACCACTATTATGTGAAAGAGTTATTAAAAATTGGATTAAACGAATGCACTATGTCAGCCGAAGTTGTGGTGGTCATATGAGTGAAATTATGTTACATCATTAATGCCATAGAATATTCTTAAAAACAGAATAATTAATTAAATACTTTTTGTTTCATTTCAATTTAAATTTCTGAAGCGCTTATTGAAAAACCCTATATATTTATTAAAATTATGGCTTATTTTTTATTATGTGATTTTTATTTCAGTTCACTCTATATAAATTAACCGTATGAATTAAAACCATGAATAATAATGACAAGAAACGACTGAACATAAAAAATAATTAAAATAAATTTCGTACTTTAATTTATAATTAAATATTACTGACTGATTACATTTACATAGTCCGGGTTTTAAATCTGAATAAATGGAAAAATTCTTCACATCATCTAAAAGAAAAAATAATTTAAATTAAAATGTACTGTACAGACAGTTTTATTTATGTCATATGCAAAATAAATTGGCATTTGTGTAAAAGCGGTTTGATTTATAAAACCATTAAAATGTACAAAATAATTAATTCACTGGTCGTTTGCAGAATTAACGTACTTATGAATGTACTAAAAGAGCAAAAGTGTGTTTTGCATACAAATCACTTCTCATGGTTGCTATTAACAATTATAATTGTGCATATTATGTTATTATACTTTTAATATATATATATATATATATATATATATATATATATATATATATAAAGATTAAACTATGATCAAGAAATTTTTTTATATAGATGGATTATCTGACAATAAAAAAATTCAAATGTGTTAAATAACATGAATAATTAAGTATAATATATTTTTTTAAAAAATTTGAATATTTAGTGTACTTTTAAATTATATATTAACAAATACATTTTTTTATTTTTTCACTTATTTATTGGTGTTATCACTACCAGAATAATTTTCTTTTATTGTTTTATGTAAATAAGTGTGTCTAGACTAGAATCTAAATTTAGTTAAAAAACTAACAGTGCATCGCACTCTTCTTAATTCCGGTTCGTTTAAAAAATTATGCAAAGTAAATATGAAAAATTAATTTGATAAGATGATTACACACAAATACACACACACATATATTTATATAAATATATATATACATGGTTATTGAACCAATGTGTTTAAAATAAATACTTATTAAAAGAAAGGTTATATTGTTTCTAACCGGATTTATATGATTTTTTTTTACAAAAAAAAAATACAATTTTAGCATTAGTTTCAGTAGTTAGAAATATAAAATGTGTGAATAAGTATCTTTAATGTGTATGAATAAAATATTAATTTCAGCTACCCGTTTTTTCATCTGGGAAATGTGTTTACTTAGTAATGTCGAAAAAAACTTAATTATTCATTAGAACGTTTTTATCGTCATCTTCATCATTTAACAATTGACTGTTTGATAATGTTCTCATTAAATTTGAAGGTCCAGTACCTGTTTTTGCACACTCTGATAACTTTTTTTAATTAAACATTAAGTATCTCGTGAGTAGAATTCACCCCACATTGGTCTTACGATTAATTTGTTTGGTAATAAAGGTAACGTTAGAATGAAACAAAATATAATATCATTAAATATTATATTGAGTCACATCATATGAGATACCTTTATTTTCCAGTCCAGTCCAACAATTTTTTTATATCTATCTCATATATCTATTGATATGTCTTCTTGACTCTTTTTATATTAGGTTGTACCACAAGAAATATCCCAATTTCAACAATGAAATGAAAACACAATATTGTAACCATTAAAATTAAATGTTTTTTGCAAATGTGATACTAAACTATAAATCCTTCTCTTATAAAACTTAGAGTCTTTAAAAAAATAAAATGTATAAATGCGTCAACTATGATCTCTTGGTTTATAAATGTTTTATTTCGAAGAAAGAAATTAAGATGTTTGAAAAGATGAAAATCAGTTGGTGACAAGTGGGGTGAATATGGAGGATGCTGTAACATTTCATAGCCCAGCTCTGTTTAATTTCTGTATAGTATTTAAAGAGATATATGGTTTGGAGTTATCATGAAACAATATTAGTCTATCTCTATTGATTAATCTAAGTTGTTGAAATCTTAATTTTTCAACCATTACTTTAATTTCTTGATAGTAGAATGAATCAGTAAAGGATTCTTCTTGTGATAAAAACGAATAGTGTATAATTCTCTTTGCAAACCAATACACAATCATCATAACTTTATATGGATGCAATGATAACTTCAGGAAATGATTTATGGCCTCATCAGAGTTTAACTACTAAAGTCCAGACCATATCCTGTTATCCTACAGTATCAATTTTTCATCACATATGACGATAAGATCCAAAAATTGGCTCTTTTTGTTCCGAATAACCAGCCATAAACAAACTTCCAAGAGATGCTATTTCTAATCTTCTATTCATTCATATGGCACTCATTTTTTAGTTTTTTACCTTTTATATTTTAGATAAATGACAGGAAACTATCTTGGGTGAAACTCCTGCATGCACAAATTTTTGTATTGTAATTTTAGGATTATATTCGATATTTTTTTTTAATTATCATTATTTAGAGCTGTGATGGGTCTTTCGTGTGAATCATTTTCAAGGTTCAAATTGCCAGTTTGAAATTTTTGAAACAGTTATTCGTTGATTAACAATTTCTTCTTTTAATGATAAATTGATATTTCTCTCGGTTTTAATTGTCTTATGTCTCAATTTAAATTCGTAGCAAAAAAGATTTCTCTCTTGATCCACATACAATTATTTTCCAGAGTTAAAGAAGAAAGTACTTGTTAAAATATCGAGTGAATACTAGTAGCATTATTAGTAATTTAGTCGTTTTTACAATAAACAATGACAAAACAGGGATAACTTGTAAAAAATCCTCTTGTACTTATACAAAAATGATTAGACAAAAATTGAACATTTCATATATATATATATATATATATATATATATATATATATATATATATATATATATATATATATATAGAGAGAGAGAGAGAGAGAGAGAGAGAGAATGATTTGTATCAATATTTTTAACAGAGTTTTTTATAAATTAATTATCACTCCAGCACCAGAAGATATTGAAAAATGTTCAATGATTATTTATTGTTCACTTTCTTTATTTATAACTGTTATAAAATCAGTAGATCTCCTGTGTTAAAAAATCTTCTAGATTTTATAATCCAACGCTCTGATGATGATGGAAAGGACATTGAAATATATATCAGCTGATAAATAAAAACAATGAAAAATAAATAATTATTGGACACTTTTGGAATATTTTATGGTGTTGGAATAATAATTTATTTGTGTGAAAGTGAATTTGCCATGATTTTAAAATAAACATAGAAGAAAAAAATATGAAATATGACTTAAATATCAGTAATCTATGAAAAGTAAGAAAATTAGAATACAAGTCAAGGTCATACACACACCAAATTGCATATATATATATATATATATATATAGTGAGTGTGTGTGTGTGTGTATGTATGTACATGAAATACAAACGTAGGCATTTAATTTCACATGCACTTTTATGTTCTTGCTCGTGTGTACCGGTAGTAAACTTCTTAACACACAGCTGGTGGTTGTAATCTTCTGGTCATATCTACATTTCATATGATATACAGTCATCTTGATACGTTTTATATTTTGAATTTAAATTCAAATCTGACCAAAGAATGTGTTTTTATGATAAATTATATCAATTAAAACTGGTTTTTACGTGTTCAGAATTTTTCTGTTTAATTATTCGTCCGTTAAAATTAAATTTATGAACACACAGTGATATATTTTCAAATTTATCAACAAAATTTATTGCAAATTGATATTCAACAATTATTTATATATATAAGCATACATTTTTAAAAATATAAAAAAATCACGTACTAACCGGCCATTGTTGGATAATAGGCTGCAGTGTCGAGATGCGTCGCCGCCGCGCCCTGGTGGTGCTGCCAGTCCGCCGGCGTCGCTTTACATTGCGTCGCGGCAGCCATATGATGTGACAGTCTGGAAGCAGCGGGTGGTGGAAGTAATAAACCACCGTAGGCAGCAGCTTGGTGCGCCATCGCTGCGGCTGCACTTCCTGCATGATGTGCTGCTGCTGCATGGTGTGCGTGATGATAATCGTGCACAGCTCTGAAAATAATCACATTGGTCATAGAATTCTATGTAAAATTGATAGATTTTATTATATAAATTATATTTGTAAAAATATTAAAAAAACAAACAATGGGTTCTGCCTTTAACTTACTTTATTCATCGATCCTTGATTTTACTTCTGTTTAAGAATGTAAATAAGTTATGAAAAATAAAACATTTAAAAAGCTTTGTTATTGTGTAAAAAATGTTTATTATAAATCTATAGTCTGATGTGTATTCAAATTTAATATCAATGTTATTAAAAATTATTTTGTCCGAAAGTCTACCTAAAAATCTTTTTTCTATTTTTTGCTAATTTTAATATTTCACAAAATTTACTCTTCAGAAATTTTTGGAAAACTTCGAGAACGTTTGGAAACAACATTTTAATATCGTTGAATTGCATTAAGTTTCGCGAAGCACACAATAAGTTTTACGAACAAATATTGATTTTTATAATAAGTAGTGACAATTTCTAAACGTTATTAAAGTGTTAAACATTTCCTCATAATTTGCAAAACCAAACTGAGTAGAAATGTCAAAATGAGCTTAAAAAAATTGAAACATGGCTTTCACCAGCTGTCAAAATTCTGACATTTTTATTGAAAAACTCTATATTAGTGAATAACAACATTAATTGAGGCTTTCGTTCAACAGTGAGCTGATATAAGCTAATATAATGATTGTGTAGAGAAAGAGAAAAAAGTAAAATCATTTTACTCTTTTTTATTATACTTCAACGTTTCAGTTGGATTAATTCATTAAAAAAATACAAATTCAATTTTATTATCCAGAAAATAATATGTATAAATGTACAAGTTCTCATGTATAATTTTACTGTCAACTATTATTTTCAAGCACGATGATGATGTTGATGGTCGTATTCACACTTTTTTTATATTTACATAAAATATACATACATATATATATATATATATATATATATATATATATAAATATACAAATATCTCACGGGAATATGAAGTTACAAAATCATATTAAAATTGACATTTATTTCCCATAAGACTTTTGTGATTAGATCTGATGAACGCTACAGTTTTAATGAAACCGTTGATATATTAAACAAACAAGAAAAAGTATAAGAACACAATGATAAGATCTAAACTATGTCATTTCCATAGAAATGTAATGTATAATAGTTCAGTTGAAAAGTCGTATTATGTACGTTTGCGTCCTGTCTTCTATTTCTTTTTTCATTTTGATAAAAAAGAGACAAAGATCAACGATTAAAGTGTAAAAAAATGTATTAAATAATTGTATCATTTTTTAAATTCCAATGTTCATTGTAAAATAATTTTTTTGCATATTTACTTAGACTTCCCACTGTGATGAATGCTGAGTATGGAGATTAGATGTGGTGGTAATTGTTTTTTAATTATAGATAATTTTTTTATTTGTTTGGAAATTGATTTCAGCGGAATAATGAAAAGTCGTTTTAAAATATTTTTTATTCGGTTTTCTTTTTATGTAATTAAATCATTTACATTTCCTTTCATAATCCATTTCACAGTTCATTGTTTTTATATTTTGATTTCGATTTTTTTTTATTTTTGTATAAAAGGTCTATTTTTTAAAAAATCAAATATTTTTAACATAAATATTATTTAATTATAATAAATCTAGTTTTAATTTATATTATGATATATACTCTCCTCTTAAAAAAATGATATGGATCCTATTAGTGATTTATGAAATACTTTATCAATAACAATAATTCTGTGAAACTAATTTGACCATTTTTGTTAAATTTTATAGGTGTTTATTAATAAATTTTTAATTTATCTCCATATTTAGGTTGTACCACATGAAATGTTCGAATTTGAATGATGAAATAAAAGCTTGTATTGTTAGGAAAAAATACTTTATTTAAAAATGTTTTATTAACAAGAAACAAAAAAAACTATACACATATTTCCTATACACATGTTTCTTTTTAATAAAACACAAATTTAGGCGTCACATTTGGATGACCCTATATATAAAACAATATATGCAAATGAAAAACAAATTTGCTATAAATTGCATATAATTCTAATTAATAATTTATTAAAAAAATGTAAAATATCTCTTATCTGTTTAAAATCTCAATGAATTCAATTTAAAAATTCCAAAAAATTCACAAAAATTTCCACCGACAATGCGGTTATGTGCGTCAAAGTGTACAATTTATCGTTTTCGAATAACAACAGTTAAATTAAAGGACGCAGCAAACATATTTCTTTCCGTAATTATAAAAATAAATATATTTAAAATACAATTCTGTACGTGATCCAGTTTACCAGTAGTTAAGATCTTGCGAATTAAAGGAAATATTCATTATTATTCCTTTGATGTTTACCGCTGTGAAACAGAACAATTAAACGTACATTCGAATTTAAATAGATGTATGCATTAATTTAGATAATAATAGAAATAAAAAATAATAATTACAGTACGAAATATGTTTTAATATGTTAACATCGATATGAATGATAAAATTGTTCTTTTTTCTATATAAATAAGTAGATATTAGCACGTTACATTCAATAATTTGTTAGAGGAATACGCGTTAATATAAAATTATTCACAAATGGAATTCATTATTTTAAATTTAATTGAAGCAGGAATAAAAAAATGTTTTTTTTAACTCGACGTATTCATTTGAATTTTTAAATTTGTTTCATATGTCGTAATACGATTATTTAAATATTTAACTTTTTATATAAATTTAAATAGAATTTTATCGAGCGACTAGACTCTCTCTTTGCTGTGCACATGACCTCGCATTCGTTTTTTAATCAACATTATTTTATCAAGATCTACATAATCGAGTATGGAACTTGTAAAAGATTAAATAATAATCAAAGATGTGTTTAGGCATTTTTATGAAAGGAGAAAATTGTATTGGTAAATGCTTCAATACTTGCTGAAAGTTTTTTATGGCCAAACAGTAATAAATGATAAAAATGGATATATTATAACAATCTTGAAAATAAAAAGTCATGGATGAAAATGATTTGATATTTGTATGAAATGAGGAAGTTTTATTGTCAAATTGGGTCAAAATTTGCTAAAAGTTTTTGTTGCCAAATAGTAATCAGAGATAAAAATGGACATAAAAGAATCTTGATAACAAAACATCATGGATGAAGGTAATTCGATATTTGTATGAAATGAGGAAATTATATTGCTAAATAAGTCAATATTTACTCAAAGTTCTTTGTTGCCAAACAGTAATCAGGGATAAAAATGGACATATTTTAAAAATATTAAAATAAAAGGTTATGAATGAAAGTGATTTAATATTTGTAAGAAATGAGCAATTGATATTGCTAGGTGGGTTAATATTTGCTAAAAAAAATTGCCAAATAGTAATCAAGAATAGAAACGAACACATTATAAGAATATTGAAAACAAAAGTCATGAACAAATCCTGGAGAATATTCTATTTTAATACCATTTCAAATTGAGTTATGCAGCCAAACAGTTAACGATTAATATAATTGAATAAAGTATTAATTTAACAATGGACACATTCTGCAAAGAAACGAAATAACACCACAATGGTTATGAAGTGTTCAATAATCACTTATTGTTCACTTTTTGTTTATAACAATAATCAGCTGATGAGCATTTCGATGGCAATGCCACCATCATTTTTTATACTAAAAAGGCTCTAACGATATACCCATCAGCTGACTATTATTATAAACGAAAAGTGGACAATAAGTGATTATTAAACATTTCATAACCATTGTGGTGTTAAGAATAAAAATTAATTTGTATATACTTCTCTATTTAAAAAATAAGGTGATTTTTTAATTTGAAACGAGCAAAAGTCGTAGTTCAAAAAAATTTTTTTATGTTGGCACAACCTTCAATGACATTCGCTCCTAATTTCAGTTTGATATGTCAAATAGTTTAAAAGTTACAGCAGTTTATTTACATCAACTTTTTGCGTTTTTCAATTTTTAAAATATCTAATATTGTTGAACAAAGAAGTTGCATTAAATTTTCTATTAAAAATGAATTAATGCTATTGAAATGTTTAAAATGGTACAGAAAGCATTTGGTGATCAATATTTATCGAGAAAAACTGTATTCCAGTGGCATAAGCTGTTCAGAGAAAATTGTGAATCCGTCGAAGATGAACCTCGTTCTAATCATCCATCAACATCAATAATCGAAAAAAATATACAAAAAAATATAAAAAAAGGAATGGGAAATCGTCATTTGACTGTAAAAGAGCTTGTTAAAGATATTGGCATATCAATAGGTTCAGTAGAAGCTATTTTAAGTGATGTTTTGGGATTTAAACGTTTGTCAGCAAAACAATTATATTCGTGAGTTTTTTGCCAAAAATTCAACAAATATTGCTCCACAAGCACTGTTTTCTTCAAATATGTCACCATGCGACTTTTTCATGTTCAGTCGATTAAAAAAAACACTTCGAGGAACCAGATTTGATTCAGTTGAATCGATAAAATAAAAATTGAAGGAGATGCTGATGGAAATTCCAAAAAGTAAATATAAAAGTGTATCCAATATTGGATTAAACATTGGAGTATGTGTATCATAGCGGGAGGGGATTTCTTTGAAGGAGACAAAATAAATTTGGATGAATAAATAAATAGTATGTGTTTTATTCAGTCACCTTAATTTTTAAACAGATTGGTATTAATTTTTTTTAACAATTTTATTGCTATCAAAATTAATCGATGGTTACATTATATGACAGAAAAGAATTTTATGAACATTTTTTGACAAGAGTATTTCTTGCAGAAAAATTTATTTATTTTCATAGAATATTTCGATTTCAATTTATAACCAAGAACGGTACTCAAAATCAACTTAATTTTATTGCTTTGTAAATAAATATCTCGTACTCGTAATAATAACTTCTATACTTGTACAACCGGATTAATGCTCGTTTCATATCAGGGGATGATTAAATGTTATTAAATTTGCATAAACAGTCGATGATGAACACAAGCGTGTATAAACTCGGTCGGAATGCTTACCGGTGGTGATGCGCCGCGGCGGCAGTGTATTGCTGGTAATGCGCGTGCCATGGATCGGGCGCCGTGGCAGCATGGTGGTGGTACGCGTCGTATAAATCAGCCGTGCTGTGCGCGTGCACATGGACTGGGTGCTGGTAGTGGCTGTTCCAGAACGACGCCGGGAAATTGCGCGCTGACATTGGTGACGTCTCTGGAAAAGAGTAAAAAAGCGCGCATGCTTAATAGTGATCGGAATATTTCTCGTGAGATGAACACAGGCGGATAAATTCTAGGAGAGATGTCTTGTGAAGATAACACAGTACTGACGAAAATATATTGTCAAAAAAATACAAATATAGACTATTTGTACGATACTAGTATATATAAACATATGTAAAATAAAAACATTCAATTTTCATATAAAAAATTAAAATGATTTTACTAGATTTTCCAACGAGAGCTTCAGAAGTTTAAATGAAAATAAAACAAAAAGTATTTAATTAATTAGTTATTTAATTTTTTTATTTTTAAGAAATGATGGAATACAATTTCACTCATATAACCACCACGATTTCACTTGACATATTGTATTGATTTAGTCCAATTTTTAGTCACTCTTTCACATAATTGTGCTAAAATTTCAAGAATTATAAGTTCAATGTTAATTTTTAATACTTCTGTTGTTTGTGGTTTATTAGAATAAACTAATGATTTCACTTAACCACACAGAAAATA
Organism: Neoneuromus ignobilis; assembly: GCA_029203775.1. Lineage (NCBI taxonomy): Eukaryota > Metazoa > Arthropoda > Insecta > Megaloptera > Corydalidae > Neoneuromus > Neoneuromus ignobilis. The sequence continues at coordinate 5,093,469 of CP092087.1, read as the reverse complement.
ATCCAATGGAATTAGATAACACGATCTTGGTGGCCAGTTGATAAGTCCATTTCGTAAAATAATGGACTCATTGAATTTTTGTATGGAACGTAGCACCGTCCTATTGAATAACCATTTTCAATAATTTTTGGAAAAAATCGTTAATCATGATTTAAATTTCTTTTTTTCTGTCTATCTTTTCAAATAAATTTACATTTTGTATTACAAAAAAAATTAAAATATCAACAATTAATAATCAAAGATATGTTTTTAAGTCACTTCTGAAAATAAACAGTGTTTTTTTAATAAAAGAATTATACATATTTATATTTAAAATTTTCTTTTGAGTTGTATGATATTTATAATTTATATAATATGAGTTATGTAAGTTTTCACAGAACAGAAAGGCTCTGACGATGATGGCGTCGCCATCGAAATGCATCAGCCGATATAATTATAGATTATATAATTATATATAATAAGTGATCATTGAACACTTTAAATTATTGTAGTGTTGGAGTTAAAATTCATTTGTGTAAAGTAAATCAGCCACAGTTCCAAAACAACAAATAAAGTAAATATAGGTGATTAATATTTATGCTTATTGTATTTTTATTTATATATAAAATGGCTTAAAGGGGACTGAAGGGTAGTAAATAACACTAAGTATGTAGATGTATGTTTAAACCCTGTAATTTTATTTGAGCTACCCTATATACATATATATATATATATATATATATATATATATATATATATATATATATATATACATATATATATATATATATATATATATATATATACAATTTTTTCCATATTATTTAAATTATTTCTAAAGTTACACTTGAATGCTGTATGTGTTAATTATTGTGGTAGAAAATTTTCAAAAATAAATTTGTTAAATTATACAGAAAAATGTTCCATTTCAAATGGCCGACTGAATCAAATACCTAAAATAAATTTCAATATAGAAACTATTAGAGGAAGGGTTATATATAAAAAATAAACAATAACAAATCAGATCAGTCTGATAAATTTTTGGCATAGAATTGCGTCATCGCATTTAAAGAGCGTGAGAAATGCACAAATGCCGACATCTTCAGCGGCGAGATCATAGTTTTTTAGGATGCTAGAAAATATATACAATGATACGTTGTTAGATACCGTCAATGTAATACTAATCAAATTAAAAAAATATATTTATTATTTTACACACACATAAATATATATATATATATATATATATATATATATATATATATACAATAATACAATAGTATATAAATAATTAAAAATCTAAAACTCAAGCATTGAATAAAAATCATTTTATAAAATTTTCTAGCATTTATTTTTCAGTATTTTATACTCTCTCTCTCTCTGTGTGTGTGTGTGTGTCTATATATATATATATATATATATATATATATATATATATATATATATATATATATATATATATATATATATAACACAAAGAAACATTAAAAAATGCAAGTTAAAGATACGACATACAGATAGAGTGATGAGTAAATTTAAAAAAAATAAAAATTATGGATGTTACAGCAAGAATGAAAAATTTAAAACTGAAATGGACTAGTCATGAATCAAAAACAAGGATTTAATGAAAACACTTTTGAACAACAGAAATCGTTGATAGAAAAGTTAGAAATATAAAGAAGGATCAAGAAAAAATCTATGAATGGATGAAATATAGAAAAAAGGAAATTTCTGATTATCAATGCAAAATAAACATTAGATCTTTGAAAATGGAAAATTTTGAGAGATGTTCTCAATCAACTAGATATGAAAACGGATCATAATGTCTTCATATACATATATGTAAATATATTGGGTGGTCTAAATGAAAATGAAGAGTAGTAAATTATAGTAAACAAGTAAACTCTTCAGTTTCATTTGGGCAATACTGTATACACATACATATATATATATATATATATATATATATATATATATATATATATATATATATATATACATAAAAGTAAATCTACTTCAAAAAAATTATAAATAATTTATTTTTCCAACATAAATTAACTTTAAAATGATTTTAGATATATTCGTCTTTAAAATATAAATTTTTGATAAAAAAATATATAAAGTATATATTTTTTTTAAAAAAATATTTAATTTTCAAGGAATTATTAATATTTGAGCATATAATGCTATTTCAACAAAATATACTTTTTTTCTTTAATAAATTAAAATATTTATGAGCAGTTGATTTTAAAATTCATTAGTTTAATAATTAAACTATATAATAAATTGATAATTTCAAAAATATTCTGTCTCTCTTTCTTTCTTTCTCTCTCTCTCTCTCTCTCTCTATATATATATATATATATATATATATATATATATACATGGGACATTCTGTATATATATATATATATATATATATCTTGAGCAACAGTAGTAGCACATTTTAATGTGTACATGGACATTCTGTATATATATATATTGATAATTGAGCAAGGGTCGTTTGATAAGTATGGTAGCTTTAAAAAAATTTTAATCAATTAATTAAATAGATAAATAAATTTACTTCTTATCAAAAAACCCTTGTATTTTATTATATATATATATATATCATCATAGGGCCCACATCGTTTGATAAGTATGGCTAATAAGTAAGGAAACCACTGAAGGCGGATTAAAAAGATGATTTAATTAATTAATTAAATTAAACAATAAATTGTCGGCCTTCAAACCCTCGACTTGAAAACGAGGACTCTCCGACTGGGATAACGCAATCTCCCGCATGACTTGATGCTAACCACTGTACTACCCAGTCGATATATATATATATATATATATATATATATATATATATATATATATATATATATAATCATACTATATGTTAATACTAATATTTAAAATTGAAAAAATAAATTGTTACTAATAATAAAATGAAATTATTACAAACGAATGAACATTAAAAAAATAATTAAGAATAGATTATCACTATTTTCAAACATCCAATGTCTATTTTTCTATAAAAATGTAATACAATAAGCTAACATCTGAACAACGTAAATTAAACGAGCAATAAAATAAAATGGAAAAGAGAACTACTAGAACGAATTCCACTAATCTATCACACTAAAACAATAATTACTTGCTCAATAATTAACGATCAGTAATAAAAATGAAGAATTTTCAAATAAATCTTATCAGCTAAATTGATACGAGAGTTGATACAAACGAAAACCGAGTGAAGCGATCGTCGTTTAACACTGTTATCACAGTTAGATTTCAAAGCACGCCGCACGATCATATAAAACACATAACATATATAAACTACTGTTTTCAATTTCGATCTATCTTCTTCTTATTACATATCTTCGTTAACAGCGACGAATACAGGTTTATGTGAGAAAAGTTTTCAACATGTTGATGGTATCGAGTCAAATAAAACGTATACAAATTTATTGTAGATCATTTCTACGTTATCGGCCGTTAATTAATGTTATTTCAAAGACATGCTATGACTACTTTTTGTATTAGTTAATTGTGTGGGTGAACGTTCCTTTACAAATTATTCAACTCTGGTCGAAGATTGTACACATACTTCTATTCGCCGATTGATTTTTTTTCGATATTTTTTTTTGAACAGCAGTATTTTACTACACATGCTGATTAATATACATACACACATGTATACATATATATATATACATGTGTATGTGTATGTGTACATATGTATCAGAATTGATTCTGATATATTGTCAATTAAAAATACTAACATTTTATTTAATTAATTATTTTCAAATTCAAGACCGCGTCAAGTTAAAGATAATTAACGTCAATTTATTTTATTACTAAATATAAATATTATTTTAATAATTTAATACTCGTTATTAAATTTGACGACCTCGACTTTAGACAGACATACGCAAACAAGAATACGAAATAATCAAAGACCTCGATAATATTTTAATTAACATCGGTTGTGTACTATTTTTAAAATAAGTTATGAATTTTTTTTTATTTGAAGTAGAGAAAAATTTTATTATTTAACGAAGCATTTTTCTGTAAATGAACCAGTGATTATAAATTGGTTCAAGTCAAAAATTAAAAAAAAATGAGGTTATTAATATTTTTTTATTTCAATGATCTAAGTTATAATTAACAAAAATATTTTTTAAAAATAAATAAAAAGGAACGACTTTATTCAAACGATATTTTTTCCATTTAATGAATTTAGTTTATTGATAATTTGATAGTGGTTTAAGTTACAAGTTTTATTAAAAATTTTCATTTAATGAAAAAGTTAGTTACGAGATGCAAGTGAAAAAGGTAAATTACCTATAGTTCTGAAGATTATCATAAACTAATAATGTTGTAGAAAAGTTGCATTTATAGTACATAGGATGACCCAGGAAGATTTTTTTAACCAAAGAGCTAAGAAAATCAATTACAATAATATATACTCTAATTGGAATAATATGTACTAATTTGAATCGTACTAATTGGTTATAAATACAATGAATAAGGTTTTTTTAAAAAAAATATCTCCCTATAAGATGTTTTATAAAATATCATTATATTATGAAATGGAATTTCATATTTTAGTTTTTACATCCAAAAGAGGAAGACAAAAATATATTAAAACTTTAAATTAATACCATTATATGAAGATTTCAGGCCGTAAATGAAGGAAAAATACAAAGATATGATTAAATTGTTACTAAATATACCATTGATTCATTACAACTATTTCAAACTTCTCAAAACATCACAAACTGGAAATGATATGAAAAATTAAGCATAATTCAGAAAAATTATAATTTTTAAACATGAAAATTTATTTTGTTATTGAATTTTTTTGAATAAAATCTATTATTTTTTTATATGTTTTTGTTTGATTTTTTCATTAATTTTGAAAATGGTCTGTCATTTGAAATATTGAAAATTATGTTTTATCACACTATATTCCTAAAATATTAAAATTACATGAAAGAATCATTTTCAAAATAAATATACTTACTTTTTCTGTTTGTCATTATCGAAAAATATTTTTCAAATAATTCAGAGGTCAAAATATTTCTAAACGAAAAATATATGACTTAGTCACTTTCAAATGTCAGTATGATATTAAATTAAATATAAATATATGTGCAACTGTATGATGATAATATATCAAAAAAGAAAATCAAACTTGAAAGAAAACCATAATTTACTTGATTTATATTAATGATTGTATTTTGGTGAAAGTATTAACGAATCCAATAAATAAAAATATGATATAACGTATAAATATTAACGTATTTTTTTATAAATATTTCTATCTTCTCTCTCTATATATATATTTATATATATATATATATATATAGGCTATGATGTGATGCTGTGGTTCCCTGAAGTGCTAGTAGTAAGAGAACATCTATCCAAAGATAATAACTCTTGTACGTCTCATGGATCGAAAATTATTGCACAGTGGTAGAACACTTTTCATAGTCCCCAGCGGAGATGCTTCGCAAAGTTTAACTAGTGGAACTCTAGACTGCCTACAGAGACAGCCTTTTACTTTCAAGGATATATATATATATATATATATATATATATATATATAAATATATATATACACTGAGTAAATATAAACAAAATGAGAAGATTCGAAAAAAAATTTAGTTAAAGATGTTATAAAAACGTGAAATAAAGTTAATGTTAAATATTACAATAATGGATGTTATAATAAGTAAAAAATTGAAAAAATTCCCTAAAATACAATTTAAAAACTTCTCACAAATATAGACATTGATAAGATTAATAAAATGTTATTCAAATGGCATTAAAGAATAGTAAATGATAATAAGCAAGTAAATTCATGTCTAAACCCGAAAATCTCATTTGGGCCAGCCTATATATCGTAAATTCACTGGTTTATTAATTTCTATCTCGAAAATGAAACCTTTGTTAAATATAATATAATAATATCGATTGTATTTATTGGTTGTTTTGGAACTGTGGCTGATTCACTTTACACAAATGAATTTTTACCCCAACACCACAATAATTTAAAGTGTTCAATAATCACTTATTGTTCACAGAAAGGCTCTGACGATGATGGAGTCGCCATCGAAATGCATTAGCCAATATAATTACAAATAACAAGTGAACAATAAATGATTATTGAACTTTAAATTATTGTGGTGTTGGGGTGAAAATTCATTTATGTAAATCGATTGTATTTATAAAAAATATTTTGAATAGAATTAAAGATTAATTAAAATACAATTTTTAATGAACATTATTTGTATAAATTATAATTAATTAGTATATTCAAATACACATTTTAATTAAAAGTTGAAGAATAAACATTTAAAAAATATGTTAAGAAATTAATCTAACCGTTTTAGAAATATTTATGATATATGTTTTTTTAATATTTATCTCCTGCTAAATCAATTTTAGAGTAAAAATATAGGGTTTTCCAATAAGTATGTCAGAACTTTGACAGCTGGTAACAAACATGTTTGATTTTTTTTTCAAATTCATTTTGATATTTCAACTCAATTAGTTTATCGAATTATCATGGAACATTTAACACTTCAATAGACTTATTAAAACAAAAGTTTAATGAGTCCATTATTTCACGAAATGAATTAATAAATTGGCCATCAAGATCATATGATCTAACTCTATTAGATTATTTTGTGTGAGGTTATGTGAAATTATTGGTTTTTGCTAATAAAATACAAACAAGAGCGTTCAAAATAAACATTGAATTTGTGAAATTGGACCATAATTATGTAAAAGAGTGACTAAAATTGGACTAAACGAATTCACTATATCAAAAAATCGTGGTGGTTATACAAGTGAAATTGTATTGCATCATTAATGGCATAAAATATTCTTAAAAATAGAGAAAAATAAATAACTAATTAATTAAATGATTTTTATTTTATTTCCATTTAAACTTCTGAATCGCTTATTGAAAATCCTATATTACTAATTCCATATATATATATATATATATATATATATATATATATATATATATATATATATATGTATATGAATTTACTGTTTATATAATTATTGTATAGATTAATATACCTAAGTACTAATTTAAATAAAAAATTAGAAATATTGATAACATTTAAACATTTTTTTACAAAGTACACAACTTTTTACAGACATTATTAGCAATGTATATTTTTAATATAAATCTTTATCTACTGTTGAAGTAAAACTAGAGTAGGAACATTAATAATTATTTATCTTTTACATATAAGAACACAAACACACACTTATATATATATATATATATATATATATATATATATATGTTTTATATATATTTTACTTTTTATCATATATGTAATATCAATTTCAAACTAAAAAGGTATCCTTTCATTATCGTTTTGCATTCTTGACTAGCAATCTAAATCGAACATTAAAAATAGACACGTGTATATAAACGCGGATTAATAACAACAGAATCAACAAATCAAATGTGACTAAGACTCATCAATCAAATATTATTTACACGAACGTCGGTGAAAATAGGACAGCAATGACGTTTTCCCAGCGTACAGTGTCGTCGTCTGCCGGCGACCGTAGAAGCAGCGACCTGTTGTCTAATTGGAGACAGTGGTCTTTAAGCGCTTGGATCAAACGCACCGATCGCGTTTGATTAATTTTATTTGTCTCGGCCGGTGCTCCCTGACCGACAACTACAAAGTGGATGCAGCATAAGAGAGACCGTGCTTTTCAGATAGTGAAGACCTGCGGTAATGCTAACAGTGAGGTAATGGTAATGGTACTTGTGTGGATCGATATTAGATCACATTGAAATTGTATATTCGTTTTGAAAATCGTTTGAGTTTATCAAATAATCTTTATAGGATTCACTGATAACTATAATTCCAAAAATAGTATTCAAAACATTAAAGATATAAAAAAAAATAAAAAAATGATCAAGATTTTCCAAATTATCATAATTATCTCTTTTCTACTTCGAAAACACCTGTCAAGTTTAAAATCAATATAGTAAATAATTTGAATTCTAATTGGAATTATATTTAAATTAAACACCGTTCTTTTTACACAAATGAATTACTCGCTTTAACAAGATAAGAATTTATAAAAGTGTTCAATAACCACATGGTAATTTTATAATTCAGTGATGATGGTATAGCCATTATTGTGTATTTTATAATCTAATGATGGTATGGCTATCAACCGATTAAGTAAACAATAAATGATTACTGAAAACTTTTATAAAATTTTAATTGTTGAAGTGAAAGAGCAATTTTAAAAAAAATAATCGATGAAAAGGCTTTAATTGCTGATTTAATTTTAGTTCATTATGAAAAAAAATGTACAAATCAAAGAAATAAGTTTTTATTGTTCATTCAATTTTAGGTCCCTATATGAAAAAATTAAGAAATTAAATTGATAACCTTTCATTACTAATTCAATTTTAATTCACTATTAAAAAATGGAAATTAAATAAACAATATTTTATTTCTAATTTAATTTCAATTCATTTTATAAAAAAAGTATGGAAATAAAATACATATGTTTTCATTGCTGATTCAATTCTAGTTCACCATAAAAAAATATATAAATTGAATAGATAAGCTTTCATTGCTGATTTAATTTTAGGCCCCTATATAAACAAAAGTAGAAATTAAATTATTAACCTTTCGTTGCTGATTCAATTTTAGATCACCATATGAAAAAAAATGTAAAATTCAAATAAATAACCTTTCATTGCTAATTTAATTCAATTCATTGTTTGAAAAAATATAGAAATCAAATAAATAGGCGTTCTTTGTTAATTAAATTTTAACTCACTATACGAGGTAAGTTATTTATTTTAACTCACTATACGAGGTAAGTTATTTATTTTAATTCACTATACGAGGGTCGTTTGATAAATATAGTAAAAAAGTACGAAAAACTAAATTGAAAAATTAAATTCAATTAATTAAATTAAACAATAAATAAATTTACCATACTTATCAAACGACCCTTGTATGAAAAAATGTAGAAATCAAAGAAATAAACTTTCATTACTAATTCAAGTTAATTCATTTTATGAAGAAATATAAAAATAAAATAAAGAAGCTTTAATTGTTGATTTAATTTCAATTCACTATATTAAAAATGTAGAAATCAAATAAACGAGCTTTTATTGCTAATTCAATTTAATTTATTGTATGAAAAATATAGAAATCAAATAAATAAGCTTTTATTGCTAATTTATTTTACAAAAAAATATATAAATCAAATAAATGAGCTTTTATTGCTAATTGAATTTAATTCATTGTATGAAAAAAATATAGAAATAAAATAAATAAGCTTTTATTGCTAATTTATTTTAATTCATTTTACAAAAAAATATAGAAATCAAATGAAGAAGCTTTAATTGTTGATTCAATTTCAATTCTCTATATAAAAAATGTAGAAATCAAATAAATGAGCTTTTATTGCTAATTCAATTTAATTTATTGTATGAAAAAAATATAGAAATCAAATAAATGTGCTTTTATTGGAAATTTAATTTAATTTACTTTATGAAAAAATATAAAAACTGAATGTAGAAACTTTAATTGTTCATTCAATTTCAATTCACTATATGAAAAATATAAAAATCATATAAATGAGCTTTCATTGCTAATTCAATTTAATTAATTATATAAAAAATAGAAATCAAATAAATAAACTTTCATTGTTAATTAAATGTTAGTTTACCATATGAAAAAAATTAGAAATTCAATAAATAAACTTCCACTGCTAATTTAATTTTAGTTCATTATATGAAAAAAATATATAGAAATGAAATAAATAAGCTTTCATTGCAAATCCATATTTTTTTTACTGTAACTGATTTCATTATTTTTAGAGGGATTAATACTATATGTTCTTAAATTAAACTGATAATGGTTTACAGGAAGCTAAATTAAACAAAAATTCCAAAAGAATTTTCACTTTTAAGAACAAAAATTAATTTTATTAGATTATTTTTATTTCACTGATATGAAATTATCAGGTAATCATCCAATTTAATAAAAAAAACCTTAATTGTGGTTTCTAAATTCTCTTTTAATAATTATAGTATAAAACAATTAAATATAATTCTCAAATCAGTACTGATATCGTCTGAATTTCTTTGCTAAAATTCATTATTTACCATTATCTCTCACTTTTGATATATTTCACTCGTTTCGTACCTTCAGTACTGAATAAAAATCAAGTTTATTATATCTTATCCCTTTTATTATCTCATTTATTACACATATTGATAAAAAAAATGTGCACGTGTAATTTTTATGATTATTTATATATATATATATATATATATATATATATATATATATATATATATATATATATATATATATATACACACACACTCACATACACACACTTACACACATATATGTCTAAGTAAAATGTGTAGAAAGGTCATATGCTTTGAAAATATTGCTGTATTAAAAACTATAACACTTATGATAAATTAACACAAACTGCCTTTACGTTATCTCAAATTCCGACTAATATTACCTTAACATTGACATCATTATGGAACGTCGACGTACCGCGGCTGCTATAAACAGCTCGTTCTTCAGATGATAGCAAGATAGAGGTTAAGTGGCGGTGTGTACGATAGAGGGCAGGTGTGTTACTTGTACTGCCGTGTTTCGAGAAATTATCGCTAGAGCAAAGCGATAGCTGTAGATGAGAATCATGTTTTTTTTTCTTTTATATGATAAAAATGATAATATCTTGAATTCGTATTCATGTTTCTAGGAACTATCAGTAATAATAATATTACAGTGTATATGCCGGCTTAACATATTGTTTTTAATAATAGTATCAACTTCTATGTTTGACTTAACCCTTAACAAATGATCAAATATGTCAAAAAATTTAAATTTTTATTAATACTAGAATAAAATCAATTTTCACCTTATTGTTTATTAAAAATTAATCTTGAGGCCTATACAATTAATTTTGAATCTAAATATGATCATGTAATGTAGTTAAAACTTTTTTTCTATTTTTTGAATTTTGAAGAAAAAACGAAAATAATCAAAAATCGATTTTCGGCTACAGAAATCGTATTTGTTAATAATGAAAGTAATTTTTACTAAACGACGATTATTATCTACTTACTTAATCGATTTTTATTAAAAAAGAACGACTTGTGATGATTTTTAAAATTTTCAATTTTTGACCTTAAAAAAACCACGACCTATAGTATGGAAAATTTCATAAAAAATCAACTTCTTCAAAAATCAATTTTTTTTATTTTAAATCAAAGCTCGGTTATAAAATTTGATGAATCAATGATTAAAATCATATTTTACAACGTAAGACAAAATTTATTTAGAAAAAACCCTAAATTAAGTAAATTTCATGAGATTTATATCTCAATTAAATGAAAGTTAATAATTTTCATTTTCGTGCACTAATATAGAATTAAGTTCCTATTATTGTTCACTAAAAATATTCCCTTTAGTCTATATGATTAATTGTTAATTGAAATTTAATGATGTAGAGCAGATAAATATTTTTTTTTGGTTTTTGAATGTTGATGAAAAAAGGAAAAATTGTCAAATATTGATTTTCGGCTACTAAAATTGTATTTCTTAATAATGAATGTTATTTTTACTGGAAAACAATTATTCTCTACTAATATAATCAAATTTTAATAAAAAATATCGACTTACAACGATTTTTAAAAATTTCAATTTTTTGCCTCAAAAAAACCACGACCTATAGTATGGAAAATTTCATAAAAAATCAACATTTTCGAAAATCGATTTTTTTTATTTAAAATCGAAGGTCGGATATAAAATATAAGAAATCAATTACTAAAATCTCATTTTTTAATATAAAATGAATTTTATTTAAAAAAATCTAAATTATGCTCATTTCATACAATTTATATTTCAATCAAATGAAATTTAATAATTTTCATTTTAGTGCACTCATTGAATCGAAAGATTATTATTATGTACTAAAAATACTTCCTAGTGCTTATACGATTAATTTTTAATCAAATTTTTACAATTTAGTGAAGATAAATATTTTTTTTTAATTTTTTGAATTTCGATGAAAAACCCCAAAAATACCAAAAATTGATTTTCAGTTACAGAAATTATATTTCTTCATAATAATTACTATTTTTGCCAACAAATGATCATTTTTTATTAATACAATCGAGTTTTAATAAAAAATATCGTCTAATAGCGATTTTTAAAATTTTCAATTTTACCTCATAAAAAAACAGTATTGAATATTTGATGAAAAATTAACATTTTTGAATTCATTTTTTTAATATCAAAGATTAGCTATAAATTAAAACGAATCATTGATTAAAACTGAATTTCAGAACACTTTATTCGCACCTTATATATGCTCATTCGTCAACTCCCGAATTTGCTTCTATTTAACAATTTAAATAAACTATAAAAAATAAAATGTTTAGAAAACAATGTTAATGCTTCTGTATAAATGATGTTTATTATAGTATATATATGAGATATATAGTAACAATACAATTAAAATTTATTTTCTCCAAAAATCTGTCCAAAAAGTACTTGAAAATCTATCTTATTCCATTTTTTAAAATTTTAATACTTCATAAAATTTATACTTCGGAATTTTTTGAAAAATCTCAGAAAATTTCGGTAACGAAATTTTTACATCAACCCGGAGATAGAAGCAGAACATCATTTTTTTAAAATAAAAATTATTTATAGATATTTTACAATAATTCCAAAATTTATTTCAATTGAATTGTTCAACATAAATCAACAACCCCTTATAAAATTTACTAATGAGACAAATTTCGATAATATCTTTAAAACAGAAAAAAAATAAATTGAATTTATTATTTTCAATTATGTTGTTAGATATAAATTGAGAACATTGATCACGTGCATAATATTATATCGATAGTCGTAAATACTACCAACGCAGCACATTATTATAATCGATTCAGTTCCTAAATAGTCTTTTAAAATTCAAGAATACGAATTAACCAATTATTAAATTTAAGTAGTCGTCACATTATCAATGTAAATTAATGAAAAACTAATTCACGCTATTAAACAGTAGGAGTTTTTTTTATACAAATGGCATTCACTGTTTTACATTTTCGATAATAACAATAAAATAATTGAGATGTTTTTGACATTAACACATACACACATGTTTATATATATATATATATATATATATATATATATATATAAACAGAGAGAGAGAGAGAATATATATGTGTGTGTGTTTTACATGAACATAAGTATTGAATGTATCTACAACCGCATTGATTAACAAAACTAAGAAAAGAATATAAATTTTGCACATTCCTGAGAATCGTTTCGCATATTGTCGTAAAAACAAGTCACACACTTCAATAAATATTAACCGATCCCACCGAATACTATTTTTAAATATACTTCTTCAGTACCGAGAAAAAATTACCAGTGCAGAATATGGAAGACCGTACAAAAAAAAAGACTTAGCGCCATTATGAATAATTGATCAGTTCGATAGATTCTTTGAAAGCGCATTGATTAATTTTATACACACTGTCGGCCACTACCAATGAACCCTACCATACACGAAATGAATCATCAAACGCCATCCAGAATATTCAGCGGACAATTTAAATATACTTATTGTACTATTAGAAAATGAATTTCAATTAAATTGAATTTTATTTGAATATAGTAGTTAATTTGATGTATACATACACACACCGATGCATACATAAATAGAAATGATTTTATTTGAAATTATATTTATTCATACACACACACAATTATATATATATATATATATATATATATATATATATATATATATATTTCAATATAAAATTTTACAACTAGAATGTCAGAATTTTGACACCTGGTGGAAGCCATGTTTGAATTTTTTTCATTTTTTATTTTTATTTCTTTATTTGTTCTATTATATTAATTATCTTGTCTATTCTCATATCCATCTACAAGTTTTACATTTAGAAATTCACAACACACACACACACACACACACACACACACACACATATATATATATATATATATATATATATATATATATATATATATATATTTAGGCTTTTCCAATAAGAATGAGAAAGCTTTGAAAGCTGGTGTCAGTCATGTTTGAATTTTTTTAAACTCATTTTGAAATTTTAACTCAATATAGTTTGGCAAATTATCATGAAACGTTTAACACTTCAACGACGCTTAGAAATTGTAAAAAATTTAATAGATTTAATGAAACAAAAATTTAATAAGTCCATTATTTCATGAAATAGACCTATAAATTGGAAAATGCATAAATCAAGATTATGTGATCTAACTCCATTGGATTATTTTCTGTGGGTTTAGGTGAAATCAATGGTTTATTCTTATAAACCAACAACAGAATTAAAAATAAACATTGAACGTGTAATTCATGAAATTGGACCACAATTATGTGAAAGAGTGATTAAAAATTGGACTTAATGAATGGACTGTCAAGCGAAATCGTGATGGTCATATGAGTGAAATTGTGTTCTATTAATAATGCCATAGAATATTCTTAAAAATGAAAAAATAAATAACTTATTAATTAAATACTTATTATTTTATTTCCATTTAAACTTCTGAAGCTCTTATTGAAAAACCTAATATATATGTATATGAGCTTATTAAGGAATATAAAAAAATTAAAAATTAATTGAAAAGAAATGTCCAAATTGTGAAATGACTATTATTTTATATTTAAAGAAAAAAATCTTTAATCAATTTATTTAACTTATTTTGTAACTATAGAAATTTCACTTTCACACAATTGAACTATCGTCTCAACACCACAAGATATTGAATCTGTTTAATAATTATTTTATATTTATTTTCTTTATTTATTAGTTGATACACATTTCGATAGCAATGCCATCATCATTAGAATTCTTGTTATAAAATCTTCAATATTTGTATCTCATTAATTTCAATATCTTATAGTTATAAAACGTGATAGTTTATTTGCATGAATAAAGTGGAAGTTTAAATTTTGAAAAATAGTTAGTTTATTTGTAAAGATCTAGAAATTAAAAAAAAATATTTTTTTATTATACTAGTACAAAATAAAATTTCTATTATTATTAAATAAAAATGATTCCTAAATTCAATACAATTAATTTTTAATCGAAATATGATAATGTAATGTAGTTAAACATTTTTTTCGACTTTTTTGAATTTCGAAGAAAAAACGAAAATGACCAAAAATCGATTTTTGGCTACAGAAATCGTGTTTCTTAATAATAAAAGTAATTTTTGATGAAAGACAAGATTTTTAAAATTTTCAATTTTTGACCTCAAAAAAACCACGACCTATAGTATGGAAAATTTCATGAAAAATCATCATTTTCGAAAATCGATTTCTTTCATTTAAAATCAAAGCTTGACTATCAAATGTAACGAATCAATGATAAAAATCTTATTTTTGAACAAAGGACGAATTTTATTTAAAAAAAATAATATTACTCATTTCATGGGATTCATATCTTAATTGAATGAAAATTATAATTTCCATTTTTAAGCAATAATATGAAATTAAGTTTCTAATTATTGACTAAAAATACTTTCTAGGGCCTATACGATTGATTTATAATTGAAATTTGATGATGTGATGTAGGTAAATATTTTTTTTGATTTTTTCAACTTCTAAGGAAAAAAGAAAATGATCGAAAATCGATTTTCAGCTTCAGAAATCATATTTCTTATTGATGAATGTAATTTTCACCAGAAGGTGATTATTTTTAAATTATTTAATCAATTTTTAATTAAAAAAGAACAACTTGTAATGATTTTTAAAATTTTCAATTTTTTGTCTCAAAAAAACCATGACCTATAGTATGGAAAATTTCATGAAAAATCAACATTTTCGAAAATCAATTTCTTTCATTTAAAATCAAAGCTTGACTATCAAATGTAACGAATCGATGATAAAAATCCCATTTTTGAACATAGGACAAATTTTATTTAGAAAAAAAACTGAATTATACTCATTTCATGGAATTCATATCTCAATTGAATGAAAATTAATAATTTTATTTTTGAGCACTAATATAAAATTAAGATTCTAATTGTTCACTATAAATACTTCCTAGGGCCTATACGATTAATTTTTAATTGAAATTTGATTATGTGATGTAAGTAAACATTTTTTTTTTCATTTTTTAAATTTCGATAGAAAAAACGAAAATTCTCAAAAATCGATTTTTGGCTACAGAAATCATATTTCTCATAATTTAATGTAATTTTTACTAGATGATGATTATTTTCAACTTATTTAATCAATTTTTAATAAAAAATAACAATTTGTAATGATTTTTAAAATTTTCAATTTTTTGTCTCAAAAAAACCACGACCTATAGTATGGAAAATTTCATAAAAAATCAACATCTTCAGAAATCAATTTTTTCCATTTGAAATCAAACCTCGGCTATAAAATTTAATAAATCAATGATTAAAATCATATTTTTGAACGTAGGACGAAATTTATTTAGAAAAACACAGAATTAGGCTCATTCCATTGTATTTATGTTTAACTGAAAGAAAATTAGTAATTTTTATTTTAGTGCACTAATATAGAATCAAGTCCCTATTATCAATCACTAAAAATATTCCCTAGGGTCTATATGATTCATTATTAATCAAAATTTGATGATGTAGAGCAGATAAATATTTTTTTTGGTGTTTGAATGTTGATGAAAAAAGGGAAAAGTTATCAAATATTGATTTTCGGCCACTAAAATTGTATTTCTTAATAATGAATGTTATTTTTACTGAAAAACGATTATTCTCTACTAATATAATCAAATTTTAATAAAAAATATGGACTTATAACGATTTTTAAAATTTTCAATTTTTTGCCTCAAAAAAACCACGACCTATAGTATGGAAAATTTCATAAAAAATCAACATTTTCGAAAATCGATTTTTTTTATTTAAAATTAAAGGTCGGCCATAAAATATAAGAAATAAATTACTAAAATCTCGTTTTTTAACGTAAAATGAATTTTATTTAAAAAAAATCTGGATTATGCTCATTTCATACAATTTATATTTCAGTCAAATGAAAATTAATAATTTTTATTTCAGTACACTAATATAGAATCAAGTGTCTATTATTGTTTACTAAAAATACTTCCTAGTATCTATACGATTAATTTTCAATCATAATTTTACAATTTAGTGCAGAGAAATATTTTTTTTTATTTTTTGAATTTCGATGAAAAAAACAAAAACACCAAAAATTGATTTTCGGTTACAGAAATCATATTTCTTCATAATAATAATTATTTTTTTCATAAAATGATCATTTTCTATTAATACAATCGAGTTTTAATGAAAAATAATCAAAAATCGATTTTCGGCTACAAAAATTATATTTTTTAATAACGAATGTAGTTTTTCGTAGTTTCAAATTTTAAAAATGTATATAAGGTGATTTTTTGAAATCCAAAAAATAATATTATAAAGCTATAAATACAGTGCCCGAATAATAAATACTCAAATATATTCACAGTACATAATTCAGTTTTAATCACTCATCTTTAAAATAAAAGTATTTTAAAAACATTTTTTCCCTTTATAAAGATTTATCAAACGATTATTTAACCCTTTGAATGCTATCGGCTTTTATAAACTTTATAAATGCACGCACAATTTACTATCAACGCTTTTAAGAGCCCAGAAAATTCGTTCATTGTGTAATATCGGCGCTTTTAAGCACTCGATAACGAGTTTTGGATAATATGGAAAAGATTTGTATGAGAAATTTGTATACACAAAATACATTTCGCAGTTAAAGTATTAATACAAGAATGCCTTTGATAAGACTAGAAAAGTAATATTAAAAGTTTGAATTTTTATACATTTCTTAAAAGTATATTTTAACAATTAAAAAAATCAATAGTTAAATTAGATATAGTGAAGAGATTATTAAGTATATGAAAAATATTTGCTGTTTAAAAAATTATTTCAATGACGGATATTCAAACTAGTTAAATATACCATTGTATATCATTTGTAATCCTTTACAAAGTATATAAATACAAATGGTAGTGATAACAATACGAATTCAGATAATTAAGCTACATTATTTCAATTCATTAGAATAAATAAAAAAATGTTTAAAGAGGAGAACAAATTGTTTCATTTTTCTACAACTTTTTAAAAATTAATACTGTATTATGCTAGGATAATCAAATAACTATAGTTAAGAAAAAAATTTGATATACTCATACACTAAGAAATTCATAAAATTTTAAATTAATATTTTTTAAAAAAAATAGGTTTTTTAATGAAAAAAATAAATATCAAATAGAATGAATTGATTTTAATTTTAATTAGATATAATTTATAAAAATAATTTGTTTTTAAACTGTAATGAATTAATTTTTATTCAAATAAACTATTACACTAACACCACAAAATATTGTAAAAGTGTTCAATAATTATTTATTATTTATTTTTAAGCTGATGTGAATTTTGATAGCCAGTTTAGTTGTGCTTTTAACTTAGATAGTGATTATTAAAATATTTGCAATAGTTAAATTATAAATACAAAATAAAGTATTTTTTAAAAAATCAACTTTTTGCAAAATGGGATTCTTTATATTTTTTTAAATTATTATAATACGAGGGTCGTTTGATAAGTATAGTAAAAAAATTACCATAAAACTTAAAAATTTTAATATTTAATAAATTTTTAAATTTACCATACTTATCAAATGACCCTGGTATAATCAACAAGTAAACAAATCCAAATTAAGAATTTAAAACACTCATATGATTCTACTAATTAAAGATTGCTTAATTAATTTCGCCGACGGGTCATGCTATACACAGACAACTGCTATTTAAAAATAAATATTTATCTCAATATACTTTTTAAGGTATTTTTTGAAATATAAATAATATTTTGTACGAAATATAAAAATTATCAGAGTTGTTGTTTGTATAAAAAAATTTACTCATTTTGAGTTGTTATATTGATAAAATAATAGTAAATTATTCAATAATTCAATTTTTCAATAGTTTATTATTTTGGCTATAAAAATTGATTTTTTAAAAATATATGTAAAAGTATCTATGTTATTTTGATCTATAATTGTTCATTTAACATTTCAACTCAGTATAGTTTGGCAAATTATTATGAAACGATTAACACTTCAATAAAGCTTAGAAATTGTAAAAACTTTAATAGACTTTTTGAAACAAAAATTTAATGAGTCCATTATTTCACGAAATGGGCTCATAAATTGGCTCATATTTTTTAAATGAAAAAAATCGATTTTAAAAATCTTGATTTTTCGTCAAAATTTGCATACTCGAATTTTTGAACCAAAAATTAAAAATTTTGAAAAGTGCTACGCTTTTGATAAGAATCGATTATTTCATGAAACGGACCCATCAATTGGTCATCAAGATCATGTGATCTAACTCCATTGGATTATTTTCTCTGGGGTTATGTAAAATCATTGGTTTATGCTAATATACCACAGACAACGAAAGTATTAAAAATTAACATTGAATGTGTAATTCATGAAATTGGATCACAATTATGTGAAAAAGTAACTAAAATTAGACTAAATGATGTATTATGTTAAGTCAAGTCGTTATGGTCATACGAGTGAAATTGTGTTCCATTATTAATTCCATAAAATATGCTCAAAAGTAAAAAAATCAATAACTAATTAGTTGATTATTTTTTGATTTATTTTCATTTAAACTTCTGAAGCTCTTATTGAAGATCTCTATATATGCTTGAAAACTCAATATGAACAGATCTAAAAAAATAGTTTTTTTATTCCGATATAACAGTTAACTGTCTAAAAATTGGATTTAACGAATGCACTATGCCAAACTAAATCGTGGTGGTCAAATAAATAAAATTGTGTTCCATCATTAATACCATAGATATTTTTAAAAATTGAAAAAATAAATAACTGATTAATTAAATACTTTTTGTTTTATTTCCATTTAAACTTCTGAAGCGCTTATTGGAAAACTCTCTCTCTCTCTACATATATATATATATATATATATATATATATATATATATATATATAACTTTACAGTTTCTGTAAAAGTTTGACATAATGAAATTTATTTTTTTTTTCAAAAATAGCAAAAAATAAAAACATCTCGAAATAAAATTTCTAGATAAATTCGACTATGAATTCAATTCGACGCAATTACACGATTCTAACTTTCTCATGAAATTACACACTAATCTAACATTTTATTAACTCGACAAAAAAGGGATCCATTACAACTCTTTGAGCTGTAAAATTAAAATGAAAACAATTTGGCGCATTGCCAGGAATGTGGAAAATGTCAAAACAACACGACCGTGACGTCTCATTCTCGTACACTGTACTTGTTGTACGTTCGTCTCTATCGTGCACTGAAGAGACTGCTCTTTCAAATAAAATCGCTATGGTCGTTGTAAAACTGTCAGGCTGCCTGAATTACGTGGCAATGTGAAATGCATCTCTTGGCATAAATTTATAGATTACAGTGCATACATAAGCTGTAACCATTGTTGCAGAACTGTTCGATAATAGTGAACGAAAATACAAAATGGTCAACGGATTTTTATCTGAATATTTTATCATACGACATACTTAATGTGTTTGTTTTGAAAGTGAATTTGACAACATGATTACACTTTATATATACAGAGTGGTTTAGAATAAGACAGTCCGAATTTATTTATATAGTATAACAGTTTACATACGAAGTGAAATGATTATGTGTAACAAAAACAGTTACAGCTGTTGAAAATGTTTTTCACCTGCATTCGATACATTTGAACTTGTTGTACTTGATTAACATATATTTTTCATCAAACTATAATAATCACTCTATCGGATGGAATTAATAAATGTTAATTTGAAAAATGTCAATATATTTATAAGTGTTTTTTATAAACATGGAACAGATATATCAATTAAATTTTTAATTGAGATAATATTTTTTTTAAAGAATAATAACTACACATATAATAAAAATACTCCTATTTAACAACCGGTCAAAATGATCGATTTAAATTTATGTTATGTTGAATGAGAAGTTATGTTTTTATGTTATTTGAATGAGATTATCCACGAACAAAAAACAATGAAAAAATTTTAAGGAAATATTTAATGGGGTATTCTAGTCTAGACGCATGAATTTTAGGTGTTTTTTCGGGCGTTACAAAAAAAAACAACAAATATTTTCACTATCCATTTTTATCAGTTATTGATTGACATTTTAAGAGTATAAAAAAGTATTATTAAAAACAAAAAATTCAAAATCGAAAAAGGTACAGGCTGGAAAAGTGGGAGCTCGAAAAAAAAGATGTATCCTGGTTGACGTGGTTCCAACCCAAAAAAACATTTTTTTTTAAATTATTGAAAAAGAAGGTTTTAGTAGTATCCCCTACTAGGAAAATTAAAAAAAAAAATTCGCAAAATGGCAGCAGTGTGAAAAACAGTCATTTTTTTGCCCTATTTTTTTCAACTTTCGGAATTTTTTAAAAATAGTAAAAAACAAAATTTTCAAAAAATCCTAGGCGAGAGCAATCATTGTTATATTGAGAAGCTCTGTACCAAATTTCAAGTAAATCGGTGTATTAGAACTTAAGATATCACGTCAACCGTGCCGAAAAAAGTAGTTTCGAGAAAAACGCGTTTAAAGTTGATTCGTTCCGGCCAGACCGGATTGGTTGGCGCGTCACAAAAATAGCTATAACTCCAAAAATAATTCGAATTTCGAAAAATCCTCTTAAGGACATATTCTTAAAGGTCTAAACTTTGAAAATATACAAAAAATCAATTTTTTCGAAATTCTAGACTAGAATATCCTCTTAAAAGGACCTAATGATATTTGATTAGGTTTTCGGCCAACAGTGGGTCAATATAGACTTTTATAATGATCTATCTGTATATATATATATATATATATATATATAATTATAAAATTTAAGGACAAAATAATTACTTTTATAAAAACATATTTTTCAATAACTACTTTAAAAACAAATTTGATAAAAGTAAACAAAAAAATATAAAATTGATAAAATATTTAATGATTAAAAACATCAAAAATAAAATCTGAACTTAAAAATCTGTAGACAATATCTAATATTCTTAGTTTTTACAATTAATTAAAAAAATCCATACTAAAATTATTAACTTTTTTAAAACCAATTTTTTATAACACTTTTTTCCTAAAACAACCCAATTATAATTAAATTTATTTTATAAATAACATAAAATTGTTAACTTTTTTATAGCCAATTTTCTAATATTAATTCCTAAATTCTTTTTAAATCAAATCAATCAATTATATTTAAAATTATTCTGTATTAAAAAAAAATATTTAAAATTTCAATAAGTGGAAAATGTTTTGAAAACTTACTGTACTATCTACAGGTTGCCTAAGTGAGATTAAAGGGTAATGAAAGAGATTAAATGATATTAAGAAAGTAAATATATGTCTAGACTCTTAAAATTTATTTAGCCCACTCTATTTTATAATTTTTGTTATAAATTCTATAACAATTATATAAATGTTTTATATTTTTTTACTATTTTTAAAAAAAAGGTACAGAAATTGTAATTAATTTAAACTGAAAAGTAAAAAAAATCTTTTAATTGATTCGACTAGAAAATAGGTTAATTTCAATTAACTCAATTAATAGTACAAAAGCTCATTTAAGTAAACAGAGATTAATCAGTTATATGGTATTCTATATTTAGGAGTGAAATTAGGTTTAAAAATTTTTTTTAATATTCAGACAATTTATACGTTTTGAAGAAAAACTTTAGCATCTTATTTTTTAAAAAAAAAGTTTTTTTCTATAAATTATTAAAGTAAAATATTTTTTAAATAAAGCTTTGATATGTATATATATATATATATATATATATATATATATATATATATATATTTAATAAAAATTCAAAATAATTTTATTTTACAAAAGTCAGCAAAACCTTATAATTAAAATTATTATTATTTAAAAATATTATCTTATTAAAAAATTAAACTCTTAATAGTAAAAAAAATATATTTTAACATGAAACTTTATCACATTATAAATTAAATGCAGATGAATAGCTTCGTCTATTTATTTTTCTACTGTGAGTACACAGAACGATGTAAATTGTCTTATTTAAAAATAGAACCGAGTAAATAAAACATTTTGAAATAAACAAAGATTCTTTTATGTTATTGACGATTTCTTTTTACTTGATCGTTTTATTGTCATCGAAATTATAAACATATATTATGGCTAATATTGAACAGAAATATATTGTTTAAAAATATATTTTTTAATTATTTTTTAATTTTTTTATTTTTTTAAATTTTTATTTTTCAAATTATTACCCTTGCAAAAACATATTGATATTCGATGTATATATATATATATATATATATATATATATATATATACAGAGAGAGAGAGAGAGAGAGAATAATGAAATTAATACTTTGGCGATTTTCTAAAAATTTCATTACTAAATATTACCTTCTGTATTAAAATATAGTAGCTTTGAGAGAAATCATTTTGATTTTTTTTAACTCTACATTATATTATGAATTCATAAACAAATAGAGATTTAATGACTATTTACACACACATACACACACACACACACACATATATGTATATATATATATATATATATATATATATACATATATATATTGTCATATTTCAACAATTATTTTACTTATATTATAATATTTTACTTCTCCAAAAATGAATAAAGAAAACTATAGCAATATGGAAAGTAACAGTGATAGTTGTAGTGAAATATGTGAAAATTTTGAATATTCGGCAAGTGATTTTAATTCTTGTGATAAAGGAGACAGTGATACAAGTGTTATATTTCAGTCAAAGAAAAAAAATTGATCCCTATTCAGTATTCAATTAAAGAAGAAAGCGAAGTGGAAAGAGAAATTGTTCCTGATTGTGATGAAGATCGGATTTAAATCGACAGTGATGACGAGGACATTTAAAGTGTAAACATTTAAAGTGTAAATATAAATATTTTTATGCACAAAACTATATTTTTATATCAAGTAACTTAGTTACTCTTCTCTTATAATAAGTACTCAAATATATCTCCTACCTAGTGGAAAGTTAAGTACAAAATGCTAACGTCCGATAAGGGTTAAGTTATGAATAATAAAAAATATGTTTTATTTCATTTTATTTTCAATTACCTAAAAATATCTAATATTAAATTTAAATTGACAATTCAGTGTCACAACTAAATTTAATTACATTTAATAATCACATTCATCTATGAATTTTATATGTGTATATATATATATATATATATATATATATATATATATAATAAAATCATAATAAATAAAAATCCATTTCCAATACAAAAAAGTTAAATACTTCCACCATCTCGTCAAATATTTCAATACATGTACATAAATAACTGCATACAAACCTTTTCCGCTCGTCGAAGGTGAATTTTTATCAAGCGCTCTTGAAAAATGCTCGTCAACGACGGATGCTGCGTCTCCCGTATAGTGAGTAAACACAACACAGTTAGCGGATACGTACTGAGCACGGGAAACGCAACTCGCGCCACCGCCACCGCATGAATCATCGTCATCGTCGTCGCCACCGCCGCCAATTGCTGTTAACAAAAACGTGATTTTAAGTACCATTTATTCTGAAATCTATTGATAAGCTTTAGACTATTGTAACGTTTATTATTTCATCCGAAAATTGGATATTTGGTAATTATTTACAACGAATTATCTTTATTTAAAAATTTCTAGTATTTTTTAAAACCAACATTGATTTCATTTTAGAATTATAATTGATTAAAAACTGAATAAAACATTGAACTCTCTACAAGAAAACATTTATATTAAATAATCGCTTTTATATTTTACTATAAATTGAAAAAAATGATATAAAAATTATATTTTTATTTATTCCAACCAAAAATCTCAATCAGTTATATATTAAGTGTACAAGTATGATTCCGCCGTTCACAAATAGATTGCTGTAGCTATTAGATGTACCCATGAGTAATATCGTTTTTTTCAATTTTAAAAACAGAATAAAATTTTATACAGTATCAAAAAACGACATTACTTATGGGTACACATAATATATGTTAAGATCAAATACTCAACTGCTACCCATTGTATGTTTTGATGTGCTGTGAAAAATATTCAACATTCAATTTATCATACGTGATAGAAATGTAAACGATAATTTTTTTTGTGTATTGAAAATTTTGAATTTTGTGTCAACAAAACAGCAAATGCGAAAATTTTACTTCATTATTTTATTTTAAAAAAATCTTCTACTGAGACTCATCGATTAGTTATGGAAGCTTATGATAAACATGCTTTATTTTAAAAAATATATATAGAGAATGGTTTTAACAGTTCAAAACTGTTGATTTTAATGTAAGTGATAAAGAATGTGGAAGTCACTGAAAAAATTTGCTGATGAATAATTGCAGGCATTATTGGATGAAGATGACATTCAAATACAAAAATAACTCGTGGAAATATTGGGTGTTACACAACAAAGAATTTCTGATCGTTTTCATCCAATGGAAAAAATTCAAAAAAAGTAAAATGGGTGCCACATGAATTAAAAGAATGAGATATCGAAAGGCAAAAACAACTTATGATATGTTGTTTACACGATTGAAAAGAAAATTGTTTTTTATCGAATTGTCAATGGGGATGAAAAATGGATTCATTTTGACAATCCTAAATGCAAAAAATCATGGATAGATACAGGCCAAGCATCAACATCAACTGCAAAATCAAATATTTATGGAAAAAAGGTAATGTCTTGTATTTGGTGGTGTCAGGAAGGCTAGGTGTACTATGAGCTATTAAAGCCTGGTCAAACAATTATTGCTGATCGCTACCGATAACAATTAATCAATTTTAATCATGGATTGAAACAAAAACGACCAGAATTGACCAATAGACACAGTAAAGTAATTTTATTGCACGATGGCATTAGACCACATGGGCAAGAGCACTTTCTGAGAAATCTTACCCCATCCACCAGATTCACCAAATTTTACTCCTTCTGATTTTTATTTTTTTTCGGTCAATAACTCACTCAGTTTCAAAGCAACATTTGAATTCTTTTGAAGACATTAAAAATTAGCTTGATGGATAGATCGAATCAAAACAAGATTTTTTTATAAACTCATAAGTTGTAGCTATATTGAATAAAAAATTATTCAAATATTTTCCAAAATAAACGTGTTTTTATTTGCGAAAAACGGCGAAATCATACTTGTACACTAATAAAAACGATACTGAATTTTATTACAAATCGAGAAAAAAAACTGAAACTAATTTATACTTCTCAACAATTGTGTAATTAATTAAATAGTTCTTTTTCAACTTCTGAATTGTCTTCTATCTAGTTTCATAAATAACAGATCGCGTTATGTTTGAATCGAAATCTTTCAAAGTTAATAGCAAATAAATTAAAATAAAAACAATTTACACGGCGTGTATTTTGAGCAAATAAAACGATACTTCTAAATTAATTGTAAAGCACTTCGTTAACAATCTTCGTTTACCGAGAATCAGCAACCAATATCGCAAACCGGTTAAATGATTTGAAAATTGAAGTACATTACTTGTAACATATACTGTCAAGAAGTTTTTGTCAACCTGTGTAACATGTTTACAGTAAATAAATAATTTTATATATGTACACATACGTACATATATACAAAAAGATTTTTTTTTGATTTTATTTCGGTCGTCTTTGTTCAAATTAATTTTTTTTCAAATCGAAATCATACTCGTGTCTATTAAAATATATGTACTTTAAATATTTTTTAAACGAATATTTGGAAAAATTTTTAGAAAATATCGAAATGTTAATTTAATGATCATCTGGTTGATATGAAGAATGAATAACATTTTTAACTTTTTTAAAAATAAGATCTGAGAGATACCTTATTATATTTTTTATGTTATAATTAGTTGTGACAGCTTGGATCATCTGTGAGTAATCTTAAAGTGCTATAAACTTAGAATAACAAACTAAAATAGCGATAATTCAATGATTTATTTTTTTTATTTTAAGAATTAGATACCAGGAAAGAAATTTCAGGAAAAGAAAAAATATCAAAAATTTCACTCTGCTTTGTATAAAAAAAATAAAAATTAATTATTCTATATGATTGATTAATTTTAGTAATGAATAACATTTTTATCTTTTTTAAATATGAGACTTAAATAACACTTTTTTATATATCTTATATTACAACTAATTTCAACAATTTGGGTCATTTTCGAGTAATCTTAAGGTACTATAATTTAAGATTAACCAAAAACTGCACAAACTGAATTAATGGCAAATCAAGATTCATATTGAAAGGTGATTTAAAATTTTTTATTTTCATAATTACACACTAGGAAGGGAATTTTTGAAAAATCAAATAATACCAAAAACGTTATTTTGCTTTATATGAAAAAATATGAAATATAACAGAAACAAGCAGAAACATTCTATATGATTGAATAATTTGAGTAATAAATAACATTTTTAACTTTTTTAAATATGAAATCTAAGAAACACATTTTTATATATCTTGTGTTTAAACTAATTTCTACAATCTGAATCATCTTCAGTCAATCTTAGAGTACTATAAACTAAATTTAACCAAAAATTAATTAGTGGTAAGTCATAATATATACAGAAATAGTCTCTTCTAAAGTTTTTTTTCAGTGGTAATATCGTAAGATCTCATTTGAATTAAACATACAATTATATCAATAATTAAAAAAGATTTTTTTTAATATTCACTATGAGGTTTGGTTAACAAAAAAAATAACCAGCTATTCCAACCAAAAATAACATATTTACTTCTGAATTTTTTAAGTGATAATATTATCTAATTTCATGTTGCTTAAATACAACTTTTTCGTAAATCCAAAAAAATTTTTTTGTATACCCATTCTAAGCTCTCAATCAAATACCCAATATTTTCTATATTTTTCAAGAAATTAAATTATGTTTAAAAACAGAATGATTCGTTGATGAAAATCAAATGAATATATCAAAATAGAATTAGGGCAAAATGTCGATGATAGATTTTTTAATTAAAAGACATGAAATATGACAAAAGTAGAAAATTATAGGATAAAATGTTACTCGTTAGAAAAAAATTACATGACAAAATAGTAATGGTTCTTGTTTATATATTTTTTAAACAAAGTAAATTTTAAATTTAACTATTCAAAAATAATTGAATTCTTTTCAATATCTCTTAGTATAAAACAATTTATTGGATTCTCCGTGTTTTAATCTATTCTGAGATATTCTCTGTTGGAAATATTTTTTAAGAAAAACATGAAATATTTATGAGGTATTAAATAAACGATTTATTTCTATCCATTCATCGATTATTGTTTTACTTTTAATCCGAACCTGTGTACACATTTAAGATTAAATTTTTTAAAAAAACCACATGTTTGTGTGTTATAAATAACAAATTATATAAAACCAAAAGAATTTCTAATTAAGTTTTATCAAAAATTTAAGATAAAATAATTTACTACAGGAAATTAAAATATTTTTTTAATCAAATCTGAGGTTTCTGCAAATATTATATTAAATTTAATTCATATAAAAATACAGCTGTAACTAATGATTCATTCTATAACATAGATTTCTTTGATAGTATAACAAATTTATTTATATCCATATGATTTAATCTCGAAACAATTAAACAGAAACATATTAAAAGTTATTTGATAATATTTAAATAGAAACGTATTGAAATTTGTAAAAATATTTTAAAATTTATATGACACCAGATCTATATATAATCTTTTAAAAATCAGACAGATATTTGTTCCAGTTTTTAAAATTCTGAAATGATTTCTCCAAATAAAATTTATTTTAATTACTACAATTATAGATTTATGTATCAAAAATAGAATAAGTCTCTCATTGAATTATAATCGAATGAAATCATAACTGAATGTTTGATAATCTCAATTTATTAATCAGCTGATTTAAATCTAGATTTATATTCTAAAATGACATTCAAAATATATTTGTATACATTATCAATAAATGGTATAAAATCAAAAATGAGATTTTTATATAAATAAGTTTTTGAAAACATTTTTTTGGAAATAAAATTTTGAGTTTTTAACAAGAAATGATTTATACTTAGAAAAAAATCAAATTATAACAAATTAATAAATTTGCAGAAAAAAATACAAGAAAATCAAATTTGTGAAAGTGAAGAAATTTGTCAAATCTTAAAAATCAATATTTGAAAAAAGAAAAAGAATTTAAGTTAACATTGTTAATATCATATAATTTAAAAATCATCTAATAAATATGCCTATAAAAAAGTAAATTAATTTCTGAAATTTTTAATTTATTAAATTATAAACGAATAAAATCATACCTGAATGTTTGATTATCTTAATTTATTAATCAGCTGATTTAAATCTAGGTTTATATTCTAAAATGACATTTAAAATATATTTGTATAAATAATCATTTAAAAGGTATAAATCAAAAATGATATTTTTTATTAAAAGAAATTTTTGAACAAATTTTTAAAAATAAAGTTTCGAGTTTTCAATAATCAAGCATATATTTTTAAAATCAAAAATCAAATTTCAACAAATTAATAAATTTGCAAAAACAAATACAAAAAAGAATCTAAATTTGTAAAATTAACGAAATTTCTCAAATCATAAAAATCAGTATTTGAGAAAAGCAAAAGAATTTAGGTTAACATTTTTAATATAAAATCATTTAAGAGACCATCTAATGAATGTGCTTATAAAAAGGTAAACTGTTTTCTGACATTTCTAATTTATTAAATATTTCTTTTTGAACACTAAATGCTATTGCAAATTTTATGCTCTTCATAAATTATAAAATAAAATAAAAAAATTCAAAGTACGTTGTTTCATCACTCAAGTTATTATTATCAACATTCATATAGTTTTATTACAGTATTTAAATCACCACAAGATTTCTATCAAGTAAAAATGTAGTTAACTTAAACCACAGTAAATGGATTTTATCTTTTTACTTAAGTAGATTCATTATCATTAAAGAGTTTATATATACATACACACACACACGCATATATATATATATATATATATATATAAACAATATTACTGAATGAATATAATGAATAACTAACACAATATAATTAAGTAGGATTTTTTTAAAAGAAATAAATAATATTTTTTGTATGTAAAAATGAACTGAAAACCATTATAGAATCAAAAGGTATTAACATATATTTATGCCTATTAGACACTCTTAAAGACATACACACACACACACACAATAAATATATATATATATATATATATATATCAACAGCCTCCTTCTATACATTTCTGGATGAAAATCTCTCAATTTTTTTACTTCGACTGATCCAATGTCTTTCTCTTCCACTTCTTCAAAATCATTTTAACAATTTTTTTGTCTCATCTATCCATGAATCTCTTCCCTTACAATTTTTATATCTAGGTTGACAATTAATAACTTTCTTTATCCATTAATGGATTTTTCTTTTTGCTAAATAACAATTTAATTTCCTTTCTAAATTTTTCACTTTTACTATAGCATCCATAACTTTTGTGTTTTTCTGAACCACTAGTTTTTTTTTCCTATTTTTTCGTGTTATCCCTAACATACATCTTTTTATACTTGTTTGTGTTATCTGGATTTGTTGAATTATTCTGGTATTCAAAATCATTATTACACGCACACAATCATTAATAAGAAAAATAGATTAATTAAAAAGCAAAACGTGAAAACCACCAATAAAAAACTGACATTCCTGACTGGAAATTTAGATATATAAAACTGGTTATAAAGAAACCAATAGATAGATGGAATAGAGAGTTGAGGAAATTTGTCAATGTGAAATAAAATAAAAAAACAAATAATATATCACTGAATGTATAGGGTTTTTGGAAAAACCTTTATCCAAAAATGGATAGAAAAAGGTTGCTGGTGTAACTGATTTTAATATTGATAATTATTATCACAGTTCAGACAATTCACCACTTTTATCCAGCTTTTAAAATATTTTCTCAAAAATGTATTTCAGATATTAATTATTATGGGTATTTGTAAATATTTTGATTTGCAGTCAATACTTTTTCAGGTCAATAAAAAGTAATCTTCGTGAGTATTCCAGAACTTTTCTAACAAAAAATCATAAAGTGAATTAACAATGGAAATATTTTAAATTTTAACAAAAGTATATAAAATCTGCTAAACGTATTATAAATTTCTGTAACGAGAAGTCGTAATCATAAAATTAATATCCAAGTATTTTCGATTCTACAGAGGACCATTTGATATATTTACCTATTCTTTATATATATATATATATATATATATATATATATATATATATATATATATATATATATAAAACGCAAATAAAACTTAATTTTAATTACAAAACGATTTTTGTAGGAAGGAAGAAATTCCTACAATACGATTTATCATAATTTTATTTATTAACTAACGCAATATTTTAAAAATAATTGAAATTTTTTGTATTACCTTCAAAAGTATTTCTTTATAGAAAAACATTGCGGTTTACCTAAATTTCCGTGTTTCACCGCTTATATCCTTTTTTAAAAACAGGTAAAATTAAAAATTTGTTAATTTTGGCAGGAAATCGTTAAAAAATGTAAAAATATGATAACAAATAATAAATATTTTTCCTTATATAATAACAACGTCTATTCGTTTATTTTTGATTATATTTTTCATTGGTTTCATATATAGGGTGTCCCATTAAGAGCATACACTCATCATCGCTCATTCAAAAAAGATACGTTTTATTTAAAAATTAAATCGTGCGCTCCTGATAGGACATCCTATATATTCTTTTTAATAAATTGTAGTTTTTATACATTAAATGAAAATAGAAAAGATAAAAATATATAAAACTGATTTTTTATGTATTTTAACTATAGTCGTAAAAATCTCAGAAAATTCTATTCTTTTCAAATGAGTAGTTTTTATTCAAAAATTCAAATCAGTCATTTGGACTGATTTGGTAATTCGAGTTTCAATCAAATTTTAAATACTTTCACTGATTAAAACATTGATTTGAAAATATCTAAACAAAAATTATTCCAAACCCGAACATTTCTATGAAAGATTGAACTCACTCCAACCTATTTTTTGAATTTTCCAATTGAACTTTGAATGTATATTTTAACACAATTGAATTATCACCCCCAACACCACAATATTTTATCAAATGTTCAATAATCATTTATTTTTCACTTTATTATTGACAAAAATGATGGAAAATGTGCATTTCAACAACGATGACATTATTATTAAAGTCTTTTTGTTACATTCTTTTTGTTTTATTAAAGTCTTTATGTATCATTTCTGACATAAAATTAAGAGTTATTTTTTAGAGTTATTATTTTTATTTCGATTTTATTATAACGACATTCAACAAGCAATATTTTTAATTAAGTACACTTTTAAAGTAAACACATTATTGTGATAAAATCAGGTTGGTCAAAATATAAATTGTTAACAATTTCTACGATTAAATATAAATATTGAAACAACACACACAGATTGACATTATAGTTAAATTTACTTTCACAAATCATCGTTTCAAATATCAAAAAATATTTTTATATAATTATTTATAATTGATATTGAATCTCTTGAGATTGTCCATGCTTCGAAGATGATAGTATTGCCCTTGGTGTAAAATTAGTGAATTAAAAATGTTTGTTTAATATGAAGAAACATTTGTGGTGTTTAACTAACGATTCGAGAAAAAAACTACAATTTTATTCGAACAAATATCAGAAAAAATTATTATATTTTACCTTCAGTACTACTTCTTCCATGCAATGAAACTTCCTCTTCAACTTTATGTGTGAGTAATGCACCCGTACCTCCCGGAACACTTCGTATGGGACTCGATGCAGGTGATACACCACTAACAGTACCTCCAGCACCACTAACTCCAGGAGAACCGCCACTACTATGACTGGTTGATGCCGAATGGCCTCCGAGTCCTTATCAAAAAATTTATTTTTTTTAATAAAATAGGTAGGATTTTTTACAAATATGATTTATATTTGTTAGTACTTGTAGTTTTTCTTTACAAACGAATCACTCGCCAACACCACAAAATTTCATAAAAGTGTTCAATAATCACTTATTGTTCACTTTTTTAATATTTGTACATAAATATGTAAAATGTAGGCCATAAATATGTAGGCCTAACTATCATCTTCGAAGTGTAATATTAGTACAGTTTGTATGATTTGATTAAAATAATTTAAATTGAACACTTTTATAAAATGTTGCGATGTTGAGAAATGATTTCTTTTTGAAAATGTAAATTAGTTGAAATTTCAAAATCAATTGAGAATAATCAAAAATTGCAATTATCTAAATAGAAACATAATTGTTTAAATATGAAAATAAAATAAAATAATAGTTTCAATATTAAATATTATGGTAGAAAAGTCGTATAATAATTTAAAAATATATTTTTTTAAAAAAATATATAACATTATTGAGCTATATTTTTGTTGATAATTTTATAAAATGGTACTAAAAATTAATTTCTTTTACTTACTCATAACATTGATTTTTGTGTGAAAGTAAAAAATGTTTGACCTTCTTATTCATTTTTCCTTAATTTATTAGTGACTTTATTATAGCAATTAATGTATAAATAATAATCCCAACGTTACAAATATTATTGAAGAAATTTTTGAAAATATTTTCAAAGTAAAACTAAATCGAGAAAGTTTTTTTATACACTAATTCCAAAAAAGATGGAAATTAAATATTGTAAATGGATACAACACAATTTAACTACCAATAATAAATGAAAACATTTTAATATTGGCTAAAATAGCAAAAAATTTTAATTAAATTTTGATCTGTAACGTAGAATAGATTCTTTATTTCAATTATAAATGTAGTTTTTATGGAATATTATCAAATGATTTAATGCTTAAGCAGAAACTTAAAACAAAACTGACTCCAGGAAAAATTCTTCTCTCATTTTGAATCTAATTCATTATGAATATTTACAAATTAGACAAAACCTTCATAAAAAATATTTATAGTAAATAGCTACAAAGATTGCATAATATTGTTTTGGAACTATGGCGAATTCACTTTAATAAAAATGAATTTTCATCCCCAACATTACAATAATTATGAAATGTTCAATAATCACAAAAAAATCAACAATCAAAAAATGCTCTGACGATGACAGCATCGCCATCGAAATGAGCATCAACCAACTATTTTTATAAACAAAAAGTGATTATTAAACACTTCATAACCATTGTGGCGTTGGGGATAAAAATTCTAAAAAATTCAACAAAAACTACCAAAAAATTTTATTTTTGAAAAATAACCAGAAACACCAGAAGTTCGACACCGATAAAATAATGGCTCTACTCAAAAATTGACGCAAGGTTATAAATAAAAATGGCGCATATTTGGTTAATTAAAAGATTTATAAACAATTTAAAAAATGTGTTTCAATTTCAGTTTAATTTATAAAAGTACTTTTTCCCTAATCTAATATTTATTTTTGATAAAATCGATTCATATTTTGTTATAATTATATATATTAGAAATAAATATAGTTTATTATACATTCTTGTATTGTTACAATTTTATAAAAAAATCGAATCCTCTTCATACAGAGTTTATTTATAGACAATTTTAATTGTTTTAAAATTTCTAATTTTATAATTACCTGCATGATGATGTAAACTTGAACTGACGACTGCTGACGCTGAGGATAAATGTGGTGAATGAAGATATAATTCTCCAGGTAAAGGTAACGAAGAAGTAGATGGTTGTGGATTATCCGTTAACGATCTCTGTACATTAAACTGAAATAAATAAAAAAAGAAATCAAGAAAATTATAAAATATATAAATTATAATTAAAAAAAAATTCTGTAGTGATGTGTGTTGAAATTTTCACATGCGTGATCATTAATTTTATAATTAAACTATTTTATATAGAGAAATAAAAAAAATCGTTTTCAAACTTTTCTGAAATTATCAAAGAATTACCGAAGTACAAATTTTATGACATATTAAAATTAATAAAAAATTAAAAAGGATAGATTTTCAGTTAGACTTTTCAGACAAAACAAATTTTAACTGTGTTAGCATTAGATTTGAATGCACATCACACCACCAATCTATAATAAATATCTTTTACTCATTAATAAAGCTTTCTAAACGTTTTATTTTTTGTAACTTATTTATATTGTTGAACAGAAGCAAGTTCAGGGATTGACGATAGAAGCGATTAGGGGGTGAAACTCTTTTGTATTATATATAAAAAAATGAAATTTGTCACATAATCGAATTCCAAATTCACGAATTATGATTGGTTGTTAATTATATTAACTGGCATATTGTTTCAATTTTAATATAAGCTCAAAATTGGATGAGCTTAAAAATAGATATTTAGTAGAAATAAGTAGCAATAGAAATAAAATATTATTGAATATATTATAGCATACTTTATAAGCCATAGAGGGGATGAATAAAATTAATTTTTAAAATAAAGACAATTAATAATTCAGTTAAGAGAAAATAACAATATTTCTCATTTTTCACAAAACAATATATTGTATGGAATATAGTTTTAGTTTTACATTATTTGGGGATGATATTTTGTATAAAGTTTCGTTAAATAAAAAAAATCCTGATATTAAATTATATTTAGTACATATATTTTTTTGGAAAACAATAAAAATTTTGAATTGTATAGTAAAAAATTTTAATTAAATAAAAATTTATTGTATTCACATTTAGAACTTTTAAATGCCACTCTACTACAATATTTAATATATACTTTTATACAATAATTTTTTTTTTATATATTAACGATTATTTTTCTATTTAAATCATTGCAATTTATTGATTTATAACCGTTAATAAAACATTGTATTCACAATTGGGTTTAAAATTGCATCTAATTTACTTTTTCAAAAATAAATCATTCCTCAATATCATAACGTTTTATCTAAATGTTTAGTTTAAATTATTTTAATCAAATTATACTGATTTCAATATTTATTTTTTAATTAAAATTGAAACATTATTAATTTATCTAAAAAAATATTTTTATTAAATGTAATTTTAATCCAAAAATAAATATAAATCAATAAAAATAGATTTCAATAAAAACTCTCTATTTAAAATAACTTATAATTTAAAAATAAAAAACAGTGGTTTTGATTAATTTCGATTAAAAAAAATCCTAGAACCAAATACTTTCCAACAGTAATCCATTGTTGCCAAGCGCGATAAAGTTAAATGATCTTGAAAATTTCGCAATTTTGGCATTGAAATCACGATAAATTGAGCGAAACTAAAATATTCTTATTGTTCATGTAGCCAAAAAGTCATCAGACATTAAACACTTTACAATTAATTTCAAACGGTATTAATCTTGAAATTTTTAGGTATCGAAGACGTTTAACCATTTTTTATATTATTTTTAATCTATTTGTTCACTAGATAAAATTCTGTTTTTTTTTTAAAAAAAATAGTTAATATCTTGATATAATTTCTTATTTAATAAAAAAATCTTTACTTAATAGAAAATAAAAAATTACTTTTGTCAATAATAAATATTTATAATAATTATGATTCTGTTTCATATCATAAGATAAATTTAGTGAGTCATTAGTCATGGGATAAGTGTGTAATTTGGAAATAACAATAAAATAGACTTAATTGATAAATTATATTTAAAATAGAATGTTTAAAAAATAAATGAAAAAATCTAACTTCTTAACCTTGATTACTGAAATAAAAAATAAATAAATTTAAATGATTTAATGTTACAAGAATACTAAGAACACAATTACTGTCATATTTTTTTAAAAAAATAATTTTAATATTTAGTGATGTTTTTCTTGAATCCCAGGATTTTATTTAATATTTTTGGCATTAATTTTACAAAGTCAGTAGTTACTTGATTGGAAATAATGACCACTTTACATACGTCCCACAATTTTTATAACTCATTGTATAAAAATATTTTTTCATATAAAAAAAAATTTTTTTTACAATTTTCCTCAGCATCAATTACTATTTCACTTGATAAATACCTGACTTCATCGACTATAGATTACAATAGAAAATTGTAAAAAGAAATTACAAGGGCCATACAACGAACAATAAATTAATAAAACTGTATCCAACGGAGGATTATTGACAGTTATATTGAAATGCTTTTCTGTATGTTCGCGACATCCTCACTCGAATATATTTACAATTAGTACATTGTTTCTATCTAGTGAATAGATTGTTTCGAGCGTGTCTGTTGAACATAGTGAACAGACAGACCAGGAATTCGTCGGTTTGATTCCCATATAGGTTTTGTACCCGTACGACAAAGGACAGTCTCACACGGTTCCGCTTTTTTTGCTCGTCTACTCATGGACACTGTTTAGTGGCGTCTGGCTAGGATTTTGTAATACTTTGTCGACGATATATGATAATAATTTGTGAAAGAAGTATTTAATTGCCATTTAAATCATGAGGAATGTGAAATAAATCGTTTATTTTCTTGTATTATAAATATTAGTAAGGATTTTAAAACCTTTTCAAACTTTGATTCCAAATTAAATATCTATACAGTTACTATATGTTTTGAAACTGTGGCAAATTCAGTTTAACACAAATGAATTTTCACCCTTAACATCTCAATATTTTATAAAGTGTTCAATAATCTATTATTGTTTATAATAATAATAGTTTATAATGTAGAGTCGTCCAAATATGACGCCTAGATGTGTGTTTTATTAAAAAGAAACATGTGTATAGGGTTGTGTATAGGGAAACATGTGTATAGTTTCTTTTACTTTTTGATAAAACACAAATCTAGGCATCACATTTGGATGATCCTATATGTTGTGGTGTTGAGGGTGAAAATTCATTTGTGTTAAATTTATATCATCATCAAATTATATTCTCAAATTAAACAAAATATATTCTAAAAAAAATATGTCAAGTAATTAAATTTCCTTATTTTTTTATTGTATCAAAAGGAATGGAAAAAATAATATCAAAAAATATTACATCTTTCTATTCAAAAAAAAATTGCTTTGCCTCCGCCTCTGTATTAATAAGAAAATTTTATCTCCAAACTTTCTCGAAGTTTTCCAAAAATTACCGAAAACAAGTTTATAATATACTAAAATTAAAAAAAATGGGAAAGAGATAAATTTTCAGACAAAATTTTCGAACTGATTTTTGATCAAAATAAATTTTAATTGTATTACTATTTTATATATATATATATATATATATAAAATAAAAATCGTCTCCATAGAGCATTAACATAACTTTTTAAATAATTTATTTTTCATAATTTATTAACATTATTAAATAAAAGTAAATTCGAAGATCGATGAGTAAAGTGAACGAGGGTTGGAGACCCATAGTTCTAAAAAATGCTACCAAGGAACTGTTTTTTCAAAAAAAAATTATTAAATTTAATTATGTTCAAAGGATTAGCTGAAAATGATAACAAAACATTATTTTTTTAAAAAATAATTTCTAAAAAAATATTTAATTACTTTATTTTTTTAAAAAAAACACCCCTAGAACTATAAGATATATAAAAGTATTCAATAATTATTTTATGTGCTCTTCTGTCACTTATATCCCTTTTGATGATAAAAACCATTCTTTTTAGATAATAAAATATTAATCTTTTTATTGAAGAGAACTTCAATTTCATGATTTTTCTGTGTTGTATTTAATTAAAAATAGTATCGATTTTTATTTTACATATTTTCGATATTTATCTTGCATATTTTTGATATTTATTTCATATATTTCGAAATATATTCTATATTTCAAGTAAGTAATAAAAAATAGAGTTAAATGTCAAAATGTTAAAAAAGTCATATTAAAATATCGATAAATTGCCATTTAAAAAAGAGTTAAATTCAATATACAATATTCATATGAATTAATTATCATTCCTAACACCACACAATATAAAACAAAGCTCTGATGGCATTGCCATCAAAATATAGGCTGTTTTTTAAGCGTGAAAGAACTTTAAATTAAATCCCTATCAAAAGTTTTAACATAAAAAAACTAACATAAAAAATATGTTAGCTTATTATTGTTAAAAGCAAACAAAGTGAACAATAAGCAATTATTAAACATTTTTTTAAATATCTTATGGTGTTAGGGATGATAATATATTTGTGTGAAAGTAATTTTTCCACAGCTTTAAAACAAATAGTAAAATTGCTTCATTTATAGTCTCATTTATAAAGACTTGAATTTAAGTCGACTACACATATATAGAAACAACTAAATTTAATTGTATTATAAAATTATCATAAATTATTTATAACAATTTATATATATTTATATATTCATTAATGAGTGAAAGCATTTTTCAAACCTTCTGTTCAATCGATTCAATGCATTTTTCCACATCGATAATTTTTTTTCACATCTTTGTTTTATCAATCCAAGATCTCTAATTTTCATAGACCTTTTTACGTTTCTAAGTCAATGAAAACTAAAAAGAATATATATATATATATATATAGAGAGAGAGAGAGAGAGAGTCATCCAAATATGACGTTTAAATTTGTGTTTTATTAAAAAGAAATCTGTGTATAGGGTGGTATATAGGAATACATGTGTATTAGTTTTTTTTTAATAAAACACAAACCTATACGTCACATTTGGATGACCCTATATATAAAATACTGTCTTAAAAATAATTTTTATGAATTTTATGACACGAAAACCATAATTTATATTGAGTTTTATATATCTTTCTATATTTTATTCTTAGATTTGTAAAAATCTATAAATTTTTATTTACATAATAGGATTTTTTTTATTAAAATTCAATTATCGATTTTTTTAAAAATATGATATTAAATTAGATAATTTAGTAAAAAAAAATTTTTAATTTATTATTAAATTTATTATATATATATATATATATATATATATATATATATATATATATATATATATATATTCCCATGTATGTGTATGTATAAAGGTATGATTCTTTTTCTATATAAATGTATGATTAAAAAAATGTTTTTTTAGGTTAGATAGAACTTTTAATAGGAATTCAATTTAAAGTTCCATCACGCTCAAAAACATCCTTAATTTGCTATTTAAATAATTTATTTGAATTATTATTATTTTTTAAATATACAATGAAAAAATCACAATATGACTACATAATTAAAACTGTGCACGATTACATACGAATCTATGAATTTTCAAAACCAAAAATACAAAATTGATATTGACAGAATTTTAAACTCTTAAACAATTATTATTTAAATTATTTCATATATACTGAAATAATAAAATATTATATTCAATAATAAAATATTATATAAATATTTACTGAAAAGTATAAAAGCTTTATTAAAGTATATTATTATCTGAAATATTTTCTTTAATTGCTAAATAAAAATAAATCATATTATCAAAGAAAATACATACATTTAATAATTTTTATGTAAATGAGAGACAAAAACAACACCTGTAGTGTTTTAAATAGGTCGCTTATATCTAGGGCCGAAACTTTAGCTGCCAAGTTTTGCTTTAGGTACATTAATAAATGAATAAGCGCCAAGATAAGTGCTTTTGAAAATATATTTTCATGCGGATTAAATTTTAAAATTATTTATGAAAGTCAGTTGTTAATATTTATATATATATTTACAAATAGATTTGGGTATATTTATAGCTGTAAATAATGGAAAAAAAGTTACAACACATGCCAAAATAATTTTTCTTGTAAAAAAAATTATGGTAATTATCTAGTGGTCAATTTTTCATTCACTTTGTGAAATAATAACTGTGTCAAATCATAAATTTAAGGATATATTAAGCAAATTGTTACCTAAAGATTCATGAAAAATTATTTAAAAATTACTCTAAAATAATTAAAATATTGAATCTACTGAAAAATTCTACCTACTTAGTCTACAATTATTTCAAATATTTGGAAAATTGTTTTAATGACAGGTATTTGACTCGTTCTTTTTACAATTATGTTTTATCACTGGTGATTTTCAACATACACCAAAAAAAATGTTTTATTATCAGTATTTGTCAAGAAATAGTGAAGAAATATATCTGTCGATAAGATTCAATTATGGGACTGTATATTTTATGAATATCAACAAGGAAAGAATACTGTAAAAGCAAATAATTTTTTTAAAAAAGTTTTTAGAGCAAAGGACATGCAGAAGATGATTAGAGAAATTTAAAAATTGAAATTTTAACCTTATGTTCTGGAAGAACTTCTATGATCAGTGATGATATTTTTCGTAATATTTTTAAAAAATACATATTTTGGATTCATATACAAATATGTAAAATGGCGGTATCATATAACTGGTTTTTGGGATTGAGCAAAATTTTGTAACCGTTAGATCGTCTCTACTTTCACTCAGAAAATAAACCATTTTTAAAACGCCTTGTAACTGATGATAAAAAGTTGATTGCGTATGAAAATTTAGTAAGGAAAAGGACATACTGCAAAACTGGATAACCAATTTTATCAACATATAAACAGAGTTGGAGTATGAACAAGAGAAAATTATCTATGTGGTGGGATATGAGAGGACCAATTTATTATAAACTTCTAAAACCAAAATAAACGATTAATTTTAAAAATGCTATCAACAATTTAACGATTTGAATAATGAGTTAAAAAATATGCAGCTCTTGTTAATAGAAAGTAAATTATCTTACATGACAACATAAAATCAGATCTTTTTAACAACCATCCAAAAAATAACAAAAATTGGTTAAGAATGATTAAGCCATCCAGAAAATGTTCTTCCATTTATTTTTGATTTCACTGAATTTTTTTAAAAGAAAAAAAATAATGAAAAGAGATGTTAAAAAAGCACTAGATGAATTTTTAATTTCCAATGATGAATCATTTTATCAGAGATGATTTTAAAAGCTTCCATCAAGATAAGAAAAAATTGTTAATATTAATAAAAAATACATTATTAATTCAATTTTCATAAGTGGTTTAAAAATTAATTATTTTTTACTTAAAAAATAGACAGAACTTTCCTATAGACCTAATATATAGTTATATAATTGTATGTCAATATTTAATGAGGCATTTTTCAAATACCAAAAAAGCTATAATAATATTTGTAGATTTATTTTTTCACCTTATTCACTAGAATTGTTACTATTTTTTTTTAATAATTTCTTCTGCTGTTTAATGGAAAAAAACATAATAATGAAATATTAATTGAATCGAATTTGAAAAATACATAACTTTTAATAATTTTAATTTTCATAAAAATATTCAAAACTAATTTTGTATATAGTGAAAAAAACTACTGTATTTATTTTTTATATACATAGTGTCGTCCAAATGTAACGCCTAAATTTGTGTTTTGTTTAAAAGGAACAAAAGAAACTATACACATGTTTCTTTTCAATGAAACACAAATCTAGGCGTCACATTTGGATGACCCAATATTTTTAATTAATAACTTTTTTTAAAACAATAAATTTTACTAAAATCCACAATTCCTATGTTAAAACTTGTTGATATTTATTTTAATTCCATTTTAAACATTCTACGTGCAAATTTCAACGAAATGACAATGCGAATCTTAATTTTAGAATTGCGTTACTAATCGTTTACCATAAAAGAATTCTTCACTCATTTTCATCATTTGTATGAAAGTACACGCATGATATACATATAAATGCATTGGAATATATTACGTTTACAATTGAATATGTCAAGGCTATTTGTCATTTAATTTTAGAATCATTGAAAATAAATGATTGCATTATAATTGTTGTCGGTAAACATAGAAATTGTTGACGACATATGTCACCATGAAAAATATCTCGACCAGGAAAATCCGTTTAGTCAAAGAAAGACAGTTCCTCTTACTTGATTAATAAACTAATAAAACTTGAAAGTATAAACGTGTTTATTTATTTATTACTGTCACGAGGATTCGTTTAATAATCTTTGGACTTAATTGATAATAAATTTATTTTAATCTAGTAGAACATAAAATAGTGAAATATTATGTCGTTAAACGACTATATGTCTTGAAATATGTTAAATATTTTGAAAATTATTATTTAATTTAATTTGGTATCATAGAAAATTTGTTGCGTGCATGAAATTAATTTGCAGATTTATAAAAAATATCATAAAGATTATATAATACAAAAAGTGTCCTCGCTTTTTTTAAAGAAAGTAATTGTCAAAGAAAAGTCTTTTATTGCAAAGATTATTTTTTTATATCGTTTTATATTATCTTTATTTTTATTCAGACACACACACACACACATATATATATATATATATATATATGTGTGTGTGTGTGTGTGTGTGTGTGTGTGTATAAGTATTCATAAAGTTACAATACTCTCTTAAATAATAAAAAAATTAAATGTTCTGCTAAAAAATATCAAGATATTAAAAAAAAATTTTCTATAACATTTAATAAATCTCTTTCATATTTGTTGTTTTGGAACTGTGGCTGATTCTCTTTAACACAAATGAATTTTAACTCTAAAACCATAATGGTTTAAGAGTTCAATAATAACTTATTATTTATAAATATATCGGCTGATGCATTTAGATGACGATACCATCATCGTCAGAGATTTTCTGTTAAAATCTAGACTAGTTGTTTGACCTTTTTAAATATTTACTAATTTGTGTTTTGTATCCTTATTCAATCCATCTATAACAAGGAATTAAAGAGATTTAGCAATCATAGTTTAAATCAATTTTGAAATTTATGGTGATCTCGATTGATTGTGCTGATCTCGGAGTTGAAAAAAAGGAAATGAAAATATGAATACAGTTTACATCAACTTATTTGTGTGAAACTGGTTTTTCAAAATTAGTTGCAATAAAAATAAAATATTAGTCATGTTTAGATCTCGAAAAGAATTTAAGACTTTCCGTCTCAAATATTAAGCCAAACAGGGAAAAAATTATGAATTCCATGAAAGCACAGCCATTACATTAATTTAATTTAAAAAATTGTCTTTTAATGTATTATAATTTTTTTTATCAATGTCAATAGCTAATTCCTTCTTCAAAAAAAAATATAAA
This sequence comes from Neoneuromus ignobilis, assembly GCA_029203775.1. Lineage (NCBI taxonomy): Eukaryota > Metazoa > Arthropoda > Insecta > Megaloptera > Corydalidae > Neoneuromus > Neoneuromus ignobilis. The sequence goes on along the minus strand of CP092087.1, from coordinate 5,049,240 downwards.
TAAATAAATAAGCAAATTAGAGCATTGAATTAAATATATTTTCAATGACATATAACATTTTATATTCTTGTAAATCTTTAGAAAATCAGTTGTTATTTTTTTAACAATTCTTGTAAAAAGTATTTAAGATCATAGAAGATTATAACGGTTCGAAATAAAATTATAAAAGTTCCTAAATCAAAAGTATGTAAGTATAAATGTACTAAAATTATTTTTTGTTATTTTAAGTATTTACTATATTTCAAAAAAATGAAAACTTATTTTTTTGAAAAAAATAATTTATGTTTTTCTGTGCTTTGTATTTATGAGCAATTATTTTTAATATAAAAATGGTTTGTGATATTTGATTAGACTTTTCCTAACAGAAATGGTGAAAATATGAAAAAAAATGTATTTTTATAACTTCATTCATACAGTGGTTATTAATTAATTATCTTTTATTTTTATGTAATATTTCTTTTATTTCTCTAACAAATTTTTTTTATTTATATGACATAATAACAATGATGAATTTATTTTCGACAGAAATTCATAAAAAATATTCGATTTTTCAAATCTTTAATACGTATTTTTTTGATTATGTGTATTTTTAATATAATAACATTATTTTCACACAAATGAAGTATTATTCCAACACAACAAAATTTTAAAAAAGTGTTCAGTAATTATTTATTGTTCACTTTTTTATTCACAAGATGATATGCATTTCTATGACAATACCATCATCATCAGAGTGTTGGGTTCTAATATTAGATTTTAAAAAGTAATGTTCTGATAATCTTTCGAAATTTGTGGAAAATAAATAATTATTGAACCTTTTTTCAATATCTTGTAATGTTGGGGTGGTAAGTCATTTGTGTAAAAATTATAATCTGAATCAGAAATTTTTGAAAGTCTTTTAGAATTATCCGCAGAAATATGTGTATACTGGTTTAAAAATCAATGGTATTAATGATATATTCATAAAAAAATTTCTGAAAATATGAACAAATTTTAGACGAATACCTTATTAATTTTAAAATAACTTTAATAAAGTTTATAATGCAAAATATCAATGATTAATTATAAATCATTGATATTTTTCATTAGTAACTTTATATTAAATAGTTTAAGAACGATAAATTCATGTTGATTCATATATGAGTTACCCATTTGACAAAATTTGATGCAATATTTTGTTAAAATTGACAAATTTAATATATATTAATATTTCGTCAAACGAGTTTTAGATACAACTTCATTCTGTTTTATTGAGAATAAATTAAAAATTAAAAATCAAATATTACTCCACTATCTCCTCAAGATGTGTAATTAGATATTGAAAATAGTAAAAAGAAGATTGAAATTAGATATTGAAAATAGTGAAAAGAAGATAGAAGTATTGAAAATACTTCTAAAGTAATTTTTATTATTTTTAACAAAATAGACCAAATTTCAATTATGTAAAATATTAAGTAATTACCAAGTTCCTTCTGTACCCATTATTTGATTATACAATATTATTCGAATCTTTGATAAAATATATCTTACATTTCTTGAAATTACATTTTATAGAACATATTTCAAAAAAAAAAGTCCACATGATATTACGAAACAGTTAATGATGTACAGTCGTATGTCCAGCTGCAACTAACATATTTATATCATTAATACGTCGCGAATGAAATATAATCCCGATATATACATAAATAAATTAATTGAGAACGAACGAGCGGACTAAATATTTTTTATCAAGACATCACAACGTCTATAAGTCACCAGATTTCCGAACCAAAGTACAGAATTTCAACACGTGATTGGAACGGAGCCGCTTTGTCATCGGCGGCACGGAAACAAAGACATTCTTAACGACCGTACGACAGTGTGTAAGAGATGACCGGCGCACATAAATCAACGCCGCGCTTTTGGATCCACGCTCGCCGCTGACAACGAACGAGTCGATTCGCCGCCGACATGATTCGCGTTTAGCTACTTTCGTTTTGATTGAAATTATCTATTTCTTTTTCATTTATTTGTTATTTATATCTACACAGTATACGTACTGAATCGAACCTAATTCGAAGTTATTCTCTTGTCCCAAACTACAAGTTTTATTTACTCCTGAATTACTGATTTTCTTGTTATCGAACCAACATTTAATTATTAAAATACTTGTTTGTATAGAGTCTTCCAAATGCGACACCTAGATTTGTGTTTTATTAAAAAGAAACAAAAAAAACTATACACATGTTTCTCTATACACCACTCTATACACATGTTTCTTTTTAATAAAACACAAATCTACGCATCTCATTTAGATCGTCCTATATAATTATATATGAAGAATTTTTTTATAGCCAAATAAAAATCACCTTACAACAATGAAATAAATAAACTTCGAAAATGATAAAACAAAATCACAAAAAAAGGAAAATTATATAACACATTAAATGAAAAAAATAAAAGAAACAAAACATTTTTATTTTAAACATAGAATCTGAAATATTTTTCTTATCATAAATATTTATTCTTCATATTTATATATAGGGTCGGCAAAAAAATAAGTGTAGGTTTTAATAAAACACAAATTTAGGAGTCACATTTGGATAACTCTATATTAATACATTTCTTATTTCTCAATGTTTGTATTGTAAATAATTCGTCCTCAACTTTTTTCAATTTCTATTTAATTATATATAAAAAAAATCAAGGTTATTTACTCGTTTCAATGTTACTTTCAAATTTTGCTATACTAATTCAAACTACATCACTTTTTGTACTAATATAATTCTAGTTTTAATGCTAAACTTATTTTAATTTAAAAAAATTCTGAGTATTTAATTTTACATTTGTGAAATAAAAAGGTTAACCCTCTTATACCACTGTTAGATTTTTAAAATATTATATATTATATAAAATAATGTTATATGGGACTAAGAACTGATGAAAAAAATAGGGTTATGTTTCAACAAGTAACAAAAATACATTATTTTGCTTCTATATGTGTCAGAAATATATTTATTAAAAATATCAAGAAAAGATAAAACATATTATATATTAAAATGTGTAATATTGAACATATACGTAATTTTTTTCTTTCTCATCACTATTAAAAGCAATTAAATGAAAACATTTTCTTTGTTGAAAAATATTTTCATTTTCTGAACTTTCTTCTGCATAATTTAGATTTCTATAATCTCCCTTTGACAAAAAATCCATTATTTTTATTTTTCTTGACAAATATTTATCAATTTCATAGTATGGAGCTAAATATTTGTGTAATACTCTTTTCAATGTTTTCCTATATACCATCCTATACACATTTTTTTTTTAATAAAACACAAATCTAAGCGTCGCATTTGGATGACCCTATATATGTATATAATAGTAATACAATTAAAACTAATTTTATCCCAAAATCTATCCTAAAAATCTGCCTAAAAATTTATCCTTTTTTATTTTTTTATTATTTTATAAAATTTGTACTTCGGTAACTCTCGGAAAACTTCAGGAAAGCACAAAAATTAAATTCGGAGGAGCACTATTATTTTAAAATAGGAAGATATAAAATAACCTCTTTCCCTTATTCCAGAATTATAACACAATCTCAAATTTTTCTCATTATAAATTATCAAATTTCTGAGCATTATTCAAAATAATATTTTTTTCAGTTAAATAAATAATTTTAAAATAATATCCAGGTAAAATTGTTGAAATTTTGATGTAAAAATACCACATATTTAAAAAACACAAACGTAGAATGTTTTTTTAATAGTGACAAAACTTTAAATTGAATCTCTATCAAAAGTTCTATCTAACCTAAAAAACACTCTTAAAAAATCAAAAATTTTAAACATGAATTATTTTGGGCTAAAATCATAAATAATGAAGTATCATTGACGGAAACATTGATAGTTTATAGAAATAATGACATTCATTACAAGAAAAATAATTATTTTGGATTTATCGATTTCGAGCTTAAGAAAAATGTATTTTTTCAAAAAAATCGTCATTTTTAGAATAAAAAATTCAACAAATACTAATTATTTCCTAATTAAATATATCGATACATGCAGTATCGATATTTATACATGTGTGTATGTATATAGGTATAAAGATATGATAAAGATGTTTTTTTTAGGTTAGATAGAACTTTTGATAAGGATTTAATTTCAAGTTGTATCACGCTTAAAAAACAATAATGAAATACATGTTTATTTATTTTTATTCAACACTTACTTATTCAGAAAAGTAAATAGAAAACTTGAAAAAGTTAAAAAATATATTTTTCTTTTTACATATTAATTCCTGAATGTAACAAAATTCTCATAAATGCTTGTATTTTTAAAAAATAAGTGGATAAAAATCTAAAGAATAAATACAGTATTTAGAGTCTTTATAAGTAAATTTAAATATATATCTCTTTGTATTAGAATTCAAATAGAGTTCAAACCTAGTCATAGAACCTTCTGTTTTTAGAACAAAAAGACTGAAATTTATCTCATATAAATTTCCTTACACTGACAAAGAAACACGTCAGTGTAAGATGTGCAGCACGCTTTCCACACAAGAAAGGCAACACACAATATATTATATTACAAAGACAACGATGCTGGTCTTTGTATAATATTGTGCTTTCGTATATATCACATGCAGCTTTAATATTGGGAAGTAAATAGCAAAACTTAAAATAGAGCATGCATATTCACATGCCCGTTTCCGTGCTTACAAATATATTATGCACATATGTTATATACAACAAATTGTTAGAATACAAGTGCAACTATATTAATCAATTTTAAACGTGATAATAACATTTATGCATTGTGTTTATTAACAAACGTTTGTGAAACTGTTACAGATACTTGTGATTCCATGAAATAATGGAAAATACAAAGCAAATTAATTAGGTTACATTTTCATTACATACATAAACAGAATTAATAAATAATCGATTTTAGTAATTTGATTATATATTATATACATACATACATACATATATATATATATGTATATACACACACATATATATACATACATATATATATACATATATATATATATATATATAGAGAGAGAGAGAGAGAGAGAGAGAGAGATAGGTGTTTTTTAAGCGTGATATAACTTTAAATGAATCCCTATTAAAAATTTTATCTAAACTAAAAAACATCTCTCTTTCTCTTTCTCTCTCTCTTCCTCTCTCTCTCTCTCTCTCTCTATATATATATATATATATATATATATGCCCAAACTTTCTCAAAAATTTCAGAAAATTACCAAAATACAAATTTTATTAAATAAATTAATTACTCCATACAAAATCAAACAAGTAATTTCAAGGGATGATGAAAGAAATCGAGTAGGGTCGAAAGTATCTTCATATATTTAAAAAAATACAAATCAATTGGTGAATTTTATTTTTTTTATGTTATATCTTTCAATTTCTATACATCCATGAAAAATGAAAATATATTACATAATATGATATTATGAAATAATCCTGATATTATGAAATTATATTACATAATATCAGGATTACATTTTAATTATTATCCTGATATTATCATTTTTAAAATGCAACTATTTTATGAAAAGATTTTTGTAAAAAATACTGAATTTGTTGTCTTAAATGCAAAAAGTAGTTTGAACCTACAATGGGTATTTTTTTTTACTTTAAGAAATGAACTATGTATAATCATACAAAATACTGGACTTAAAAATTATAAAAATATTTTTCAATTTTTATTTATTTTTGTTTGAAAAGAAAACATCTGTATTGAATTTTTCACAAACTATATATCTTTGGGATATGCAATTACAATTTTTACATATCAATCGAATGAAATTCCAAATCGAAGAATGATTTTCAATATCTAATTGAACATCTTGAGGAGATAGTGGAGTAATATTTGATTTTTCATTTTTAATTTATTCACAACAAAAGAGAATAAAATTGTATCTAAAACTCGTTTGACGAAATGTTAATATATATTAAATTTGTCAATTTTAACAAAATATTGAATCAAATTTTGTCAAATGGGTAACTCATATACGAACCGTCATGAATTTATCATTTTTAAATTATTTAATATAAAGTTACTAATGAAAAATATCATTGATTTATAATGAATCATTGATATTTTGCATTATAAACTTTATTAAAGTTATTTTAAAATTAATAAGGTATTCGTCTAAAATTTGTTCATATTTTCAGAAATTTTTTTATGAATATATCATTAATACCATTGATTTTTAAACCAGTATACACATATTTCTACAGATAATTCTGAAAGACTTTCAAAAATTTCTGATTCAGGTTATAATTTTTACACAAATGACTTACCGCCCCAACATTACAAGATATTGAAAAAAGGTTCAATAATTATTTATTTTCCACAAATTTCGAAAGATTATCAGAAGATTAATTTTTAAAATCTAATATTAGAACCCAACACTCGATGATGATGGTATTGTCATCGAAATGCACATTTTATCTTATGAACAAAAAAGTGAATAATAAATAATTACTGAACATTTTTTTAAAATTTTGTTGTATTGGAATAATACTTCATTAGTGTGAAAATAATGTTATTATATTAAAAATACACATAATCAATAAAATACGTATTAAAGATTTGAAAAATCGAATATTTTTTATGAATTTCTGTCAAAAATAAATCCATTATTATTATTATGTCATATAAATAAAAAAATGTTGTTAGAGAAATAAAAGAAATATTACATACAAATAAAAGATAATTAATTAATAACCGCTCTATGAATGAAATTATAAAAATAGAATTTTTTTATATTTTCACCATTTCTGTTAGGAAAAGTCTAATCAAATATCACAAACCATTTTTATATTAAAAATAATTGCTCATGAATACAAAGCACACAAAAACATAAATTGTATTTTTCAAAAAAATAAGTTTTCATTTTTTTGAAATATAGTAAATACTTAAAATAACAAAAAATAATTTTAGTACATTTACACTTAAATACTTTTGATTTAGGAACTTTTATAATTTTATTTCGAACTGTTATAATCTTTTATGATCTTAAATACTTTTTACAAGAATTGTTAAAAAAATATCAACTGATTTTCTAAAGATTTACAAGAATATAAAATGTTATATGTCATTGAAAATATATTTAATTCAATGCTCTAATTTGCTTATTTATTTATATATTTTTTTTATGAAGAAGGAATTAGCTGTTGACACTGATGAACAAAAATGTTAAGTAATTATTTAACATCTCAATTAATAATAAAATATTTTGAATAATTTTAACACAAATGAATAACTTATTTAACAACATAAGTTTTTGTAGAAATGTTTATTAATTACTTTTTCATTGATAGGCATTTCTATGGCCATATCATTATGATCACAGCAAAGCATTAGAAAAATTAAAAAAACATATATACAAATTTTACAATTAAGAGTATTGATGCTGATTGTATGTCCATCGAAATGCTCAATAGTGAATAAAGTAAACAATAAGTGATTATTTAATTATATTATTTAGTTTTTCTTCACTTTAGTAATTACTGTAAATATATTTTACAATTATTTAAGTGAGAAAATAAAAATATTACTATACAAGAAACCTCAACTAATTCAATAACTCAAAAGCTTTTTTAAATATTTTAGTTTTAATTAACAACAGATATTACAAATATCAAATCATTGATAAATTATTTCGAATATAGAATGTATAATAAAAAATGTAGTTTTTTATTCCCAAATCATTTATCAAAAAAAAACGTTTAAATCAGAAATTATTGAACGGTTATTTCCAAAAATTCTAATATGGAATTTTGCACTTATTTCCCTACAAAATCCAAACAATGAAGAGTTGTTGTTAACAAATCGAATTCGTCTGAAGAACTTCCGGGAGATGTTAAATCTCACAAATATCAATTCTGATTTCATTACAAGTCTACTAACGATCGCCAGACCAGATTTTTATACATATTGATATTCCTGTATAATAAAAAACATTAACCGACATTTCAACATTGACGAATTGTAATGAGATGATGCGATCGAAAAGTAATCCACGTAAAAACTTCCTGATCACCTGACATTCTTTCCTACTCTCGGAATTTTACCGGCGTCCATTGTACATTTTCTCTTATAAACCGTGTCCCTATTCGAAAAGAGAGAGAATCGAAACGTACAGAAATAGCGTATAGTTTTATCTCGATCGGACGACCGGCGAAACGCCTCATGCGATTTCGAATCGAAACTAACTGCCATGTCAAGTCATCTTTCTCACGGCCTTGTCAACTATGTCCGCCACGAGTCAAGTTGTTATAGTATTTTAGCTATGTCACTCTTTGACAGTCACGTGATTTACACAGGTATGTTCTAGATAAGGACAACTTAGTGACAGAAATGTACTATGAATGTGTAAACATAAATGTGCGTACAAGTTGAACGAAAATATTGGTTCTTGAGAACAATTGGAAAAATTATTAGCCATCGATTAGTTACAGAAAAAAACAACACTGAATCAAAGAAAACACCGATAGTTTAAATTATTTTTAACACAAATAAAAAAAGTAAAAAAAATATTACCAATGATATTTCTTGACATGATTACTGCAAGCATTAAAAATATTGGGTCATCCAAATGCGACGCTTAGATTTGTGTTTTATTAAAAAGAAAACACATGTTTCTTTTTAATAAAATGCAAATCTAGGCGTCACATTTGGATAAGCCTATATAATATGGAAGAGATGATAAAAGCTCAAAATTAAAACTCAAACAAATTAAGTTCGAATCAATAAACCAAAACGAACATTTGTTATTAAAAAATAGTATTTAGGTTACACAAATGAATTTTCACCCCAACACCACAATAATTTAAAGTGTTCAATAATCACTTATAACATTTTAAATTATTGTGGTGTTGGGGTGAAAATTCATTTGTGTAAAGTGAATCATCCACAGTTCCAAAACAACCAATAAGTATTTAGGTTTATATCATTGAAAAGTATTTTATACGAATATCAAGGGGCTCCATCCTCTACTCACTTCACTCGACAACCCCAGAGCCTGTTTCTGTTTAACAATGTAAATAAGTTATAAATTAAATTCCTTAAAATATATTTTAAATGTCAATTACACATTTACAGAAATCAAATAATCTATAAAATAAGTGCATAAAATCTTTTAGTATAAATATAAACAATTCACACAGTTTAACTAACACTGTAACACTACAAGATATTGAAAAAAATGGTCAATAATTATTTATTGTTCAATTTTTTTGTTTACAAGCGCATTATGAAATCTGAAAATTTTAATGATGATGATATTGCCATCGAAATGCATGAATTATAAATGAATAACGTAAATAATACATAATTATTAAATATTTTTCCAATATTTTGTAGTATTGGGGTGATAGTTCATTTATATGAAAGTAAAATCACCAGTTTTAAAACAAATAATAATAAGTAGTTTATTTAATAATCTTTGATTTTTATATAGATTTTTTAGAAAATAAAAATTGGTTCTTAAATAAATATTATTTTCAATTTCGCATCAATATAATCAAAATTTTTAATTATGTAGAATGTTTTCTTAAGCGTGATAGAACTTTAAATTGAATCCCTATCTAAATTTCCATCTAAACTAAATAAACATCATTATATGTATGTGTGTGTTTATATATATATATATATATATATATATATATATATATATATATATAGGTTTTTTTTAGGTTAGATAGAAGTTTCAATAGAAATTCAATTTAAAGTTCTATCACGCTTAAAAAAACCTATATAACCGAACATCCCATAAGTAATACATAATGATGTGCTGATCAAAATAAACGAAAATCCCAGTATAACAGTGGAAGAATTAACAGAGTAGCTCCAATCAACCTATTTAACTACCTATCGATATCTGAAAACGATTGGTAAAATTTCTAAATTAAGTCAGTTAGTCCCTTATAAAGTATGAAAACCAAATCTAAAGTTTAATTTATTATACGAAAAGAGTTTTTATTAAAATTTATTAAAACGAAATTTAATTTAATTTTTAATTTATTAAAACGAAATTTAATATTTAATTTATTAAAACGAAAAGAGTTTTATGGCTAAGTTATTAAAAATTTTAAACTAAAATGGGAAAAAATTGTGATTAATAATGAAAAATATGATTTGAATTAATAACAAAATATCAATTTTTTATTTCGTTTTAAAATTTTTTCTAAAAACGAATTATTTATAGGATGAGTCTTTTTCTATTTCTCCCCCTTCCCCCCTCTCACTCTATATATATATTATGTGTGTAGAGAAAGAGAGAGAGATAGTAATAAACAAAAGTTTCTTGCATGAACAAGTTAAAACATGAACTCAGATTTTAGTCAGTATTTTGTTTTGCTTCAGTTAAAATTCTGTTAATCTACTCTTAAAAGTATGTCAGATAATTTCTAAAAAAATATATTAAGTTTCATTTTGTTCTAAAATGTTGAAAATTGAGTTTCGAGCAATCATTAATTTTTTTACAAAAGAAAAGAAAATCCAGCAGAAATTAAATCACATTTAAATGCCTATATATCAGATTTTTTTTCATATTCGACAATGAAATAGAATAAATAGTTTCTTTGAAAAATACGATGAATAAAAATAAAAATAATATATAAATAAATTTTAACCAAGAGTTAGTAAAGATTTTATAACGCAGCACTCTGATGATGATGGCACTGCTATCGAAATACATGTCAGCTTAAAAAGAGTAATAATAAATAGCTATTAAACACTTTTTCAATAGAAATTAGCCTAAACGAAACTGAATGATTTAGACTTAAATAAAGTCATCCAAATATGACGCCTAGATTTAGTAGAAACAAAAGAAACTATACACATTTTTCTTTTCAATAAAACACAAATCTAGGCGTCACATTTGGATGACCCAATATTTATTTGCTTAGTATTATTTACTTCCTTTACTACCCTTCATTCTTATTTAAACTCTTCTATATTTTGTGGTGTTGGGGTAATAATTCATTTGTGTGAAACTTTTTTTTTAATTTGACAATTTGTTGCTATAAATAGAGATTATGTTTGTACAATTGAATTTCACATACATGTTCATTTACAAGAAATAAATTGTGCATTTATAGAAAAAAACCCTCATGAATGAATAATCAATTATTTACGATGAATATAACCTAAGAATAATCCGAATGTCGATTCATCCTCGAAGAATATAAACGGACTACGACAGCAGCGTAGCGAACGGATAGAGTTGATAACTACAACAGCGCCGACTTAGATCTCTGATTGAGATATCATAACTGTCAACAAAGATGAACTATGGGCTCATTGTTTATATGTCGTTTTTTTTCCCCGTTGTTGTTGTTGTGGACGCGTCTTTAATGACTCTCCCGTCCTGTTGTAACACGATTTTATAAATGAAGACCGGCGCACCGCAACATCATGTTTGTTTTAACGTTTCAAAATGCCACGGTCGATAAGAAACGTCTCTGCAAAAACGCGTCTCGACACAGAAAATATCTGTTTTTGTCGACAGGAAAAATTAAAATCAATTTATTACGAAGCTGCGGGAGGCTGACGAAAAATACATTTAGTTAAATGATGAATTAGCTCATTTCTACGTTTATTCATATTTCTTCGACGAGAACGAGAATGTACGAGAAATTAATTTGTGTTTATATATTTCCGTGTGTATTTGTCATGAGCTGTTTTTTTTTACTCTTTGTTAAATGAAAAAAGGATTTTTATTTTTAACACTTGGAGTGTATATATATATATATATATAATTAATTAATGTATGTAAAGAGACATACATGCTTGTATATAAACAACGGTAAGAACTAATTACATTTGAATTCGAAATTTTTCATGATTTCCAAAAAAATATATAAAGTAAATAAAAAGATAAAAATTATCGACAGATAAAACATCTAATTTTTGCATAAACAGAAAATAAGAAAAAAGTTATATAAGCTCAAATCATCTTACTGAAAAACTTTGAACATAAAAAAATAATGGCATTAAAAATAATTAGTAATAATCAATTCTATCACAATATAGAAAAATACCAAAATTTAATTGTATATATATATATATATATATATATATATATATATATATATAAAGTACTAATTATATCTTAATTAAAAATGTTTCATAATTAAAAAAAGTTAAATAAATGAAAATTATTCATAGACAAAAAATCTAATTTTTAAATAAACATAGAAAATTAGAAATTAATATACAAACGCTCAAACCATCTTGTTGAAAAACATTAAACATGAAAGAATAATGACTTTAATATTAAATAACAATAATTAATTCTATTACATAATAAAAAAATAACAAAATTTAATTATATATATATATATATATATATATATATATATACATATGTATATAAGCATTAATTATGTCTTAATCAGACATTTTTCATAATATCAAAAAAATGATGTTAAATAAATTAAAATATGAAAATACTCGACAGATAAAAAATCTAGTTTTTACAAAAATATAGAAAATAAAAAAAAATATAAACGCCCTAATAATCTTGTTGAAAAATTCTAAACATAAAAAATAATGATTTTCATAAATAATAATAATAATTATTTCTATAATAAAATATAGAAAAGAACAAAATTTAATTATATGTATGTATGTATATAAGCACTTATTACACCTAAATTATCAATTTTTGATCATTTCAAAAAAAGAATATCAAATAAATAAAAATTGAAAATTGCAAAACTCTTTAAATGGTAAAAGTTTCACTTCAGATCAGGCTATTAAATTGAACTTGGATCGGTTTTTCGCTCAGAAAGATCAAAAGTTTTTTGAGCAAGAAATTATGAAAATTCCTAAAAGATTGCAAAAAGGGTGAAAGAAAATGGTCAATAAATTATTGAATAAATTATTTCATCCCATGAAAAAATAGTTTTTCATTTTCTTGAAAAAACCTGCAATTACTTTTTGCCAGCTCATTATGTAAATATGAAGAATAAATATTTATGATAAGAAAAATATTTTAGATTTGATTTTTAAAATAAAAACGTTTTGATTCTTTTATTTTTTCATTTAATAGGTTATATATATTTATTTCATTGTTGTAAGGTGATATTTATTTAGATATAAAAAAAATTCTGCATATATAATTATTTAGGGTCATCTAAATGTGAAACCTAGATTTGTGTTTTATTAAAAAAATTAAATAAATTAAAATATAAAAATACTCGATAGATTAAAAATCTAATTTTTACAAAAATTAAGAAAATAAAAAAAATTATAAACGACCTAATATTCTTGTTGAAAAATTCTAAACATAAAAAATAATGATTTTCATAAATAATAATTATTATTATTTCTATAGCAAAATATAGAAAAGAACAAAAATTAATTATATGTATGTATGTATATAAGCACTTATTACACCTAAATTATTAATTTTTGATCATTTCAAAAAAAGAATATGAAATAAATAAAAATTGAAAATTATCGATAGTTAAAACATCTAATTTTTATATAAACAGAAAATAAGAAAAAAATATAAATGCTCAAGTCATCGTGCTAAAAAAATTTATACATAAAAAAAATATGACTAATATTAAATAATAATAATTAATTTTATTACAAATAAAAGGAAAGCAAAATTTAATTAAATATATATATTTACCATTATATATAAATTTACCATACTTATCAAACGAGCCTCGTATATATATATATATATATATATATATATATATATATATATATACACGAGGATCGTTTGATAAGTATGGTAAATTTATTTATTGTTTAATTTAATTAATTTAGTTTAATTTTTTAATAATTTTTCTTACTTTTTCACCATACTTATTAAACGACCCTATATATATTTATATATATATATATATATATAATATAAGCATTAATTACATCTTAATTAAAAATTTTCATAATTAAAAAAAAATTGTAAATGAAAATTTAAAAGTTAACAATAGATAAAACTTCTAATTTATATATAAAATAAATTCATAAATTAAGAAAAAAAAATTAAGCCCACAGGTCATCTTGTTGGAAAACATAAAAGCATAAGAAACATTAAAAAACGAAAAACATAAAGAAGATAACGACTAATTATAAATAATAATAATTAACTCTTATGCAAAATAAAAAATAAGAAAATTAGTTATATATATATATATATATATATATATATATATATATATATATATATATATATATAAGTACACATGCATATAAATAGTGGTAGGCACTAACTACATCTTAATTATAAATTTGTCATAATTTTCAAAAAAAAAACAATATTGAATAAATAAAACTATTATAAAAGCTATTAGTAGATAAAACCTCTAATTTATATATAAACAAACATATAAGCTGATAAAAAATGTATAAACACTCAACTTATCTCATTGAAAAACTTCAAAAATAAAAAAGATAATAACTTATTATTTCCTATATTTTTAGAAAAAAATATTTATCTTTTTTCAAGACAAAAACTATACAACTCTATAACAACGAATCGAAAAAAAATCTATTTAATTAAATACTGACTTATCTCAAACTACAATTACATGCTGTACAACATTAATATTTACATTTTTAATCTACATTATACACTTTTCCCGTCGTTCGTTTCTGGAATCTATTATTTACACTGAATTTGTCAGATTAATTATTCATGAACGACCGATACGTTCTGATCATTATCTGAAATTTATTTGATGAAAAAAACTCGCTTATAAGGATATAAACTCAACAAGGTATCAATCTATTATTAATTATTCTCGTATATAGAGATTTATCCACGATAATGGATAAAAGAGAAAAGTACAAGAAGTGCAAATAAAAACAATGTTTGTACAGAATTTGTATTCTATTAGTGAGATATTTTTTCATGATCGTTTTTGTAATTTTAAAATTTTATATTGTGCTTAAGTACTGTATATATATATATATATATATATATATATATATATATATATATATATATATATATATAGAGAGAGAGAGAGAGAGAGAGAGAATTAGATGCTTCAAAAAGAGTATAAAGGTGATATAGACATAAAACTAATATTAAATAATATTTTTCAAAAAATGCGATTATTTTATGAATTTAATTATAAATTTATTACTGACAAAAAAAAGTAATAAACTCTCATTTTCATACAAATCAATAAACAATCGTTTCAAAAAAACGTAAATTCCAGTTTTGTATTTTTATGATAAATAATTGTTATAAATACTTTAAACGTTTTTTAATCAAGAAATATTCGAGTAATTTTTCTCTTGTATATGTGAACTCAATTATTAACTAGCACGTAAGTTAAGACACGTTCGTTTCTTTCATGGCACGTATAGCACGATTCTCTTATTGATGTCTGCAAATCGACTGGTTGTAATCAGTCTTTGGCAAGTGATGGACGAAGATGAATATCAAAATGTAAAAGATAAGGTGAGGCTGTCAACAGATTTTTTTATAAAGTTCGTAGTTTTATAACAGATGGATATATAGTTTAGTATCATTTTGGTGAAAAAACTTTAATATGAATAATATATATTTTGATTAAATAAAGTATTTTTTTCTTACAATATTATATTTTCATTTAATCATTCAAATTCATACATTTCATGTGGTATAAACTAATATTTCAGTCTATACAAAATTATTTCAAGGGACATCCAATTATGAGCATAGATTTCTGTTTTATTAAAAAGAAGAAAAAGAAACTATACACATTTTTCTCTATACACCACCTTATACACATGTTTCTTTTTAATAAAACACAAATCTAGGTATCATATTTAGATGACCCTAAATAATTATGTATGCAGAATTTTTTTATATCCAAATAAATGTCACCTTACAACAATGAAATAAATAAACTTCCTAATGATCGAACAAAATCATGAAAAATAAGGAAAATTATAAAACCCATTAAATACATATTTTTCTCTATACGCCATCCTATACACATGTTTCTTTTTAATAAAACACAAATCTAGGTATCACATTTAGATAATCCTAAATAATTATGTATGTAGAATTTTTTTATATCCAAATAAATATCATCTTACAACAATGAAATTAATAAATTTACTAATGATAGAACAAAATCATAAAAAACAAGGAAAATTATATAACCCATTAAATGCAAAAAAGAAAAGAAACAAAACGTTTTTATTTTAAAAATCCAATCTGAAATATTTTTTTTATCATAAATATTTATTCTTCATATTTATATAATGAGCTGGCAAAAAGTAATTGCAGGTTTTTTCAAGTAAATGAAAAACTATTTTTTCATGAGATGAAATAATTTATTCAATAATTTATTGACAATTTTCTTTCACTCCTTTTTGCAATCTTTTGGGAATTTTCCTAATTTCTTGCTCAAAAAACTTTTGATCTTTCTGAGCGAAAAACCGATCCAAGTTCAATTTAATAGCCAGACCTGAAGTGAAACTTTTACCATTTAAAGAGTTTTGCAATTTTAAATTTTTATTTATTTGATATTCTTTTTTTGAAATGATCAAAAATTGATAATTTAGGTGTAATAGGTGCTTATATACATGCATACATATAATTCATGTTTCTGCTTTCTATATTTTATTATAGAAATAATTATTATTATTATTTATAAAAATCATTATTTTTTATGTTTAGAATTTTTCAACAAGATTATTAAGGCGATTATAATTTTTTTTATTTTCTATACTTTTGTAAAAATTAGATTTTTTATCTATCAAGTATTTTCATATTTTAATTTATTTAACATCATTTTTTTGATATTATGAAAAATTTCTGATTAAGACATAATTAATGCTTATATACATATATATATATATATATATATATATATATATATATATATATAATTATATTTTGTTATTTTTTTATTATGTAATAGAATTAATTATTGTTATTTAATTTTAAAGTCATTATTCTTTAATGTTTAATGTTTTTCAACAAGATGATTTGAGTGTTTGTATATTTATTTCTAATTTTCCATGTTTATGTAAAAATTAGATTTTTTGTCTATGAATAATTTTCATTTATTTAACTTTTTTTAATTAAGATATAATCAGTATTTATTATATTATATATATATATATATATATATATATATATATATATACAAAATTAAATTTTAGTATTTTTCTATTTTGTGTTAGAATTGATTATTATTAATTATTTTTAAAGCCATTATTTTTTTATGTTCAAAGTTTTTCAGTAAGATAATTTAAGCTTATATAACTTTTTTCTTCTTTTTTTATGCAATAAGTAGATGTTTTATCAGCGATAATTTTTATATTTTTATTTACTTTATATATTTTTTTGGAAATTATGAAAAATTTCTAATTAAAATGTAATTAATTCTTATCGTTGTTTTGCAATGAATGGAATAAATGATAATCTGATTGTGTAAGGTCAGGTGAGTATCTTGGATGTAGCAGCACATCCCAACCAAACTCCAATAATTTTTGGAAAGTGATAAAATATGTATGTGATCTTGATTTTCATGGTGTAATAAAATACCTTTATAATTCACCAATTTTAGACGTTTTAGTTGCAATTCATTATTCAATTTAGTTAACTGTCGAAAGTACACATCCAAATTAATCGTTTAGTTCCTTTGAAACACAATTCCTTTGTAATACCACCAAACTGACAACAAAATCATCATTTTGACGAATATCTGTTTTTAATGTGCTTTGAACTAGTTCACCAAACTGCAACTACAATTTTTTTTCTTTGAATATTATTGTAAGCAATCCATTTTTCATCGCCTGTTATGTCATTTCAAAAATTGATCA
Source organism: Neoneuromus ignobilis (assembly GCA_029203775.1). Lineage (NCBI taxonomy): Eukaryota > Metazoa > Arthropoda > Insecta > Megaloptera > Corydalidae > Neoneuromus > Neoneuromus ignobilis. The sequence continues at coordinate 5,031,421 of CP092087.1, read as the reverse complement.
TTTTCGTTACGTTTTATGACTAAATCGCATACATTTATACACTTGATGAGATGATTTTTTTTAAATTAATGTGATAACCAGACATGAAGCTTATTAACATAACCAAGTTGTTTCAAATGATTTTCAATGCTAGTATGTGATATTTTTAGCTTATATACAATCTCTCGAGTCGTGCTACGACGATTTGTTTCAATTAATGCTTGAGTTGGTCATCATCAACTTTAACTGGATGACCAGAACGATGTTCATCTTCAACCAAAAAATCACTAGAACGAAATTTAGCAAATCAATTACTGTTTTTTTTAATACACAGCACATATTTTTTTATACGCTTCGTTACGTTTTTTTTATGGAAATATAAACCAAAATATGACCAAAATGCTCGTTTTTATTTTCCATCTTTAACTTGATGCCAAACAAATCAAATAATGCAAAAATTCTTTCTAAACCAAGCTTGAATTATCATCTGTCAAATTTCATAACGAATTCAAAGTTTAAAATAAGGTTAAATACACTCCATGACACCTAAAGACATCTATTAGTAAAAACTGCAATTAATTATTTAACAACCTAATATTTTTTTTTATTTTTAAATAATTAATGAATTTTTAAACGTTTTCCTTTTTAAAGATATTTAACAATTAACGAACCCTAAAAATAAATTTCGTTCATAAACCGATAAATGACTTTTTTTGATATGTGCTTTTAAATTTTAATCATTGTTCTCAACTAGTAAAATCGTTGTACATTTGTTGATTTTTCAATTACTTTTAGTGGTTGTAAAACGAAGATTAAAAACGGTTTAAAGTATTCCTATTAATTACTTTACTGCTTAAACCGTGCAAAGACCAGCGACTATTCATTTTATGTATGTATTTTATTGTTCATACACAAGACATAAACAGGTATTAGTGTTTAAACAATAAATTCAATAAGATTATGTATTCTATAAAAGAAGTATATAAAATGATGGTAAAACATTTTATCTGTTTATTCAGTTAATTCGACGCGGCGTTCGGCGAAAGAATTAAAAAACAATGAAAACGCCGTCCGGAATACGGAATATGGGTAACCGAAAATAAAACGTTCGCGCCACTTAAGACAAAATAGTGCGGTGTTAAACGACACCGCACAAAAACAACACTGAATTTTAAGTAGTGTTCTTGATTTTTCACTTCTACCCTATACGACAAGGGTACACACTCAGACAAATAGTTGTTTGCGATAAAAATAGGTTTTGTTAGACATGACAAATAAATTTTCGTTAAAGCATCCGTCCCTCGGGTATTGTAAACGGTATTCGACTCTTCACGTGCGAGATGAAATTATTCCATATTAGTTTTTTTTGATAAAAAACGATCTTGCACGGTTAATATAAATCTTTGTAACATTTTCCAACAACTGAAACTTTATATAAATACTATTTGTTGAACGAGTTTCAGTACTAAACAAATAAATAATGATTGATAATAATGATTACAAATAAAATATTTATACAAATCTAAACATATAAAATCAAATAAAAAACAGTTATAAGATACAATCATGTTGAATGTTGATTTTTTCTCGTGACAACGTTCTAAAAAGTCAACCTTAATAATATTTTCGTCACAAAACAAAGCTTCTTTGATGAATTTTCGTACGCTGTAATTTATTTTTGAACGATATGCATGCCGGCAAATTATTTTAGTCTTAAGGTGCTTTTACACTAGTAAAATATCTATGATACAAATTCAAAAAAATCTCTCATATTCAACAAAATTGAAAATCTACTTTGCAAATCTTTTTCGTTTAATATATTTGTTCTACAAATTGAAAAAATCAAATAAAAATATTAAAATTTTTTTTCAATCGCATTAAATAGTGTAGAAAATTTAACTCGAATGAATTTTTATCACCAACACCAGAATGGATATGAAGTGTTCAATAATGACTTATTGTTTAATTTTTGTTTATAAAATAGTCAGTTGATGCGCATTTCGATCACTATGCCATCATCGTCGTAGCCTTTTTGTTATTAAAGTTGTGATTTTTTATGTAAAAATGCTGATTTAGTACTGACTGATAATTATTTATAAAAATATTGTTAATTTTCTGATAATTTTCATATTAAAATTTTCTATATTGATTATACAAACGGTTTTAGCAGAGTTAGGCTAATTTCAATTGAAAAATATGACTAATTATAATCATAAAAAGTGCCTAATGAAAAAATGTTAGTTTTAATAAAAGATCTTATATGATTAACGATTAATCTAAAATTAGTCACATGACTAATAGTTGATGACTAAATCAGTTATTTGTATAAAATGATTGAATTAGTCCATTACGTTTTAGTCTAATATTTAATCATTTATTATTAATCAAAAATAGTTTGTGTAATTATTTTATTTTTCAATTTTTACAAATTTTCTTTAAAGATTTTCTCGAATAGAAAGTTCTGCAAATAGGTAAAAAATAATAAATCAATGATCTACAAAGAGAGTCTGAGAGTGAACTGAATGTAATATTAAATTAGGGTTTAGAATATACAAACAATGGTCAAAAGGAACAAATTGATGATAGTGAAGTAAATATTTTCTTAGTCACTTAGAACAAACAGTGACTAATGACTAATATATAGCCATAACTAAAATTAGTCTGTTTGAAAACAAAATAATAAATCAGATTAATAAAAAGAATGATTTGTGACTAAGATCTAACCTAATTATGACTAACCCATTAGTGAAAATTTTAATTATTACAATATTTATATTAATTTGTGCTTAGCTCGATAAGCAGTTAGGTCTTTTAAAATAAGGTGACTAATAACTTACTTAATTATTATTTACAATTTTATTCATCACAATATTTTAATCGATTTGTACCCAACTCTGTTACAAGCTACATTTTTGAAATAAATTAGTCCTTTTTTCGTTAACACTTTGAAATTTGATATTTGTACCATTTAGTCAAAAAACTAGATGTCACAGTACTGTTTTTATACTTATCGAAAAATCAATATGGAACAACAAGCAAACATTAAATTTTGTATAAAAATTAAAGAAAATTTTCACAAGAACGTTTCAAATATTTAATGAAGCTTAAAGAGAAGAATTTTTGCATGAAATTCACAATGTTTTAAAGAATCGATAGAAGATAATTACTTCTGTTGTTTGTGATTTATCAGCATAAACCAATGATTTCACATAATCCCACTGAAAATAATCCAATGGACTTAGATTACAGGATCTTGATGACCAATTGATAGATCCATTTTGTGAAATGATGGACTCTTTAAACTTTTGTTTCAATAAGTCTATTGAAATTTTTACAATTGAAGTGTTAAACATTTCATGATAATTTACCAAACTGTACTGAGTTGAAATGTCAAAATGAGCTTGGAAAAAAATTCAAACATGGCTACCATCAGCTGTCAAATTTCTGTCATTCTTATTTGACCCTATTTTTGAATTGAATAGAAATTGAAAAATAATTATATATATATATATATATATATATATATATATATATATATATATATATATATATAGAGAGAGAGAGAGAGAGAGAGAGAGAGAGAGAGAAAGAAGAGATAGAGAGAATTATTCTGAAGCGAATTGAATCATTTTGAGTCTTTTTACGTTGTTGTCATAAATGTTCATGGGAATGCTTTTATTGTAATATTAAACATTTATAATTAAACATATCTACATAATTATGTCTTACATTTCTTTACATTAATTAAAATTTTCAACACGTCGCACTTCGGAATATTTAATATAAAACGTTTATATATATATTATTTTTTTTGTCAGCCGTATAAAGATATTACAATTATGTTAATATAAAACAATATATGTAAAATAGCTGTCGGTACGAAAATTTCAATAACACAATCCGAACATAAACGTGTACGTATATAAAACGATATTTATAAGTTAATTTTTCATCGCAGATGCGATACGATTCACAAAGCGTCTATAAACAAGACGATTTACTACAATTTAGTTAAGTAATGATGTAGAAATAGCGAGACAGGTTCTTCCAGGTATCTCTCATTAATTCAATAAAATATTTGTTCGTGCTATACGCCGCGTACATGCACAACACTTGCGTAGGTAGACTCTGCTTGTTTTACAATGAATTTAAAATCGTTTTGTTTGGTAGTCGAGGTATTTAATTAGCAACAACAATAGATCATGTTCAGCGGATGCATATCTCTCATGTTTATATTTCGATTTTTTTTCGCAGTGCTATTTGATGTTGCACGTTCAGGGTGAGTTGTTGCTTTTATCGGATTTTTATTTAAATGGACGAGTATGAGTTCAGTATTATTTTTAAATCGATTTTCTTTTATTAGAGTTTACGATTACAAATATACTCAAATAGATGTGGGTATATATATATATATATAATCTTCGTTCCTTAATAATCAACTATTAGATAAAAATCTCTTAAAATTTATTATACATACACACACATACACACACACACATACACACACAAATATATATATATATATATATGTATATATATATATATATAAATATATGTATACAGCTATACTCATATATATATGAGGGTCGTTTGATAAGTATGGTAAATGTATTTATTGTTTAATTAAATTAATTTAATTAAACTTTTCAATTTAGTTTTTCTTACTTTTTACCATACTTATCAAACGACCCTCACGTATATATATATATATATATATATATATATATATATATATATATATAAATTATCCTTGATAAAACAAAATATTAATGTTACTATTGAATTTCTAAGAAAACACGTGTTAGATACATTTCAGTCTAAATTCAGTAATGGAATTTTATTGGGTAATCAATAAATACAGTAATTAATAAATAATTAATAAAATAGATAAACACAATGGGTGTATAATAAATATGAGCATATTTGTATATAAATAAGATGCTTTTGAAGCGTGATAGAAATTTAAATTAAATCTTTATCGAAAGTGTTCTATCCAACCTAAAAAAAACCTTTATTATATGTTTATATTGTATATACATACACACACATGTATATATAAAATATGGTTTTTTAGGTTAGGTAGAACTTTTGATAGGGATTCAATTTAAAGTTCTATCACGCTTAAAAAACATTCTATATAAACCTAATCCTATATTTTTGCTATAAAATCGTTATTTTTTTCTTGATCTACTCGGTTATTTTTCTGCCCTTTCTTGTTATTCCTGGCATGCATGCTTTTTTGAATAATCTAAAGTTGCTGAATTATTCTGGCATTCAAAATTCATATAATTGAATGTGTGTGTATATATATATATATATATATATATATATATATATATATATATATATATATATATATATCAATATGGGGAAAAATATATAAATAACATTACAATCAATCAATAAAACCTATATCAATCCATTATTGGACGAAAGACTCAATGAATGCTACCATTCACTGATATTTGGTCATATTCACCACGATGACCAGGCGGATTGCTGAATATATATATATATATATATATATATATAAATTTGTGTGTATGTTTTATATTCAAAATATGTCTTTCAAATTTTATAGGGAAAAAATATATTGAATAAATATTAAATCAATTAAAAAACTGAAATATTTTTATCTTTCTATCTCATTCCACAAGAAAGGGACTATCATTTAATAACAAAGTATATCATATGTTTCTTTATAAGTTTCAATTTATCAATTAATTTTTGTAATATATTTTCAGTATACATATTATTAACATATTTGGTTGTAAATATTTCAAATCAATGAAAAGTTTTCCAAAATTTTGCAAACAAACAAAATTATTAAATATTCACATAATAAAGAATATTTTTTTAAGCATGATAGAACTTTAAATTAAATCCCTATTGAAAATTCTATCTAATCTAAAAACAGCCTATGTATGTATATATATATATATATATATATATATATATATATATATATATATATATACATGTGTGTGTGTGTATGTGTGTGCATGTATTAGGTGTACCGATGAGTAATGTCGTTTTTTGATACTGTACACAATTTTATTTTATTCAACAATTTTATCTATTTTATGTAATAAGTGGATGGCAATGTTTTTGAAATTTGAAAAAACGACATTACTTATGGTTACACCTAATATATATAGAGGTATCACAAGGATGTTTTTTTAGGTTAAAAAGAACTCTTGATCATAATTAAATTTAAAGTTCTATCACGTTAAAAAAAGTATATATATATATATATATATATATATATATATATATATATATATATATTGAAACTTCCATATAAATACAATACGTTTTTTGTAAAATAAAAAATTTAATTAATTATTTAACTGAATAGTAATTAATTTCTTAATAATTTTTCATGTAAAACTCTATAAGAGGAAAATTCTTTGATATAAAATACACACACAAATATATATATATATATATATATATATGTGTGTGTATATATATGTATGTATGTATACGTGAAATGCATACGTGATTTAATTTTGTAGTATAAATATATTCTAATGTAAGTTATTTTCGAACAAAAAAAAATCTTGATAGAAAACATGTTAATAGCATTTAGATGAAAACTATTTTGATGAAAACATAAACAATGTAATAATATAAACAAAATCTTGCGAAGCATTTATGGTTTTGTAGAAAAAACTTTCCGAACTGGTGATCTTTCGTCACGAGATTCGTACTTAACGAAACGAAGAAAAAAAGAGAAATAAAAAATCATGTCCCGTCTCCAAATTATCTCTAGTACAATTACTAGGATAGACAGCGCATTTTCCAATGTCACCACCGCACTAAAATTGACAGTTCATTGGTCTGGTATTAGTGTGTTCAGTTTAAAAATAGCACACGGTTTGGTGTTAGACTGTAACACACGAAAATAACAATAGACCGTCGCATTTGAGGCCACATTGTAAACATTTCGACTTAAATTAGGCGATTATACGAAAGTTCAAACAAGTTTTGTGTACGCTGTTCGATTCTATTGTTATCTTTTTTGATACGGATGATGATTTCATTTCTTATTTATCTGAAACGTCTTAAATATTTATCTGGTATTTGTGTCATCATAAATATTTGTGCGTTGAAAAATGATTGAGGAAATTCGTTTAGTCAGGAACTTTGCATTCGAGACTTTGTTGTTTTATTTTTCTTGAACAGTAGCGTACGTTTTCGCGATTATGTGATCGGTATTTCGGACATATTGTATCTATTTGTCAGATTTAATATTTTAATTTCTTTAATTTACACGAATTTATTTAAAATGGAAAAGACAATATCTTTTCCATGATGTAGGCACGTGGAACAGAGTTTCAGTTCCACGTAAAATGAATAATTTATATATGATAAATTGAATTTCCCACAAAAACAATACATTTTTTTTATTTGAAAATAATCTAGAATAATTATATTTTATTTCAAACTAACTGAATAATTAGATCTATGAAAATGTAGAATTCTGAAGATCAGATTTTTTATTACTCAAATACTTTTTCAGTCTTTATATGAAATACTGTTTGAAATAAAAATCCAACAATCATGTTTAGTCCTCGAGAAGAAGTTTCTAATATAAATTAGGTAAACTAAAAACTTTTTTTTTACTACACAAGACTGAATTATCGTCCCAAAACTACAATATATTAGTAAATATTCAATAATTAATTATTGTTCACTTTATTTAATTATAACAACGATGCATTGAAATTTGTGTGAAACTGAATTAGTCGCAGTTTTAAAACAAATAATATTTTTCATTAATCAACAAATCCTTAATTTTCCAGTTAAAATTAATATTAAAATGAAAAATCAAAATATCATTTGTATCTAAAAAATAACAAAAATCTTTCATACACAAATATGTATAGTACCTTTATCATTCTATTACAAATTTATTAAATATAAAAAATCAACAATCGTTTTAAAATCCACAATTCAGTTTTTACGATTGAGGTTATAAGTCGTAGAAAGTGAAAATACAACTATTTTTATTCATTAACTTAATCATGTACATACATACATATATATATATATATATATATATATATATATATATATATATATATATATACTTAAAATCACTAAAAATATTTATCATATAAAACATGTACACTGAATCAACTGACTTTAACATCAAAGAAGTTTTGAACATAAAATATCTTTAATGTTTTTTTTAGATGTTCTATAAAAAAATAGGAAAATCTCTCTTCAAATTAGACATGACTATTTCCATTAAATAAACCGAATGATCTATACAAATTTTCTTTTTTAAAAATATAATCAGGAATAATCTAGAAAATTTAAACTTAGTACTAAGTATCAATAAAAAAAATATTATAAAAAGCTGTACGAATAATAAAACTCATAAAAATAAAACTGTATAATAAGAAAAAAAATACTGATTACCAAAAATTGAAAAAGAAACAATGAGATAAACATTTTTATTTATTGTAATACTGAAGAGATATCATTAAAAATTATCAAAAATTAAACTACATTAGTATATAAAAATATTTCAATTTTTTTAAATAAGAAAATAGAAAATTTTTAAATCAACAAAATATAATTATATATTTAAAATTCTACTTGTATGAAAAAATATTTCAAATTACAAATATTCTATACTCTAAATAAATATGGAAATTAATTTGATTTCAAAACACATTTTACATCCAAATCAGTAACAATTTTTAAACTAAAAATATTAAAAAATCAGTCATATAATTATAAATAAAAATTCCAATTATCTAATTTCAAATTCTTACAATATACTTAATTACAAACACTTTATGTTTACAGTTATTGGAATTTATTTTTATTATTAATTTACAAACATTCCACTAAGCAATTTAAAATTGAATTTCACAAAACTTACAGATATTTCTTCTAAACTTAAAAGCGTAAATAAATTTTATACGTACACATTATCTGTAAATTGATATATCTATAGAAAAGAGTAATGAATTTGATGTGAACATCATAACATAAAAATACCTGTTCCGACGGTAAGTTCTTTCAAATAATCAATGATGATTGTGTGGACAGTTGTTAAATTGTATACTGGTATAATTTTACATAGTTTATATGTATATATATATATATATATATATATATATATATATACATATGTATGTGTGTATCTATACATATGTATTACTGTTTGAAAAAATTAACTACTAAGTTATTTTCGAAATGTAATTTAATTACTAAAGAAAATATTAAATGATAAACTACATCAATAACTGAATTTATTTATTGATACAATTATATCAATAACTGAACTAATATTTTTTTAATAGAAACTATTTGAATTTATAATTTGTCGAGAAAATATCTAAAAGCAAAACAGGCAGAGAAGAATTGCTACAACGAGTAGTTTCGAACACTTAATGTGTCATGAATTTAATTATAGACATGCATGTTGTGTCGCATTTTATTTATAAAACTATTGTTTTCGTTAGATTTATTCAATCTGATGGCGTTTTAAATAATTAAGCAGATGTTTTGCATACATTCATCTGTATGGTCGGATACTTTTTTATTAAATTTATTTATTATTAATAAGGAAATCAATTATCATTCACAAAATCAATTTGTGTATTTTAAAAAAAATTCAAAATCATTTGACTTTACTTTTTCACTATTATAAATTTATAAGAAGTTTTATTGTTTATTTGATTTTTATAAATATTTTTCAAATTTTTATAAATATTTTATAAATATATATTTATATATATAAATATGTATATATATATATATATATATATATATATATATATATATATATATATATATATATATATATATATCAGCTTATATCAGCCCATTTTTGGTCAAAAGCTTTATGAATGTTACCACTCACATGCACTATTTCATTTACCACACTGACCAGAAGAATAAATGAAGATTTTTTATTTAAAATTTATATCTTTAGGAAAATAACTTGCTTTCACTTTGGCTAAAAAGTCCTAACTGTTCTATATATTCAACTAAAAATTGAATGCATTTATCTTATATATATATATATATATATATATATATATATATATATATATATATATATATATATATATATACATATATATACATAAATTAAATTGATATTAGAGTATTTTTTTATTTTTAAAAAACAATAAATGTCACTGATTTTTTTCCAGAAATGACACTATTATTATTTTATAACATTTTAACCAATTACAACATAGATTATCTTCAAAAAGATTAATATTTTTATCAGTCATTTCTAAGCCTGATATTAATGTTTAAATAAAAATGTTATGCTTTTTAAAAATACAATAGATACCAAAACTGGTCATATAGTATATCACACAAACTTTTCATAGATTTTGAATTCTATATCCACTTTTGTAAGAATATCAAAATGACTATAATATATTGTATATACAAGAAAAAAAGTTAAAAAAAATCATTAAACATTTCATAAACTACTTTTGTAACACCAATTTTTTCAACTTGCTTTACCCCAATTTATCTATGCTTGTTGAACAACTAAGAATGTCAGGAAATCTTAAATAATTAAACATCTCTCTATTCACTTATATTCTTTCAGATTCTCAATTTAGTACCTTAAATATGTCATCTAACACAAACATATTTTTTTGGTAAAAACCTATCACCCTGTTTCACTTATTTTATAATTTTACACGTTTCTCTTTCGTTATGTACTTATACAAAGGATATATCATTTCTGTGAATATTTTTTAAAAGTTCAATATATGCTTTTCATGATTCTTCTTCGTGATTCTTCAATGCATTTAATATCAATGACTTAATGACTGAATCTAAAAATTTTTCATAATTCATAAATCCAAGACAGGATGGTATTTTATATTCGTTGCATTACTAAAATTTCCATCTCTACTTAAATGATATATATATATATATAACTATATATATATATATATATATATATATATATATATATATATATATATATATATATATACTATTCAAAAGACCAGAAGACGGAAGGGAGATTTTTAAGCGTGATAGAACTTTAAATTGCATTCCTATCAAAAGTTCTATCTAACCTAAGAAACATTATTTATATATATATATATATATATATATATATATATATATATATATATACATGTGTGTGTATGTATATATAAATGTAGGATAAAAAGTGTTTTTTATGTTAGATAACACTTTTGATAGAGATTTAATTTAAAGTTCCCTCGAGCTTAAAAAACACCAATATAAAATTACAATACAATTCTGTTATAATGAACCAGATATTCTACTGCAATCAATGCAGTTTACTACAGTTAGTTTTTATTTTATATAAGTCTTAGATTAAATTATTTGATTGTAGAATAATGTTAGGTTAGGTTATAAAGTCAAATACAAGTTTTGACATTTTCCCTGTAAATAGTCATACACAGACAAAAAATTCTAGACATAAGATATTATCACTGGATATTGATAATTAATCATTATTATATATTAATAAATAGTCACTAAAAATAATCACTAGATATAAGTTTAGAAAACGTAAATTTATAAAAGTCAACAATAACATTACACATACAATTTGTACAACGTAAAATACAACAATAAAATATTTTTATTCATTATAATATATATATATATATATATATATAGAGAGAGAGAGAGAGAGAGAGAGAGATTTCTCAAATTGGGGGTTTGTTATGAGACAGACAATCTCATCAAGTATAAAATATAACAGTCACTAAACTCTGACAAACAAATCATTACATTTACCACTTTCAAAAAAGAAAAGATCCTACAAGAAATACAACTTTGAATAGCAGCCTATATATATATATATATATATATATATATATATATATATATATATATATATATATATATATATATATATATATATATATATATATAAATTCAAATATCCAACAAAAAATTATTAACGTTTATGGATAATTAATGAGATATAACGTGAAGTACAAAAAACTCAATAAATGTATAAAAAATCATTAAGTATAAAAATAGATCGTTTTTATATAACTATTGTTAATTGCTATAACAAAATGGAATAGTAAGATACAGATGAATTTAATTATATATAAAAAAAATTAAAAGTTTATTATTTATAAACATTACTGTAATAATAAATATTTATATAAACTCTATGTGTGTGTAATATGCATAAAATAAAAAACAACATGATTTGCAAGAGAAAAATAATTTCCTTAACGACAACATCAGTAATTTTTTACAAATATTTTTTTAATGCGGTACTTTATTGATTGATTTATTATTCTACACTTATCTCCATTTCAATCATACTCCATTCATTACTTTTCATAATGGAATACAATTCGTTATTAAATTTCTCCACGATAACGATCTTAAGTATCGAAATTAAAATTCCTTTTCCTATCAGTTACGTTTTCTAATGGAAATTGTTGATAAAACGTATGTATGTGTTGTGTACATTTGTTTAAAACTGATTTAAAATTGCAATTTATTGCCTTTTCATATTTACCACGAGCATTTTGTAATTCGTTATCATTATTTACATCATGCATGTATATATATAAATATATATATATATATATATATATATATATATATAATATTATTTTTAACTTACTATTAATAATTTATAATTGAAACGAACATTTTTTTAAAAAAATCTGGAAAATCAGTGAAACAATTATAATATCAAAAAATATATATAAACATGTCAATTTTTTAAAGGATTAAAATTTTTTTGATCAATTAAATACTAAAAATATAGGTACAGAATACCAGAGTTGTTAATTATAAAGAGAAAAATGTCCGCCCATTTCCAGCAGACTCAACTCGACGGACCGGTAAGAGACGACGATTTCTTCACACCTTAAGTTTACCATAAATAACGCCTTTTTAAATTTCGCCATTTTATATTCTGCACATATATTTTGTAAGATTTATTTTGATATAATAAATATTACAGTTTGTAACTACCCTTGTATAAGGTCATCCAAATATGTCGTCTAGATTTGTGTTTTATTAAAAAGAAACATGTGTATGTTTTTTTTTTTAATAAAACACAAATCTAGGCATCAGATTTAGATAACCTTATGTAATCAGGAGGCTTCGACCTCTACTTGCTTTGCTTATTGGTCCCCGAACTTGCTTCTGGTTAACAATGTAAATAAGTTATGAAAAATAAAACGTTAAAATCCTTTGTTAATAATTTTGTGTAATTGACGTTTGTTATAGATTGGTGGTCTGATGTGTATTTAAATTGAATTCCAATATAATTAAAATTTATTTTGTCCGAAAATCTATAGCTCTAAAAACTATCTAAAAATTTGTCTGAAAAACTATCTTTTTCATTTTTTGTTAATTTTAATATTTCATAAAACTTCGAGAAAGTTCGGAAATGAAATTTCACTTTACACCACCAGAGATGAAGCACCATTTTTTTTAAATCGAAAAATATAGCACCATAATTTCTCTCAAAATCGTAAATGTACTAAAAAATAAAACTCAAAAAGTAAGGTCCTGCTAACGAATTTTTATATTTTGTTATATTTTCCACATGTAATTCTAAACCTGTTAATAGAATCTTATTGTGTACAAAATTAATAAATAATTTAATAAACAAATACAGAATTTCAAATAAAATATTATACAAATTTATAATTTTAAAATTATTATTATTATTATGAATAAGAATAAGATAAAAATGATAAGCATAAAATTAAAACTATAAGCAAAATTCAATCCGCTATTTATCAAAAACGATTTCATACAAACGAAATACAAATAAAAATCCCAACTGTAGAGATATACTTTTAAGATAAGTGCGTACATCAAATGATATATTTATTGTCGCTACAAAAATTTAATGTTATTGCAGTTACTTATTTGGAAAATACCGTATTGTTCAGTTATCGTATTTTAAACGTTTCCTTGTACATCAATTCGAACCAACTATCCATAAAGATCCATATTTACAATGTACTTATGATTCAATCGATTTCCAATATTCTTCAATGGAACGTACTCAAGTTACCAATCGAACAACGAAATTACACTAAAAACGAGATAAATAACAATAATAAACATATTTTGTGTCACAAATGGACACTTCTGCGACACACCTAACATAAAAATGTCGGACGGCGTTTAATCTAGCGTCTCTAATCGTAAATACATCGATGGTCGAACGACACACGGACCAAAAAGAGACGTTAACAGTCCACGCGTGCTGGATGCGTACGAACGGCCCCCCTGTTATTTTATGAACATGGCGCCACACGGATATATCTAATTAACATATTAAAACAGTATGGGCTGCGGTGGCGTCAGTTGTGGCCCTCCCTTAACGTCATAATGAAAACAACACGTCATCAGCCGGTGAACAATATAAACTACAACCCTCCTCCACTTGTACATATTCATTTATTTTATCAGCCGCAACGACACGCCATAATGAATGAATTATTGTTTGTTTATTATACAACGTATGATGGGAGCTCTATTTTGGAATACAGGGCGTATATTTTATATATAGTAGGAATTGTGTAAACGAATTAACATTTCGAGAATAGATTTTTACTTGATGTTTCTGAGTACAGTGAATGGATTTTGGAAAATTCTACAAGTAGTATTTTTGTTCTTAATTCATTTCTTTACATTGAGTTTACACACTCATATATATTGAGAGGGGGGAGGGGGAAAAAGTTTTCCGAAAAGCGCTTCAGAAATTTAAATGCAAATAAAATAAAAAATATTTATTAAATTGGTTGTTTATATTTTTTTATTTTTAAGCATATTCGATGGCATTAATAATGAAACACAATTTCACTCATATGACCACCACGACTTCGCTTGACATAATACATTTGTTTAATCCAATTTTTAGTCACTCTTTTACATAATTGTGGTAAAATTTCATGAATTACACGTTCAGTGTTTATTTTTAATGCTTTTGTTGTTTGTAGTTTATCAATATAAACTAATAATTTCACATAATCCCACAGAAAATCCACTAGAGTTAGATCACATTATCTTAATGGTCAGTTGATGGGTCCATTTTGTAAAATAATGAACTCATTAAATTTTGTTTCAATAATTTTATTGAACTTTTTACAATTTCTGAACGTTATTGAAGTGTTAAACATTCCTTGATAATTTGCCAAACTATACTGTGTTGAAATGCCAAAATGAGCTTAAAAAATTTGAACACAACTACCACCCATCTGTCAAAGTTCTGACATTTTTTTGGAAAACACTATATATATATATATATATATATATATATAAAGAGAGAGAGAGAGATATAATCAATACAATCAATACAATCATTAACAAATAACCAAACTAAATAATGATAATCTAAAAATATCCCTACCTCAATAATCCCAAAAAATTTTCTAAAATCTTCTATCTAAATATTTCTATAATAAAGAGTAGCTCAAATAAGACTAAAGAATAGTAGATGATAGTAAACAAGTAAATGTATATCTAAACTTTTTAGTTGAATTTGGGCCACCCTATATTTTAGATGAAATATTATTCAATCAATATTATATTTAAAGTTATGTCCTTTAAATAAATGTAATGTAAATATTTCGTTGAACTCTTTTTAAATATTCATATTTATGCAAATAGTGCGTATTACAGATACCAATATCTAAACATATAGATATTTAAACAATTAAACGCATTAAATAAAATAAACATATACATATAGGACATAATTACTTTATACAATGAAGCTATTCACGTTAATTAAGTTTTTTATTCGAGTTGACAGGTAGTTATTCTATTCATAAATAGATAATAAGTCAATATTTATTACAATTTATCGTAAAAATTAACAAATCATTTGTCTCTAAACATAATACTTATAATAAATTATTGATATGCCCTTATAATATATACACACATTATATATAAATATAAATATATATATATATATATATATATATATATATATATATATATATTAGGTTGGCAAATATCTCCCTTCCGCCTTCTGGTCTTTTGAATTTCGCAGCTATGTACAAAAAAAAAAAAAGCGGAACGGAGATACTTGCCAACCTAATATATACATATACACACACATACATACATACATATATATATATATATATATATATATATAACTATACACATATATAATATGTATAGATATATATTTGCTGTTTACTGTAAAGAAGTTAGTCATAGATTTTCTACAACTGTTTACTTCAAAATATCACTATCAATTAAAGATCTTCAAAATTAGCAGTCAACACTAAAATCGAAATTATCAGAATGGATTTTTGAATCAAATTTGATATATGAGTTTAATAACTGTATCACTTTTAAACATATAGATTTTTTCAAACAACTTACTGCTCTGACAATTTTTTTAAAATGAAAATATTATGAACAAAAAATAAAATTTATCAAACATCATATTTTCACTTTGTGAGATTAAACTAATTTTGTATTTTTTAAATAAAAAAGTTGTAAATATTTAATAAGGTATTATACTACTCTAATTTTTAATGAGGTTAGAAATGAAACAAATTTAGTACCAATCAAATAACTGCACAAATATTTCTTATCATTCCTAATAATATCAAATATTATTAGGTTATGTATTATGAAATGTCGTAGTTTTGATTAGAAACCAAAAGAAAATCCGATATTTCATTTTACATGACCTAATATCTAGGGTATTCTAAATGAGAGTAAGGATTTTAAATGAGAGCAAGAGAGTTATTTTTAATTAAATAAAAATATTATATAGGGATGACCCAAATGAAACTAATAATAGTTAAGAATAGCAACCAAGTAAATGTATGTCTAAACTGTTCAGTCTCATTTGAACTACTCTAAACAAAAAATAAATTTGTTCATTCAGTTTTCTATTTTTGAGAATTTTTTTTAAAAAAATTATAAGAATTTATTTCACTACCATAATAAGAATTAAAATTATATTGATATATACAAGAAAACCTGAATAAAACTGGAGGGTTCAAACATACATTTACTTGCTTGATATAATTTACTACCCTTCAGTCTAATTTAGGTCACCTATATAAAAAATCTAATTCCTAATTCAGTTTTTCATCGTTAAGCAAAATCTTAATTTTTATTTTGTACCTTGATACCTGTCATTTCTTTTATTACACTGATATAAATATACTAGAAAATTAACAGTAGAATTAAGAGTAACTCAAAAAATCATAATTATAAATGTTTTTTATATTGCCTTAATAGGAAATGAAATAAAAATAGTATGTATATATATATATATATATATATAGAGAGAGAGAGAGAGAGAGAGAGAGAGAGAGAAGTGGTTGAAATAAAAATAGAGGGTTCAAACATAAATTCACTTCCTTACTATTATTTACAATTATTCAGTCTTATTTATAAAAATCAAATATAAAAATCAAATACTTAATTTAAAATATCAAATAAAAATCAAATTTGAATTTTAAATCGAATTTGATTTTTATTATCTCTATATAAAAATCAAATTCTTAATTTAATTTTCTATTATCGAGCAAAATCTTATAAATGTATATTATACTGCCTTAATAAGAATTGAAATAAAAATAGTATATATATATATATATATATATATATATATATATATATATATTCAGGATGCCTCAAATAAAACTATAGAGATTAAACAAACATTTACTTGCTTACTATCATTTACTATACTTCAGTTTAATTTATGTTATCATATATAAAAAATTAAATTCTTAATTTGATTTTCTATTGTCGAGAAAAATCCTAAAAAATCCCAGTTATAAATGTTTATTATACTGCCTTTATAAAAAATAGAATAAACATAGTATATATATATATATATATATATATATATACATACAGGTGGCTCAAATAAAACTGAAGGGTTCAAACATATATTTTACTTGCTTACTATCACTTGCTTTTCTCCAGTTTCTTTTAGACCACCCTATATATAAATTAAATTCTTAATTTAATTTTCTATCGTTGAGCAAAATCTTAAAAAAATCCTAATTATGAAAGTTTATTCTACTGACTCAATAAAAAATAATATATATATATATATATATATATATATATATATATATATATATATATATATATATATATATATATATATATATCAAATAAAACTGAAGAGTTTAAACATATATTTACTTGATTACTATCCTTCAATTTCCTTTTGGCAACCATATATAAAAATGAATTCTTAATTTAATTTTTTATTGTCGAGTAAAATCTTTAAAAATCTCAATTATAAAAATTTATTATACTGACTTATTAAGAAATGAAATAAAAATAGTGTGTATATATATATATATATATATATATATATATATATATATATATATATATAAACATAAAACTGTTTTTTTAAGCTTGATAGAACTTTAAATTGATTTTAATTCAAATTTCTATCCCACTTTAAAAAACAACTATATATATATATAGCAATGAACATTTTAAATTTATAAAAGGGTCTGTCGCATTGCGTTCGTTAATACAATAAAGCAACAGAAAAAGTGCGCATTTACAGCTGTCGCCTTCAATTCCACATAAAAGTAAATAAAAAAAATTAAAAATAAAAAGAACGACCAGAGAACAATAATATCGCATTGGGTTTACTTGTAATTAGCACAATAGTTTAGGGTATACTGGCGGAAACCTTAATGATTAATTTAGATCGTCGCGATTGCATTTCACATATCTTATAAATTTTCATTGCAACATGCAGATAATTATTTTCTTTTATGCCGTAATTGCATATTGTTTACATTTAAAGTGTCAGTATTTATTACCTGCATTTATTATAAAGCATCAGTTAAAAAACGTGCTTAACGTTAACAATCTACGAACATTTATTGTTATCACGTACAAATTTTAAATAATACTATTAAATTTATTTAATATATCGTTTAAACTGATTAATATGAACGTAACTTGAGCATCAAATTGTATTAAAATGCGAGTAATTAGAATATTTACATATTATTTCATGTATGCATGTGTTTCATCCATTTACTTTGGATTATTTTACTTATATAAAACTCGTTTTTTAAACATTATATATATATATATATATATATATATATATATATATATATATAATGTGTGTGTATACAATTCCATTATTAAGAAAAAATAAAATATACATTTACAATTATATAATATATATTCTAGACATGTACTCTTTTGACTACTATGTATTTTAAATGTATTGTAAACTCCTTAGCTGCTACGTCATTTACATAATTTTAAAGCAATATGCTAGGTGTTTCTAAGAAATTAAATGATATTCTTAAATGCTCGAAGGTTAATTTTTTATTCCAATATAACGGTTGCAATTAAATAAGAAAATATACATTTTTATATTAATTACTTATTGTTTCAATAAATCATATAATTATTTTTATTGTACAATATTTCAGTTAATACATTTTTATTTTGTACATTTTATTAGACTGATAACAAGATACTAATAAATAAAAGCAGTGGAGTGAAGAGTAACTTGGAATGAGGTACCCTGATATTAATCAAATATAGGGTTTTCCATTAGGAATTTTAGAACTGACAGCTGGTGGTAGCCATGTTTGAATTTTTTTTAAGTTCATTTTGACATTTCAACTCAGTATAGTTTGACAAATTAAATGTTTAACACTTTAATTGTAAAAACTGCAATAGATTTATTGAAACAAGAGTTTAATAAATCCATCAATTAGCCACCAAGATTATGTGATCTAACTTCATTGGATTTTTTGTGAAGTTATGTAAAATTATTGGTTTATGCTGATAAACTGCAACCAGCAGAAGCATTAAAAATTAACATTAATCGTCTAATTTATGAAATTGAACCACAGTTATGTGAAAGAGTGATTAAATTTAGACTAAACGAATAAACTATCTCAAGTG
Organism: Neoneuromus ignobilis; assembly: GCA_029203775.1. Lineage (NCBI taxonomy): Eukaryota > Metazoa > Arthropoda > Insecta > Megaloptera > Corydalidae > Neoneuromus > Neoneuromus ignobilis. The sequence continues at coordinate 5,011,528 of CP092087.1, read as the reverse complement.
AAGTCGTGGTAGTCATATGAGTGAAATTATGTTTCATTATTAATGCCATAAAATAGACTTAAAAATGATAAAAATCAATAACTAATTAATTAAACACTTTTTGCTTTATTTTCATTTAAACTCCTGAAGCTCTTATTAGAAAACCCTATATATGCTTGAAAATTAAATATGAACAGATCTAGAAAAATGATTTTTTTTATTCAAATATAACAGTTAACTATTATATAAAAAATGTATTTTTATATTAATTACTATTTTTTAAAAAATCGTATTTTTTTATTGTACCAAATTTCAGTTGATATATTTTTATTTTGTACATTGATTTCTGTCATTTCTTTTATTATACTGATAAAAAGGTACTAAAAAGTTAATGAAGTAGAATGAAGATTAATTTGAAATAAGGTACTTTTGATATCAGACAAATATGTGCTTGAAATGAATCAAGGGCAGATCCAAAAAAATGCTTTTTTATTCGATTTTTTTAAATAAAAAATATATATTTTTATATAAATTACTAATTTTTTTAATAAATCATATAATTATTTTTATTGTATATATTTATCATTGGTATTCTTTTTATTACACTGCTAAGATATACTAGAAAGAGAATGAAGTAAAATGAAGAGTAAATCAAAATAAATTATTATACTTTTGATATCAATCAACTATGTGCTTAACAATTAAATAAGGACACATCTAGAAAAATGATTTTTCTATTCCAATATAAGTCACTGTAAAATAAAAAATACATTTTTATATTAATTACTAATTTTTTTAATAAATCGTAATTATTTTTATTGTACAAAATTTCCATTGATATTTTGTACAATTATTTCTGTCATTTCTTTTATTAAATTGAAAAAAAAATACTAGAAAGTGAACGAAGTAGAATGAAGAGTAAGTAAAAAAAATACTTTTGATATCAATCAAATATGTGCTTGAAAATTAAATAAGAACAGATCTAGAAAAATGATTTTTCTATCCCAATATAACAGTCACTCTGAAATGAAAAATGTATTTTTATAATTATTACTAATATTTTTAATAAATTAATTATTTTTATTCTACAAAATTTCCGTTGAAATATTTTTATTTTATACATTGATTTCTGTCATTTCTTTTATTAAATTGAAAAAAAATACTAGGAAGTGAACAAAGTAGAAAGAAGAGTAAGTAAAAAAAATAGTTTTGATATCAATCAAATATGTGCTTGAAAATTACATAAAAACAGATCTAAAAAAATGATTTTTTTTATTCAAATATAACAGTTACTGTAAAATAAAAAAATCATTTTTATATAAATTACTATTTTTTTTAATAAATCAATTATTTTTATTCTACAAAATTTCCGTTGATATATTTTTATTTTGTACATCGATTTCTGTCATTTCTTTTATTAAACTGATAAAAAGATACTAGAAAGTAAACCAAATGAAAAGAAGAGTAACTCAAAATACGGTACTACTGATATGAATGAAATGTGCTTGAAGATTAAATGAGAACAAATCTAGAAAAATTACATTTTTTATTTCAACATAACGATTAAATAAAAAAAATACATTTTTACTTTTATTACAATTTTTTTAATAAATCTTGTATTTGAAATTTCGGTTGATAATTTTAATTTATACTTTGATTTCTCTCATTTGTAAATTTTCTCTTATTAGTGATGAATGAAAACCACAAAGATGTGATGGATGTTACCATACAAACCACCGATTTACCACAACTATTTTAAAGCTCTCAAAACATCACAAACTGCAAATTATATGGAAAATTGAGCATAATTAATAATAATTTTAATTTTTAAACGTGAAAACTTATTTCGTTATTGAATTTTTTCGAATAAAATCTATTATTTTTTTATATAAATCTTCTCTTGACTTTTTCATTAATTTTGAAAATGTCTAAGTCATTTGAGATATTAAAAAAAGATTTGTCACTCGCTATTCTTAAAATTTTGAAAGTACATAAAAGAATTTTTTGTCAGAATAAATACAGTTTACTTTTTCTGCTTGTCAACGTAGAAATTTTTTTTTAAATAATTCAAACGTAGAAATCAGAATATCTCAAATATGACGAACCATTTTCATAATCACCAGCTTATATAGGATGTTTTTTAAACGTGATAAAACTTTAAATTGAATCCCTATCAAAAATTCGATCTAATCTAAAAAAACATGTGCGTATGTGTGTGTGTATGTACATAAAAAGTATGACAATTGTGTTTTTTCAGATTGGATAGGACTTTCAATAGGGATTCTATTTAAAGTTCTATCACCCTTAAAAAAACACCAAAATAAAAATGAAGGTTCAAACACATTTACTTATCATATTATTCAGTCTCATTTGAGCTCTCTCTCTCTCTCTCTATATATATATATATAACAATATTTCATATATCAACAATGAAATATTTTATATGAATCACCTTAAACCGTTATTCATTTTAATTAGATAGATCTTGATAGTTTCTTACATAATCTAAAATCGAAAAATAAATCTTAAACAGTTCCTCGAGAATTCATTCATTAGATACGGAAAAAAATTCACAAATCATCAAACGAATAACAAACTATTTGAACAAAAAACCTCATAATGATCTTTGTACAGAAATATATAATAATACAAAACCTATCTGAGGAATGTCAACCGAGAACTAATATAATAATTCTTGTTAGTGTCTTAAATAGATCATTAAATAAAATATAATTAGTTGATAAAAAATCTTTGAGTTTATTATAACCATTTTTTGAATTCAATTAGTTATATTCGTTGCACATAAATATAAATAAAATTAATTAATTAGTAATAATTATTTTTTGTGAGAAAATTATGATTTTTTATTTCTGTATTCGTATTTTTTGAAAAAATTATTACAAATTGACATTTTTAAATTATTCAATCACTTGTATTAAACTAATAAAAATATATTTTTTTTTAATCAATGTTGAATTAACAATAAATTATCTAATATTTTTTAACAAATTATTTTAAATTTAAATAATAGCCATTTTTATTAAACTAATAAAGAGATTTTCTTTTAAATGATTTTCCATTAATATTCAATTGATAATCCTTTGTCTTATATAATTTAACAAATTATTAATCTAGTCAAATCTCATTATAAATTTAAATAATTCCACACAAATCGTTTTTTTGAATATCGATATTAATTCCACCTTGATATTATTAATGTTTTGAAATAAATTTCCCAGTTGATAATTCAATTATATTGAACAGATAAAGAGAAAAGTTTGTATCGAACGTTCAAATTGTAATTTTAATATATGAAAACAACTAATGTACCTAAATTACTGAATAAATTACCTAGAACTGGTTCAACAACTTATACTAGAGGTGACAAATCATTACAATTACATTAAATCGATATAAGATAACAAGATAGTCCTTCTGTTAGATACTAACGAATTTTTTTTTATATATATGATGTAATCAATATATCCTATTTGTTTTCACTTACAAAAAAATATGGATTTTTAATGCTAGAACAATTCAGCAAATCCTGACAATAAGAATGTATTTTATAATTAACATGTAGAGATAAGAAGAAAAATGAATGAATTCGAAAGAATGTCAAAAATATGGACATTAAAAAAAATGAAAATACATGTGATATATATATCAAAAAGAAACAAACATCAATGAATAAAAGAAATTATTAATTAGGAACACAGTAACATAAAAATGGACAAGAATTGATTTTTTTGATCAAAAATTTCGAATTTTCAAAACTGAAAATAATTAAAATTTCTGTTTATATAATGATTATTTATGACAGAAAGACTGTATTTCTGATGAAATTTGTTGCTATTATTTATTATTTATAGTTTTATAACCAAAAAACTATTTTTTTAAAAAATCGGTTTTTAAAAAATTAAAGAAATTGACATATTTTTATTTTAAAAATTCTTTTAATTAATTACATATGTGTATACTAATTTAGAAATACATATATTTATGTAGAAAAAGAATTTTTGTACTTACGATATGAATTTTTCCTTCAACAACAAAGAAATAAAAAAAAGCATTTTTCGTGAGCTGGAAGTCGAGAAATTAAAAAAAAGTTATTTTTTCTAGTAAATATCATTATTTCTGTGAATAATTGATGTTTTTGTCAATAATACATCATTATTTACGATTTTAGTGACAAGTAATTCATTTTTAAAACTTTTGATTTTTTGACAAATTTTCCATACTATAAGGTCGTGGTTTTTTTAAGTCAAAAATATCGAATTTTTTGAAACTGAAAATAATACAATTTTTTGTTTATACGGCGATTATTTATGATGAAAATATTACATTTCTAGGAAAAAAATGTTGCTATTATGTATTTTATATCATTTTTGGACCAAAACCCGTATTTTAGAAAAATCGTTTTTTTAAATCAATTGTAAAAATTGGTTTATTTTCACTTTAGAATTTTTTAATTAATTTTATACGTTTATACTACCTTAGAAAAACATATATTTATATAATCTATTGTAATATATATAAATTTCTTTCAAAAACTATGAATTTAAAAAGAAAGACAGTTTTCATAGGCTGAAAATTGAAAAATTCAAAAATCGAAAAAATCATTTTTTTCTAATAAATGTTATTATTTCTATAAACAATTAATATTTTCTTCAAAGATACGTAATTATTAATGATTTTGGTGCAAAATAATTCATTTTTGAAACTTTCGATTTTTTGACAAATTTTCCATACTATAGGTCATGGTTTTTTTAGGTCAAAAATATCGAATTTTTTGAAACTGAAAATTATTATTTTTTTTCTTTACAAAACGATTATTTATGATAAAAATATTGCATTTCTAGTAAAAATTGTAGCTATTATCCATTATATATTATTTTATAGACGATAAACAATATTTTAGAAAAATCGGTTTTATAATCGATTATATAAATAGACATATTTTCATTTTAGAATTTTTTCAATTAATTATACATGTGTATACTAACTTATAATAACACATGTTAATATAGAAAAAGAATTTTGTGAGCCTTATATGATTTTTTTAATCAGCAACGATGAAATTATAAAAATAGCATTTTTTGTACTCTGATAGTTGAGAAAAATAAAAAAAATCTAATAAATGTCATTGTTTCGATGAATAATTTACATGTTCATCAATAATACGTCATTATTTATGATTTTAGTTCAAAATAATTCATTTTTACAACTTTTGATTTTTTGATAAAATTTCCATACTATAGGTCGTGATTTTTTTAGGTCAAAAATATCGAATTTTTCAAAACTGAAAATAGTTCAGTTTTTTGTTTATATATCAATTATCAATGATAAAAATATTGCATTTCTAGTAAAAATCATTTCTATTTTTTATTATACATCATCTTACAGACGAAAAACTATATTTTAGAAAAATCAGTTTTTAATCGATTATAGAAATTTACATATTTCCACATTAGAAATTATTTTAATTAATTATACATTTATATACTAACTTAAAAAACATATATTTATCTAAGGAATTTTTTGTTAGTATTATATGAATTATTCCTTCCACACTCATGAAATTATAAAAAATTACATTTTTCGCAGACCAGTATTCGAAAAATCCAAATAATATTTTTTTTCTAATAAATGTCATTATTTCTATCAACGATTGATATTTTCGTCAATGATATGTCATTTATACGTCTAGATTAAAATAATTCCTTTTTAAAATTTTCAGTCTTTTGACAAACAATGTTTTTATCTTTAATTTCAATTCTACTAACAAATCTAATATTAATTGCATCATTAAATATTGAGTAAAAATATATAAAACCAAACCAGATCAGTAAAGATGTATAAAAGTAGACCAGATCTTTTTAAAGATAGTTTATTACTTATATAATAATAATAATTCTAATCTTTTTAGCACAAATGAGAAAAAATAGGATTCTTAATTCTTTTAGTACCAAAAAAATTTTGTAAGCATTTGTAGTAAAGATGAATATTACAGTTGGAAGGACTTTTATTAAATATTATATATATATATATATATATATATATATATATATATATATATATATATATATATACACACACACACACACACACACATATATATATATATATATATATATATATATATACATGCTGGTGATTATAAAAGTTTTCAAAGTCAAAAATCTAAAAAAATTAATTAATCATTATTTTATATTATACAGATTTATATTACAATAAATAGAAGTATTTTTGCAAAGCAGTCCTAAATTAAACCGTTAAATAAATTTAGTATTTGTGTGGTTAAATAGAATTCAGTTTATGCTTATTTTGACAGTTGTTTAAGTCACTTGCTGTCTGGTAAACTTGTAATTTGTAAAAAATGAAATAATTATTTTTCTACTATGGTATCAAATTACGGTTCAGATAAGTAAATTTTATAATTTAATAAACCTAGAAAAAATTGTGTGAAATATTCACAATTATAATTATAAAATATAAATGATTATATTTATTTCTAATTTATTTTTTTAACAGAAATCATTATTTTTTTATCATTAATTATTTTTAGAAAATATATTAATTTTGAAAATGATATATAAGTAATTTGAAATTTAAAAAAACATATTTTCTTATCAGCTACTCATAAAATTTGGCAATCATAGAAAAGATTTGTATTATAAAAGCAAGTATTTTGTCAAATAAACATAATAATAATTAAAAAATAGAAATGTTTGTTTCTAATGTACTTTTCGAACAAATTTCATTATTTTTTTATCATAAATCACTCTTAGAAAATATATTAATTTAGCAAATAGTTTAAGTAATTTGAAATTTCAAAAGACATATTTTCTTATTAGCTCTTCATAAAATTTGACAATCATAGAAAAAAATTGTATTATAAGAGCAAGTATTTTGTAAAATATTCACAACAATAATTATAAAATGTAAATAAATATACAATATTTATTTCTAATTTATTTTTTTAATGAAATTCATTATTAGGATATATACTAATTTTGGAAATGGTGAAAGTCAACTGATATTTCAAAAACATATTTTCTTATCAGCATAGAAAAAAATGATATCATAAGAGCAAATATATAGTCCAATATTCACAATAATAATGATAAAATGTAAATAAATATACAATATTTATTTCTAATTTATTTTGTTAATAAAAATTCATTATTAGGATATAAACTAATTATGGAAAAAGTGAAAGTTAATTGACATTTCAAAACCATATTTTCTCATAAGCTACTCATAAAATTTGACAATCATAGAAAAGAATTAAAAGAGTATTTTGTGAATTATTTTGTTACATAATAAAGAAATATTGTTAAGACCCAAACTAAAATATCTAAATAACTTAAAATTAAAATTTTATAATTTAGGTCATTCATAATCACTGGTGTATATATATATATATAATCTTTTTTAAATTCAATCAGTTTGCTTGTCATAAATTTGCAAAAAATGCTAATCAATTTTATTGAAACACACAATTAAAAATAATTATCTGCTATAAAAATTATTATAACTATTAAATGTTTAGATTGTATCTCTTGTGAACTTAGTTTGTATTTATTAATAGTATTTTCCATTTTTTTTAATATATATAATTATTATCACATCATCATCATCATTACCAACTCCACAGATTATTACAATCCCACCCTTCTCTCAAAATACTAGCTTAATAAAGCTTTCTTGTCAGATCTTTTCGACAGTTGTTTTTTTTTTACAAGATGAGGTTATCAGCCTCACATTCAACTAGTGACTCTCTGACTGGGATTCGAACTCAATCTCCCAGATGATAATCGGCGATACAAGTTACTCTACTACCCAATCAGGGTTTATATAGTTATAGCGCTAAATATTTTTTTTAAAAAAATAAACAAATGCATATAGCACATACCCGGTCGTACTGATGTGCCGTTGCGGGCACAAAGGGACTTGCCGTCGCTGTCGGGCTACCAAAAGGTGGCGCGTGGCTCGCGGTCGCGGCACTTCCTGCTGCGGCCGCCGCGTGATGTGCCGCGTGATGACGATGGTGCGCGGCTGGCGGTACGCCGCTCGCACCCGGTCCTGCACCAGCGGCCGCGGCCCTTTGATACAAATACGGATAATACGCCTGATACATCTGCACTTCGCCGCAGCTCATATTTGCAAACGTTTCGATGAAATCGTTAGAGTCGACGTTTGGAACGAACGCCACTGGTGCGTGATTTCAATAACGACCGCTAGAGGCATTCAGATGCTATACTCGATATTACTTTGTTTTAGACAACCAGCTTTGATTTCATGTTTTTTTTACCAAAAAAAATCTATTACGAATCGTGGTTGTCTGTATTTTTTAAATATTTATCTAATTGATCGATTTGTTCGGATTCGATTTACACTCTTTCACACACACGTTAGTTTACACATTGAAATAAAATCGGTTCTTTTATTCAAAAAACAGTTATTTAAATGAAATTCTAATCTCAATCAATAAATATTTAATTTCGAAAAAAATACATTTAAACTCTTATTAAATAAAAACTCGAGTTGTTCACAATTTAACAAATCCTTTGATTTTCTCTAGTAAACTTGAATTAAATCTGTGTATATTAAAACAAATACAATTAAAAAATCGTTAATAATCACATCACATTACACACTAATTTTAAGAATAAACATGTCCGAACTGTGTAAAAATTAAATTGAGTAAAAATATATGTAAATACATATAATCTATCATCGTTATTTTTAGAAAATCCTGTATATATATTTTTATTTAACATTAAAACTTAACGACATATGAGAAATGTTTATGTTTAAAGCACTGGAGAGTATAACTGTATGACTATTTTCAATATTTAGAAAAAAAATCTTTCAAACTGAATACAATTCTTAATATTTTCACGAATATTTCCAACTCGGTGTCATTTTAGTCCAAGTTCGTTGGGAAAATCAATAAAGTTGGTTAGGTAGGTTCAGGAAAAATCAATATATTCCTCGGCAGTGAAACAAATTGTAAATTCGAAACAAACGGATATTGAAATTCATTATAGGTTTTAAAATCGATTTGAAATTTAAGTATGTTAAAACAATCACTTAAAACCGTACTAAAACACCACATTCGTCTCAACATTACATAACTACATCCGAGCAACGATCATGTGAAATATTCGCGTGTCAACAGTTTTAAAATTCTCATAATGTTTCATACACAATTCAAGTACAATTCGAAAAACGTTCGAAATTCGAAAAAAATCCGGTTGACGCGCGAACAAAAATTCCAAGTACCTTACTGACCGAACTATCTCACACTAAGCTGCCAAACTTAACCTAACATAATTAACCCCCTTCCGTTGTATAAACAACCCCCACCAGCGACGTGCGGACGCCACGCCTCGTATCTCCTCCACTCACGACGGAAACACACCCTTTGAATCAGTACAACATTTTTGAACTGTACGTCCAATCGTCGTGCCGAGTTTAAATTTATTCGCGCCAATCGGGTCGGAGGTATTTCTTGTAGGGAATGTTAGTACGGCCCACTTGTACGCTTCTATAAAGATGTGTGTGAAAATAACTATTTTTCGTATCTACTCATGGTTTTTGCACGTTTTTTTTTTTGTTTTCTTCTTTTCTTCAGTTATCCATGAACATAATAAACCAAATAATTGACTTGCCAGAACTGGGGAAATTAAAATGGCGGTACAAGTACCATATCAATATAGGTATACTTTATTATACAATTAATCGGCTGTAAAATGGTGAAAAGCCTTTAATTGATTATTGATACAATCAACAATCTATTGACTTGGAGTTAATTATAACGTTTAGATTTTTGTCGATTCTTATCAATATTTCATAGATGTCAATATTTAAATTAATTATCATTAAAGACATTTTTTTAATGTTATATAAAATTATATATTATTTTTTAAAAAATATACACAGCCATTAAGGTTTATAGGAAAAATGATAAAACTTTTGTAATTCTTCAACAGGAAATTAGATAATAAAATTTTCATAAAAATATTTTTATTATTATTACTAAATATCTGTGAATTCTCTATGACTATAATATAATTTAATTTTCTATTAAATTATACATACTTTCTATGGAATATTTAAGAACAAATTTTATAAACCATTATTAAAAAATCAATTTTTATATATATATATATATATATATATATATATATATATATATATATATATATATATAGAAACTACAAGAGAGAAAAAAAGAGTGTTCACAACCTGATTATAATATCATTATATTATAAGAAAACACGTATTTATTATATAGAAAATGTGTTAAGTCTTTATAACAAATAATTGAATTTTATAATAACTCTTGATAGTTAATATTCAAAAATTTATGAAAAATAGTTAACTCTATTAAATGATATAATAATCCATAATATGGAATACTGCATTATTTCGACTATTCTAGAATGATTACAAAACTATTCAATTTTATTAAATAAATTTCAGAAAATAATGACATAAGAAACATATATTTAAATGTGAAAGATCAAACAGTATAAAATAAATCTTTATTCGAACTGTTAAATCTGTTAATATTATTTGTATAAACTTAAGAGAATATATTACAGAAATTGTGAATTTAAAAATAAACCAAAAAAAAAGATATTATACAGAATTAATTTAATTAAATATTAAAAATTAATTATAGGAAAGATTAGAATATCAATATAATATTATATATATATATATATATATATATATATATATATATATATATATATACACGAGGATCATTGGATAAGTATGGTAAATTTATTTATTGTTTAATTTAATTAACTAATTAATTTAATTAAATTTTCAATTTAGTTTTTCTCTGAAGAAAAGTAAGTGATAGTAAGCAAGTAAATGTATGTTTGAACCCTCCAATTTTGAGGCACCTGTATATATATATATGCATACTTGTATATATATACTATGTTTAATCCATTTCTTATTAAGGCAGTATAATAAAAATTTTTAATTGGGATTTTTTAAGATTTTTCTCGACAATAGAAAATCAAATTAAGAATTGAATTTTTTATATATGGTAGCATAAATGAACTGAAGTATAGTAAATGATAGTAAGCAAGTAAATGTTTGTTTAAACCTCTAGTTTTATTTGTATATATGTATATATTTATGTATATATATATATATATATATATATATATATATATATATATATATATATATAAATGAAGCCTAGAGAGGATAATGTTAGAAATTTCTAAATCGGAAAACATGTAAATAGATACAAGTACAGACAAGAGTAACTAATATAATAACAAATAAAATTGATGAAATACGCATGAGTAAGATATATAGCAAGAAGAGAAGGCAATAGATGGACAAAAATTATTATAATATTGACGAACAAGAGACAAAAAAAGATTAACGAAGAGACTGCAGCAAAGATGGACCATCTTATTGTAAAATAAAATACAGATGAGGGTTGGATGAGATTAGTAGCAGATAGAAAACAATGGGTAAAAATACTGGGAAAACTTAAATATATGATCATCCAAATGTAACGCCTAGATTTGTGTTTTATTAAAAAGAAACAAAAACTATACACATGTTTCTTTTTAATAAAACACAAATCTAAGCGTTACAATTGGATGATCCTATATTTTCACAGATCCTAATGATATTCGATGCGATTTTCATCCTGCAGTGGACTGACATAAACCCTTATGATTTTATATATATATATATATATATATATATATATATATATATATATATATATATATATATATATATATATATAGAGAGAGAGAGAGAGAGAGAGAGAGAGAAAGAAAGAGGCAGCCTACTTTAAAAATGAAGATTTCTCACCACCCGTCTGGTCAGTGTGGCGAATATGACCAGTTACCATTAAGTGATATGGTTTTTCTGTAATTAAATATTCCAGAGATAAAATAACTCCTTGTTCAGATTTTCAAACGGAAGCTACTTCTGGGAAAGTCATGACAAGTAAAAAATCTGATCTTTTTTTATATTTACTTATAATGCAGTCATTAAGCAATGAAAGAATCTGGGAGAAACATTTAAGAGGATCTAACAGTATTCTATGAAAATTTCGCTCAGCAGAGGGCTGATATAGGGTTTTATTATGATTATATATATATATATATATATATATATATATATATATATATATATATATATATATACATACATACATTATGTTTGATGATCAAATTTATGAATATATAGGCTTTTATATTATATATATATATATATATATATATATATATATATATATATAAAACGAAAATTCACATACCTTACGTAACCATATTTTTCATAAACGAATCGACGCACTATCACCAGTATGAAATTTTGTCTATGTACAGTAATATAGAAACTTATTCATTTTTATTCACTTCTACACATGCTAATTACAATACAATCATAATCAAAATTCATACATATAAAAATCTCACCTACATATAGTAAAATCCACTCAAACTAATCACTGCCTAACATGAAAACACTGTTACAATCTCATAGTAGCAACATCATCCCTCTCATTTACGAAAAATATTTTTTTTGACAATGTTAAATGATATTGCAATACCTGAATTGTATTTAAAACTTAACTACAAGAATAATTTTAATGATACATGGATATAAAATAATTAAATACGATTATAAACATTAAAACATATATAACAGCAATTAAAGTACTTTCCACTGATTTTAATGAAATTTTATAAACATTTTTCGATTAAAATAGAAACTATTTAAAAATTGTATTAACATGGCCATACTAGAACACATACTATCTATAATTTTGGTGGGGATACAAATTTTTCCCACTTTGATTTCTCCGCAGCATACAAAGATGTGTTATATAAGTGAATAGACTAACTGTAAATAACAAGTAGATTTTTCAATACATTTCATATTATTTATCGTATATTTTATATAGAATAATATTTTTATATACATATATAATTGGCTTTTTAATAATATAAATTCAATAAAAAATAAATCAGTATTTAAATTTCCCTACTTAATATTAAATTGTTAATTTAATAATATAAAAATTAGGACATTTGAAAATAAAAATAAAATAAATATCATTCCTTACTTCATACACATACTTTATTGAAATTTTGAAACAAAATCGATTTATTTATTTTTTTAACAGATAATTTTAAATTTAATTTTAATTCGAATAGAAAGAAATACGATAAGAAAAATGTAAAAAATGTAGAATTTCTGTAATTGACAAACCGATTCTTCAATACGTTTCTTATATTTTTTTATTAATTCCTTTCGAGTCTTTTCATAGCAGTTTAAAACCTTTTATTGAATTATAGACACTTCAACCTCTTAATAAAATAACTCCACATAATCCATTTTAAATTCTTTTATTAAATACAGCCAATTTATTAATACAGACTGTAACAGTAACCTGAGCTCATAGATTAATTTAAAATAATTATAGACAAGATGTTCATTGTTTATTTTTTCCAGTTATATAGGGTAGTTCGAATGAAACTCAAGGATAGTAAAAAATAATAAATGATAGTGAGTCAAAGTGAAACTCATATAGAGTTATGTTTCTAATAATTTTGCATATATATTTTAATATAATAACAACTATCTTTATTTCTCTTGATTAAGTTCTTTATTAAGGTTATTTTTATTATATTTGAAAATTTCAATTGTAAATTAATACTTCTACTCAATTAAAAATAACAATGTCTGAAAAATGAACAAAAAATACATCAAAATGAAACTCATACAACGAATTACTCTCGTTTGAAAACTACTGTGTTAAGAAAGTATAATCTCCAAATATGTGTTTAGTCACTTTGGTTATAAAAAAAACTATTGTTAAGTCATTTGTAATCATTTTGTAAAAAATATAAGTTGGATTTTCACTTTGAGTAAACAAAGGAGACAATCATCGACGGACGAGCGAATGCTGATGATTTTTCATTAGAAAAATGGAAAAATTTTACGGGAAATTGGAAAAATAGTTAATAGAAGCCTCACTACAGTGCAATCTGTAATAATAAGATTTAAAAACGACCAAAGGGTTGATAATAAAGTCAGAAAGGGTCTTCGCAAGATTTTTAATAACCATGATGAGCGTTAGATTCTACGAAAAATTAAAGAAAATTCGAAAATTAGCGCACCCAAATTGATTTTAGAAGTTAAAAAGTATCTAAATAAAAAATTAAACCCCAAAAAAATTCATAATATACTAAATAAAAATGGGTTTCATGCTCGTATTGCCAGGAAGAAACCTTTCATAAATCTAGCTAATCGCAACAAAAGGTTAAGCTTCGTTTGGGAACACATTAATAAAAGTTTTAATTATTGAAAAGATGTTTTGTTTATGGACGCAAATATAATTTATTTGGATCCAATGGGAGAATTAATGTATGGTAGAAACCAAATACAGAAATGTCTTTAAAACACTTACGTCCTACAGTCAAACATAGGAGCGGTCATATTATGGTATGGGAGTGTATGTCTACGAGAAGGGTTGGAAATGTAATTTTATAGATGGCATTATGAATCAAAATGTTTATATTGATCAATTAAGAAAAAATTTGAAACCCAGTACTCAAAAATTTGGGATTTTACAAACATTTAATTTTTATCAGGACAACGACCTCCAGCACAAGCTTATAAAACACGTAATTGGTTATTATATAACTGCCCCAAAGTACTAGAAACACCACCACAATCACCTGATATAAATGTGATTGAAAATCTATGGAATCACTTAGAAGTTGCTATTAGAACACACACTATTAGTAATAAAAATGATTTAAAAAAGCGTTATTAGAAGAATGGAAAAAATTGATCTAGCTTATTGTGAACAATTAGTTAAATCCATCCTGAATCGTTTAAAGGCTATAAAAATTAATAAAGACTACTCTACTAAATACTAAAATAATTCAATCCATTGTAAATTTTAAATTAATAAATAATTTGTTAGTTATATGAGTTCCATTTTGATGTGTTTTTGAATGATTTTTCAGAATTTGTACTTTTTTTTTGGTCTTTAAGTATTATTTTATGATTTATTGATTTTTATATGATAAAAATATCCTTAATAAACAATTTAAGTCGAATACAAAAGGGATTTTTTTTTATTTAAAAATTTATATACAAAAATTTATTGAACATATTACTGTATGAGTTTCACTTTGACTCACTGTAAATATATTTATTAGCTGTACCCATAAATAATGTCTTGTTTTTTAGTGTCAAAACTGCACTCAAAAAATATTTTACTTCAAAATCACCCTCATTTTACAAAAAGGGAATTTTGTAAAACGATATTACTTATGGGTACACTTAAATTCTTTAGTTTCATTTGAACCACCTTATATTAGGAATTTATTTTCTAATTCTTCAAGTTTATGAATATATGGACACATCTTTACTATTGTACATTCTGAAAAATAATTTCACGTTAATTTTAAATATAAAAATGTGCTAGAATTTTTTGTATACGTATGAAAATTTCCACTAGTACTTAAAAAATTAATATTTGAATCGAATTATATCTGTCATTACATATGAATCCGACATTAAAACACAAAGTTGGTATTTATTTGAAATCATATGAAAATCTTAACATTACATCTTCAAACTTCCAAAATAATATCACTAATTTTTCATTGTCTACCTAAAGATGACACATATAAGGTGTTTAAAATGAGACTCAAAAAAATTAGACACACATTTGCATATTACATCCATTAATCTCATTTGGATTATTCTATATATGAAAACTATTGAACGAAACATTTTTTAAACCCATAAAATTATATTCAAAAAATATTTTTCTAAAAAAGAAACATACAACTAACCCTATTTTTCAAAATTGTACGAAAATTTTAACATAACTAATTTTTCATTATCTTCTGGATAATAACACATATAGAGTGATTTAAATGAGACTGAAAATTTAGTCATACATTCACATATTACATCCTTGAATCTCATTTGAGCCACCTGTATATCGAAACAGAAAGCCATATGAAATGAAAAGCCATAAAATTATAATCAATAAAAATATTTTTTTTAAAAAAGAAATATACAACTAACCTTATTTTTTCAAAATTATATAAAAATCTTAACACCTTCAAACTTCAAAAATAATATACCTGATTTTTCATTGTCTACTTAAAGATAATACATATAGGTTGGTTCAAATGAAATTGAAAGATTTAGATACACATTCACATATTATATCCTTCAGTCTCATTTAAACCACTCTATAGATCAAAACTATTCAACAAAATACTCTAGAAAATCATAAAATTTCAATCAAAAATATTAAAAAAAATATATATATATAAATATATGGACATTTTTTAAGCATGATACAACTTTAAATTGAATCCCTATCAAAAATTCTATCTAACCTAAAAAACATATATATATATATATATATATATATATATATATATATATATATATATATATATATATATATATATATATATATATATATATATATATGTCATATATATATATATATATATAAAAGACACGTACGTGTGTATATATATATAAAGGTATGATAAAGATGTTTCTTTAGATTTGATAGAACTTTCGATAGAGATTAAATTAAAGTTCTATCACGTTTTAAAAAAAAACATCCCCATATAACTAACTCTAAGATTCCATATTATAAAAAGATTATTAATTTATATAATAAAAATATATTCTTCACGTGATATGAATCAAGAATTCAATTAGTTTTTATTAATAACATTGCCAATCTATAAAAGCGAAAGGATTTTCTAGCAATATTAATTTTTTTATCAAGATAATCATAGTTAAATTATATATATATATATATATATATATATATATATATATATATATATATATATATAATGACTATATAAATACATATACAAGCCACACACGTTTCAATTCATATTTACAACACAGTAGTATTAAGACACACGCATGCATTTCTGTAAACTTGTTAATTACGAAAGTTAATTAAGCGTTGTTTGTATTCTAAACGCATGTACATGTACGAGGTGAGTCCTTTAATCTAGATCAAGTGAAACACCTGATATGGGCAAGATAAAAAAAATTATACAAGCGAACATGTTTATCTTATACAGTACTATTGAACCCCTCGAAAGGCTTTTTTTAAAAAAAGAGCGCCTACAAGAATACTTCATTAGTATATTTAATTAATATAAACATATAAATTATCATTAAATTAATATCAATCTATGTTTGATGATCAATAATTTATATACGTTCAAGGCAAATAAATATTCAGTTTTATTTAAATTGCATGTAAATCTATTCCATGTAACGTCTTGAGTTTATATTATTTCTAAGTATGAACTGGAAAAAAATTTCAACATCTGTAATTGTCCTTAATGATGAATGTTTAATTACAAACAAGTTTGTTTTATTGAATAACGGATTTATAAAAAGTGATGAAAAAGATAATTAATTTATTTGAAGAACGTTGTGTTGTAGGAAAAACGTCGTTTCGATTAAAATAAATTAATTTTTTTATTATTTAGAGTTTAAATACATTTGTACGTTTAAAAACTAAAAAAATTATCAAATTATTAAAACTCTTGACAATCAATTTAAATATAATGGAGTGTTGTTGTTTACATGTAAAAAATATTTTTTCCCATAATAAACGAAAATTGGTTTTAAAAACATTACTCTCTTTCTATACAATGCTGGATAAAAGCTTTTCCTAAAATGTTTATTTCGACCAATCCAATGATTTTATATACATATATATATATATATATATATATATATATATATATATATATATATATATATAGAGAGAGAGAGAGAGAGAGAGAGAGAGAGAGAGTCTGTGCAAAAAGTATCGGGAATTGTTTATTGAAAAGTCGTGCTTTAAAAGAATTTTAATTTTTTTTGTGGATAAGTTGACAACACCGTAATTGAATTTTATGTCAAGTTTAAGCGGGATCTATTATTTATTTTATTGATGTCAACTGTTATATCAGTCGATCTCAAGCACCAAAATCAATTTTTACAATGAATAAAGTTGCTAAGCAAAGAGTTTACCTTAAATTTTTATTTGAAATTTCTTGTGTCGAAGCGAATTTTTTTTTAAAAAACCCTATGGTGATTCTTATATGTCTAAAACACAGGCATATGAGTGGTATAATATATTATCAATGGATATATATATATATATATATATATATATATATATATATATATATAAGTTTTATTTTAAATAATCGAAAGTACGATTTTTAAAGAAAACATATTTATTTTTATCAATCAACTACAATCAATCCATCAGCCAACAACTATGACTAGAGAAGTTCTGTTTCATTGGTAGAATTCGATGTTACTTCTAGCACATCTACTCGAGAACTGATGTTATTAAGTGTAATAAGTAACAAAGAAACCTCTAGGTCTCATTATCGCGATATTTTATCGACAATCAGAAATTGATTGTCGCGTTTATTATAGGTTTAAATAATTCTTAACAGAATTATTTGTCAACAATTAATCGTCGACAACGTATGCTGTTTCTGTGTGACCGGCCTTGAGGAAAGTTAGTTAGGTTATATGTGTTTCATATAACTTATATATATATATATATATAAATTATAATGAGAAAAAAATTTCAAATATAAAAATGTTAAAGTAAATAAAGAATATTTGTATATTAATAACTAGAGAAAATTGTCTGAAGACGTACCACCTATAATTGTAAATTTAGAAGAGTTAAAAATACTATTTGTAGCTCTTTCAGAAAAAAATAAGATTTGAATTATAAATAAATATGGAAAAAAATAAAATCGTGTTCAATAGATTCGTAGAGAAGGAAAAATTCAATAGTGAGCTAATTCTTGGACCAAGTGGATGAAATAAAAAACCTGAGAAAAATGATACGATAACGATGAATTATGGTCAGAGATTAGACCGAGAATTAAAGAAAAATAAACAGCATTTGAAAGAATGAATAATATAGAGTCATCCAAATGTGACGCCTTGATTTGTATTTTATTAAAAAGAAACATGTGTATAAGGAAACAAATGTATAGTTTTTTTTGTTTGTTATATATAATGAAATGCACTGAGATATTTTGAAAAAAATAAATCTACGAAGGATAAATTGATTCCCTAGAAATAAAAATAAGTAGAAGATACTCTATAATAAACTTGATCAATTGACTGAGAGACAAGACATTGTAAGATTTATAGAAACCAGAAAAAATTAAATAAATAGGCAATATACAAAAATTCCAGAAACAATGTTGACAGGATGAATCCACAACAGGAGAAAAAAAGAACTGTCTACAAAAAGATTAACTGTGTGAAAGGATTTTGGGAATTAAAGTATAATTAGAAGTAAATTGGGAAATTATAAAAAAATAAGTTTGAGCTGGATTGTTTTTAATTTCAATATTTTCAAATTGGAATCTCCCTCAATTAAGATTTTTATAATCACATTTAAAAATTAATTAAAATTGTACTAAAATCCATAACCTCTACTATTGAACTTACAATCTAAATTCGATATAATATCATTATTATTAAATATTAATATTGCAATGAACATGATTAATAAATGTCAACATTAATTATCCATATATTTTATGATTTAACGGAAATAATAAAAAACGAGAAGTAAAAGGTTAAAAATATCGTACTTTATTCAACTAGTTCGATAGAGAATGAAAATCAAGTACTTATTTAAAAAGTAGTTCACCTTGTTTAACCCTTTAAGTAATAACTCGAGTTCAATTTGTCATAGAAAAATAACATTTCTTTTAGTCAATATCAACAAATACAATAGGAATTTTATTTACATGATAGAAACTAATATGGTAAGTTTTTTTATATACTTATTTATAAAAAAATAATTTGTAATTCTATACAGTTGAATATTAAAATATAATTTGATAATGACTACATAATGTTTAGTAATATTTTGAAATTTTTATAAATATTGAAAATTAAAATGTGTATATTTAGAAATGAGTTAATAAAAATTAAATTAATTTTTATTTTAAATGTTTTTATTAAAATAATTTTTAAGTGTAGAACATTTTTATATAGGGTCCATAATAACAAAATTTTGAAAAATATTTTATTAGTATATCTTACACACAAATTAAATGAAAATAATTTTATATTTCACTTAATTTTCTTAAAAAGTCTATTTATTCTTTGAAAAAATGTAATTTTTATTAATCAAAAAACTTTTTTTAATAAAATCTAAGATTTTAAAGCTATACGTAGTGAACTCTGTCGACAAGTAGTTAAATTAATTTACAGATATAAGATAGATCTGTATATTGATTTAAAATATTTACTCCAGAAAAACTATCAAAATTCCTTTAGTATAATTAAAAGGATTGAGTTATAATTTGATATTTAAAAATATAATCTAATAATTATAAATGTTTTATTAATTTAACATTAATCATAAAGTGAAACATTAATTTATCCAATATCCAAACCTGTAACCTTGATGCGATTGTACTTAGCTTCAAACTGCAACACCTAGAAATATATAAAAAAAAATAATAATTTGATTTCTTTTTTTGTAAAATGTATACATTTAATTCATCACATAATAAACATTCACAGTTATAATACGTAAATATAAATTTCCCAATAACACAAGACTTCATTATTACAAGTTTTTCCAAAACTTGTAATAGAAAAGTTATTTTTTTATTGGAAATATAGGTATTTAAGTAGTATTTTTCCTTTATAATTGTAAATAGTTAATAAAAACTATTTATATTCAATGTGTAATATAAATTTTAAAATATAGTCAAATTCGGTTAAATAAGTTTACTTGTAACTAATATTACTAAATCTACACTCCGTCGATAAGATAGATTACGTACTCAAATGATAATATAAAAACGAATATTAAATTCAAATTTTCTGTAATTTTTTTAAATGTTTTCTTCATAAAATCTGTCTAAAATATAAAAGAAAAAAATATATAATACTATTATTAAAATAGGAATTAAAAATTATGATATAAATATTCTGTGAAATGATTATTCAATAGAAAAGTTTGTCATATAGTAAATAATACATAAATATGTTTATAAATAAAAATATCAATCACATTTTTATATTGAAAAAGAAAAGTACATATGAGGAAATTCAAATAATTATCTTGTACAATTTATATGTATATTTTTATTAGATAAATAACAAAGAAAATATATGTATTACTCTACATTTATTAAAATACATTACTATCCACATTTAAAGTGAAAGTTAAATATTATTTTAATTGTATAGTCTACAAATGATCTAATAAAATAATCTGTTACAAAATTTTCAATATTTATTGGATAATATAAAATTTTTATTATCATATTTTACTATTTAGTCTTTAAATTTTTTGATAAATTTAATAGTTGAATGAATTGTTTAAATAGGCAAATGTATACACATTCAATGTATATTTTATATATATATATATATATATATATATATATATATATATATATATATATATATATACATATACATACGTACATATGGATGTATATATAAATATAACTTGAAAAAATTGTTATGCTGACTATCAAATACAGCACAATTATTGATCTAAAGTACCATTTTCATTTTTTTCATCTTTTAAGTTTTCAGGTTGTTTTACATCTTGTCCTTGAGGAACATTTGGAATTTCTTTCTCTGCTTCACCTTTTTTATTGTCTGTTACTAAAAATTTATCCCAATTATCTAATCGTTTATTTACTTCCATATCTGTTTCAGCAGTTCTAGAAAAAATCGTTATTATAAGATTTTTTTTAAACAATGTTAATTTTTTTATTCTATGTATACAAAAAGATTCATTTTTGGGTACTCATTATTAAAAAAAAATATTTATAACTGTTAAAGATTTAAGCTATTATTAAAAAGTAATTCCAACTAATCAAATACTTGTATTTTGTTTTTCCATCCCAAATTTCAGCAGTTATCTTCCTTTGGCCAAACCAACGATGATTCAATAAATCAACAACTAAATCAGCTTCTTCTGGTTCACTCATTATAATTTGAGCAACACCTTCTGGATTGCTCTACAATAAATTGAAATAATAAAATAAATTCATATAATTATTTCATTAAATTACAATATGAAATTAAACACTTACATCATGTATCATTATCTTTCTTACTGTACCACATTTTGAACATTCTTCTCGCAAATCTTGTTGGTATTCAATTATCAATGAAACCTCTTTATCAAACACATTAGGTTCAAATAAATTCTTAACGATAACGACTCTTTCGTGTTTTGATCGTTCCCCACGCATCTTTTCTGGTCGCCAATCGAATAATTTCTCCTGCATTTTCTTTATTTTCTCTTTATCTTTCTTCTTTTTTTTAGGTTTCAGTCGTGGGTCATACACTTCTCCC
Organism: Neoneuromus ignobilis; assembly: GCA_029203775.1. Taxonomy (NCBI): domain Eukaryota; kingdom Metazoa; phylum Arthropoda; class Insecta; order Megaloptera; family Corydalidae; genus Neoneuromus; species Neoneuromus ignobilis. The sequence continues at coordinate 4,989,106 of CP092087.1, read as the reverse complement.
TTCATTTGGAATTTGGCACGTTCTACCTTGATTTTTTTCCCTCTTATATCACAACCATCGAGTAAATTTAGAGCTAAATTTACTGACTCGACCTGTAAAAAAATAAATTTTGATTAGATACAAGTATACATTTTTTTTCAAATAGAATATAAATGTTTAAACCAATTATAAAAATATATAGATGATAATAATATATTCAAATTTGACTTCTTTTTTATTTTCATTATTTTTATTTAAGTAAAATTAATTTTTTATTTTTATATATATATATATATATATATATATATATATATATATATATATATATATATATATACAGAATGGACTAAATGAAACTGAAAGATGTAATATGCAAATCCTTCAGTCACATTTTTACCAATCTATATATACATACATACATATACATAAATAGATTACAATTTTAGGTGACAAATATAAATTATATTTAAAAAATAAATAATTACAATCATTTTTCAGTTTACAATATTTAAAGAAAGAAATATACTATTAAATATTTCAAAAAAAATCAATAAATGCTGATAAATTTACACATTTTAATTTTATTGATATTTACTATTTTATTATATCAGTGAAAATAATAAAACTATGATTAATAGAAGATTATGATTTTGTTACAAAAATTGAAAATTATAACTAAAAAATAATATAAGATTAAAATGTAAATTTTAAATACAATATATAAATAATTATTCAGATAGATACAAATAAAGAATAAAAATATGTTATTTAAAACAGTTTTCAAACAGAAAACTGTATTTAAAACAACTCCAATTCATAATTATATAATTTTAATATTGTAACTGAAGACCTTAATTCAAATTTATAATTGACTTCTGTTCTTTAATTATAATAAAAATATGCAATGTCCAGTTAAATTCATATCATAAACACACTACAAATAATCAAAATATAACACAGCATAATTTAATCTCTTTGTTTATCACAAATTGTTGACAATTTGTTTTCTGCTGAACTTTCTATTTATAATCTTCACAAATAGCTATATATAACAATTATACATTTAATGCGAAAATAAAATAAAATGAAAACAAGCACAATTATATTTTCGTATATAAACAAAGAAAAGCTCTTTTGTACAGTTTATATCTACAAGAAGCATCGGCCATTTACTCTAAAATTTATTATTTGTAATGACTAATTTCAGTTAAAAAATAAATACACTTAAATTTATTCTTCAATATATTTTTCAGCCAGGTAGATATTTTCAAGCATCCACAATATGCATTTCAGAACATTAAATATTTATTCTAGAATTATTAGTGCATGACTTGAAAAATACAAATTATAAATTACTTATTCACTGTTTAGTTTATTTGTAATTATTTCAGGAAATAAAATTCTTCGGTTAACTTTAATATTTATATGTCATTAAATAAATAAAATATAATTTTTATTTTAAAAATAGGTAATTTAAATTTTAAATACATTTTTTAATTTAGTATATCCTGTGTTGTTTAATTTCAATTAACTTCCAAAATTGAATGCAGCACATTAATACAGAATCATAGGAATTACTTCTAATTATTTTAATGATTATATTATAAGCTACAATTTTTTTTTAATTCAAATAGTAATTACCGGATATATTAAATATCTGTTAAGTAATAAAGATACATAATTTAATAATATTATAATTAAATAATAATATATAAAATATATTACATGATCCAAAATTTTACTAAAGAAAAAATACTAGGTAATAAATTGGAAATGTTTCTTTTATTGAGAACCGTATGTATAACAAAATAAAATAGAGATATATAAATGAGATAATCTTGAACCATAGACCACCGACATCGACAGACATAATTATAAACAACTATACTTATTTGAATGTTGAAAAACAATAGTAATAAATTCTAGTATGAATTCAGGTAAGAAAACATTTTGTAAACATGCATATAATTTATTTAATAATGCTAGTGAAAAATAATCCAAAATATAAATGTGTCATGTTTTATATAGTGTGGCCCAAATGAGACTTATTTAAACCACCCTAAATAATACAAAAATAGAGACGTGTAGTTAAGAGAATACTTTCATTACTGGTCGAATTTTTTGTTAAAAATATTTTTTGCTGTGTAAAAAAATACGATAAATAATTACAACTGGTTTATTCTAAATAATAAAAAATGAAACATGCATCAAAACTGAAATAACACGTTTATAAAAATTGAAAACGAAATACAAAACTGGATAAAAAGAAACGAGTAACTTTTTAAAACAGTTTTATTTTAATAAATTATTAGACCTTATATGATTTACATTTCATTGAAATTAAAATAATTAAATTACATACAAATGTAGCGCGTTATTTCTTATTTATTTTTCACACTTGTTCTAAATAACTAAATTAAATGATACATTTTTTGTTAATTAAATATGATATCATTTAATCCTAACACCAATTCAACATACCCATTTATGTACAAAGTATGCAGTAAGAAAATAATATGAATGACTTAAATGAATGAACTTGGTTCATTTGTAGAATGAAATGTTTATCCAAATGGATTTCATACGAATGCACCATAACTAATTATGACCAATAATTATCTCTTTTTTTCTTTATAAACATGCAGAGAGAAGGAGAGAGACAAACGTATATCTTATATTCATGCATGCAGATGCATAAATTAAAAAATCTATCAAATATATGACCACTATTTGATTTCGTGACAATCACCAGTTTATGATAAAATTAATTCGACTACTTAATTACATTTCTTCGATAAATCATCAAGAAACGTCAAATATGTTAACTAAAAAGGGCAATAACCTTTTTCATTCATGTTTCAATTACGACGAATACAATGAATCGTGAAACGGGTGACCTACTCTTGGAATACTATTATCGATAATATTTGTGTTTTAATACAGACTTTCTCAAACTTGTAATTTAAGTGTTTATTATGTTTTTTTTTCAACTCAATAATATGTTATTACGAATTATAGCAATAAAAAAATATATAATATAGAAGGATAAATATACATGAATTACAGATATTTAATATTATTTATTTTTTATTCAGTGAGACGAAAATTTTAATACTTTTTATAAAAATATAAAGGTTATTGTGTGTTTCGAAACGATGGTGAGTTCACTTTCACATCAATGAAATATCATCCCTTGATGAAGAACAACATTTTAGAAAATACCATTGAATTTCTATATTTTTTGATGATTTTTATTCTTTATTGAATTGATAAGACTTTACCATAAAATTTATTCCACATAATACTTAGTGAGAAAAATTGAGCTAACAAAATAAAGAACGTTGAAAAAACATTGTTAATATTATTTGATAAATGATTGTATTTTTTTTGTATTTAAGAAGTGATATTAATGTTCCTTGTTATTTTTTCTACTGAAGTGGTAAAATATAAAAGATAATTGTATTTTTTAAATAAAATGTATTATCTTCGATTAAAATACTTAACAATATATTAATTTAAATATGAGAAAACACAGTGATTTGTCTTTAGAAAAGATTGGAGAAATTTCCAGATTACTGAAAGCAAGAAATTTGTCTCAATACCAGATTACAGATATTACGGGTGTGTCTAGAAACTGTCATTTCGTGAAATAATGGACTCATTAAAGTTTTGTTTTAATAAGTCTATTGAAGTTTTTACAATTTCTAAGCGTTGTTGAAATGTTAAAAGTTCCATGATAATTTGCTAAACTATACTCAATTAAAATATCAAAATGAGGTTAAAAAATTCCAACATGACTGCCACCAGCTGCCAAAGTTTTGATATTCTTGTTGAAAATCCCTATACAATTAAGATATTAAAAAATAAACATATTTTTTATTGATTTAAGATACAGAGACACTCAATAATTTAAGATAAATTATAACAATCTCAAACACTAATGCTTATAGTATTTAAAGCACAAGAAAAATAGTTTTTCATGTATGGGTCTAAAATTTGGCCACGTATTGTAAAAAATATGAAATGACGAATACATTCAATGCCAAAGAAACCACCGAAAAAAATTTAAAAATAAAATATATTTTAGCATTTAAACCTAAATGTTGTATGAATACGAATTAGACTTGTACGTGTTTCAAATTCGAAACATTTAGTGTATGAGCAACTCTTTAAATATGACATTTGTGTTTCGACGAATAATTGAAAACGAAAGTGCACTCGAGGTCAAAGTTGACATTAAGATTATAAAGTAATACGTATGCCACAAGAACAATTGCGTATGCAAATAATGATAGTACGTACGACGTATAAGGCGAAAAATATTCAATCATGTGAAAATATACTGTACATTTCAACGGATGACGTCATCGCGTACGTAAATGGAAATAGCACTTGTAAAGAATAAATTAAAGAGTTTAGAATTGAAACGATGTATCTTGTAAATAATGTCAAATCAGTCGGCTGGTCAAAACAGACAACGCAAATGAGTGAAATCATTCGTTCGGGATACGGATACGTCTTTTTATCTAGACTATTAAAAAACACTTCTAACAAACCGCTACAAGTTGACAACAATTTATCAAATCGACCATAATTCATTATCGTATGAAGTAATCGACGAATATAATAAATACAGAAAAAAAATATATAAAGACAATACGCAATTTTGTGTAGTAAATTATATACAAAAATTGAAAAAACATGAAAACGTGACATGATTACCTGCCATTAATTTTATAAAAATGTTCAATAATCACTTAAAGTACTTTGAAAATGACGACAAGCTATTGAAATATGAATTAGAGAATCAAGTGAAAAATTAATGATTATTAAACTCTTTTATAATTTTTTATAATGGTGAGGTAAATAATTCATTTGTATAGGGTGGTCCAAATGAGACTAAAAGATAGTAAGGAAATAAATATAGTCATCCAAATACGACACCTAGATTTGTGTTTTATTAAAAAGAAATAAAAAAAAACTATACACATATTTCTCTATACACATGTTTATTTTTAATAAAACACAAACCTATATATGTATGTATGTCTAAACACTTAATCTCGTTTAGGTCATCCTATACAAAAAAATATAGATCATTTTTTATAAGAAATGAATATTTACAAAGATGTAAAAAAATACAAAAAAATTTGATTTCATAACAGTTAATCAATATAATCCAAAAAATACTGTTTATAGATATATTAGGGGGTCTATCAAAAAGATCTGTCCGTTTTTAGGTAAAAAACAATATTTTTTATATTGTGTATAAATATTTAATTAACAATGCAATTTTTATTAATATTAACAATATTTCTCCATCTTGGAAGCTTTTAAATTTCTCTCTGATAAAATAATTCGTACTTGGAAGCTAAAAACTCATTAAATACCCTTTTTATATCTTTATCTTTATTTCATTTTTTTCGATTTAAAAATTTTTTTAGAAACAAAAGTTAATGGTAGGAATATTTGGAAGAAAGTGGTATATTTACGAAATATGCTAGGTGTCTTAAAACCTTTGAACCATGTTTTTTTTGTGAGGGGAGGGGGTGTGCTAAAAAAACTTGTGGCTTTGCGTTGTCATTCTGTAATATAACTTATTTTCGTTTAACAGCTGAACATTTTTTTAAAAATCATCGTTCAAATTATCCAACTGTTGACAATATTTTTCACAATTATTCGTTTTTTTAGCTGTAGAAATTTATAATAAACTGATTTTCTCATATCCATCATATAACTTCATTCTCTTTTTCACACTTAAACTCAATTTAGATGTTGACAAAGCGGGTTATTCATCTTTGCAAAATACTCTTTCATCACTACCTTTCCATACATAATCCATTTTTCATCTTCAGTTGAGTCGTTCTAAAAATGTTGTTCATTTTTTATTGCATAAATAAAAGACGAGCAAATGGAACAAATTCTGCTTGTTCCCAGCAATCAATTCATATGATTCCCCCTTCTCTCACCACCAAAATAAGTCTTTTTCTAAAATATCACGAAAAAGATCATCGATCACAGTTCTTCCAGAACGTGATTCGTTTTAAAGTTTAAAGTCTCAATTCTTAAATTCCTTAAACCATTTTCTACATGTCCTTTCAGACACTACATTCTCTCGAAAAACTTTTAACAAATTTCTATATGCTTCTACAGCATTCTTTCCCTGTTGATATTCGTAAAATATTATAAACAAACCTTATCGACATGCTTCGTTCCTTTACTATTCCTTGCTAAGTACTGCTGATAAAACATTTTTTTTCAATATACATTGAAGAGCACCAATGATAAAAAATGAGTCATATATCTTTTATGAAAACACTTTTGCTCATGTGTAAAATAATTAAAAGGACAAAATTTATCGGTAGACTTAATAAAATAAAACAAGGACATATTACAATATTTATTGCTATATAATTAACGATTTTAAATTATAAAATTGCTCGTTTAATTAATTTTTCAGTAAAATTAATAACAACCCAAAAAAATAATTTAAAAACTTTACATTGCATTTTAAATAAATTAAAAATCGTTTAAAACAGTTATGTAAGATTTAATACTCATGTCTACTCGACACATAAAAATTCTTGTTGTGTCAGTCTTTAGAGATAAAGTCATTATCGCCCAATACTTAACCATATATATACATATTATATATATATATATATATATATATATATATATATATATATATATATATATATATGTATATAAATAAATTTATTCAGTCCAATCACTCTTCTGAAGTGGTATTAAACCTTTGCAAAGTCATTATAAATTGAAACCGGTATCTATCATGAATTTATGTCATATATTACATGCATACAGATGTTTGAAAAATACTGTTCTGTAATTTAAATAATTTTATAAAATTAAATTTATTATACAAATTAAAATTTAATAAATATTTAGATGTTTACTGAAGTATAATAATTTATATAAAATTGTATTATACGGGACTAGGAACTAAAAACAAAAAAAAAACACTTGGTTAGGAGGTTCCAACAAGTTTTAAAAATTCACTATTCTGCTTACATATTTATCAGAAATATATCTATAAAAATATTGATAAAAAATAAAACATATATAAAAAGTGTAATCCTGAACGTATAGCGAGTCATTAAAGAAATGTGTAATTTGGAAAAAACAATAAAATAGGCTTAATTGATAAGTTATATTCAAATTTTTTTTATAAACACAAAAATAAACGAAAAAACTAATTTCTTAACTTTGATTATTATAATAAAAAATAAATAAATTTAAACCATTAAAAGTAACAAATCGATCTCACAAAAGTCATGAAACAATGAAGTATTAAGAATGCAATTACTGTCTTATTTCTAAAAAAAAAATAATTTTAATCTTTAGTGAGGTTTTTCTTTTAATCCCAGGATTTTATTTAATCTCCTTGACATTGATTTTACTAAATTAGTAGTTACTTGGGTGGGAATGGTGGCTGATTTATTTACTAGAATTTTTTCCAATGTCTCTTTTCAAGTTATTGTATGTTAAAAAACAAAACTGTAAGAAGCATTACACCAAAACTAAAAATAAGTCTTTTTACAGTATTCAATGTACTAAAAAGATTAAAATTTTAGTTACATTTCAATTCCTAAAACATTTCAAATCTCACAGTACAACAAAACCAATATATACATTATTGATTCAAAATTTGACAATTATTTCAATAGATCAATTGAATCTTTGAACTGTGGAATAGAATAAAGTCCTCGAAAATATTCCAATAATATCTTACTAAAAATATACGTGACATAATATATATTTTTTCTCGAAAATTATTAGTCACGCTAAAATGTTCAATTTAAATGGCAATCATCTGTCAAATTAATTTAAAATAAATTAATTTTATATTCAAACATTAATCATAGTTCTAGGACATATCAATTGTATAGTTTGTATTACTGTTTCTTCAACACATTTTTTCCATTCAATGATTGTTTTTCGAAATGAATGCATTTTATTCTAATTAAATATGACATGTATAAATTAATGTCACATATTAATACTATTATCTATTTAATAATATTCTTGTTATAATTCAATTTTTCTTATTAGATTCATTCTTTTAAAAATTTTAGAGAGAAGATTTTTAATTCAGCTAGTAAAAATTACAATCGATTTTGATTGAGAGAACAAATTGTAAAAAAATATTTCATAAAATTAGATTAAAAATTCAAATAAAAAAATCAAAAAAAAAATTACATAGAAAAATTGTTTACACGAAGTAAGAAAATCATAAAAACGAAAAAAATGTCATAACATTTTGCTAAAAACACCAAATTAAAAACAATGTTTCATAAAAATCGATTAAAATTTCAGACAGAAAAAATATTTCAAAATATTCGTTCAAATCATTAAAACCAAAAACGTATTTCATAAAATCAAATAAAAATGTTAAATAGAATAACATTTCATAAAATTTCGAATATCTTTTTACATTTTTTTAAAAATCATAACTAAAATGATTTTTAAAAATTATTTATCACAAATTGTATGAAATATTTGTGTATATTTTAATTTTTTTAGAATTTTATGAAATAACTATTTCTGAAACGAAGCTTATGTGAAATTTTAAAAAAAGATTTTTTCGATTTTATATTTGAACCGAACTTATTAAATATTTTTAAATTGAATTTTTTACTGAATTTTATGAAATATCTTTCTACATTTTTAAAAAATCAATTTTAAAAATTTATGAATATTAATAAAATTATTTTCATAAATTTAAATCTTGATATTATTTTATATTTCCATTTAAGATATACAATATATGTATAAATAACGAAATTACAAGAAATTAATCATTTACATGGTCTTCATTTTCGATCAACATTTTTATGTTACCCATTAAAATTTCATTATTTCTTCTAATCATAACAAATGCCTTAAAAATATTTTAGTGCATTTTTAAAGGATGTATAAAACGAATTGCATATTTATGAAATAATATTACAAAAATAAAACTACACTAAATTTTATCAGAAACTTTAGTAATAAAATTTTAAATACTAACTTTCCAAACATTTTCCAAATTAAAAATAATATACAATACCCTCATTTATATTCAAACACACTCAAGTTATAATTTATGATTTGCTTGCTTACTTTTACGATGCAAAAAACTGCATTCATTATATTGATAATTATTTCAGGGTTAAATTTATTTCAGAACTTTTATTAAAAACATATGTTAGCCATTAAAGCATATTAACTGTAAGTACACGTACACACATTGCACTTATTTTATATGAAAAACGTCATCGTTGTATTGAGGACATGTGGCACGCAAAAAAGAGATTTGCATCATATAAAAGTTATTTCGATATTACATGTTTTAATAAATCCGGAATTTCGGCCAATGTCGTACTCCAATAAATTAATGTAACGTCGAAATTATCTCGAAATAAGTGTCAAGTAAATGATTTCAATTGCATAAATTGAGATTAATAAAATATTTTCATTAAAGGTAGAGTTGGTTATCAAATAAACGTTTTCATGTAGGTGTGATTGATTTGTGACTGACATTAGGACTACCAAATCAGTCAAATTTTTTTTTTATAAAAGTTCCTCATTTAAATTACAATACATTGCATATTTTGAGATTTTCCATAATTTTTGTTACAATATACCGATGATAATTTTTATATGTTTTCAATTTCTTTTTCTCCTATTAAGATATAAATGTAGTATATTTAGATATACCATGACCAGTTATTTTATCTAACTGATAATTTATATAAGAATATTATAACATAAATTTCTCAAATTACTCATAACATTTTCAAATAAAAAATATAAGCTACAGAGATTAAAATTACATAATCGTTCAAAACCGTGATTTAGAACCATGTAAAGTAAATTTTATGGTGTTTTGGAATTTAATTTTTATGAAATTTTATGAGATTTTTTATATTTTAAATTATTGAGAATTTAATGAAATAATTATTTTTGAAATAAATCTTTTAAAGTATTTAAAAAAAATTCCTTTCGATTTTTATATTTTTATCGAATTTTATTAAATATTTTTTTTATTTGATATTTTCAGTAGAATTTATGAAATCATTTTCTTTTTATTTATAATTTTTATCATAAATTTTAAGAAATATTTGTTTATATTTTGAATTTTTTAGAATTTTATGAAATAGTTATATCTGAATTAAAAAGTATTTTTTTCGATTTTATATTTTTATCTTATTTTACTAAATATATTTTTCAATTTGATATTTTCATGAAATATTTTTTTTGGATTTGATAGATATTAAGAAATAATATTTTTTATCTGATATTTTTATCACAAATTTTACAAAATATTATTTTATCATTGAACATATTTAACAATTAGTAACATGATGGATTAAATTTTTATTTATTTGAAAAACTTTTTTAATAAAAAAATACAATGTATAAAATAAGATGTTAGATCATCAAAGGATAGAGGAAAATAACCTTAATTAAAAATTACTCGGTCCTCCAGATTCAGGAATTGAATTATAGACCAAATTCTATAATCAAAACATCTTTTTTTGTTAAAAAAGCTCAAGTGTAAAACAGTGGCACTCGGTCTGTAAGTTGTTAGAATGCAGTTAGCGCTTCGAAACGTGAAATTGATTTTATTAAAATAATAAAATGAAATTTAAAAAAATATAAAATACATTTTAAAGTATTACTAATTCTAGTCAAAAATATTAATTTTAAATTTTGTTGTGACATTTGATAATAATACCTAAAATTATGATTTTTTTAATTTTTGTAAATTCGTTAAAGGAAACATAAAATTCATAGAAATTAACTAGAAAATTGAGACAATTTGCCTCAAAATATACAATTTTTTCTAATTTATATAAGAAAATATTATATATTTTTGAGGTGGTTTATATTTCTAATTTTTGGATATATTCAGGATGACCCAAATGAGATTGAAGGGTAATAAATGATAGTGAACCAGTAAATGTATGTTTAACCCATCAATTTCATTTGCTGTACCCTTAAAATAGTTCGATAATATTTTTTGATTTAATTGTTTAAAAAACACAACTAGAATGAGAATTTTGTTTGCAGAAATTTCTTTTTATTTTTGAAATAAAGATATTTAACACTGACTTAACTTCCTACATAAATCCATATTTTTTTTTTTAAAAAAAAAGCTTGATACAATATTAATATAAAAAAATATTAAATATTTTAATTTTTATTAAATTTTATAAATATTTTTTTTAAAATTTTATAAACTAATTATTTCTGAAATGGAACTTGTTGAATTGTTTTTGGAAAAAAAACATTTTTTTGATTTTATTTATTTACTAAATTTTATTAAATATTTTGTTTAATTTGATATTTTCAAGAAACTTCATTTTTTTGATATTTTTATTACAAATTCTATGAAATATTATTTTTCTATTTGACATATTTATCAATTAGTAACATGGTGGATTAAATTTTTATTTATGTGAAATTTTTTTCTAATAAAAACAAGGGTTTGGATTTTTAACTAAATTTGAATTATCAGAAATTAAGTAGAAAATTAAAACAATATTTTCTAATATTTATATTAGCTAATCGATCTATAATATTTTTCAATTAAATTATTTATAAAAATAGAAACTAAATACGAATTTTGTATATAGAAGTTATTTTTTATGTTTACTCGTTTTGATTTTTTATTTTTGTTTGCATAATCGAAATGTGTATTAATTTATCGTTGTTAGAAACGAGTAGAGTGAACAATAAGTAATTACTGAACACTTACTAATATATTGTGGTGTTGGGAAATAATTTATTTATTTTTTATTGTTAAAATGAAGATATTTAACTTCTTATGTATATTTACATTATTATTTCATTTTAAAAAACTATTTAATTCAATACTAAAATCAAAAATTCGAAATAATTTCAATCCTATCGAAGTAGACACAATTCTTTTTTTCAGCACACTCGAAACTATTGCTAAATTCAAACGTCTGATGTAAATTTATATTACAGACAGATTTCAATTTAGTTCAATTGAATAAAAAAAGTATCAATAACACACTTTCAGATATTAATCTAAAAATTATATTCGATCACGCTATACATACAATTCAAAGAACTTGTTATACAAGATTGATTAGCATTTAGAATATATTCAAAGTGCTCCATTGAGTTTTATCAAGTCATGTATGCAATTGAAATGGAAAGAAAAATAAAATATGAATTCCTATTGAAAATAAATGTTTATTTATAAGGTAATTTTATTGGAATTTACATATAATATTACAGCTAAATATATTACATTGCCTTTTAGATTAATTGATAAAAGAGCTATCATGCTAATATTTTTTTTTTCAAAAATATACTAGGTAAATCAGTTTTCGAATTCTTTGCTGTAAAGCATAACGTTTACCGTTTGATTTAAAAATAAAATCAGAAATATATTTTTTGCATAGACCAAGATCATAAATTTTATTTTATAGTGACAAATCTAAAAGTGTAATCAATTGTATGTAATTATTCAAAATGTATTTTTACCGCCAAGGAAATAATTATATTCATATATATATATATATATGAGTGATAATTTTTTTATTAATACACAAGTTATTTTTGTATTTTATTACACAAGATTAGTAGTAACTGTTTGTTATTTTATTAAATAAGGAACATTTTTGATAATATTAAATATTTTTCAAATGTCTTTCCTACTCCTCTAAAAATAGAAGTGTAATCATGAAAATTTGATACGGTAAAAATAATTTCTTTTTCAATATTATTTTCATTTTTTAATATAAAATATTGTATTAAAATAAGCTATTAATAATTTGAAACAAGTCATATTTGGTAATTTACATCTGTTAATTATAATTTTTACACACTTTATCGACTAAAGGGGGGTGATTTTTATTTATTTTCTTGCTTTCGTGATGGATTGATTATTTTATAGTAACCCATAATAATGAATTATAGGTTATTCTTTCTTTATGAAGTACTCACAAAAAAATGAAAGAAAACATTGATCATTTTTTTCAAATTGTCTTTTAAATTATTTGAGGTATTGATATGAAAATTTAAAAACATATTAAAGAAGCTTTTATTATTATTTCTACATTATTTCTTAACCATTATTCAAATTATTTATTATTTGAAATATTGGCTCATCACATAAAAGATGCGTTTTTTTAGAAAAAGTTCTGAACCAAAAAATTGACGTTTTCAATTTAATTTTTCATTAGAAACTTGACCAATCATTTTCAAATCTTGATAGACCGATGAATGGGTTGATTGGAACTACTCGATTAATTCTTCCATCGTTAAATCAGAATTTGAAAATATAACCTCACTTATAGGATAGCCCAACACTTCTAATTTTTTACACTATTTAACCATTACTTTTTGAGTTTGTATTTGCAAAATTCACCTTTGTGTAATATTTGGAGAAACCAATATATAAAAAACTTTGCACTCCTTACATGTATATATTGTATCCTTCATTATTTTATAAAAAACCTAAATTCGACATCTTATTCTGATACATTTACTTATGATTGACATTTTTGTAATGTTGTATTTATTACATTTTTGTAATGTTATATAACTTGTGGAGAGACTTTGCCAAGGTGAAAATTCTGATACAGATGGTAGAGTTAATTGTAAACAAGATTGTGTATTAAATTGCACAGATGAGTGTGTCATTATAATTGTAATTTCTAATAAAATATTAGCAAAATCTTCATTTAAAAACATTTTATTGCAGTATTTAAATTCAGAATATGAAATAAAATAAACAATGAAATGTCAAACAGTATAATTATAAATCATTATTATATTTTTATTTTTATATAAAAATGAAATATGAATTCAAAAATTTCAATAACTTAATTATAAATCAATATATATTTTATGTATTTTATTATAATTTGCGATGAACTAAACTTACGATTGCATCAATTTTCAATCAAATACAAAATGATGCGTAGACAAAAAATACCATATATTTCCTAGAACGATGCATTTGTGCACTTTTTTGCAAAAGCCAATGCACTTTCAATGTTTACACATCGCAATGCAATTATTACACACAGGATTCCAATTGGCGTTTTCAGTAAATAATACAAGTTTCAGTTTGGACCCTAATCGATGTATCCGGTTGTTAAAATGTTAACTATACTAGCACACATGTATCAAAATCTTCTGTTTGTTTATTAGCAAAAAAAGAGAAAATGTTTAATGAAATTTTATCAAAAATAAATTTCAAGATTTCATTAGTCAAAAAAAACTAAACGCTTATGAATAATTTACATATATATATATATATATATATATATATATATATATATATATATATATATATATAGAGAGAGAGAGAGAGAGAGAGAGAGAAAGAGAGAGAAATCCAAATGAAATTCAATGATTTAGACATATACTTATTTTTTTACTATCATTTACGAAAATTAAGTTTAATTTGAGCCACCCTATATACACATATGTTAAAAGTGAAATTAAAACAACCACATCGACCTAAATACAAAATAAAATAATAGAGTGCACTTCTAACTTATTCATTACACTGTTTGAAAATAATAAAATTAATGAAATTTCACACACATTAAATAAAAAACATATTCAGTCATCATTAGAAAATATACTTTTCAATGAACATAAACATATTACTTTATTTGTATTTGAATGCAGTGTTTGTGTTACACAGTTCTGTACTACATATGTTCAAACAAATCTGAAATGTCATAAAAAAATAATAGATTTTTTTATTACTGATACTAATTATACGCTCCAATTAGCATAAAGTCTGCCATCAGTTGCATTGTATGCATCTTATAATTGTAAACATTTTACAAACTACATTTCATATTTTTCGATTCACATCATCTTGGAATAATTTAATTCTTGTTTAGTTGTTTTATTCAATGAAAAATATGTAACCGAAAAAAATCTGTCACTTTTGAGATAATAAAAACGATTGTATTTTTTATTTAATTTTATTCGTTGAAATATTCATTTCCATATTTATCTACCCTTTATCAATAAGAAAAAAATTTCTAAATTCTAATTTAATAAAATTTAAAAACTTTATTTTCAAAAAATTCAAAAAAATGATAATTTCATGAATGTTAAACGACACTATGTTGAAAAACGATAAATTTCCTATAAACTATTTTTCAGATAACATCATTCATATTTCACTCACTGATAAGATCTTGAAATTATATACTCTCTAATTATAACTAATGATGACGATACGAAGTGATATAAAATGTCGTAAACTGACGATTCATTTTAATTACGAACAGAAGATACGAAATTCGAAATAAATCTCTTATTATCTCATTCATAGCAAATTTCCATAGATTCGAATTAAATATTTCGATTACCGTACTGGCACCCGTCCAATATGTAAATTGAATTTAACTTATTGCTCGAATTATAAATACAATGCTCGGTAATATAAAAATGTGGGTCAGTTTTAAAATAGACTTCTAGTTATTTAATTAAATATGACGTAATTGTTAATGAAAAGATCGTCTAGATAATATATTCATATGTACATAAAAAATGAACATTTATAATTGTACGCCTTCTAAAAATAAATACTTCACTAGTTTTAACTAAGTATAAATTATTTATGAGCATTTAACAAATAAACATGGTAATAATGACTATATTTATATATGTATTTGTATGCTTGCATATAGTCTTTGAATTATTATAACATGTTTAAGAATATTTCTAAATTTTGGTTTTAATTTTTTTTTGGAAAAATCAATTTCATATTTATATCAAAAAAAATTTTAAAACAAAATTTCTGAATATAATTTGAATATTAATTATTAGATCAATATTGATGTAATTATTATTTAATTTCAATATATATATATATATATACATATATATATATATATATATATATATATATATATATATATATATATATATATATATATATATATATATATATATACACCGACTGGGTAGCACAGTGATTTGCATCACCGCGTGTAATGCAGGAGATTGCGTTCGATTCCCAGTCAGAGAGTTCCTCACTTTTAAGGGTTGAGCATGAAGGCCGACAACCTCATCTTGTAAAAAAATAACTGTCGAAAAGTTAAGGGAGTAAACCCCGAATAAAAAATCTTCATCAATCCGCCTGGTTAGCGTAGTGAATATGACCAAATACCAGTGAATGGTAGCATTCATTGGGACTTTCGTCCAATAGTGGATTAATATGGGATTTATGATGTGATTATATATATATATATATATATATATATATATATATATATATATATATATATATATATATATATATATATATATATATCTATATAGATAGAGAGAGAGATAGATAGATAGATATAGAGAGAATGTTTTTAGAGCGTGTTAAACTTTAAATTAAATCCCTCTAGAAAGTTCTATCTAACCTTAAAACCACTTATTTAAAATTGAAGGTATTTTTTAGGTTAGATAAAACTTTAGATAGGGATTCAATTTAAAGTTCTATTATGTTATATATATATATATATATATATATATATATATATATATATAAGTATATATATATATATATATATATATATATATATATATATATATATATATATATATATATATATATATATATATATATATATATATGCCATTTTCAGGTAGAATGATTTTAATTGAATTGGTCAGAAATGTTATACATAACATGGATTTAATTATTTTGACTGATTGTCAATAAATAAGAACTCAGATCTGTACAATATTTATATATTTTATCATCATCAAAACAGTCTATTTAATTCCCCATTTTCTTGAAAATCTCTTCCTAAATCTTCTATATATTTAAATTCACAATCAATAATATTTCTTGTCCATCGGTGTCTTCTTTTCTTGCTATATGACCCACCGATTTCCATTTTAAACTTATTATTTTTGCTATAACATCCGTAAATTTTATTTTCTTTCCGATCTATACAATTTTTTTCTACCTTTTCGTGTTATTCCTAACATACATCTTGTTATGCTTCTTTATATTATATGGAGTATCTTAATTATTCCTAAATTCAAGACCCAATTTTCATTGCTATAAATGATAACAGGTAAGATTCACTAATCAAAACTTTTTTTAATATAAAGGAATATCCGAAATTTATATGAAATCGTTTAGTAAGATTCATTTTTATAAAGGTGGATTATACATAATATTAGACATAGAGAGATGTTTTTTATTATTTCTTTGTACAGTAATATTTTAATTGAAATTATATACACTGACGCGAAGTATTCGCCATATGGGTAACATAAGTAATTTATTGATATAATTCATTCAAGTCGTTAAATGAAAAAAATCTTTTTATTTAATTGATAATAAATATAATATTCATTAGAAAAAAAATACAAAAAACAATAATTTTTTTAATTTAACGACTTAATTGAATTATATCATTACATTGCTTATGTTACCACTGCGTGCCATGACTTATGCACGTCAGTATATATATATATATATATATATATATATATATATATATATATATATATATATATATATATATATTTAACGTAACGTATATGTATATTTATAAGTTATTAAATTAGGTAGAAGGATAATTGTAATTAAAAGTATAAAATAAATTAATTAAATCTTTTATTTATATTATATACATATATATATATATATATATATATATATATATATATATATATATATATATATATATATATATATATATATATATATATGAGGGTCGTTTGATAATAATGGTGAAATTATTTATTGTTTAATTTAATTAATTGACTGATTAAATTAAATTTTTCAATTTAGTTTTTCTTACTTTTTTTACCATACTTATCAAACGACCCTCGTGTGTGTGTATATATATATATATAATTATACACTTTTACATATATTTTGTTACAATGATTTTTCACACACAAATGTATGTTTATGGCTACATTCATTATCATTAAAATAAGTACTTTTTAATATTATTGATACACAATGTTCAAGCCCATACCAATTATCCGGTTGTTTATCAGCCCAATGCACATAACCGACCTTGTCAAATAGTTCATCTATAAAATAGGAAAAAAATGTTATTAAATTATTTAATTAAATAGTAAATCAGTATAGAATATTGGAAAGTCACAATTAATAAGAGAATCTCTACGTACGTACTGTAATTATCTCCATTAATCTTTCTTTTACTAACCTGATCTAAGATAGAGGGGGTGATTTAAAAATATTGGAATAAAAAGTATTCCAATCATGAATGAATAGTTACGCGTTCATAAACATATTTTATATATTACCTTGGACTGTTAAAAACTCTCCTTTTGTATTCAAATTGTGAACGCCTATATGTACATATGGATGATACATTTTGTCAAAATCAACTTTTGCCTTTACCATATCTATAATTACTTCTAGTTCATTTTTCGAATTAGGTACAGCTAAATCTGCACCTTCTGCTATACAAACATTTCTTGCATTTTCCCATGTTAACGGATCGCTATGGTATTTATAGAACCCAGTATTGGGTACAAATTGGTAATCATTTTTTATCTTAGAATTGAATTTGGATAACTCTTCATCTAGAAAAAGAATTATATAACATTTTAGACCTACTACTACATTTAATCGAATATGAAGAAAAGATATATCAATCATAGACTTTTGTAGATATCATGATGGTGCGACGATATTACATAGCGGAGGTGAAGATTGGAAGAGATTTGCTGCGGATAGGAAACAATGGAAGAATCTTGAGAAAATATTTAAGAGGATCTAATGACATTGGATGAGATTTTTGCCCAACAGTGGGCTGATATGGGCTTACATGATGACAATACGTACATACATAATAACAATTGTATTAAAAAATAAAACTTACCACATGATTTTTCTTTGGAATGTATATTCAAATTAAACTTTTCACATATTAGTGGTTCACATATGTCGTTCTTATCTTTGTCACATACAAATGTAGACTAAAAATAGTTTTTTTTTAAAAAAAATAAAATCAATTTGTTGACGATATTATTATTTTCTCAACAAGATTAAATAAACTTTAAAAATTAACAGAATGATTAGACAAAGCAAATCAAAAGATTAGGTTTGTGATGAATTATCTTAAGACAAGAATATTCTATAAGGCATTTTCAAATTGAAATTAAATCGAATGGAAAAGATAGACAAACAGGAAGTTTATAAAAAGTTATAATTACAATAGAAAAATTTAGAGATGAAATAAGTAGAAGGATAAAAATAAAATAGTGTCAAATTGGAACAAATATTTATAAATGAATTTAAATATGCCTCTGTATTTTTAGAAACTAATTTTTGATCATTATTTCTGTCTATTCTCATTTATGACATTTAAACACGTCTTAAATTTTTTAAAATAATTAATCGTTTCCAAATAACATAAAAAAGTAGAAAGATACATGGAGAGATAAGGAAAGAAACGAGTGGATTTGATTACGAAAGTTACGGACATATAACAAGAATAAAATGTTGAAATTTAGGAAAAAAACTAAATCGTATAAAGGTAATTGATCGAGAATATAAATATATAAAAATCTCCAAGAATCCAGTGTGGAATATAAGACAAAGATATTGAATCGTTGGAAGTGAAAGGTTAAATGAGAAGTTTTTATCCAAAAGTAGATAAAAAGATGCTGATAACAGCATTGATTATACGTACAAAACTTTCGAGTGGTTTAATTGTTTCCCAGGTCTTCGCCGATGGCGTAAATATTAATTTGTAGTCGTATTCGTGTTTCTCTATATCTTTTGTACCATAAATACTATGAAATAAACTGAATACAAATAGACCGATTTCGAAAATCATTGTGTTATTGATATCGAAATGAAATTCACGATTGAACACAAAACAGGCATGGAACCGGTGTATCTATTGAATTGATGTTATTTTTCATACACACGTATTTAAATAGTCGAATACAATAAGGAAATAATTTAGTTACTTACATAGTAAAACTAATGACAATTAATGTCAAATTAATATTTTTCATTGACATAATGATTTCTTCTATAGGTACATTTATTAGTACTTAAAATAAAATATTAAATAACGTGATATGGAACTTTATTTTTGAACTGTTTTTTGTTCATCGTAAATTAATTTAGTATTAATTATTTTTATTTATTACAAGATTATTCTCTGTAAGTAATAAAATTTTATTTGTTGTTTTGAAGCTGTGACTATTCACTTTCACAAATGAACTTCAATCCCAAAACCACAATAGTTTAAAGTGTTCAATAATCACTTATTGTTCACTTATTATTTATAATTATATTGGCTAATGCATTTCGATGGCGATGCCATCATCTTCAGAACCTTTCTGTTAAAATCTAGACCAGGCGTTGGCAACCTTTTTGAACTGCGGGTCATAATCAGCGGAAATATGATTATTAAAAAGACGTTTCAATTTGATTTAAATGTCTCAGTTTGATTTTGAACAACTGTATTTTGATTATCAATTAATAATTAAAAAGATTTTTTATTTTTCATTATATATATATATATATATATATATATATATATATATATATAAGTGAATAAAAAAGTAATAATATTGAGATAATTACTTCTTGATAATAAAAATATAATAGTTCATCGATCTCATACTACAACTTAATACAAAATATAAATTATATGCGGTCTTTGAACTAAACGTATGCTCGGACATTTGTTTATATGAAGATATAAACATATAGTGAAATGTTGTTAATTTGTATTCAGTCGCCGGAAAATTTAATACTGAATTGAATAGGATAATATATTCGTGACTAAGTCGACACACGATCTAGTATTCGCAAGTGGCGCCTGTGTCATTTATAATTAACACATTTTGTAAATTTTTGTCTAAATATTATAATGAATAATGACAGTAATGAAATATGATGCTATGCAATTGAGTTTATGAAAATTGTGTGTATTTTGTAAATGAACGAAAAAATCTGTGATACAATAAAATAATATAGTACAGAAAATTGTAATATGTACATACATACATACATACATACATACATATATATATATATATATATATATATATATATATATGAGGGACGTTTGATAAGTATGGTAAATTTACTAATTGTTTAATTCAATTAATTAACTAATTTAATTAAATTTTTCAATTTAGTTTTTTTACTTTTTTATCATACTTATCAAACGACCCTCGTATATATAATTTGAAAGAAAAATATAATAACTCTAAATCTAAAGATATTAAAAAGTTACTAATAAAAAAAAAGCAAATGAAAGAGATTTAGTTAGGTAGTAATGAATTTATACCAAATCAATTTACAAAATAGTAGCATGGAAAAAAATTCTAAAATTTAAATTTAATTTAATTTAATTTTTTTAATGTTAAAAAGCATACAAAAAGATATATGGTTATCAGAGCAATTGAAATCTTTATATATATATATATATATATATATATATATATATATATATATATAAAGAGAGAGAGAGAGAATTTCACGAGCATTAGTATAAATTTAAAACAAGTAATTATTATATTTTTATAAGCAAAAGGGGTTTGTAATATCGATCATTAATGAAATGAATCTACGTTTCAATTGAAGTTTTTCTCATTAAATTCATTATTTTTAATTATTTAATAATTAATTTTGTCATATTAGTATTGAGAATTTATAAAATTAAAAAAATGTAAAGTTATTTTTTTTTATAATAAATCAAAATTCAATTAATGAAATATCAGAGTAGAGCATTATTCGATTAAATTTTCATTAGATTAAAAATATGATTAATTTAGTCATAACTTCTTGGTCAAAAAAGATTAAAAATCTTATGAATAATTTTCATACGTTTAATCATGTGACTAAAAAAATAATCATATCATTTTAATCGTTTTTTTTAAATAAAAAAATATCGGTTGAAAATTTAGTCAGTCGAATAAAAAATATAAAAAATCTACTAAAGTTATTTTTTTTATTCCTTTACATATTTACTTCTTCTCCAGAAATGAATTTCTTAGTTATATTAATTAATCCTATTTCACTGTCTAAAAAATGAGATGAAAAGTGTGAACTAAACCCTTATTTGTCTTTTTCTTCTAACAATTTCACATATTTTTATTAAAATAATTAAGAAATAATTATATTTCATTAATAATCATTTTGAATTCAATTTCATTAAAATTAGAAATGAAATTTCATTAAAACTTATTTATAATTTCTTTAAACAAAATAATTTTATTTGAAAATTTGAAATAATTTTTCGTAACAATTTAATCAATAAACGTATTTAATTAATATTGGATAATTTTAAAAATTCAAATCAATCGATTAAAACGATTGATGACTAGAAAATCAATCATGACTAACGACGATTAATTAATTTATAATTAATCACTGATTGATTTAAAAACTACTAATTTCAAATCAATCGCTTTATCGATCACTTGAACAACTAACGACTAATAAATTAATTGTAACTAACGATTAATCGACTAAAATTTTAGTCATTAGTTTTCAATCGGATAATTTTTGCTCTATTCTGTGAAATATACAACAGAACTACAAATAAATCCGTATGTAATTTTTATTTATTATTAACTTCTTAACAAAAGCAAAATTAATATCTCAGACTTAAAAAAATATTCATGGAAAAATGTTTTTATTAGATTATTATAATACTCGATTTATTAATGTGATTAAGACATATAGGGTGATCCAAATGTGACACCCAGATTTATGTTTTATTAAAAAAAAACATGTGTATAGTTTCTTTTTAATCAAACACAAATCTAGGCGTCACATTTGGATGGCCATATATAAATAAGCATAACTAATTAAATAAAATTACGGTATAAAATATTCGTTTTATTTGAAATACATTTTCTAAATCATCAATCAACAACAAACTCAGCAGTTATTAGATTACTTAGATCACTACTTACAGTTAGACAGATTGCATGTTTCTATTTGTTGATATACTTAAGTAATAAATAAATGTTTAAGCGTAACTAAAGTTAAAAAATAACGATTAATCGATTGCAATTCTAATCATCACAAGTATGACTAAATACTTACGGTAAAAATGAAAAAAATGTTATACCCATAATATGATTTTGTCTGCATCGAAAGATAATTTTTATAGTATTCCATTAATGTTTTTTGAAATTTTTAATTTTATTTTTGAATGCATAGTACTATAATATAAAAAAAATTCTAGTTCAATGACATGGGTTCATACACGTCAGATTAAATTCCTCTCTAACGAAAATAACGTCCAGCGATAGTACATATTTTGAATAAGATCAAAAGAAAACGCACATTGTCAGTAATTTAATACTAATTATACACTATCTAAAATTTGCTAATGGACACTAGTGCATTGACCACCAGTGGACCACGAAATTTCATCCAAATGACTGATTAATTAATAATACGACGAGAAAGAAATAAAATGTATTCATAAACGAAATCTTGTTTTCTAGTTTGCGGTTAAAATAGATGAGATGTTGAATGTACCGTTGCACTATCATTCAAAATCTTATTTCATGTAGCAGACAGGACTTAATGTATGCAAATAATAATCAAAAAACTAAAAAAGTAATCTTTTTTTCGGTTTGGTTATGTTAGATCTTGTGTATTTTATTTCAATACAAGTTTGCATTTCTTTGATAATTAATTTAATGGATTTTTTGTATACTTTTATGTCTAATATCTGAAATTACATGAATATAATTTTTATATTTTTATCATTTTTTTTTTTTTTTTTTTGATATGACTGGAAACTTATTTAACAGTTAAAAGTACTGTTTGAAAATTTTTAAGAGTAAATAAAAATGAGATTTAACCACACTTTTAAACCATCTGATCATTGAATTATAATTGCATTGTGATGATTTAGTTACAAAAATAATAATAAGAGGGTTGTTCGAAATAATTTTTTTTTTTTTGAAAAAAGTTGTACACATGTTATATCATTAGTGTTTTAATATATGAAATTTTTATTTTTCTAGATATATCTTTTTGAAATTCAAATGATGATTTATGTTTTTTAAAAATTAAATCTTAAAATCGAGTGAATATCAAGGATGTGTAAGAATTCCAATCAAGATCATTCAGTTTTCTTTATTTAATCTTACATTATTTTAGTAAAAGATTAAAAAATTTTTTTTAACTAATTCTGATTTGTGAATGGAGTTTCTTAAACTAAACTGTATATGTGTTTTCAGTAATTACATTATTTTTAAACACATTGCAAATATTTTTCAAACAATTTTGGTGCTGGGAACTTTTTTAAATTCATACATTATGGACTAAAAACAAGTTTTATCAGAGGTCACACTTAAGTAGTCAAGTCATACTGAAGTTAAATTAATACTACATTTTTTAAGCAAAAATTTGTAAATATTCTATTAACAATGCCTCATTATAAGAGTGTGGTGTTATTTGACTAAATTTTCATCTGAATAAAAATATAAATTAAAATTTAGTCATATTTTCTTAATCATAAAAATGATTAAAAATCTATAAACTAAATTTTCATTCGAGTAATCATCCGATTAAAAAATTAATCATGTCATTTAGTCATTTTTCAAATAAAAAATTAATCAAATAAAAATTTATTCGGATAAAAAATATAAAAAATCGACTAAAATCTCAAATTAAATATTTTTTTCTCTTCTAAAAAAATGATTTTCTTTATTAAACAGAATTCCTCACATTTACTGCCTAAAAGATGAGATGAAAAGTGTGAACGAAACCCTTATTTGTCTTTAATTTAACTGTTTAAAAATTCCTATGAAAAAAATTCAGATATAATTATATTTCATTAATAATCATTTAAAATAAAAAGTCTTTGAAATTACAAATTAAATTCCAGTAATATTTATTTGCAATTTTTTACAAAAAAAAATATTTTTCGAGATATATTTCTTAAATGTTTTCTCAAATTTTTTGCATTGTTTCTTGTCTGCGATTAATCTCATCTCCACAATATCATTGATAGGAACTCTTCCTGGATCATTTTTTGTCTCTTAGTCATCATTCTATAATGATGATTTCTTAATCAAAACAATAAATAGACAACAATTATTATGGAGTTGTAATTAAAACAAAATAAACACAGGAAGAGACTCTATCATTGATGAAAGAATGATATCATAAAGTATTACGAAAGTAAAAGTTGAATAAGATTAATTGTATACAGAAAATATTGGAACAATCTTGAGAAAACATTTACGAGGACTTAATCATATTGGATGAGGGTTTCACCCGGCAGTAGGCTGATATAAATTTTTATAATAATATTAGGTGTGAATATATATACGAGGGTCGTTTGGTAAATTTTAAAATTGATGAAAAATTTAAAAAATTATTAAATTTTATGGTAATTTTTTACCATACTTATCAAACGACCCTTATATATATATAATAAAAATAAAAACTTTCAAACAAAAAATTTCATAAAATAATAAACTAAATAACTAAAAAAATTACACATAAGTAAAAAATATACAAAAACTAACACCTACTCGAGAGTGTTTATAAAATTTATGTGTTGATATTTGATCAGAGTTTTTTTGAACAGACATCATATATTAAAATCGCTTTTTTTTAAAAAAAAAACATTAATAAGTTGAATTTCTGATACAAAGGTCATCGAAATCATTACTATTTAAATTAAGTCTTCACGTGATAAATAACGATATGGCCAATAATAAATATGCATAATTAAACAAATTATAAACATTTTTTAAAAAATATTCCATTAACGATGCTCTCATTTAATTATGTCGTAAAATTTTTTTAGTATGCAATTTATTTTTATCTTACAATTTATATATTTTTATTCACTATTTTATTTTTATTATTCGACTATCTCATTAATAGGGTCATAAATAATATTATCTATTAGAAAAAAGTTCATTTTGGAAATTATTATATTTTTTTTATTATATCTACTTGCACAATTAGCAGTATTAATAAAAAAGTTCAGAGGTTGTTTCTGATATTTTATATATCAGTTTGAGTGAACAAAAATGTATACGGTTAAAAAAATAATTTAAAAACCATTTTCAACAAAAATAATTTAATGTATTTTTAATAAAACTTTGGATAACAAAAAATAAATAAAGGTAAACCCCATACAACACGGTTAGAAAATTAGAAAAATTTCCAAATTACACTGAAAGTGATAGAAACTTTTAAGCAAAATAGGGCAAAAGTTATTCGATTAACAATTAATTACTAAAATTTTAGTTGTGTGAAATTAATCGCTAGTTACGATTAATTTATTAGTCGTTACAAATGATTAATTTGAAATTAGTCGTTTTTAAATTAATTGGCGACTAACGACTAAAAAATTAATCGTTAGTCATGATTAATTTTTTAGTCATCAATCGTTTAAAGTGATTATTAAATCAATTAATTTAAATATTAACTGAATACGATTATTATTTCACTTGTCATTAAAAATTATTTGAAATTGCAAAATGAAATTTTCAAATAAAATTATTTTGTTTGAAGAAATTACAAATAGTTTTTAATGGAATTCAATTTGTAATTTTAATCAAATTTATTTTATTAAGAAAATATAAAATATCTGAATTATTTCCATAGCAGTTTGTAAAACTGTTAAATTAAAAGACAAATAACGTTTTTTCAGCACAATGTTCATCCCATCTTTTAGACGATGGATGAATTCTGTTTAACAAAGAAATTCATTTCCAAAAAAAAAAACATATATGCAAGGTAAGACAAAAAACTTAACTTGAGATTTTAGAAGTTTTTTACTTTCTATTCTACTAAATTTTTATCTAATTGATTTTTTAGTTGAAAAACGACTAACATGGCATGATTATTAGTTGGATAATAAATTGGATAAAATTAGTCATTAGATTTTTTAATCATTTGATTAAATTTGATAAGGGCAAATTTGTAGGATCCATTTTGTGAAATAATGGACTTATTAAACTCTTGTGTCAATAAATTTATTAAAGTTTTTACAACTAAAGTGTTAAATATTGCATAATAACTTGCTAAAGTTAAGTGAGTTGAAATGTCAAAATGAGCTTAAAAAAATTCAAACATGGTTGCCATCAGCTGTCAATGTTTTGACATTCTTATTGGAAAACCTTATATAACGACAGAGATTTTTTTAAATTATATATGGATTTATAAATATAAATATATATATATATATATATATATGTATATGCATATTGTCTATAAGAAAGTTCCATACATAATTAAGTGTCGTTTATAATTTCCCCAATATTAATATTTATAAAAAGATCACTTCAAACAAATCACACACAATCCATAAAAATATCCAAAAATATCATCACGAAATTATCATTCGTTCTATAAACATTAAAAAACATTTTAATTTCTGGTTCAACGACATTTTCAGATCGAGTTGTGTTTTTAAACGAAACGGCGTCCAAGATTCTTCTTACAAATACGTAATAAGTCAAAAGTAAATGAACCTTGTCACTAATTTAATAGCAATTATTTATTATCTCAATTCTGCTAATTGTACTCGTACGATGACCACAATTGAACCATATGATTTCTTTAAAAATAAACTGAAAATCAAAAACATGTCTTAAGTGTTTAGTCTATCTTTATGATTTTAAAAAGTTTAATGTAAATTATTTTAATTCGCACATGTGTTTATATATATATACACACATATATATATATATATATATATATATATATATATAT
This sequence comes from Neoneuromus ignobilis, assembly GCA_029203775.1. Taxonomy (NCBI): domain Eukaryota; kingdom Metazoa; phylum Arthropoda; class Insecta; order Megaloptera; family Corydalidae; genus Neoneuromus; species Neoneuromus ignobilis. Next base: position 4,961,394 of record CP092087.1, on the reverse strand, counting down.
ATAAAAAAAAATTTTAAACCACTCTAATTCCGATCAATATATACATTTAATATCAATAATATAATAACTATCGTCTATAAAGAATAAATAATAAACGGAAAGAAAAAATCTCCTATATAGTCATCCAAATGTGACGCCTAGATTTGTGTTTTATTAAAAAGAAACATGTGTATAGAGTGGTGTATAGGGAAACATGTGTATAGTTTTTTTTGTTTCTTTTTAATAAAACACAAATCTAGGCGTCACATTTGGATGACCATATATTTTTAAACATTCGCGAATTTTATTGATTTAAAAGAATGTTATATATTTTTATCAGATATGACTATTTTCAAGTAATTTACGAATTCATATCAAAATTCTATTCTATTCTATAATCAATTCATAAATACCAAATTTCCTACGAAAAACACAAGTTGTAAAATCAGTTATAGCAAAAAAAAATAAACAGTTTGATTTAAAATTTTCTAGAATTTTATAACATATTTTTTCGATTTTATATTTTTATCAGATTTGTAAAATTTATTTTAAAGGTCGCTATGCAACACGATGGTGCTTTTATCAAGTATCTCTATGTACGCAAATAGTATTGAAAATGTAGGTTTTTTCAATAAGCACTTCAGAAGTTTAAATGGAAATAAAACAAAAAGTATTTAATTAATTAGTTTTTTTTTTGATTTTTAAGCATATTCTATGGAATTATTTATAGAATACAATTTCACTCATATGACCATAACGATTTCGCTTGACATAGTGCATTCGTTTAGTTCAATTTTTAGTCACTCTTTCACATAATTGTGGTCCAATTTCATGAATTACACCTTCAATGTTTATTTACAATGCTTCTGTTGTTTATTATTTATTAGCATAAACCAATGATTTCACATAACCCCACAGAAAATAATCCAATGAAATTAGATCGCATGATTTGGTGACCAATTGATAAGCCCATTTCGTGAAATAATGAACTCATTAAACATTTATTTCAATAAATCTATTGAAGATTTTACAATTGAAATGTTAAACGTTCCATAATAATCTTCCAAACTATACTGAGTTGACATATCAAAATGAGCTTAAAAAAAATCAAATATAGTTGCCACCAGCTGTCAAAGTTTTGCCATTATTATTGGAAAACCCAATATACAGCTGGGTCTGTTTTTGTGCAAACTATTTTAATGCGATTTTGAAGTTATGTGATTCATATTTCTTCTTAGTATCTTTTTATATGATTTTTTTAAGAATTCCTTTAAGCGGTTATTTATTCCAACGAAAAGCTCTTCAGTTTTATGGACAAATGAAGGAATCAGAGCCATTTACTTCCGCTTCTCAAACTGATAAGAAATGTTTGGTTAACAAAGGATGGTTAACTGGGTTTTTAAAAAGAAGTGCACTGCATAACGTGATTACATCGGCAGATGAAAAAGCTGCCAAATTTTTTTAAACAATATTACGTTAAACGCACTTTTCAATTTATATTGGACAAATTAGAAAAAGAGTCAATAACAGTAACTGATGCTTGGAAAAAAATTATATCTTTGACTGTATAAATCACGTTGCATTTGCTATTACTCAAATAAAATAACAAACTTTAAATACCTGTTGGAAAAAGGCTTGGCCCACATGTCTTGAAAACAGTGCAGCTATTCACTTTCTTTTTTGTTTTCTTATTTTTATTCTAAACAGTGCAGATATTATTGCGATGATAATTAAAATACGTATGAAAAATTCTAAAATAAATTACACATATGTACATATTGCTTTGAATAAAATTAAATAGTTAATTAAAAAATAAAGTAAAAAGCGTTGTTTTGTATCAATTTTTTGCAGATATTTGAATCTTTTTAAGTATTCTTTATTTCCTGATTTTTTATGAGAATTTTAGAGCAATTTCACTTTGCAGCTTTGGTTTTATGCTGTTTTTGAAAATTACTGTGTAATAAAAATTATATCTAACCTATTTTTTACTAAATATACAAAAAAACAACAAAATGATAAGTTTTAAAAGACCTCAGTAATTTATAGAATATTTTGATTAAAACTATTGCAATATTTTTTAAAAAAAGAAGAAGCAATAAACTGAATTTAATCACCATTTCTTATGATTAATAAACGTTACAAAAATCTTGTACTAAACAGATATATATATTTATTCAATAAACATATGTATAATAAACGTTTATCCATTTCTGCCGTAACAAAAGGAACAATGAATAATAAAAATATTGTTTAATTTTAATTACTGTTTGAATAATGTTCAGAATACACGATTTGCCCATAAAAGAATAGTCAAATTTCAATAGACTTTATTGTATTATTATGATTTCATCTTATTGTTACACAACCATTGGACGAAATTAACATATTTATTTGTGTATACTGGATAATAAATTCATTAACTAGTAAATATACTGTAATAGTGAAAATATGTCTTTAATGTGTGTAGGTGTGGCGCGTGTCGTACATGTTTTATAATCGAGACTAGCTGAAGGCGCCTTCGACAGTGAATTGCATGTAACCGTTAAAAGTATTATTTAAAGTATTGATGCCCGTTATTATGATAATGTACAAATAATGTAGCTATCAATCAAGTAACAAATTTGCGACAAGGTATAATTTTTATATGATTAGCATATTTTTTTCGAAGATGACCCAGTAACCTCAAACGATATGAATTATATTTTGGCGAGACAAGTTTTGGTTTATGTTCGATCTTACTGACATTTCAGGTTTGTATCGACGTTGTTGTAAACAGGATTACTTTGATTTATAGTATACTGGTTTAATATTTTTCAACAATCATTAACTTAGATTTATTAGAAATGCTTAAACTTTTGAAAATCTCAAAACATTGAAAAAGTAAATTTGTTAATACCTGTAAGTAATGTCGTTTGTCTCAAATTTTAAAAACATTGTCATCTACTGATAATAATTTAACTTATTATAACATAACCTATATTTTAGTTAAATATATTGATATTTAGTGTGCTTATTGTTAAATTTTGAAAAAAATAGGTTACTCCATATAACAATGGAAGAGCAAAATGTGGATAAGTTCCATATTAGACATTTCATGCTTTATGAGTTTCGAAAGCAAAAAATGCCACTAATGTCACAAATGACATTAATGCTGTTTATCCTGATACCTTGAATAGAAAAACATGTCAGTGTTGGTTTAAAAATTTAAGAACGGTGATTTCTACCTTTTCGACAGTATAATATCTGAAACACCTGTTGAATTTGATAAGGATCTGTTGTTGGCTGAAATTGAAGCTGATCCCAAACAAATCAACCAGGAATTAACCACAAAACTTAAAACTTCATGGTCTACAATACAACGGTATTTAAGACAACTGAACAAAGTGCAAAAAGAAGGAATGTGGGTGCCATATCAACTTTCAGTTGAAAACAAAATTCAACGTGTAACTATTTGCAGTGCACTTTTGTCCAGGTTAGGCAGAGATCTTTTCTTCAATAAATTGTTACTGGAGATGAAAAGTAGATTCTATACAGCAATCCACATAAGAAAAAATAATGGTTAACACCAGGACAACCACCTTTGCTCATTCCAAAACCAGGTCTTCGCCCTAAAAAAGTGTTCCTGTCAGTATGGTGGGATTTTACAGGAATTATTCACTATGAGGTTCTGAATCCTAATGAAACCATAAGTGTTGAATATTTTTATGCTCAGCTTGATAGACTTAACATGGCTTTGATTCAAAAACGTCCAAGACTGATTAATCGAAAAAGTGTTATTCTGCAGCATGACAATGCAAGACATCATAGTGTCAGAATCACCCAAAAAAAATCAAAGAGTTAGGTTGGGAAGTACTTCATCACCCACCGTATTCTCTTGATGCTTCACCGTCAGATTGCCATCTTTTCAGATCTATGGAACAAAAATTTCTTACTGCGACAGCTGTTAAAACTCCACTAGAAGAATATTTTACTTCAAAATCATCCTCATTTTACAAAAAGGGAATAGAAAATTTGTCAGACAGATGGGCGAAGATTGTAAATAACGATGGAGATTATATTGTAGATTAAAACTGTATTAACTCTTAAATAAAATAAAATGTTGTACAGTATCAAAAAACGACATTACTTATGGATACACCTATTGGGCTTTTTCACACTAGTCAACATGCATACAGAATTCGCAGCTCTTACTCGAAAACTAATTTTTTCTAGGTGGGGGATTTTGATGATAAGAGGGTGTGAGACGAGCGGTAATGGGCGTGAATACTGTATGTATGCTGACTAGTGTGAAAAGGCCCAATATATATGAAAACAATAATCAAACGAAAATGAAATGACAAGAAATAGCTTTCATAGAAATGCATATTTCGTAATAAATCTATATGTTGAAAGCATAATTAAAAACATTGTACACTAAAATAGTAACGATATATAAATAATTCTACAATACAAGACCCGTTTACTTCCGCAGCATAAATCTAACACTTCAAAAGACATCATCACATTTAGCAACATGTGCAAGTCATTTATTTTGTCGTCAATAAAAACGGTGATGATAATAAAAATTAGTTGTCATTCCACATTAGTAGTGGAATATAAGACGCTCGGCATCTGATATAATTTTCCTCGATGAATGTCAAGGCTATTTGTCTATGAATATATGCTGAGATATTCATGTAAAATGTTGCCGACGTCTATCTACTTTACATACAAATGTAAATTTGCCATTCTGTCTCGCTAAAGTTATTTCAGTGATTTTCGATTGAATGTCAAAACAATCTTAAAATAGAGAAGGAAATACAGTTCAATAAATTTATATTGTTTTGATGATAAATATTGTCGAGTATTTTTTATGATTTAAATGTCACCTTTAAATAAGTTGTTAACATTAAACGTTAATATTTTTGTTATAAATTTTAAAATAAATCCTTGAATATTAATTGAACGTATTGAGTTACAAACACGAAATTATAAGTATTATTAAAGTTTTTTCTATATTTATTACCAGGGGACTACGCCTCCCTCCCCACTCGCTTCGTTCGTCGACACATGAACTTGCTTCTGTTTAACAAAGTAAATAAGTTATAAAAAATAAAACGTTTAAAAAGCTTTGTGTCGATGATGTTTATTATAGAATGATGATCTGATAAACATCAAAATCTAATGTCAATACAATTAAATTTATTTTGTCTAAAAAACTGTCCAAAAAGAACGCTTGAATTTTTTTTCCATTTTTTCCTAATTTTCATATTATAAAATTTGTGTCTGTAATTCTTGGAAAAGTTCGGAAACGAATTCTCTCTCTCTCTCTCTCTCTCTCTCTCTATATATATATAGAGAGAGAGAGAGAGAGATAAAGAGGGAGAGGGCGAGAGAGAGAGAATCATCCAAATATAACGCTTAGATTTTGTTTTTATTGAAAATAAATATGTATATAGGTTATTTTTGTTCATTTTTGATTAAACACAAATCTAGGCGTCACATTTGGATGATCCTATATATTACAAAAGATGATGGAGAGCAGAAGTTAAGATTTTATTTTTTATTGTAAAATTATGCTCATTTTCATAATTACGATAATAATTAATTAAAACACTAAATAATAAAAAAATAACACTAAGTAATACACACATACAAACTTACATAGATACATACACACACACACACACACATATATATATATATATATATATATATATATATATATATATATATATATATACATAAATAAACATGTGTGTGTGTGTGTATTTAAAACTGACTCACTAATTTATGAAAAAAAAATCTTTATAAGACAAACCGTGTACATAGAATATTTTTTTGTACCAATTTAAATCTCGTTAATCTGTGGATTGAAGGATTGTTTTAATAATGGTTTTAAGTGACATATCATAATTCATAAAGTAGAATACCGCTCAAAAGTAAGCACCATGCACCATATCAATTACAGAAGTGACGTGTGAGTTCCTCTTAGAATTTTCTAAAACATATCCAACATTGTAATAATTATTTATACACACATTTGTGTAGTTTGAAATTATGGTTGGCAATAATGTGCGCTAAAGGAAATAAATATTTCAATCTAACTAATTAAGTCGTGACAGGAACCCCATAAATAATTTTATATTGTGGTCGGTGAACATTTGGTTTGGTTTGGATATACTATTAAGGAATCTTGACGAATTTTCAGACGTATATTTACTGTCTATCCGATTTTAATAGTACAGTTTGTTGCTAACAGCATTACAAGTTCCAATAATTTCGAATTATCGTTAAGATGTGAGTTTTGATTTATTGGAGAAATCTTATGGAAATTTTTTTAAAAAAACAGTTAAATTATATAACAAGTGTTAATATTTTATAAAAAAGACATAACTATCCTAACTCATTCTTAACAAAAAAATAATAAATATAATAATTACTAATCACAATTTTGAAATATTTAATTTTTAAATGATTATACAAAAAAAATAATTAGTAGTATTTTTATAAGAGGCTTTATTTGTAAAATAATTCTTATTCCTACAAATATTATCATGACCAATTAAATAAAAAATATTCGTTCATATTCAATTTTAAATAATAATACAAAATTCAGACTTTTTAAGAACTAAATAAGTAATTTTAATGGATGAAATAAAATTTAATATCATTTCTAGTATACACCCAAAAATTATGTACATATGTTAATTAAAATATGTATACTACTTGTTTTAGAACTGCAGCGAATTTATTTTCACATAAATCTTTTATCACCCCAACATCACACAATTTTTGATTCTGTAAATTTTCTAATAAAAACAATAAAAATGAGGATATGAAAAAAATACTAGATGAGTTTTTAGTTTCCACGCGCGAATCATTTTATTGAATAGGAATTGAAAAGCTTCCATAAAGATAAAAAAATAATGTTAATATTAATGTAAATTACACTGTAACAAACTATATTAATTTTTTAATGGGCGAAATATAATTTAGTATAATTTCTAGTATACACTCAAAAATTATGTATATTAATTAAAATATTTATACTAATTGTTTTCGAATTGTAGCAAAATCATCCCCATCACCAACATCATACAATTTTTGGTTATGTAACATTTTCTGATAAAAATAATAAAGATGGAGTTATGAAAAAGACATTAAATAAATGTTTAGTTTTCAAGGACGAATTATTTTATTGAAAATGAATTTAAAAGTTTCCACTAAGATGGGAAAAGGTTGATAATATTAATGAAAATTATATAGTTAATTAAATACCAATAAACAATTAGAATTTAATTTCTTCTTCTACTTAAAAAATTGACAAAATTTTTAGTAGATTTAATACATAATCTAAATTGTAATACAGATTATATAAAATGTTTGAAATATATTTTCACGGTTAACCAATTTTTAATTTCATTTAAAAATTCATGAAAAATTATTTCATATTTTAAAAAATCACACTGATTTTACATGAAAAAAAAATAATGAAAAAAATTGTTATTTTTAAAAAAAGTCTAATTTGCTATTAATAAATAAATATTTTATTAAACACGACACCACTGACTACTCAATAAAATATATATTTTTTTAAAAAATACGGAATAATATACACATTTCATCTATCAATCAACACGATACTTAATTGAACGAGTTTTACTCGAACGAAAGTCCTTGAATAAAAAGTAAACGTTTCTCGAAGAAAAGTTATTTTTATAAATTCATAATTCCAATCCACGCAAAAATTGAATATTTATAAACATGTTCTGATATCAGTTTAATTATAGATAAACAACGTACATCTCTAAGTATTTACAGATAATTTTTTTTTATTAACATCGATGTCAATGCATTTGTACTTTTATAAAAGTAGTTTTTATAAATATTAAGTTTCTGTAATACAAACCAAATTAATTTCTATATTAATTAAGCTAGATTATAAATTGATTATTTTTCTATTCAGGTTAAAATATAATTTTATTCAAATACACAGATCTTCGATTCGATCAAAAAAATATGAGATGTATATTTGAAAACATAAAATATACATGAAAGTAATGGACCTATATTTAAAGATTTATAAAAAAGTCTGTTAAATATTTATACGTGAAAGAAATAAAATAATCAACGATTTTATTTAAAAAAATAATTAAGTTTCGTACCTATCGTCGAATTTATTTCAGTCAATGAAAATTTAATTCATTATTCAAGAATAAATAAACAAAATACTACAAAGTTGATAAACTGAAATATAGAATTAAACTGAACAAATATTGATATTAAAGTGTTTTTAATTATGCACATAGCTGAATTAATGAATTTTAATAAAAAGTAAATTGAGTTGTATACATACATACATACATATATATATATATATATATATATATATATATATATATATATAGATATATATATATAGAGAGAGAGATATATCATCCAAATGTGATATATATATATTTAAAAAAAGATTGTTTTTTTTTTAAAAAAAAGAAATATGTGTTTAGGAAACATTTGTATAATTTCTTTTTAATAAAACACAAATCTAGGAGTCACATTTGGATGACCCAATATATATATATATATATATATATATATATATATATATATATATATATATGTGTATGTGTGTGTGTTGTGTGCATGGATGTGTGTGCGTGCTGATAATTATGAAAGAAGTCTAAGTGAAAAATCTAAAAAAATATAAATTTCCAATTTATTTTGTGTTACATTGATTTAAAAAAGGTGCAATAAGAGACCAATAGATGGATGAGAAAAAGATATAAGAAAATTCGTCTGAGTGGACTAGAAGAGAAGAGTATTAGATCGGTCGAAGTGAAAAATTTTGAGAGAGGATTTCATTCAGCAGTGGATAGAAAGAGGATGACATTATATATATATATATATATATATATATATATATATATATATATATATATATATATATATATATAAAACGAGAATATTTCAAATAAAATTCTTTCCATGTACATAGGATTAAAAATCTTATTTGAGTAAATGTTTTATAATAAATTTAATCTATCTTGGCATTTATGACATAATCTATAATGAAATATATGTTTAGATGTATGTACACGCTACAAAATGTTTTACATTTAGTAAAAAATAATACAAAAACAAATAACACGAATGTACATGATTTTCAATCAGTTTTTACTCGAAAGAATTTTTCAATTAAAGTTAATTCTTAATTAAAAAAAATAATTATTATTTGACAAGCTTAATTAATAACCGATACGGTAATTTATGTATTTAATGTTTTAATTACAGACTCCTTTATTTTTCTTTTTTTGGTAATGTCAATTTTTTAAATACCTTCAACTTTATGCTTATAGAAATCTATTAAGTTTTACTTTATTTTTATTTTTTTAATAAAAATATTTGTTACTGATTTATTACAAAACACCAGCAAACATAAATACATTTATATTATAAAATGTCATTATTTTTATCAATACCAAATAGAATCATTTTAAAAAATATTTTAAATTTTTAGTCAAGCAGTGTATGTATATATTTATATATATATATATATATATATATATATATATATATATATGTGTGTGTGTGTATATATATATATATATATATATATATATATATATATATATATATATATATATATATATATATTATGGAGTCTAAATAGGACTGAAGGAGATAATTTGTACTTTTACTTGTTTATTATCATTTACTATTCTTCAGTTTCATTTGGACCACCTATATACACATACACAACTCAATATAATTTTTGTTGAAATTTATTGACTTCATCTATGTGTATAACTCAAAACGCTAATATCAATATTTACACATTGAATTGTACACTTTAGTTCATTAACTTAGTAGTATTTTGCTTATTTATTGATGATTAGAATAAATTTACATTGACTGGAATAAATTAGATTTTTTAATTTATTATAACTTTTTATTTTAATAAAAACAATACAAATATTTTATATTATTTATCTCTATTCTAGATTTCTATCTGTTATTGAATTCACAAAGTTTTGTTTTCTACCTCCTTCATTTCTCTAAAATTTACTTTACTAATTAACTTCTTCATCAATTTTTCTCTTCATCTTATTTTACTTTTTTCCTAAAATATTTTTTACTGATTTATAACAAAAATCAGCAAGTAAGAAAATTTTTTATTAGACAATTTCATTATTTTTATTGATATCAATTATAAACATTTTCAAAGAATGTTTTAAATTTTTTGTTAAGCTACACATACATACACACACACACACACACAAAATTCAATTTATTTCCTATTACAATTTATTGATTTCAGCTATGTGTATAATTCAAAACTTATATCAATATTTATCCCACTGAATTCTACATTTCAGTTTATTAATTTGGTTTATTTATTCTTTAATACTAAGATAAATTTACTTTGCCTGGAATAAATTATATTTTCATATTTATTTTATCTTTTTACTTTTTTAGATAAAAACAATAAAAAAATATTTCTTATATTTACCTACATTCTAAATTTATGTTTATTACTAAATTTACAAACAGTTTTATTTACTACATCCTTTATTTCTCTGAAATTTACTTTACTAATTATCTTTTTCATGAATTTTTCTCTTCATATTTTTTTTTATTTTTTCCTAAAATACTTTTTACTGATTTATTACAATAAACTAGCAAGTAAAAGAAAATTTTTATTAAGTAATTTTATTATTTTTATTAATACCAAATACAAATATTTTAAAAAATGTTTTAAACTTTTAGTTTGTTGAATATACATATATACACACACAAACATCTCAGTTTAGTTTCTCTTACAATTTATAAATTTCAGTTATCTATATAACTCAAAACACTAACATCAATATTTATCCCACTGTATCCTACATTTTTTACTTTATTAACATAATAATAGTTTGCTTATTTATTTTTTACTACTAAGATAAATTTATAATACACAAACTGAAATAAATGTTTTTAAATTAAATATAACTTTTTACTTTTTTAGATTAAAAGATTAAAAGAAATATTTTCTAATATTTATTTATATCCTAGATTTCTGTTTATTATCGAATTCAAGAATAATTTTATTTTTTAACTCCTTCATTTCTCTGAAATCTACTTTTCTCATTAACTTTTTAAAAACAATACCGATTTTTCTCTTCATCTTATTATTTTCTCCTAAAACATTTTTTTACAAAAAAATGGAAAAAAAACATTGAAAAATAAATATATCCTTAAACAAATAACACGTAAGTATATAAAATATAAATTAAGTTCGGTTTTCAATCTGAAATAAATTCACTAATCTATTTTTAATACAAATTCAAAGCAATCATCTCTACTGCTGAAACACATATTACTGAAGTGATAATTGAATAGTTTAAAAATATATTCTCGCATACAACGATTCGAATTTTACAAACAATTATATATAACATTTTTAAAACTCTACAATCAAATAATATGGATTTTAGTTAGACATTCGTATACTGTCTAATTGAAACAGATAAAAAATTCGTACTGTTTAGTGTCATCGACAATTTCCGACAACTACCAGACAACAAATCCTTAGCAAGAGATAATTTTTATTTAGTTTAAATTATGTGGTATACATCGTAAAGAAATATTATACATATATATATATATTAATTGATTTTCATTAGTTTACTTTGTCGGCTTACTGTATAAATGCACTTAATTTTTTTTTAATTAATGTAGATGTTTTTTAATTAATACATATTTGTACTACATATTCACAGGTCTAGACTGAGTTATTATTTTATACTAGAAAGTAATTAAGTCATACATCGGTGAAATATATCGACCAATCAAACGAGAAAAATCATGGGGATAAAAAATATTTATTTCAAATTTTAAATTATTAAATAACTAAAAAAATTCTGTCGTTTTTTGCATGTATCATAATTCCAAAAATTGTATATGAGATACATGACTCATTATACCAGGTACATCAATTAAGTAACAGTGATATTTTTTTTATTCATTTAAAATATTTTTTAAACCGTCAAAATGTCTGCATAAAATAATATAATTTATTATTATATAACACTATTATTAATTCACTTTTACACTTTCTTTTCAATAATCACTTATCGTTGATTTTATTTTTTGTTACATGTTTCAATATTCAGGCCATTTTAATATAAATGAATTTTCACCCCCAACACCACAATACGTTAAAAACTAATTTCTAATCGACACTATTTATTTTTTGCAAAATTTAATGCTTTTCGCAATTCTTTGATGAAGGTTTATCTTTAATTATATAATTATTGATGGAGTTTGAAAACATTTCATATTTTCGACAGTCAATTATATATAGAGCATTTTTTAATGCAATAGAATTTTAAATTGAATCCCTTTCGAAATTTCTATCTAATCTAAAAAATACTTTTTATCATATCTTTATATATTCATACACACACATATGTACATATATATGAGTGTTTTTTAAGTTGGATAGAACTGTTGATAGGGATTCAATTTAAAATTCTATCAAACTTAAAAACACTCTATACATATTGTGGTGTTGGGAGTGGAAATTCATGTTTTTCAGTTTTTTGAAAATAAAAATTCTGATTTTTTTAATAAATTATCTTCTCGATTGAAGAAGGTAGTTGAATATAAAGTTGAATACTTAAACGAAAATTTGTTGTTTATGAAAATAGGATAATGTGCATTTTGATTTTATAACAAAAAGGTTCTGACGATGATGGTATTGCCATCGAAATACGCATTAGACGATTGTTGTTACTGACAACAAAGTGAATAATAAGTGATTATTGAACACTTTATAACATAGTGTAGTGTCGGGGGTGAAAATTTGTGTTAAAATGAATTTGCCAGTTTCTAAACAAATATAAATGACTTTTTCCAGCACAGAACCTAAAAATATAAACGAATAACATTTTTATTAAAAAATATTAATAACTTAAAACCTCCTATCCATTTTGACAATTGTACGCATTAAAAAAGTTAAGCGCTTCTATCATAAATTTAAGTAATATTTCTCACTTTCCTGTACTTAAATACGTTGACTAATTGGTCGCCCGTGCATCGTTTAAAAACTAATAAATTACATTGTTATTGAGACAGTAAGATATTTATTACTGCTTAGAACGTGCGTCCGATTCTAAACGATCATTTGTTCTTCATACACACGAATGTATTAATATAAAATAGAAGTAAATAAGTATGTTTCGTACAAAGAGAATAAATCAAAGATGTAGAAGGTTGATTATAGATATGTTGCCCGCAGGATGAATCGATGTCTGTACGTATGTAATTAAGTATGATTAAGTTTACAACAGCAGTTTAAGTGAATTATAAAATTATCCTTAACATACATAGTAATTATAGGAAGCGTGTAACGTTTATATTAATTATAATATGGATTCATGCTGAAAAAAGTCGTTTATTCAAAAATAAGTTATCAGAAATAAAATAGCAGAAATAACGAACAGAAAAATACAGTGTACGTGTGTTGCGTTTTAATGAATGGTTCGATGGTAAAAAAATGACTATAAATGCTAATAGAATTTATAAATATACAAATATTATATAGTTTATCCATAAATCATAGTATTAAGGTTTTTTTTGGGAAATTTTTTAGAATTAATATTACGTTATATTGCATGTTACATGTTTTTTTAATTAATACAACATTTTGTAATAATATTGATTAAGAAGTTAAATTTATATACACAACATATGAATTAATGATTTATTTGTTTATTGAAATTAATTATATACAAGATATTATTTGTAATTTTTAGCATTGTTCAATTTATATATATATATATATATATATGTCTATGTGTGTCTATTTATGTGGTATGTAATACATTACATATTTTATTACTTACTAAGAAGGCATTTTTTTCTCTAGGATGTTATTATGAGGCCACACACAGTTTAGTTATGACAACAAAAGAAATTATTGTGTTATAAGGGAATTAAGTTATATCTGTGCATCTCTTTTTCTTTTTTTCCCTCCTATACATACATATATATATATATATATATATATATATATATATATATATATTTATATATGTACATATGTATCATAAACATATATATGAATGTTCGACAGCAATTTTAAGATAATTATCTTTGAAAAAAGTACCGCCACTTTAAAGCTCATCGCACTACTTGAAATGAATATTTTAAAAATTACTTTGTATTTGAATTGCTTGATTATCAAGAGTGATTGAAACGAGAAATAGAACTAAAAGTAAAATAGTATTTTAAAATCCGAAATATGTGATTAATTAAAATAAAAACTTTTTTTTATTTGAAAATATGTTAAAAATTTTGATTTGATTTTTTAAAATGAATGACCATTTTTTTCTTTATATGTTTACATTACAAGATTTTTTTAAAGAAAAAATTTTTCACACTTCAATTATATAAAGTTTTCCAATAAGTGCTTCAGAAGTTTAAATGGAAATAAAACAAAAATATATAATTAATTATTTATTTATTTTGAAGCATATTCTATGGCATTAATTATGGAACAAAATTTCACTCGTATGACTACCATGACTTCACTTGACATAGTGCATTTGTTTAATCCAATTTTTAGCCATAATTGTGGTCCAATTTCATGAATGACACGTTAAATGTCAATTTTTAATGTTTCTGTTGTTTGTAATTTATCAGCAAAAATCAATGATTTCACATAATCTCACAGAAAATAATCCAATGGAGTTAAATCACATGATCTTGGTGACCAATTGATGGTTCCATTTCGTGAAATAATGGACTCATTCAACTTTTATTTCGATAAATAATTTTTTATTTTAATAAGTCTATTGAAGATTTTACAATTGAAATGTTAAACGTTCCATAATAATTTGCCAAACTATAATGAATTAAAATGTCAAAATGAGCTTTAAAAAAATCAAATATGGCTGCTACCAGCTGTCAAAGTTTTTCCATTATTATTGGAAAACCCTATATATATATATATATATATATATATATATATATATATATATATATGTGTGTGTGTGTGTGTGTGTGTGTGTGTGTGTAATAAAAATAAAATCTAACATATTTTTTTTACTAAATATACAAAATAATAAGTTTTAAAAGACCTCAGTAATCTATAAAATATTTTGAATAAAAATATTGTAATATTTTTTTAAAATCCTGACATTCTTATTGAAAAACCTATGTAAGATTTTATCAGTTCAGTAATTACTTATTGCTCAATTAAATTATTACATTAATTAAACAGTTTAGCAGCGATTCAATCGAATGATAATAGTAAATATTATTTAATGTTTTTTAATCTTCTTTTCAAAAGCAATTTTGCAATAAAATTACATTTGTTAACTTAAAATTTTAAATCAATATTTTATATGTATGCATAATGTATTATTTGGAAATACAAAAATCCATTGATCCTATCCTATTTTTGATCTTCACCCTTGATAAACACCTAACATCCTCCTCAAGGTTACATCTCCTTTTATGGAAGTATCACCTGTATTTATACCTATCAGATATACATGCAAATAAAATTAAAAAAAAACTCAAAAACTCTACCACCCTTTTATCAATTCTCTTCACATTTCATCCAGTTTGGAGCTACACACATTAAACAAGACATCCATATAAAATACATTTTTTTATTAGATCTACGCCTTTCCTTCTCCACAATCATCACAAATAAACTCAAAAAGACCAAAGCTGATTTTGCAATTCTCATACCCATATTACTATTTGACATCCCCTTCATCTTGAACAAAAACCATCATTTTGAAAAATAATTAATTAAATAATTTTTATTTTATTTCTATTTAAACTATTATTGGAAAACCCTATATATAAATATATATCAATATTCCACAGAAATTTTGAAATAACTACCTTTACAAAAATACCATTACTTTAAAGCTCATCAAATTACTTAAAAAAGATATTTTGAAAATTATTTTTTATTTAAATTACTCAATTTTCAAAAATGATTGAAACAAAAAATATAACTAGAATGATAATTATATAAAATGGCTTAAATAAGACTGAAGGGTTTAGATATACGAGGGTCGTTTGATAAGTACGGTAAATTTATTAATTGTTTAATTTAATTAATTCATTAATTTAATTAATTTTTTCAATTTAGTTTTTCTTACTTTTTTATCATACTTATCAAACGAACCTCGTACATTTACTTGTTTACTATCACTTACTATCCTTCAGTCTCATTTAAACCACCTACATTTTATATATATATATATATATATATATATATATATGTGTGTGTGTGTGTGTGTGTGTGTATATGTGTAAACGTTTTCTTTTATGTTTAATATTTTCTTATAATAATAAAATCTACAAAACTATTTGCATTCGGCCTGTTCAGAATTAATTTCTTTGAAAAGATCTTACAAAGCGACACAGTTCCTTTGCCATGATAGATTCGTAAACTTTCAACATTGCGTAAACAGTGTGCCAATGAAAAACGTATTCGATGTTGATACGACTCATGCTTTTGAGACATTTCCGTCATAGAGACGTATAGTAAAAATACAGAAATCGCGTAAACCGACTTTCGTATGCAATAAAATCACAACCTAAATATTTTTGCGACATCTGTTCACGGCTTTGTATGCAACAGCAATGGATTAGGCGATGCGTGCGGGCTTTTTTTAAGAAAATGTATTTATTTGGGTTGACGATCATTCAAGAGTTGATACTTTGAATACCTTTGACGTGTTTTATTTTCGAATACCAAGAAGTCGTGGCATATCTAATCAGTACCGACATATCAAGTTGAAATAGAATATGTTGAAAGTACTTTTTGTTTATGTCAAGAAACATGTAAATGAAAGATTTTTCATAAAAGCAAAATAGAACGGATAGTAGTTTTTTCTAAGAATTTCCTTTAATTTTATATTTTTATTTCTAGATGTATTTTTAAGAAATATATTCATATCTATTTTGAGTGTAGAAAGATTTTTATACAATACAAAATTACAATAATTTGACCACCGTTAATTCGGACATACAGACCCGAGACAACGAATTTTGCCACAGTATAAAATTTTCAATTTCAATATTCAATGCAAATATTCCATTTTTGTTTTTCCTATTTGTGGTTATGAACTGATTTATACTTTACAGTTTAAACGAAAAATAGTATTCGGGGACATCCCAACATTTTTATAAACTGACATTTTTGTAAAATGGGCCAGAGTCAAACAATAATTGGGTATATCTCAGTAAGTGAACAACACGTTATTATAAGTGATTTTGGAAATTTATTTAAAGTAGTATATATATTTTTTATTAATTACAAGATGAGTAAATTTAAGTACATTTTAACATAAAAAGGACTTGTTTTTTAAAAAACTGTATTTAGAGCGTATTGGCCTTTTTTAAAAAAATGAGGCAAAAGAAGTGATTTTAATTTCTGTGAAAAAGTAAGAATTGTAATTGAATTAAATAAAGGCGATATTTTTTTAACAGAAATTACTAGAAATAATTTTAGTCACATTTCGGTATAGAAAAATGTAAAAATTTTAAAGGTGGGCATGATTTAATGATAGATAAGAGAAAAAATTGTCAAGGAAAACGAACAAATTTTTGGAGAAATAAAAAAATTATTAAGATCATAAAAAAATCAAACCATCACAAAAATGTAATCAAATCTCAATTAGAAGCACATCAAACAAAAATTTCAACGTAGATTATTGAACATTGTCTCAAAGTTGCTGGTTTTAATTGTCACTTGTCAACAAAAAAGCCATTTTTGGCCAACAAAATGAAAATAAATCGACTTATATAAATAAAATATCTTGTAAAATTTTTAAGATATTCTTCTCAACACGATGAGATTCATAGACGAGGGTCGTTGATAAGTATGATAAAAAAGTAAGAAAAATTAAATTGAAAAATTTAATTAAATTAAACAATAAATAAATTTATAATACTTATCAAACGACCCTCGTATAACAACTAAAAATTAAAATGGATATAAAATGAAAAAGAGAACAATTATTTACTCTATTTTATAGATACATTTTTCAAATGAATCAATGATTCGGAACCTCCCCTTAAAGATGTAATTTTATCTAAGGGTAATACAACTAAGTATTAATAAGTTATCATGTTTTTCTTTATTATTTTTTTAATAAAATTGATTAAACTTCAATGAATTATTAATTTTATTTCATTTTGTGTTTGCAAAATCAAAAAAATCTACAATAAATTTATTTTTTTTAAAAAAATGTTAGTGGTAGTAATTCAGTGTGTTGAGTCTGTAATGTCTACGAATATAATTTTTTATCTTTATTCAATACATCTCTATTAGTCAACTCTTTTTTTTAAATTTATTTAGACATTTTTTGAGTTAAATTATTTTAATTTATTCGTAAAAAAATTGGCAATATTTTTTGTATATCAAACTATTATTATCATTTTGAAACATTCAAAATTATATCTCATAATATACAGTTTGTAATGGTTACAATAGCTAATAAAAAAAATGGAATTATAAGAAGATACGTACATTTTTTTAATGAATGGAGAACGACTTCGAATATATATGACTGTATTTGAAATGAATAAGAAAAGATAAAAAAAATGCATTTTATTTATTCATGAGCTTGTACAAATAAGAATTTTAATCGACATTTCTGACATTTTTACACGCCTCACGTTGTAAAATTAGAATTTTATATTCCAATTAAAAGTATAGAACACAACACGACAAATCCTTCAACATACTAAATAGTCATAAAAAAAATCTTTTAGAAAACTATCAAGAATACGTGTGCAAAATTTAGAAATTCCAGTAAATAAACAAGCATAAAACATTAATTTAACGCCGAGTGTATTATGAACTGGCACTATAAACCAGCATAATAAATATACAGCAATGTCTATTAACAGTAAACTGGTTGCGTTTGTGTACTCGAAGAACACATCTCGCTTGGACGCTTTCTAGAATAAGTATTTTCGACTGTGACTCAAACATCCCGGAATAAAAGTGTCCGAGTCTTTGAGGTCGTGGCTTCGAAACCAATATTTTCAGTCGGTTTCGGTAGTTTTGTTTTTCAACATGGCAAGCAAAATGGTCTGTGACATCGGATAGTAGTTTTATTTTTAGATGACATAAAACTTGTTTATTGCAAGTTATACATCAACTATACTAATATATATATATGTACAAACATACACACATACATACATACAAACATAGACACTTTGAACGTAAGGAAAGTCGATTGCTATTTTCAAATAATAAATAGTGAAAAGGTTTAGTGATAGTGATTTATCATCGAGTCGTAATTGAAATATAGGTGCAGTTTATTTTTCTACTTTGAAACGTATTTTCGAAAAAAATATGTAATAAACACTTAACGAGAATCAGTGGCGTGTAAACAAATTTCATTATAGTATATATTTTTTTAATTAAAAATCTAATCAAAATTAACTAAATAAATCGTTTTATTCTTTTACTTCTTGTACAATATTAATTAAATATCTAGATGTATATATGATATTATTTATAACATTAATACGATTACCTTTTTTGTATTTGACTTATTTCAAAAAATCAATATTTTTGATAGTAAATTGCTTCAAATTTGATTATTGTCAATTTAAAAATACTATTTTGTATTTATATGTTAAAAAAAGACCTAATATCTCTTTGTGTTTTTTCTGTAAATACTTTTTATTCTATGATTTTTGTATTTTTAAATAAATATATTTATTATGTGTATTATATGTAAATATGTAAGTGTGTATATCAGAGTAAAGTGTTATTTGACTAAATTTTCATTTGATTAAAAATTTAATCATGAACACAATTAAAAATCTAATGACTAAATTTTCATCCGATTAATCATCTGACTGAAAAATTACTCATTTTAATCGTTTTTTTAAATAATCGAATAAAAATTTAGTCAGATAAAATGTAGTCGAATTAAAAATATAAAAACTCCACTAAAGTTTTTTTCTTCCCTTACATATTTGCTTATTTTTCGATAAATGATTTTTTTATTAAACACAGTTTATCTCATTTCACAGGTTGAAGGATGAGATAAAAAGTGTGAAAGAAACCCTTATTTGTCTATTAACAATTTTATTAAATAATTTTATTTAAAAATTTGATTTTTAAGTTTTAAATAATTTTTTGTGACGATTTCATTTGAAAGTCTTATTTAAATAATATTGAACAATTTTTAATATTCAAATCAATCAGTTGAATAATCGCTTAGAACGATTGATGACTAAAAAATTAATCACGATTAATTATTAATTTTTTAATCGTTAGTCACAGATTTATTTAAAAACGACTAATTTCAAATCAATCATTTTATCAATCACTTGAAATGACTGATGATTCATAAATTAACCCTTATCGGCTGTATGTCACCTCTGACGTGACATTACAACTTTGCTCTTTCAGTCGTATGTCAAATGCGAGGTGACAAGACTGAACAAGTAACAACGTCCTCGTTTCTGAATGTACATACTGTATGTTTTTACAGTTTAATTCTTACTCGATAGCAGACAACACGTTCTGTCATATTTCAGCAATTATTTTACTTATATTATAATATTTTATTCCTTCAAAAATGAATAAAGAAAACTATAGCAATATGGAAAGTAACAGTGATAGTTGTAGTGAAATATGTGAACATTTTGAATATTCGGTAAGTGATTTTAATTCTTGAGATGAAGCTGCATATCTTGCAACCTCATTCCCAAAGGAAGCATACTGACTGCATTGTATGTTTCAATCGGAAGTTACCTGGAGGAAGAAAGACGACTATATACTTCTGCGAAACTTGTAACAGAAAACCATTCCTTCATGTGGGAAAATGTTTCAAAAAATATCACATATTGAAAAAATATAAATAACATTTAAGCTTGAAGATTACACGTTTAATAAAATGTAAACATTTAAAGTGTAAATATAAATATTTTTATGCATAAAACTATCTTTTTATATCAAGTAACGTTAGTTACTCTTCTCTTACAATAAGCACTCAAATATATCTCCAACCTAGCAGAAAATTAAGTACAAAATGCTAACGTTCGATAAGGGTTAATTGTAATTACAATTAATTTTACACTACTAAAATTTTAGTCGTTAGATGTCAATCGAATAATTAATAAAAAATATAATCTTATCTTCTGTTATTTGGATTTATTTTATATAATCTACATTAAAATTTATATGTTAATATACCTATAGGATGGCCCAAATGAGACTAAGGAGTTTAAATATACATTTACTTGCTTACTATCATTGACTATTCTTTACAATCCTTCAGTCTTATTTGAGGCACCTAAGAAACTAATCATGTTTATTGAAAATAATACTATTTATAAATTTAAATATTCACATTTTAAATGTTTCATTTTTAAAATAAAATGTATTAGAAATGCAAACATAACCTTCAAAAGAGAACGAATAACCTTGTTCTAGTTATCATGTTTAATAAAAGCTATTACCACACATATACATACATATATAAATATATATATATATATATATATATATATATATAAATGATAAAATTATCAATAAAATAATATCCATACATTAAATGACCACATTTAAAATAAATACAGATAGACATATAAAAACGCAATTTTCTCAGAAATGCATATAAGCAATTTAATTTTTTTACACCACAGAATCAAATTTCATAAACATCAAGAAACATAAAGAATCAAATTTCCGCTTATTAGACAGTTTAGTGAGGTTTACACGGCGTTAAAATACTTCGACATGTAATGCACTTGTCATGTTGTTATTACGTCTGAAAATAAAAAATGCATGGTCATTCTAGACAGTTCTCATTGAGTTGAAAAAATGAACGATGTCATTATGGTGTAATAAAAAAAGTGTCTGGTTATTATGTCAAAATAATTTCGTAGATTAAATGAAAACAAAGACTCGCGGCATTTAAGGTTATTCACTTTTAAATAGGAAAAAATTCTAAACATTTGTAAGATGGAAAGTAGGGTCAATAATCAGAAATGGTCTAAGTGGTAAATTACTGTGTATCTTACTACAAGGATATCTGCATAGTTAATATCGAAATTAGTATTTTATCTATAGAAAATCATACTAATTACTAATTAGTAGCTTGTAATATTTAAATGAATCTCTGAAAATGAGTAGAATAAAAGTGAATAGAGAGATGCTTTATCACTTAAGATTTGTTGATGACGTTTTATTTTTTTTAACAAATTCATATAAACACGAAAAAAATAGGATTAGATAAAAAAATAAAAAATTAGTCTTATGATAAACCTCAGTAATATTTAACGATTAAGGTAAAATTTTCAGATTAAAGAAAAATCGAACTCAAAGAAAAAGAAATAGAAGAAATTAAAAAATAATATATCTAGGAAAAGTCATTAATCATCTATAACCCAATTTTTTTGTTTCTTCTGCAAAAAACAAAATGTAACATAGACATCCATTCACTTTTACATAAAAATTAACTATTTTTTCTAATGTTTAAACATTTATTTACAAAAATAGGCACTGTGACTCAGAAGTTACAATGGGTGATAAAGAAACACTCTTTCATTAGAGTATGAAAATCTGTTTATGTGATATGGAATGCCATGAAACAATTTATATTAGGATTTAAGTACAAATATACATGATATTTTGAGCATTTTATTTTTGGAACACTTTCACATCCAAGATTCTTACAACGGTCCCTTTTTCTAGCTATTTTGTCAAGCAAAGACCTTATTTTATGTAATTTATCTGTTGTATCTGAATCAGTATTATTACTAAAGTGCATTTTAGACTTAATCTGTTCCCATCTATTCCTACTCATTATATCAGCAACAGCTGAAATTCTTGTCTCTGACTACCAGTACATAACAGATTTAGGGAGCCCATAAATAGACATATAAAAACAACAACTCAAAAATTGTTCCATTTCAACTGGTGTTAAATTTAAGAGCTTTGAAGGGTCACATTGCACAGAATATAAACCTGATTGGTGAACGATGTCTTCCAATAAGTCCCTACTAAGTAAATTCCTGAAATAGTGAATAGGAGATTTGGGTTCTTCAGAGCCATCAGGTAATTTACCTTTCCATGGAGATATGGCAAGACTTCTTGTACTCAATACCATGTTACCAATTTCCATGTTATTTTTTATGGCAATGAAGATTCTTCTTCCTCCAGTAGACTCTGATATTCAGGTTCATCCTCCTCACTCTCACTTTCAATAACATTTGTCCGACGTCTATTAAATAAACCTGGTTGCTCTTCATCACAGGGAATCTTCTGACTGATAGCCACTAATGTTTATAATTTTAGTCATTCTTGACTTTTTGCCATAGAACTGGTGTGGATCCATTTTAAGGGTGAGTAAATCTATAGATTGATATACAAAGGTAACTCTCAACCATATCATAAAAACCTATGTAAAATATGCATTATGCCCCATTGTGACTTAGAAATCATAGACTTTTAAAATACAAAATAAGTGATAAGAAGTTTAGAAAATCAAAAGTGTACTAAAGTTAAATATCTACTTACTTGAATAACTAAGATTAGAAATTTTCAACTTGATAACTGGATTTAAAATGGAATTATCGACACACACAAAACACTATGTGAGACCACGTTCACCATGTGCTGCACTCTTCCAAAGAAGAACTCGCCAGTGAGAGAATTAGAAATTAAAAATTACAAATGAGAGGCATTTTGGTAGTCAGACTGCTACATTGCAGTTACAATAATATCCAGAAGTAATGAAGTGTAAACAGAGAATAAACCCATGTTTATATGATATATTACCTCCAAGTCACAGTGGGTTATAGAAGGTTAACATCATAGGAATATTTAAAGATGAAGTAAACAGGGGATTAAAAATGGGATGATGTCAGTTCGAAATAAATTCGTGCATTATGAAATCGAATATTATTTTATATTTTTTTAAATTTTTTTTTATCAATGCATTCTATTCTTACTTATGACAATGATAAATAATCATTGCCATAAGTCTTGAATTTTGAAATGATTCACTGGCTCCAAACAACATAAAGAAGAATAAAAAATGCATGTTAGGACTAACATAAAAGGTAGAAGGGAATTGAAGGCTCAGAAAAAAAGTTATAGATGTTATAGCAAAAGTAAGAAATTTGAAATGGAAATGAGCTAGACATTAGCAAAAAAAAAGAATCGCTCAAAAAAATATCATTACTCAAAAATGTGCGTTTTATTTCAATATTAAGTTGAGTATTTTTAGTGACACACCCTATATATATATATATATATATATATATATATATATATATATATATATATATATATATATATATATATGTATATGTGTGTGTGTGTGTGTGTGTGTGTGTGTGTGTATAAGAGGGTTGAAAAATTGCATTGGCTAGACTTTTTGAAAATTCTCAGAATTTGTTGAAATTATTTTCGATTTTAACGTGAAAATAAGTAACATACAAATATTAGACATTTTCGTTCAAACTATTCAAATAAGAAAAACATCAATATACACAGTACGACGTACTGAATAAAATTATTAATAGTCATACAGTACGTAGATAAATATTGAACTTGGCAAATATATTTTAAACATACGCATACACTCCGTATATCATGATGGATAGGATTTTTTATGATATCATTAATGAAAATATTTTGCTAGACATCAGTAGAGCAGGAAGTGAAATAGGCCGACGAATAATATGTATGCTAGAATTACAGCAACTTATTACATAATTAATCTAAAAATAAACATTTTTTAAAACATTCTATTACACATTTAAAAATTATTAGAATAAGATTTAAAAAATACTGGATTGTTTATTATCTACTTAGAGAGTAGAGTGTATTCGACTAAATTTTCATCCGATTAAAAATTAAGTAAAAATTTCTTAATGATAAAAATTATCTAGGTGACAATATTTATTACATTAATGTAATTACCTTTTTTGTATTTGACTTATTTTAAACATAAAATATTTTTTTATAATATTTTTCTATAAGAAAGTAATCAAGTTTATTGAAAACAAAATAGGCCGTTATTCAAGATTAAAAATTTTGATCATAAACACGATTAAAAATCTAATGACTAAATTTTCATCCGATTAATTATCCCACAAAAAATTAATCATGTCATTTAAGTCGATTTTTAAAATAAAAAATTCATCGGATAACCATTTTGTCGGAATTTGGTTGTATAAAAATTTAGTAAAATGAAAAATATAAAAAAACCGAATTTGAAATTTGAAATTTATTTTTTTCCTTATATATTTGTTACTTGTTCGGAAATAAATTGTTAAACAGAATACATCCCATAAAAATCTAATGATAAATTAGATAAAAACAACTATATTTTTAGTTGTTTTTTAACTAAAAAAAAATAATCAGATAAAAAATACAAAAAAAAACACTACAATCTCAAATTTTTCTTCTGTATGTTCAATTTTTTCAGAAATACATTTTTTTGTTAAACAGAATGTAACCCATTTTACCACCCAAAATTGGGATGAAAGGTAAGAACAAAACCTTTATTTCAACTATTTTACTTTTGTTGAATATTTTAATTTTGTTAGATACAAATTTAGCCAGATAAAAAATTGCCTAAATTTAAAATTAAGTTTTTTCTTCCCTTTCGTATTTGTTTCTTCTTCAGAAATGAATTTTTGTTAAACAGAATTCATCCCATAAGAACTAATGACAAATTTTCATTCGATTAATTATCTGACTAAAAAAATAACTGTTTTTAGTAGTTTTTTAACCAAAAAAATAATCAGATAAAATTATAACCAATGAAAAAAACGACTAAAATCTTAAAATTTTCTTTCATATTTGTTTCTTCTTCAGAAATACAATTTTTTTGTTTTTTAAAAAATGCAATGAAAAGTATGAACAAATCCCTTATTTTAACTACATATTTTAATTTTTTTGGATAAAAAATATAAAAAAACAAACTAAAAAACTTTAAGTTAAGTTTTTTCCTTTACATACTCATTTTTTTGGAAATGAATTTCTTTGTTAAATAGAATTTATATTATTTCACCGTCTAAAAACTGGGATGAAAAATGTGAACAAAATCCTTATTTGCCGTTGTTTTAACTGCTTTACATACTCCAATAAAACTAATTTAGAAATTATTATATTTGATTAATTATCATTTAAAATTCAATTTCATTAAAATTACAAATTAAATTTTATTAAAAATTATTTATAATTTCTTCGAACAAAATTATTTTATTTTTGTTTTTAAATATTTTTAAATAATTTTTCATGACAATTAATTTATTTATTAGTCGTATTTAAATAATATTGCATTTATATAATTTTCAATATTTAAATCAATTAATTAATAAATCGCTTAGAACTAAAAAATCAATCACGACTAATGATTTTTTTTAATTTTTACAAATTAAATTTTATTAAAAATGATTTGTAATTTCTTTAATGAAAATAATTTCATTTGAAAATTTGATTTTTAAATTTTAAATAATTTATCGTTACAATTTAATTAACAGCTGTATTTAATTTATACTACATTTAATAAATTATTTAATTGCACAATTTTTAATATTCAAATCAATCAATTTATTAATCGATTAAAACGATTGCTGACTAAAAATCTTATTTACAATAAGAAATAATAAAATATAATCTTGTTACATACACATGCATATATAATTAATAAAATATGCGAAACCTTGTGTAAACATTAACAACTTCAAGAAGAAAATTACTAGTTTACTTACGATGAATAAATATTAATGATATTATAATAACTTGTACATAAGAAACATTTCAAATATTTTATTTTCATATCATTATTCATGTTAAAACGTTCAGCTACGAAAAGTACGTGACAAAAAATACTATAGAGAAAAATGAAGTCATGCATTCTATACAGTGTAAAGATTACTGAAGCATAACAGACTCGTTTTAGTAATCATCCGAACAATATAATAATAATCATAAAATATCCAGACGAAAGCCCTTGGATGCAAATTACTGTCTGTGTGTGTGCAAAAGTCGTTAATTTGAAGAAGTATCACAATTAAGACTCGTAAAATAAATGACGTAGCTTTCGGGCATTCGGAATAATTAAACGATCTATTTTAATGGGATTTTAACTAGGACATTATAGGTTTGGTGTAATATTTTCAAATAATAGAGAGGAACGTACGTATTAAAATAATAGGACAATTGATGTCCTGCGTGGACAATTGTGAAATACTTGACACGAACCTCGTTTCTAAAATAATGTTTGAAAATTTAGTTGTTAGGAAATAAATAAATTCGACTATGTTCTAATTGGAAATGATTGTAAAATTAATCTATCGGCTATTACTATTTTATTACTGTTATAAAATGGATTTAAATCAGGATCGGTGCAGACTGTTTTGGCAACTAAAACAAAGAATTGCGTCATTGTTGTTTAAAATTATAATTAAATGGAAGTATATTTCCATCGTAATAAGATATTTAAATAAAAAGGAAATATTGATCAAAAATATCCTCAAAATTAACCAAAACTCAGAATAACATAAGTTATTTGAAATAAAACGTTTTTTTATATAAAATATAACTTGTTCTTCTAAAATTATCAAAATTATGAAAAATGGTATTTTTCGTACGCTGGAACTTGAAAAATAAAATAATGTTTTTTCTTTAATAAATGTCATTATTTCGTTTAATAATAGATGTTTTCGTCAATGATATGTGATTATTTATCATTTAAGTGCAAAATAATTCATTTTTAAAACTTTCGATTTTTTGACAAATTTTCCATACTATAGGTCGTGGTTTTTTTGATCCAAAATATCGAATTTTTCAAAACTGAAAATTATTAATTTTTTTGTTTACAAAACGATTATTTATGATAAAAATATTGCATTTCTAGTAAAAATTGTTGCTATTATATATTATTCACCGTTTTACAGACGATAAACCGTATTTAAGAAAAAGCAGGTTTTTAATCGATTTTAAAAATCGATATATTTTCACTTTATAATGTTTTGAATTAATTATAAATGTGTATATTAACTTAAAAAACATGTACAGAAAAAATATTTCTATGTGTTATATAAATGTTTCCATTAATAGCGATCCAATATTATCATTTGTTTGGAAATATAAAAAATGGAATAAAAGTAATAAAATATCAATTGTAAATTTGTTTGTTTGTTTAAAAAATTATTAAACAATTTTTAATATTTGAATATAAATAATTCGTTTTATAAAAAAAAAACATTAAATTTATTATTTGATAAATCATTTGAGTGAAATACAATTTCATGTTATTTTTTTATACAGCAAATCAAAATATAATTCCATAATCTTTTTTATAGACTTTTTCATATCCTATTTCATTACTTGTTCTAATTAACTACTATGACATTTTTCAAATATCATGTTGTAATATTATGACAGTACTTAATGTATTTCATAATTTTTTCATGTAATTTCTTCCATCAGACTAATATGTTTTAACAAATCAACAAAAAAACTGTTTGTTTTTATAAAACGAAAACATTCTTTTTCCTCCTTTTGCTATGGACTATAAAAAAAGTAACGAATATTGGTAAGAAGAAAATAACTCGTTAAAAAACTAATCACTAAAGAAATTTAATACACTGTGTCAATGATAACTGACGCTATAAAAGAACTTCAATTTTATGCCACAGTACACACAGCAAATGTCTGAAAATGTTGAAATGGTGTGGTGTTTTTTTATATTTATTCATTGTACGCGTGTTTCACACTAACAGATGAATTGAATTCGACGCGAATTTTTACGACGCCGCAACACTTTTTTTGAATGACTTTTAAATGAAAAAAAGAAGTAAACATAATATCATGCAGCTGGGAAAATTTATACACTTGGTTGAAATTTTAATCACAAATACA